>CM053769.1:533656064-533704463 GCA_028658325.1 Potorous gilbertii | reverse complement strand
GCTGGCTTGGTGAAACTGGAGGCGAGGTGGTTATAAAGAGGAAACTACTAAGATTCTGGGCACAAAAATCTCTTCTTGCTCCCAGAGCAGTGTACCCACTTGATTGTGCCACCTTGGAGGAACTGAGATCTTACAGATCCCCAGAGTATACCCTACTCTTGACAAAGGACCCAAAAGTCAAGTACCTGGTTGGGGAAATGCCCAAAAAAGGGAAAAAAAATAAGATTACAGAAGGTTACATTCTTGGTGAACAGATACCTTCTCCCATCCTTTCAGATGCTTACCATCAGGGAAAGATGTAAAAGTCAAGACTTCTGTATCCCAAACATCCAAAAATAAATATTCAGTGGTCTTCGGTCATGGAACAGCTCAAAAAGGATTTTGAAAATCAAGTAAGAGAGGTGGAGGAAAAATTGGGAAGAGAAATGAGAGAGATGCAAAAAAGTCATGAAAAGTGGGTCAACAAACAACTTGCTAAAGGAGACCCCCAAAAATGCTGAAGAAAATAACACCTTTAAAAATAGGCTAACTCAATTGGCAAAAGAAGTTCAAAAAGTCAATAAGAAGAAGAATGCTTTAAAAAGCAAATTAGCCAAATGGAAAAGGAGGTTCAAAAGCTCACTGAAGAAAATAGTTCTTTAAAAATTAGAATGGAACAGATGGAGGCTAATGACTTTCTGAGAAACCAAGAAATCACAAAACAAAACCAAAAGAATGAAAAAAGGGAAAATAATGTGAAATATCTCATTGGAAAAACAACTGACCTGGAGAATAGATCCAGGAGGGCCAATTTAAAAATTATGCGACTACCTGAAAGCCATGATCAAAAAAAGAGCCTAGACATCATCTTTCATGAAATTATCAAAGAAAATTGCCCTGATATTCTAGAACCAGAGGGCAAAATAAATATTGAAAGAATCCACCGATCACTGCCTGAAAGAGATCCAAAAAGAAAAACTCCTAGGAACATTATAGCCAAATTCCAGAGTTCCCAGGTCAAGGAGAAAATATTGCAAGCAGCTAGAAAGAAACAATTTGAGTATTGCAGAAATACAATCAGGATAACAAAGATCTAGTAGCTTCTACATTAAGGGATTGAAGGGCGTGGAATATGGCATTCTAGAAATCAAAATAACTAGGACTAAAACCAAGAATCACCTACCCAACAAAACTGAGTGTAATGCTTCAGGGGAAAAAATGGTCTTGTAATGAAATAGAGGACTTTCAAGCAGAGCTGAAAAGAAAATTTAACTTTCAAACACAAGAATCAAGAGAAGCATGAAAAGGTACACAGAAAAGAGAAATCATAAGGGACTTACTAAATTTGAACTGTTTATATTCCTACATGGAAAGCTAATGTTTGTAACTCTTGAAACTTTTTTCAGTATCTGGGTAGTTGGTGCGATTACATACATGCACACATACACAGAGCACAGGGTGAGTTGAATAGGATGGGATCATATCTAAAAAAATGAAATTAAGGGGTGAGAGAGGAATAGATTGGGAGAAGGGGAGAAATTGAATGGGGTAAATTATCTCTCATAAAAGAGGCAAGTAAAAAGACTTTTCATTGGAGGGAAAAAGGGGGTAGATGAGAGAGAAAACATGAAGCTTACTGTCATCACATTCAACTCAAGGAATAAAATGCACACTCATTTTGGTATGATAACCTATCTTACAATACAGGAAAGTGGGGGAGAAGGGGATAAGTGGGGTGATGATGGAAGGGAGGGCAATAGGAGGAGGGAGCAGTTAGAAGTCAACACTCTTGGAGAGGGGCAAGCTCAAAAGAGAGAATAGAAGAAATGGGGGGCAGGATAGGATGGAGGGAAATATAGTTAGTCTTACACAATATGACTATTGTGGAAATCACTTGCAAAACTAACACATATATGGCCCATATTGAATTGCTTGCCTTCCGAATGGGGATGGGTGGGGAGGGAGGAAGGAAGAGAAGTTGGAACTCAAAGTTTTAGGAACAACGGTTGAGTAATGTTCTTACATACAACTGGGAAATAAGAAATACAGGGTAATGGGATATAGAAATTTATCTTGCCCTACAGGACAAAAGAGAAGATGGGGATAAGAGAAGGGAGGGATGTTAGAAGGGAGGGCTGAATTGGTGAGAGGAGTAATTAGAATGCTCAGAGTTTTGGGATGGGGGGTGGGGAGAGATGGAGAGAAAATTTGCAACCCAAAATTTTGTGGAAATGAATGTTGAAAACTTAAATAAAAAAAAAAGAAAAAATATTTCAGTGTACATGGCAGGCATGCAAAGACTCCTAAAATGTATCATTAGTTCAGATAATTTCTTACTTCCATCATTGTATATGTATGTAAATTTTTTTTTTGCAATTGGAAAGGTGATGGAACTGTCTTGAAACTAGACAGCTTAATGTACTTTGTAGAGTTAAATTTCACCTTAAATTGTTGAATAATACATGTAACAATTTTTTGTTTTCTATCAACAAATTAATTTTTCATATATCAAAAATGCTTTACATTATTTCAAGTGTTGCATAAATATTTATTTAAAACCACATAAAATGGATATTCGGAGAATTATTTGTAATGCAGAATATCTGATATTAAACTTGAGCATCTCATCTTCATTGCTTAGTGGAACTTTCCAAATGTGCCTACTTATGTAATCCTAGATGCAGTTTTCATATAATATTATGCATCCTAGTGGTATTGTAATATTAAAACAAATTTTAAAAATTAGCTTTCTGCCTTGTAACAATTCGAAATACTAATGTTCAGAAAATATAGTTTGAGGCTGATTCATGCTGGGTTACTTGTCTAAGTTTTCTTTTAATCTTAGTCTTCTCCAGGGAACCTCAGCTGTCACACATATGATAGACTACTGATATTGCTATTTTAATAAGTTTTTAATAGTATTTCTTATCAGAATTATATTATGCTTAATTAAGTGGTAGCAGGACCATTTCTGGAATATTGCAACCAATTTTTTGTGTAATCATTGCAGTTCATTTATATAGCTGTGCAATTGTTAAGTACTTGCAAATGTTGGTTCTGCTTGTTAGACTGATCTTTACTGCTATACCAACCAACTGTTCTCAACAATTTGACCAAATTTGATGTTTAAGACCTTTTAGAATATTTTTTTGTTCTGTATGTAATTCATCTTGGTCAAAACTAGAAAGGGCAAAGGAGCTGTTTTTGTCATCTTTCTCTACCATTGTTTACTTTTTTTTCCACATAGAGCATAATTCTCTTTATTGAAATTTAATATCAGAGGGCTTCACAGTCTTAGATTTGAAATTAAAATATGGGGAGCTGTTTTATTGAGTTATCTAAGATTTATCACTGAGAAGAATTGCCTTGGAATTTATAGCATTGTTATCTAATATGAAAAAAAAATTGAACCTCTTTTCCTTACCATTTTTTTTTCATTTTGTAAGGAATGGAAGATCCTTTGATCTGTGTATGATTTCATTAGAGTAGGGAGTTCCCAGTAAGGAATTCTCTAGTGTTATGGAGCAGCAGTTTATCTTGTAGTCTTAAGTGCCTGGGGCATTCAACCACTGTGAGTCAGGCTCAGGACTCAAACCCCAGGTTCTCCTGGCTCTGAGGTTGGCTGTCTTTCTCTGCTTCTTGGATCAGTTTTAGTAGTAGTAAAATTTATGCAAACCATCAAAATGATTTAAAAATATTCATTTGTGTAACTAGTTCATTTACATGCAAGTCAGTACATTTTTAGTTGTGTAGTTCCTTAAGCTTATGAGATGTGGGCTCTTTTAGTTGTAGTCTAAAGATAAAATGTCTTTAGAATTATTCATAGATTATTTTGAATTAACTTGTGCAGCATATGTAGATTTTAAATGTCTATTTTTCTCTATTTTGTTATGAAGTCAGCATATCATAATAAAACTCAGCTAAAGTCACAGAATGTTTGTTAGGATGCCCCCAAAAATTAGACAGGTGATGGAAGGGCTTGGGGATATATTCATTTGTTTTTCTTAATCAGTTTATAGAATTTGTACTGTTAACTGAGTTTCCTTTGTTTTGATGATTATATTTGTAGAGTACTTAGCATAGATTATCAGCACATACTAGGCACTTAATAGGAGCTTCTTCCCTTCTCTTTCTTTCAGGAAGCAACATTTTTGTTTGCTATTTAACTATATTATTATTTTAAATCTGGAAAATTCACTGATTTTTTAAAAAATATTCTTTTTTCACAGAATGTTCCTATGGTGCTGAGACAATTTTAAAAGGAATCCCTACAATTACGCTGGTGAAGACCAACAGGAAATTGTTTCATCAATTCTTCATTTTATAATTCTGAGACAAGATTTTGTTTAAAAAATATGAACAGGCACAATGAAACAAAACCCAACACCATCAATACCACATTTTACAAAATGCAATTGGGAAAACATATATGTATATTATAACAAATGATGCAGTTTTCATTTTCTGAAATCATTTTAGCTGTACAGTTGTCAAATTGACATGATCAATGAAAATAGGTTTGTAGCATGTGGACTGTTACTTCTAATCCGTAGCAAACTACTGTGAGAGGGTTGGTAAACTAGTATTTTTTTTTTTTTATCAAGGCAGGATGTCCTTTTTATTAAAGTAAGGACTTCTTGAGAAACTTGAGAATATTTTTTTTCTGAATAATTCATATTCCATTTAAAATGTGAATTTTATCTTTGAGCTGCTTGAATGCAGGGTCATTTGTATTTGCTAAAAGTAAGCAACAAAATTCATTTATATTCTAATAAGGATCTCAGGCATTACGATGCCCCTTTCCTGATGTAGAACAGAGATACCTATGGAGATAAATGCTCTCGTGCTCTTGTGAAGAGGTATGAGAGCTGCCACAGCATGTATCTTTGCTTGGGAAGATGAATGGAGGCCAGGGACAGAAAATGAGAACATTTTCCCATTCTTAGAGAGCTGATGCTGTAATCTGGCTGCTGATGTTCCAAATTATGTAAAAAAACCAAAGTGGGTTTTGGCCAGATAGTAGTTTGATTTTTTTACCAAAGTGTGTTGCAAAGTATGAAATGTATCACTTCTAAGATATAAAGCTAATAATCTATAAAGGATGGTTCTTTAATATTTCAGTTTCACATTTTTAATTCAGATTATCTAAATATTTTCCTAATGCTAACTCTTCTTTTGTTATGCAGTAGAAGCATTTTGCACTATTTACATAACTCATGAAACATGGTGATTTTTTTGGGAATCGATGTATGATACATATTTTGTGTATGTATATGTTCTGATTAGTGTGAATAAAATAGTAATATCTGCATTTTTTACAGCAAATTTATGTATTTCTATGTTCCTTGACTTTTCAGTGTACATTTAGTTTCAATGATGAATATCCAATAATGTTAGGGGAGTAAATATATTTTAACATGTGAATATAACACATTCATTGCATAATTAGACATGGATAATAGAATTTTAAAATTAGAGGGGATTTTAGAGATCATCTGGGCTAAAGCTTTTCGAACTACTGAGGCCAAGAGAAGTAAAATACTTCTTGACTACTTAGACCTGGAGTTGTAGCCTGCTTCTTCTGCTTTCCAGGCCAGTATTATAGAATCTCAGAATTGTAAGGAACCTGAGGGGAGGTTATCTAGTCTGCTCCATCCCTGAGCAGGAATTCTACAATGTAGACAACAGGGGTCATCTCTGTCTAGAGACTTCCAGTGAGGTAAAAACTTAATGTTTCACAAAGTAGTTGATTCTCCTTTCCTATAGCTAGTTTTTTCCTTTATGCTTAAATTTGTCTGTTACTTTTACTTGTCGAATAAATTCAGTACTTTTTCTGTTTCCAAATTAGCTAAGGCATTTTTATTACTTGAGTACACAAGGGTAGATCTTGACCACAAACACAAGCAGACAACTAAATTCTATAAACTATGTGGAATATGCCTAACCAAATTTTAGTCTTAAACTTGGTTGAGGGAACAAAGGATAAATTAAGCATCATGTAGAATTGGAAGACAATTGGGGATGGGGTGGGAGGAGGGTAGTACAGTGCTGGGACAAGAAAATGCAAAGGAGATAAGCATATAGTTAGTTGTGTACTGTGACCCAAGTTTTGATTGTAACAATCTAGGTTCTTTCCATTGTCCTGTCTAGAGATGGCATTCTTTCCCATGGAAACATGGGAAATATTCTAGTTTCTTCAGGTTAGCTACATCTAATGTATTCACAGGCCTTTGCAGTGATGTCAGTCTCTACAGAAGTCTAATAAAATAAGACAGGTTCCACATACCTATTGCTCTTTTCTTCTTGGTTCTTCATTGCTGTCATCTTCATTGCTATTATCTTCTTGGGCTGAGCAGAACAAGTCTGATCTTTTCTGTGTGGGTACCCTTTCAGATAGTTGAAGACAGCTATACTGTATTGTTCCCTCCAATGTATTCCCCTGGCTAAACAGTCCTAGTTCTTTTAACTGAACCTCTTTGTGGCATGATCTTGAAGCCTTTCATTCTCTGAGTTGCCATTTCAATGTTCTCGAGTATTCTTTTCAAAAATTTTATGCTTAGAAGTGAACACACCCTTCTAGATATTGTCTGACTCAGGAAGTGTACAGAGGGATGACTGCTTTCTTATTCTTTTCACTATACCAGTGAATGAATCCTTTCTCTCTTTTCTAAATGCAAACAAAACAAACAAACAAACAAAAAACCCCAGCAAACAAACAAAAGATGTAGAAGGGGCCCTCTGTTTTCTCAGATTCCAACTTTAGGACTAGTTCTGTTAACACCAACCATATAACCTTATAGAACAAAGGATTTCTGGGCAAGTTGGAAAATCAAAAGACTCAGTTGAGACAGGGAAATCCAAACCCATATCAAGAAGTTTTGGGGAGGAAAAGATGGAATTACTGTATAATTCTGAGCAGTTAGGCAGGAAACTTTCCACAGGATTGGAATCTGGACTTGGTAAGGGGAAGCTGCTGTGGGGCATGTTGCTGGTTGATAAATGGTTAGCTTTCTTCACTAAATGCACTGAAGGAACTGAGACTAGATGAAAGGAAGGCCAGACGTAGTTTGTTGAGTGCCCTGGCATTCAAGAGAGTGGATTCAACGAGTTCTGATAAATGATAGGTATAATCCTGAAGTTTTAAGACTCAAAGATAACTCATCTCAGCAAGAGTAGGAGGGTTCCAAAGATACTACAAATTATCTTGTAAAGGAGGTTATCTAGAGGTCAAGGTAGCTACATGGAATTCATTCATGAGCATATATTTTGAAAGGAAGAGAGGGCGTGTAACAATACAAAAGAAGAGCAATGTCCTGCAGGAAAAACATTAAAAGGTCAAAAAGAACTGATTTTTCTATTATACCTTTCTTAAGAGATAAAAGTCTACATGCACAAACTCCTAAGTCTTGCTAGTTCCAACACTTTTCAAATATGCAGCACAAATTGAACATACAGCACAAGTTTTACTTCTTATGGATGACTGCTGCCATCTTGACAGGTGAATGTGTTGTGTATCAGTTCTTTTTTGACTCAAGAATCTAAAGTTATCCAAGTTGTGTAGTGTTTTCTGGGGATAGAACAAAATGCTTTGGGGAGCACCATCTCCTTCCCGGTACTCAAGGTAGGATCAGTTACAGTTCAGTTGAGTACTTATCACTCAGATGCAATTTTTTCAAGGTGGCAATAGGGTGGCCTTGTAAATAGAGTGCTGGGCCAGGCATTGGGAAGACAGACCCGACACTAGTTGTGTGACCTTGGGCAACTGACAACCTCTGCTTCAGTTTTCTTCCCTGTAAAATGAGGATAATGAAAGCACCTACCTCCCAGGTTGGGTGTGAGGGTTAAAGGAAAGATTTGTAAAGCACCCAGCATAATGCCTGGTACATAGTAGGTGCTTAATAAATGTTTATTTACTTCCTTCCAAGGTCTCACAATAACTCACAGCATCTTGGTTGGGATCCCTGAGGATGATGTTAAGGGAGTTGGATTAAAAAAAAGTGTATTTTTAGCCGTGCTTTGAAAAAGAGGAAGAACCAATCTAGAATGAAACTAGCCTAAGCTAGGTGAGGCAACAGAGAAGGTGAACTGTCCATGTTTGCTTACATTTTCTTTATCAAAAGGGAAGAGAGAGAACAAATGATTTATGGGAATTGAAAGCCCAAATAAGTAAGGAGATAGTAAGAAAATACCTGACTATCTTAAATGAGTTCAAGTCCCCTGGCCTAGATGAATTTCATCCTGAGACTGAAAAAATCTGTGGATATAATTGCTAAATTTTTATTATTGGTTGATATATTTTTTTTTTGGTAATCTTAATTATCAAGGAACATTTCAAGATATAAACAGAGAAGGGGATTGAATAAGAAAACTACTACTCATAACTATTGTTATGAGCAGTACATTGATAAGATATTGACAAAATGTTTTACTGATGCTTTTTTAAAAATATTACTACCTACTAATCAACTTTCCTGCTCTACTCCAAGTTGAAGCCCTTTCTTTTAACAAATGTGTATAGTCAAGAAGAGCAAATCAATATCAATGTTGTTGAGGCCATATAACTTTTGTTCCTCTAACGTCTTAACCTGGGGTTAGCAGGCTTGTTTATTTTTTCTTTAATTTGATAATTATTTAAATAGAAATGGTTTCCTTTGTAATTCTCTGTATTTTAAACTTTGAAAAATATCCTGAGGATGAGTCCATAGCCTTCATAGAAATGCCAAAGGGGTCCACCTTAGGGAAAACATATTAATTTCTAATTTTTGTCTTTGTGTAGTGCTCAGCACAATGTCTTATGTATAGTGACCACTTAATAAATGCTCATTCATTGATTGATTGACTAGAAACTAGCAAATGTGCTAGTTTGCAAAGAACTGGAAGAAAATAGAACTTTTCAGTGAGCCATCATATGTTTATTAAGAAAAATTCATGTAATTAGAACAAGCATGGCCCCAGGGAAGAGATAAGATATTCCAACTCATTCCTTTGCAGAGCTGAGGTTCATGGGTGCATTGCATATATTTTTAATCTTTTTTTTTTTGATGTATGTCCCAGCTTCATAGACTTTTTATTTTTTTTTTTCTTTAAAATATCTATCTCTAGGAGGAGGAGGGATGGTGAGAGAAGTTTTGTGGATTGAAAAAATTAGATTCAAAATTGACTTAAAAAATAAGCTCTTGAAATGAAGTAGTTGTCCATCAACTAGGAAATGTCTAAAAGAATATGTGGTATGTGAATGTAAAAATATTACTATACTGTAAGAAATGACAAGATTAATTTGGAGAAGTATGAGAAAAATTTAATGAACAGATACAGACTTGAAATAAATACAACCAGGAAAACAATACACCGAGTACAAATGAAAAGAAGAAAAATAATAATATAAAACTCTATAATTATAATGAAAAAGTTTGGCCTTGGGCAAGAGTTGATAAAATGTACTTCCCTTCTTTGCAGAGGTGGGGGACTGGGGGTCTGGAATATTGCATATATATAGTCAGATATAATGGATGTGATGGGTATTTGAATTGCTTTTTTTCTAGCTTCTAAAATCTTTGTTAAAAGATTTACTGGGTAAGGGAGCAGAAAGGGATATATTCAGAAAATTCTGTTCAAAAGTCATGTCTGATAAACCTCATTTCCCTTCTTGACAGGATTACTAGACTGATCAGGGAGACACTATAGACATAACACACCTGTATTCGGTAAAGTGTCAGACAATGTGCTTGTCCCTTTGGATGGAGAGGTGCAGAATTGAGGACTGGGTGATAAATTACATTTGGATATTCAACTTGGAAGGAGATTTCCAGTGAAGGACCACAGGGATTCTTTCTTGGACCCATTTATGTCCCATCAACCCCTCAAGCACTTATTAAGTTCCTATTGTGTGATTTTGTCCACTAGGTGGGATTCAGGAACTGGAGAGGTAACCAGCATTCATTTCTGTATTTTCCCTGTATGATCCTATTCCAGCTGGTTGTCACCTGCCTTTTTTCATTGTCCTATACTTTATTGCTCTTTCAAAGTTATTGGTCTTCCAAAGTAGCAAGTCAGCAAGTGACTTTCTGTTGTAATAGCTTTCTGTTCTTGCCATCAGAGTGACTTAAGCCTAAACCTGAAAAGTAAGGACATTCTGAATATAAAGAGGTCCTTTTAAATCATGAATCATCTTTTTTTAAAGCAATACACTTGGAGTCATGAAATTGCCAAATTAAGGGATAAAGATTGGGAGGAAAGAAAATATTTTAAGATAGCTACAGATTCATTCTAGGTGGATAGTTTAGAAAAACACGAAGTAAAATTCTCAAATGTCAATAAATATTATGTTCAATCAACAAGTAAAATCCTGAGGGTCTTCCCCTCCCAGATCAATTTTTTTTTGACTAGGTGAAAAGATTCTTTGCCTCATTTCTTAGTCACTGAATGGGCATTGCCTCAGTCAAATTGAGACCTGTTAAAGACCTTAGCTTAAAAAGGCCAAGGGTCCTGCACTGCATCCAGGGCCATCTCCAGATGTGCTGAGCTGTATCTTGCCACTAGACCCAGATGGCTCCAGAGGGGTGAGGCTGGTGACTTTGCACAGCCCTCCCTTACTTAAATCCATTTCATTTGCATGTGATTGCATCACCTGGTCCTCTTTGAGAATGAAGATAAACAAAAACAATGACAATTTTTTAAGGACTTAAAATGTGCCAGGCACTGTACTGAGTGCTGGTGATACAAAGAAAGACAAAAACATTCCCTTTATGGAGCTCACATTTTAATGGTGGGGGGAGTATATAGAAATACAACATGCAAAAACTATGTACATACACCATAGAGAGGATGTAAATGGGAGACTATTGGGGGGGCAAGGAGGAAGAGACTGAAAGACCTCCTATAGAGGTGGGGTTCAAGCTGAGTCCTGAAGGAATCCAGGAGGTAGGAGGAGGAACATGGGGAAGGGGGTAGCTGGTGAAAAGGTTCAGAGTTGGGATGTTCAGTGTTATTTCTGAGGAACAGCCTCCATTCTCTAAAGCATCCGCACTGTCTTGCACTTTGCCTCCACATTAGTGACTGGTCTCGTGAATCTCTTCACTGGTATACATTGCAACCAACCCATCTATGCCCTTCTCATCTTGTGCCATTTTTGTCTATAGTCTTGGAATCCTCAAAGACATAGGTTCATATCTGACTTCTGACACCATTTGGGACCATGAACAAATTTCAAATCTGAGTCTCAAATGTTCTAATCCATATAATTGGGGTAATGCCTCTAATACAAAACTCATGGTGAGAATCAAACGTAAACAAGTTGCTTTAAAGCATGACATAAATGTAAGTTATTAAGTCTGCCATAGAGAAATTTCCCGAGTATACTAGGTCTTTGGATGAATCTAATGAGATGAAATTCAGTAATGATAATGCTAAGTCTTACACTTGGGTTAAAAAAAAATCCACTTCCGAAGTACAGGATGAGGAAGGTGGGCTGAGCAGTTATGAAAAAGATCTGGGGGTCTTGGGTATTTTAGTGGATTTCATGCTCAATGTGAGTTAGAGACAGTTATGTGGCAGCCAAATACACCAAAAGGATGTTTGGGCTGCATTGAGAGATGTGGCTCCTGGGAATAAGGAGGTAACAATCCCTCCATACTCTGTTCTCATCAGCTCTCTGTGGAGCTTTATGTTCCTAGAGTGCATTAAGAGAAGTAACATCCAGAACAGGCGATTATAGGCTCACTGCAATCTGTTTGAATAACAGCACATCTAGAATGGTATGCTTTGGTCTAGGCTCCATATTTTAGATAGGATGTTGATAAAATGATAACCAGAATGGGGAGAATTCTTGAGAACAAATGGTACATTTGTGAACTGCTTGGCATAGTGCCTGGTGTGTGAGAAGGCACTTAAACTCTCTTTTCCCTTCCATCTATCCCAAACCAAATGAGGATTGTGGGAAAAAGTTGGGGATGTTAATTTTATTGAATAGCTTTGGTGGGGAACATGATAGCTTTTTTCAAGTGAAAGGTTGTCATGTGAATAAGAAATTAGATTTTTTTTCTTTTATTTCTTGGATGGAGCAGCAAGAGGTAGGAGATGAAAAAGACATAGAATCCACTTAAGGAAAAACTTCTTAACAATTAGAAGCACGCAAAAGCAGAAGGGATTGCTTTAGGAGGGAGTGGGTTCCTATTCCCTTGAAGTCTCTAAGTGCAGGTTTTGCAACCTGGGGATGGTGTGGATGGGAATGGCTTTTGAGGTTCATTTCAACCCTGAGAATCTGTGACTTTTCTATCCCCTGAACTCTCCTAGTCAAGCCAACTATTATTTATTTAAATGCCTGACGTGTTGGGTGCTGTGCTAAGCACTTAATTAATACTTTGTACTTTTGGGAATATGTCTTATTACCCCAATTGTACTTTTAATTCTTTGAGGAAAGGTGCTATATTGATTTTCATCTCTTTATTTTAATTTCCTAGGCTAAGATGTTGGAGTAGGCTGATATGTATTTCATAAGTATTTGCTGAATAAAACTGGAAACTCTAAAAGTGCAGCTAAGATTCTTTAAATTGTTTTTATTATTGACTTAGATGTAGGTGATAGCTTGGTATAGTTGATAGAGTTGAACTTCTGAAGTCAGGAAGCCCTAGGTTCAGAATCTGTCTGAATCTTACTAGCTATGTGGCTATGGTCAAGTCACTTAAACACTAAATCTCAGCCAATTTAGACTGTAAATTTCTAGCTGAGTGGTAATCTGGATCATGCTGCTGGAGCGAAATTCCACACCATGCCCTTGTGGATCTCCCATGCAGACAGAATCATAGGTCATTGATGTATTCGCATCTTACACTAAAATAGCTTGAAAGTTCATTTAATTAGGAAAAAAAATTGGCAGCTGTTTGCACTAGGAAAAGTACAGGATTTAGAGTCCGAAGAATTGGGCTTGAACCCTGACTGCGACTTCATTTCTGCCACATCCTATTCAATCCAATGATGTTGACCTCCTTTCAAAAACTAGACACTCCATCTCTTAGCTCTAGGCATTTTCTCTGATTTCCTCTATGCCTGAAATGCTTTCCCTCTTCATTGCCGCTTCCTCTTTTCTCTGGCTTCCTTTAAGTTCCACCTAAAATCCCATCTTCTATACAAAGCCTTTCCCAACCTTTAAGTTCTGATGTTCTGGGTGATGGAGCAGATCACAACTCTGGGACATTGTGGGTGTGTGGTGGAAGGTACATGGGTGTGGACCAGCCCTCTTTTGCCCAAAGATCCTGTTGCACAAGAAGATATATAATAAATATGGTACTTTACCTAAAAAAAAAACAAAGCTAAAACAACTACCCCCCCCCAAACTTAAACATTTGTTTATGAAAGTAGACATCAGAAAGGTTGAGGTCTGTGAGGTATTCTGAGCGTGCAGTTGATGAACTCTTTCCTAAGCTAACATTTATTATGCTCAAATTGTTCCCTAATACACAAATCACATTGGAATTCACAGTTTCACAAGATTGTCACAGCAGAACTGTCTACCTCATCTGCATACCGTAGCAGTACCTCTTGGAGGGCACAAACTTCTTTTTTGTCTTTGTCTCTCTAGCCCCTGGCCCAGAGCCTTGGCCACAATAAATTCTTAGTAAATGTTTGGTGAATTGAACCCAGTCCAACCCACTTATTTTGCCTGTGAATAAATTGAGGTCCACAGATGTGAAATGATTTTGCCAAAGTCACATGGAATTCTACCCTGGGACGAGAACACATTTCAGTTCTAACTCTAAGCCCTAGTGCTCAGGGATTACATGTGAGAACTTGGAGGTTAAATAAGGGGAAATTTGATTATATAGCTTTAAACAGAGGAAAATCTTCTAGAACACTGATGGTAGCATCATCCTGGCTGTAGGAGTTGTACCAGTGGTCACAAAGGAGACAAATGAGGGACTTTTAATGACTCCATTCAAATCCACACCCACTCTTTGAAGAGCAACCCCAAGTTGCATGGTCCTAATTGCAAGAAAGCCCCATCCTTTTGCATAAAGACAGGATGTTAGATTTAGAATATAAATGTTAAAAAGAACTATGTGAAATGAACAAAGGAAAATCAGTATTCCCCTTAAAGAAGTCAAGAATAAAGAAGAACGAATCATAGAACAAGAAAGCTCGAAGGGACTTGTGATATCTAGTCCAAGTTTGTCATTTTACAAGATCAGACATAAAGTGATTTTCTGAAGGTCATACCATCAGTCAATTGTGAAATCAAGAGTAGAACCCAGTGTTTGGCCCTCTAACCCAGGGTTCCTTCCATTGTACGATGAGGAGAAAGATAAATGTACCTGAGAAAATCCTGTAAGAGCTAGAAAAGATTTTTTTTTTGAAGCTGAGAAAAATGACAAATAGTCTTATTTTAAGTTATTACACAGTTTTTTTTTCTGAAAAGCTTTATTTGGATAAGAACTTTTAGCAAGTCACTCTTGGGCTGTTCATTTTTGATGTATTTGGCAGGGAGACCTTTTTTGTACCATTTGAAAAAAACACAGTCTCATAAAAATTTTGCATTTCCATTTGTGGGTCTGCTTTGCTTGGCATTTCTTTCCCAGAATCTTCACCTTGTTTTCTTAACCTGCTGCTAATAACATCCTGTGATTAAGGCTACATAGTAGCAATTTCTTTACTTATAAAAGTAAACTAGGTTATATTTTTAAGGAAAGCGTACTACCTTTTTTTCTCCATTGGATGGTGCTACCTACCTACCCACTATTCTTATTGCCAAATTCCTCCCCCCCCCTCCCTCCCCAGTATTATTCACTACCACATTTTTGGGCTGGGCTGAGCAATCAGGCTACATACCAGAAAAATATCAGTGCTTAGAGAAGCATTTGGGAAAATAAATTTGGAATTATCAAAATATGGGGCATATAGAGATCATTAAGTCACATCTTTATTATTTCAGCTGAAGTGTTTATCACAATATTATTTTTAACATTCTTTCGAGATTTAGGCACAGGATGGAATATTGACAGATTCTAAGGTTTGCAGGTTAGTCAATTCCTTTGTTCATGTCAGTTTGATAGTACCTTTAACAAATATAATACTAGTGATAGTAACAGCTCACCAGAACCATAGCTAGAACTTCTTGTACCTGAGGAAAATGCAGTTGAGTCAGAGTTTGGAGAGTGGTGGCAATACAGAGCCCAGTTTAAACTAATTGTATAGTCAGACTAGAGAAAGGAGGGTGGTTCATACTTCCCAGAGATGCTTGTCTGTATCACCATGGGAGATAAAGTAAAAGGTGGATTCTGGGACAAGGCAAGCATTTTGGTAGGGCCAGTTATTGTGAGGAGACAGATATTCGGAGAAGTCAAAGGTGGTTGGGGGTACAATGGATAGAAAGTATTCTTGGAATCAGGAGTTCCAATGTGGCCACAGACAGTTAGTTACTAGTTGTGTGACCCTGGGCAAATCACTTAATCTTTACCTCAGTTTTCCTCTCTATAAAATGGGGATAATGATAGCACCCACTTCCCAGGATTGTTGTGAGAATCAAATCTGTTAATAATTGTGAAGTACTTAGCACAGTGCCTGGAACCTAGTAAGTGCTAGATAAATGTTTGCTATTATTAAGTGGCTTACCCAGGGGCAACAGGATGGGATTTAAACCCAGTCTTTCCCGATTCTAAGTCCTAAATTCTGTGCATTATATGACACTGCCTCCACAAATGTAAATAGAATGTCAGTGTAAGCCATAGTCATCTTAGCTGTTTAGTAAACTGATTAACCCTGCAAAATAGTTGGTTTTTAATTGGCAGCCAAAATTTAATTCAACCAAAGTTGTCACATATATTGATACATCTATGGTTGATTGGATTATCCTTTGCTCCACCAGTGCTCTCCTTCATTCCCTTGCCAACTGAATTTGTCACTGGGGCAAATATAGCAAGAATTGGCTCTGCTCGTGTGAATTAGATTAGTTTCCTGAAGGTCTAAGTAGGAAATTAAATGGAGAACTAAATAACCTATTAGTGTCTTTAAGTGTTTATTTATAACACTAGATTCAGTATCAGTCAATAGATATTTATAAAGCACTTGTCATGTCATGTCCAAGTCACTGCCATGAACTGAAGAAGATACAGAGATAACTAAGAAGTCTCTGCTCTCCCAAACACAGCTGAACAGATTTCCATATAAAGGTAAGTGCATTTTTCCTTTCAAAACAAATAACAAATAGGATTAGGTTTCCTATTTCACTTAAAAATAGCCATTTATTAATCCTAGTCAGTCTGAAGCACTGTGCTAGTTATTCTGAGAGATAATGAAGGGAATTGGACCCAATCTCTATCATCATTGTGGAGCTTACACTTACTTGAAGCTTAAGAATCTTTAAGAGTTTATAGAGCATAGCTCTGAATTTTGATATTAGCTGAGAATTAGATATAAGACCCTCTGGGAAATAGCTACTATATAACAATTTTATTGAGCACATTTTCCCTGAACCAAAAGAAATAGAAGTGAAACAAAATGTTTGTGTGATACAGTGTCAAGATCACTGGATGTGGAGTCAGAGCTTTGAGTTCAAATCCTGGCTCTGCTTTTATCACATTTGTGGATGTTGACCATGTCACTTCATGTCCTTGAGTCTCAGTTTCCCCATGTGCAAAATGGGAACAATAATGCTTGTGTTACCTAGCACACTGTTATCATGAGGATGAAATAGGATGATGTGAAGAAAGCATTGTATAAATGTAGAGTCTTGTTAATTCTTCAAGAACAGCAACTACCTCAAATTAATGTTCAGGGTCACTGGAAGCCAGTAAGTGTAAGCACTCAGCTGCTGGGAGTCATGACATTATCTGAAAGTAATTGCCAGGATGAAATGAGAAGGCAGGACTGCAATCAGCATCTAGAGTGTTGGCCCTGGTGGAAACTAGAGCATCCTGTGCTCCAATGATAGACATGCCCTTTCTTCATACTACAAGGAGCTGCATTGACAGGGAGCTTCCAGCACAGAAGGAGCTCTTTATTGCAAGAGATCCGCAGGTCTGGCTTCTTCCTAGCAGATATGCCTCCATTCTTCTCTGGGCCATAGTAACAACACGGCACAGGTAACATAGCTCAGATGCACTTGGGCTCCTAAATATTAATCCTGAAATAAATGAGAACAAACAATTCTTTTAAAATTTATTGATTATTAGAAACTTGATACTTTCATGGAATAACTAAAATCTCAAACCAATCTGGAGGAAATTTCCAGGTAAATGTCCCTGAAATTCAAACTATTTATATTTTATTGTTTTTTTTTTTATCAAATAAACTTAAACATGTTTTTTTAAATTTAATGAACCTCTCAATTACTTTTAAACATTCATTTTTTTAAAAACTTTAATTCCAAATTCTCTCATTCTCTTTTGCACTTCCCCCAGGTCTTGTGAAGGCTAGGGGTATTATATCAATTATACATGTGAAGTCATGAAAAACACATTTCTGTGTTAGCTTTGGTGCAAAAGTAAACACAAGTACACAAACCCAAGAAAAACATAAAAAAATTCAATCTGCACACAGAATTCATTAGTTCTGTCTGGAGGTGGATAGCATCTTTCATCATGGGTCCTTTGGAATTGTCTTGAATAATGTCTTGATCAGAGTAGTTAAGTATTTAATAGTTGGTCACAAACTGTGCACAATGTTCTGCTTTTGCTCACTTCATTTTTCACTTTCATTTTCACTTCAGTTTATATAAGATGCCCTAAAGCAAACAAAAAAGATCACACATTTTCTGTGTCACCTCTCAAATATATGTACTTACTTTACTGCCTTTGTTTTTAAAATATATCATTGTGGACAATGTTTGTGCTCTTTTCCTACTGACCTTGCTTTGCATCCTCCCATGTCTTTTCATATAGCTTTGTATTTTTTCATGTTTGTTATTTTTTATGGCATAATGATATTCTACAGTATTCATTTGTCATAATTCATTAAGCCATTCCTCCATCATTAGACTTATGGGGGTGGAGCCATATGTAGAAAGATGCACATACTCTTGCCCTTCCCCCCAGCCCAAAAAATACTTGTAAAGAATGACTCTTAACAAATTCTAGAGCAGTAGAAGCCACAGAACAATGGACTGAAGACTTCCAGCCCAGGGTGACCTGGAAGGCCAACAGGAAAGATCTGTCACACTGGATGCAGAGTGGAGCACATTCCAGCCTTGACCACATGGCACCAGGAGGAGCAGGACTGGAGCAGGCCCCGGGTGGAATCCCTAGCAGCAAGCAACGGAGGTTACTAGACCCCTCAACCCACAAGTGCCAAATAAAGCTTCAAAGGTCAGTGAGAGGGCTTTTCCAACTGGAAAGAAGGGAGCAGAGTCCACCCCTAACCCTGGTCCCAGATGGTGACAGAGGCAGCAGCAGCAGCAGCAGTGGGTGGTGATGGTGGCTGCAGCAGTGGCCACAGCAGGCAGCAGCCAGTGTCCATTGTTGGAGCCCTCAGCTTAAAGTCCCTGAGGGGAATTGAGCAGCTGATCTGAACCTCACACTGAGTAGCAGCCTGGCCCTGGGAACCCTCTACCTAAGCCCCTGGGGGAATTGAGTGACTGTTCTGAATCTCAGCCCTGAATGTTGGCGTGGTGGAACTGGAGGCAGTTGTGCTAAGGGAATTCTATTACTTGCAGATCATGGACAGGAAAGTTTCTGGTTGCTCTCAGACCAGTGTGCAGGCTTGATTGTGCCACCTTGGAGGAACTGGGATCTTACATTCCCCCAGAGTATATCTTACTCTTTACAAAGGACCGAAAAGTCAAGTAACTGGTTGGGAAAATGCCCAAAAAAGGGGAAAAAAATAAGACTATAGAAGGTTACTTTTTTGGTGAAAAGGTATTTTCTCCCATCCTTTCAGATGAGGAAAAACAATGCTTACCGTCAGGGGAAGACATAAAAGTCAAGACTTCTGCACCCTAAACATACAAAATAAATATGGAATGATCTCAGGCCATGGAAGAGCTCAAAAAGGATTTTGAAAATCAAGGAAGAGATGGGGAGGACAAATTGGGAAGAGAAATGAGAGAGATGCAAGAAAATCATGAAAAGCTAGTCAACAGCTTGCTAAAGGAGACCGAAAAAAATACTGAAGAAAGTAACACCTTTAAAAATAGACTAACTCAATTGGCAAAAGAGGCCCAAAAAGCCAATGAGTAGAAGAATGTTTTAAAAAACAGAATTAGCCAAATGAAAAATGAGGTTCAAAAGCTCACTGAAGAAAATAGTTCTTTAAAAATTAGAATAGAACAGATGGAAGCTAATGACTTTATGAGAAACCAAGAAATTACGAAACAAAATCAAGAGTGAAAAAATGGAAGATAATGTAAAATATCTCATTGGAAAAACAATTTTTAGACATATAGGCAGCTTTCTGACCTTTTTTTTAGCTATTATGAATGAAATCCTTATGAATATTTTTTGGTACAATTAGAGTACATCATATTCATTAGATAATTAAGCAAGATCTTTAAAAATATCAATAGTGTATGATTGACTTTGTTACATTGTGTTATTTTGATGAAGTCAACTCATGAATTGGGTACTTGGTCAATCTTCAGCATAAATAGGGTATTTGACAGGGAATTGAGCACATTCATTGGGGTAATATTTTACCCAGGATTTGCTTCTTTTAAAAACAGGAATGAAACCATGCATAGGACCAGAAGTTTACAATGCATTAATCTGATTTGACTGGGATAAATGGCTTGGTTCTGCTCTGGTGGAGGCTGCTCAGGAAAGGATACCTGGTAGTACATATTTTGAACAGCAAGTGGAAATCTCAACAATTAGTTCTTCAGTCTGTACCTGACTTAGTGGGCTTCCCTGTTCAGAACAAGGGCAGCCTGTGTTCCCACAGTCTACCTACAGTGAGAGAAATCAAACACATGTAGAAGACCAGTTAAGCCACATGGGTCAGTGAAAGATCACTTCTTTCATGATAACCATTGCTATTTTGGATTAATTTAAATTTAGCACTCATCACCAGTGCCTTTGAAAAATTAATTATTTTCTCCAGAGAGAGTTCTTTAATTACAATTTTAAATAATTGTATCTTCTATTCCTTATTCTGTATTGTACTCCAATTACATTACTTATCACATCTGCATTTGCTCTCCTCTGGAGGAACTCCATCTATAGCCAAATTTTATTTCTGTCTTCACAGTACTCTTAGATAATTCTAGTCTTTTTGCTTTTTCTCATCAGAGAAAGTGAATACCTAGAACATTACCAAGAAAGAAAAAGTAGAATGAATATGTGTAGAACCATATCAGGTTTATCCAGTAGTTGTGGAGGCATATTCTCATTTTGTTAATAAACCTGAAGAGGGAGGGCTTCTGTTTGTGCATCACTCCCAACCACAAGCCTGTGGGACAGGAATTGTATTATTTTCTCATCAGAATTATATTCTCATATTTTGACCATACTGGATGTTTCTAATTGTTTTCATTAAAAATATCACATTTATGTTGAGGAGTACAAGTCCTGATTTTGAATATTGGATCAGTAATGAGTTATAGGATCATAGACAAATCACCTAACCTCTCATAGGTAGGCTAATCATTCTTGTACTACTTATCTCACAAGGTTGATCATTCATTTGTTTATTCAATAAGCATTTATTAAACACCTAGTGTATTTCAGGCTCTGTACAAGGTTATGGGGATAGAAAACTAGAAATTAAAACAGGAACAAAAACAAATCCTGTTCTCAAAGACCTTACATTTTACTAAAGTTAAATGAGTACACAGAGAAGTAAATGCAAAATCCATATACAGTACATACAAACTAATGAAGTGAGGAGGGGAACCTAACAGATGGGGAGGAGAGATGAAGAACGATGAAGATACTAGGGCTGGGAGAAAGGACTTGGAAAATCTTAAACCTCAGCCTCCAAACCAGTGTCTCAAGGTTTACCTCTCAGAGCATTTTGAGACAGGTCATCCAACTGTTATTATCCATAGTTTAATAAGAATAGCTAAAATGTATATGGCAGTTTCCTCATAAAAACTGACATAGGTAGTGCAAGTATTTTACCCATGAGGAGCCTTAGAAAGATTAAGAAACTTGTCCATGATTACACAGCTAGTAAACTTGGGAACTAGGATTCAAACCCAGGTCTCTTACTCCAAGGTCTGAATTCTTTTCATTGCATTCATTCATCCTCTTGGATACTCAACATGTTAAAGAAAAAAAGACCTCATTATTCACCTACCAAACCAATTTCTTCTCCCACTTCTCCATCTGTTACTGATATTAGCCTTCTCATAGTCATTCAGTTACCTTGGTGTCACCCCAAGGAGTCATTTAATTACCAAAGAGTCATTAATTAATAATGACACCTTCCTTTTTATTCCCCATATCCAGCAGAGTACTAAAATCCTGGCAGTTTTTCTTTAAACTGATGCTACCCTAGTAGGAACCCCAATCACTTCATATCTGGATTGTTACAACAGCCTTCCACCTGACTTTTGGACTCAAGGCTCTTTCCCAAACAATAATTTATACAGCATAACACTGCTGGGTTATTGGCAGAGATGAAGAAATAATTTTAATCTTTCTGGAAATTAGTGTTAGGGAGAAATTCAACCAAATTTAACAAATATTTAATGAGTACCTGTGATGTACAAGGCAAGTATATTCTATGAAATAATTCCCATCATCAGATAATTCCACACATGGATGGATTGCAAAATGCCCAGAGGAGATTGAAAGTCCAGGTTATAGACATTATCCACATAACCAGACCATATCTGGTTATGGTTAGAATGTAGGATTTATAAAAGGGAGTAAAATGAAAGTTAAATGGGAGCTAGATTAAAGAGGGTGTTAAGTTCTAGGCTAAGGAGTCTATTTTCTCCTAGAGGCAATGGGGGGGTCATTGAAGCTTTTTGAGCTGGGGGATGACCTGTTCAACCCTATATTTTAGGAATATTATTTTGGCAGTTGGGTGAATGGATTAGAGATAAGAGTTAAGGGGCTGCTACAACCTGGGTCAGGTCTGGAGGAAAGACCTTGGCCAATAAGTTTCTGGACCAAGATGGACTGAAGCTGTCCTATGGGTCATGGGTAATCACAGCTGGTTTCTGGTAATTTTGAGATGCTAAATGGTGGAATCATAAGAAGAAGACAATGTTTAGATCAGAGTCTAGGACTGGATTAAACAGAGTCCAAGAAGAGGAGTGGAGAAGTCTAGTCTAACATTAACCTGAAAGAAGATAATAGAGAACGTCTGAGAGCCACAGAGAATTCACAAAGTTGGCAGTACTCAGTTTCTTTGAGGGAACATGCATATTTTCATACCACATAACAGGAGGTTGATCCTATCTTTCTGTATCTTCCAAAATATATGAAGCTAGACAGTTATACTTCCAGGACCATTACTTAAGTTTTAAAAAATTATATATTTATATTTACACGCATTTATGTGTCCTTAACATATCTTCCCATTGAGCACCAATTTTGTTGGCGCTGATTTTGAATACTGGTTCAGTAACAAGTTATAGGATCATGGACAAATCACCAAATTCTCACCATTAGGCTAATTATACTTATCTCACAAGTTTGATCATTCATTTGTTTATTCAATAAGCATTTGTTAAACACCTATTACATTCCAGGCTCTGTACTAGGTGATAGGGATAGAAAAAAACAAAACCCTCAACATTAATATACATAGTCCAGCAAAGCAAATCCTCAAATTGGTCAGGCTCAAAAATGTCTTTCTTCATTTTAAGTTCATTGCTTCTCTAATAGGAGAGGAGCGGTGTGTTTGATCTTCAGTCTTTGGGACTTATGGTTTATCATTGCATGATCATAGTTCTAACATCTTTCAAAGTTGGATTTCTTGACAAAGTTGTAACTGTATAAATGGTTCTCTCAGTTCTCACTTTGCTGTGTATCAGTTCATAGTTCCCAATTTCTTCTGAAATCGTCCATTTTGTCATTTCTCGTGGCATAATAATATTCCATCACATGGAGCCTCTTGATGAGGGTGAAGGAGGAGAGTGTAAAAACTGGCTTGAAGCTTAACATCCAAAAAAACTAAGATCTTGGCAACTGGTCTCATCACTTCTTGGCAAATAGAGGGAGAAGAAATGGAAATAGTGTCAGATTTTTATGGTCTTGGGCTCAAAGACCACTGCAGATGGTGACTGCAGCCATGAAATTAAAAGACACTTGCTCCTTGGAAGGAAAGCTATGGCCAATTAAAAAGTAGAGACATCACCTTGCCAACAAAGGTCCATGTCATCAAAGCTATGGTTTTTCCAGTAGCAATGTATGGCTGTGAGAGTTGTACTATAAAGAAAGCTAAACACTAAAGAATCAATGCTTTTCAATTGTGGGTCTGGAGAAGACCTTTGAGAATCCTTTGGACAGCAAGGAAATAAAATCAGTCAGTACTGAAGGAAATATTCACTGGAAGGTCAGATACTGAAGCTATAGCTTAAATCCTCTGGCTACTTAATGAGAAGATACTAATTGGAAAAGAGCTTGATGTTGGGAAAATTGAAGGCAAAAGGAAAAGGAGAACAGAGGCTGAGATGCATAGATAATGTCATGGAAACAACAAGCTTGGGGAGACTTTGACAGTGGAAGATAGAGAAGGGCTCGGTATACTATGGTCCATGGGGTCACAAAGAGTTGGACATGACTGAATGAGCAAAAGCAACAACAAAATATACATACACATAAATATGTATGTATATGTGTATGTAAGCATATATATGGATATATGTGTATATACATATACACACATATACACATATATAGCTATTCCTCAGTAGGGGAACAAGCACTTTTGTTTCTAATTTTTGATTGCTGTGAAAAGAGTCAGCAGCATTACACATGTGGAAATGGCTGTCTTTAATTAGTGGTGGGTAATAACTTTTAGACTCACTCAAAAAGATTCAGTTGCTATCTCTTTCAGTATCAAATCTAAGCTCCTCAGCTGGACCTTTCATTGTTCTTACCAGGGGTGGGGAACCTGTAGCCTCGAGGCCACATGTAGCCTCTAGGTCCTCAAATGTGGCCCTTTGATGGAATCCAAGCCTCACAGAACAAGTCCCCTTAATAAAAGGATTTATTCTGTAAAACTTAGACTTGGTCTAATGACCACATCAAAGGACTTAGAAAACCTCATGTGGCCTCAAGGTGACAGGTTCTCCGCCCTTGTTCTTGACAATCTGAGACCCCTTTACCAACTTTATGTTACTCCTTAATATGCAGTCTCCTCATTTGGCATGCCACTCTATCTCTTCACCAGCCAATGCCTATGGCATGTTTTTTTTTGTACCTCTATATGTCATCTTTGTTCATAGTGATCCTCTTGTCTGGATTACCTTCCTAATTTCAGTACCATTTGCAGAGTTCAGGTCATCGGGGTAGGGGAGTGAGCAGATCACCTGGTTTTCTAGCGCTTGCAGAGTGTAATTAACTGCTGGCTTGTTAAGGCAGCTCATAGCACCAAGAAATTGGAGGTGTTATTTAAATGGCCACTATTATTCTACCAAGTATCTACCAAGGACAGGGTGATTATGAGACAGAAAGTTTCAAGGGACTCGGTTGGAGTACAGCTGCTAAGGTCAAGGTCATTTTTAGGTATGAAGTTCCCTACCTCCTGCATCAGTTCCCTGTGACTCTGTGTGGGAGCTCTTTAATCAGAGAACAGGTCCAGGGGGCTGAAGGTATGCATGTTTTTCTGGGGCATGTTTTGTCTGTCTGTTTCTGTAGAGGAAAGCTGCAGAGGGATTCCGGAAAAGCTGATAATGGAAGGGGAATTAACCAATGATGAGATCAATGTTCCAAAGCCCAGTTATTTGCAACCTCTCTGAAACTTCTCCTGAGGTAATTCCCCTTTTCCTAAGTGTGCTCCCACCTTAGAAGTCACTCTGAGGCTTTGAGTGATCCATGGCACCAGATACGACTAGGTGCCTTGAGCTACAGAGTGTCAGGTCTCTAACTCTTGATCCTTTCTACCTGTCCAAATCCTACTTATCCCACAAAAGCCAGCAGGATTCTTAACCTCTTCCACAATGCCTCCCCTGAATTCCTCGGCCATCAATCTTCTTGCCTCTGAACTCCTAGACTATTTATAACGTGCCACACAGATTATCCCTTAATTATGTACTGGCTTTTAGTGTTGCAGCAGATAGATATGTTTTATCTGCTTGACTAGATCTGATCCTAAACTCCCTGAGGACAGTAAACAAGGATTTTGTGTTATTATTTGATTAGATACTTACAAAAAAGATCCAGACTAAGGAGGACTTTGAGAGCCAGAATGAAGAATCTAGGCTTTTCCCTTAGGTCATTTAAATACTGCGGGCGGGGGGGAGGGGGGGTTTGGTAGAGATAATTAGAGCTAATTTCACTCCTCTCTGAGTTTTTTCACCTGTCTATCTAGTAACATGATTACCAAAACTCAGTTTTGTGGAGGCACTTTCATTAGAGCACTTCTGAAGGGGCTGTCCCTTTCCCCTCTGCTTATATATATGCTACTCGAAAGAATCCATAAGATTTTAGACTGCATCACAGTGCATCACAAAATGATCATCCAGAATGAAGGAGGTAGTAGCTTCATCATCTTCTACCTGGGTCAGTTTACATCTGGAGTATTGTACTCATATCAGGATGCAACTTTGAGAAGGATACTGACAAGTTGGGGTACTCAGTATCAACAAATATTCTTACAATGTTCTCTTTTTCTTTACCCAATGAGTTACTGGAATTACAATTAACTGTAACACTGGTTAAACTATAACAAAGATTAAGCAAAAAAGAAACAGTTCATCAGAACTAATCAACACTTCAACCTTGTATGACAATATATGAAATATTCTATATCCAGAGACCCCCATAAAATTGATATAGAAAAAATTCTCTTACCACAGGGAGAAGGTTAAAAACTGAGCTTCAGTGAATGGGGATAATGTTTTCCTTACTTTCTCAGCGGGTGGAGGAAAAAAAGGTTGGATTCTGTGGCTGTTTTAACCCTGGGAAAAAATCACTTAACCTACATCTACTTCAGGTTCCTCCTCTGTAGAATGGGACTAATAAAAGCATCTACCACTTGGGGTTGTTGTGAGGACAAAAATGAAATGTCTGTAAAAAAAAAATGCAGATCTTTAAAGCTCCATATAAAAGCTAGCTACTATGAGCTATTATCTCTGCCTCTCTGTTCCTGCTGCTATAAAGAAATAGTCGAGATGATCTTTTCAGCTGCGACTTCTTCATCTTTTTCTATCTCCATCTCTTCGCAAACTGTCCAGAGTTTTCCCACTGTGCCATACAGGGACTGAGGAAAAACAGGGTGTCTCCGATCCAGATAGCCCTTTGTGGTTTTTTGGAAGGCAGTTAGAAACTAAGAATTGAGAGCAGTTAAAGGGCATTTCTAAGCCTAGTTAGAAGCTTAGGACAGACACTGCTCCTGATAAAAGGAGGTCGTTCAAAGCCAGACTAATGCCTCAGTCTCTAATTAGCTTGGCTGTTCTCTATTTCAAAAAAAGCTTGCCCCCTGGAGGCAAAGACTCTGAGAATGAACAGATCCCTTT
Source organism: Potorous gilbertii (assembly GCA_028658325.1). Taxonomy (NCBI): domain Eukaryota; kingdom Metazoa; phylum Chordata; class Mammalia; order Diprotodontia; family Potoroidae; genus Potorous; species Potorous gilbertii. The sequence continues at coordinate 533,677,927 of CM053769.1, read as the reverse complement.
TGTGGAGAAAAATCAGCTAAAATTTTCTTCTGGTCAATATCTAGGTGTCTGAGGGTCTTGCCTCCCTAAAAGAGCTGAAACTTAAGTTGTGGGGGCCAAGCTAAAAGAGATGAGATGGAGCCCATTCTGCTTATGGGGAACAGGTAGAGCATATCAACTGGTGACTCTAGATCAGGGAAAGGGAACGTGCCTCCTCGAGGCCACATACAGCCCTCAAGTTCGGCCCTTTGAAGTATAGCAAACAACTCTCTCCCAGAAAACTCCTCTAAACGAGTGGAGAAATCACACAAGACTAAATCCTGATTAGGAAATCATGACTGCACTCCAAGCTTCCCCACCTTGCCCTAACTCTTCTCATTGAAGTCTCATTCCCGCCCTAGAATCCACACCTTGGAAAATCCCTCTGCCCCTGTGGCACGTCTCTCTGATTGGATGGCTCCTCCCAAAACTTTCCTTTAAGGAGGTCTCCAAGGCCAGCCAAGTCTCATTCTTCTCCAGGCTACAAGAGGGGGCTTCCTCTTTTATGCCCCTGAGACTCTCAGTTTTTCAGCTCCCTTTTTTATGTTGACTCCCCCCACTAGAATGTAAGCTCTTTCAGGGCAGGGACTGTCTTTCTATCTGTATTTATGTTTACTTAGCAAAGGACTAATAGCACATGTGCTATTAAGCGCATAGGTAGTGTTTAATAAATGCTGGTTGACTGATGTGAGGCTATGGAGAACAACAGAGGATCAGTGGAGAGGGGGGCAGCAAAGTCACAAAGCCACACCCCCAAGCACCTGGACCCAGCAGGAAGCAGGCCCAGAGAGGAAACTGTAGTCACCACAGCAGCAACAGGGATGGGAGTTTCTACTTAACTGTTGTGTGTTAATTGTACAGGTTCCTTACTTGGGGATCCCTATGAGTGTCTTCTGACGGTGTATGCATTTGCTAGAGAATGTTCTCCAGTTTAATGGGAGGAAATGTTCTATTCATACACACATACATGTATATATACATATATATGTATGTATATATATTATTGAGCTAGTTCATGAAATGCTTTTGAATTGTGTCCCCTGGCTAACTAGGTGAATTAATACATTGCAGAGGTCTTGCCAACTGTAATTTTGAGTGGATTTGAACTTAAAGGGCATCTTGACCCTGGCAAAGGTAGTTCTTGGTGACCTTTCTTGTACAAGAATGTAATGCTCCAGGTGCCACATTTAAAACTTATGTTCACTAGGGTCTGGTGAAGTCAATTGACTCCTTAGAATTATGATTTTAAATGCATAAAATCAAATACATAACTTTATAAGAAAAATCAATTATAAAAAACACAAGTATTCATTTAAAAAATTCACAGATCACAGGTATAGTTCCTACTCTCAGTACTTTCTAGTATGCAAGACTAAATTTTAAGAAACTTGTATGTGTGTGTACGGGGACTGTTTAGACTGGCCTGTGTTAATCAGCTAATTTTCCTTTTAAGTGATTTAAAAACAGGCCATTCTTTCAGAACTTTTAGTGACATGGAGAAGATGGTCGTGAACACTGAAATCGTGTTTTTGTGGGGGCAGAGGTGATTTTTCCTCTTTGAGCTTCATTTTCCTTATCTGTAAAATGGGGGTAATAGTAATGCCCCTGTTATCCATCTTAAAGGTTGTCATGAAGATTCAGTGAGATAATGATGATAGCTATTGGTGTCTATCTTATAGGGTTTTAAGAGGATAAAATGAGATAATGAATGTACAAGTGTTTTATAATTATGAAATACTCTATCCATGTCCACTGTATAACAGATGTACTTTTGGATCATTAATATCAAGTGAAGCATGTCATTGGAAGATATAGCCTCATCAAAGGTAGGTTTGCCTCTATGACAATGGGAGATCCAGAACAGAATCCAAGTGGAAGAGTGATTCCCTGTAGATGGTGAGGTCTTCCAAGTGTTTCTGTTTGCAGGTAACATTCTGGCTGCATTAAACCTCACAACATTTTATATCCTCCTGGAAGAATGGCGTAACCACATAAAAGATCCATCAGGAAAAATCAAGTGGATGAAGGATGTATAGATGATGACATGCTTTTGATGGACAGATGTACGATGGGTTGGGCCCAGAGTTGAACAGGAGGAGGAGGAGAGTTCAACTGTCTTTATAACACTTCAAAGCTCCTTTAGTGACCCCAAGTTTTCCATGAAAGCAAAAGCCCATCTTTTTAGTACCAAATTCAACCTCTTTCATTATATGGACATGAGACAGAGTGACAGTTTCTGAGAATTAAAAATGAATATAACAGGGAATAGAAAAATGCATGGTAGGGGTAGCTGCAGCATATGACAAATGAGAAACTTAAAAGAACAGGAATAAAAGATTCCACTAGGGAAATGGGAAGAGGAGATGGGCTGGTCCTGTGACAGGGGAAAGAGATGACAGGTATTTACCAAGAGCGCTCCACTGGTATCTTTGCAATGTGAGGAGCATGTTGCATGCATGCCTTGTGATGAACTTATGGAAAGAAGTCACAGAAGATGCACAGGTATGGGATCCAAAGGGATGAGTTCACAAATCCATTGCAGTATGGAATTTTATCCGCTGCAACTATAATTCATTGAATATAACCTAACTCATCATTAAGATGATGAAAGAAATAGAAAGAAAATGGTTGATTTCATAGTAGCTATGTACTAAGAGACAAAGCCTTACATTAGGAACCTTTTTAATTTGTTGTGATTCTCAAAAGACTACAGAGTTGAGGGAAAAAAATCTTTTCAATAAAATCATTGAGATCTGAGGAAAAGACCTGTCTGGTACATCCCAGGGCTTTCTATGCTGCCCCAGATTGCTATGATATATGTGAAATATTATTTATGTTGAAAAATAGGGGACTGCTACTTGATCCCATCACCTAATTTATTCAGTTCTGGTGTTAAACTGGTAAAATTAAAAATCTATCTTTCCCTTCAACATCCAGGATTGTAGAAGGAGCTGAATGGAATGATTTTTTAAATCTTTCCAAATTTACATAAAAGGTAATTTTTTTTTCCTATTTTAGTTTGCAATTCCAGGTGCTAGAATGACCTGGAATATGACTAGCTTCAGTAAAGTGATACATATTCCTCTTCTAACAAAATCAAAATGCAGCAGAAAGGAACATTTTAGTTAGGGGGAAAAAGAACTTTGTAGAGTGATTTAATTAAATGCCCTAGCTATTTTGTACTTTCCCTCCCCTTATTAATTTGTTCAAACTCTCTAATGGACTATAAAGAATTTATTTTAAAATATCTGTCTCTAGTAGAGTCTTAGAAAAGACCCTAGCTATGATGCTGAAGCTCTCTGAAGATTAATCCACTAATGCATTTCAGGGAAAATAGCTGTTCAGAACTGAATTATTAAAGGCAGTGGAGTGTTGTGGATTGGGCTTTGGATTTAGGGCCAGAACAGTTGGATTTGGCTTCTGACTTCTCTACTGATTAGCTCTAGGACTTTGGCCAAGTCACTTTACTTCCTGGAGTCTTGAATGACATCTATAAAATGTGCACAAAGATATCTCCTTACAATGATATCTTTATTCTATTCAATCATTTCTTAGTTGTGTCTAACTCTTTGTGACCCCTTATGAGGTTTTCTTGGCAAAGATGTTGGAGTGTTTTGCCATTTCCTTCTCCAGTTCATTTTACAGATGAGGAAACTGAGGCAAACAGGGTTAAGTGACTTGCCTAGGGTCATACAGCTAGAACATGTCTGAGCTCAGATTTGAACTCAGCAAGATAAAAGGCTTCCTGACTCCAGTCCCATGACTGTATTCGCTGGGCCACCTAGCTGTCCCATAATGATGTCAGCCTATCCCTACAGGATTGTTTTGAGGGTAAAATGAGATAGTTATATATAAAGCATTTTGGTATTATTCCTAACTTTTTCTGTTTCAGTTTTTGGTATGGAGAACCTTATTTGGAGTGAGAAAAAGCCTGAACAAAGGATGTATCACTTTTGGAGAAGGATAGAGAGTTAGAAAGAAAAATGTGGAATTTTATTTTTAGGGATTATCTTCCCTCTCTTCCTTGAAATATTTTTTCCTGTTAGAGATAGCTAATTCAAACCATTCACTCAATCAGCAAACTTTTATTAAGTATCTACTATGTTCCAGGCACTGTGTTTGACAAAAGCAAGAGACTCCCTTCTGTGAAGGAGTTTATGTTCTATAACATGTTTATAGATACATAGATATAGATATATCTGTAAACTACATATTTATAGATAAACAATAATAGTAACAACCATACTTTTAGGATTGCAAAGTACTTTTCAAATATTATTTTATCCTTGTAATAACCCTGGGAGGTAGATGTTATCTCCATTTTACAGATGAAGAAACTAAAGCAAATGGGTTGTAACTTATTCAGAATCATAAAACTAGTATGTGTGTGAGGCAGGATTTCAACTTAGGTCTTCTTGCTTATCTATATACTAAATAAACAGAGTAATTTTGGTAGGAAAAAAGAAACTAACAAGGGAATTAGGAAAATCCTCTTGAAGGAGGTAGAACTAAAACTGAGCCTTTGAGGAAAACTAAAGGTTCAAGAGGCAGAGGTGAGGTGGAGGGAGCATGGGAACACAAGATGTCGGGGCAGGAAAGAGACCCTATGTTTAGGAAATAGCAAGTAAGCCAGATAACATGAGGGGGAACAATATGTAATAAGCCTAGAAAGAGCCTCTTGATTATTCTTTTTTTAAATTAAATTTTAGTTTTTAAAAAAATGAACAACATCTACTTTCTCTGCCTCCCTTCCTCCTCCCTCCCTGAACTGGAAAATAGGAAAAAAGCAATAACTCCCCCCAAACCAAAAAAATTACCCCTATAACAAATGTACATAGTCAAATAAAAAGCCCCAACAGTTCTCACTCTGTCCACGTGCAAAGTGACTCACATCTCTGTGAAGAGATGGCCAGCATTCTTCACCCTCTGGAATCCTAGTTGGTCATTTGGTTGATCCGAGCTCCTAAATTATTTAAAGCTTTTTATGTTTATAGCATTGTTGTTATAATAGGAATTTTTTTTTGCTTCTGCTCATTTCACTCTGCATCAGTTCATACAAATCTCCAGTTTCTCTGAAACTGTTTCTATGTAGCCCAATATTTACATTCACATATCACATCTTGTACCATCTCCCTTTTTTTCTTTGTGTATGGTCATTATGAAAAAAGTCATAGAACTTTAGAGATTGAAAGGACCTTACCTATCACCCAATCCAATCCCCTCTAATACTAGACATTTATTAAATACTTACCATACATTTTACCCTTAGGGAAATGGAGGTTCAAAAGTCACAGTTACAGAACAGAGGTCACAGAGTAACAGGGATAGACCTGGAGCTGGAGTTGAAGGCTCCTGACTCCTATTCTAGTGTTATTTCCATAGGAGCTCAGAGGAGGAGAATCCCTTGTTTTTGTTGTGTGTGGGGTATTGTGGGGTGGGGGAGCCGGATGGTGAGAGTAAGTAACAATGGAATTGGGGCAGAGTCTCTTCATGGCAAGACCTATTGATCTTTCACTTTCTAATGATAAGAGTTTCAAGTTAATGCTTGGTATACTGGGAAATACTGACTTTCTGAGCCTTTAATAAGTAAAACAGTAATGACGGTGGCTTCAAAAGCTGAAAATCTAGAGTAGCACTACTCAGTTCTGTGAGCTATAGAGTGCCCTGGGGCATGGATCTGCCCTCAACAACGCGATAATCATGGTGTTTTATGTTCGCACGTCATTTTTATAGTTTATAAGGTTCTTTCACATACATTTCCTGGGATTAAATAATAGCTTAATAGATGTCTAATTGAATCGCCATTAATCTTCACAATGACTGTGTGAGTCAGAGTAGGCAGATATCATTCCCATTTTACAGGTGAGAAAACTGAGGTTTAACAAGCATTCATACAACCCAAGGGCTGAGATGAGATAATTGGTGTTTTCATCACTTTTAACTTCTTTTATTTTGAAAAAGTTCTACCTGATAATTTTAATATTTGTTTTATATTTTTATATGTAAATGTTATATATTTATTTATATTATTTTCTATTACTCACATTTTCAAGTGTATTCCTTCCTGATACCCCCTCCTCCAGAGCCGTCCTCTATAATTAAAATAAAAAAAATTAACCAACATATTAAACAAGCCTGACATTATATATAGTGTACTACACTGCTACTCCCCTTCCTCTGAAAAGAAGAGGTACAGGTTCCCTTTCGTATCCCTTCTTTGGGGGACCAAACTTTATCATTATAATTTCATGCATTCAGTTTCTATTTTTCTGTTATTTTTCCGTTTACATTGTTGCCATTTGTGTGCATTGTTTTTCTGCTTCTACTTACTTTACTTTGTATCAGTTCATGTAAGTTTTCCCATGCTTCTCTAGAGTACTCCTTTTGAATTGTCATTAGCATTTTGATCCTTTGGAGGTCCAGTATTTGTGTTTGGATCTGGGGATTATAACAAGGTAACTTTTTATAGCAATAAAAAGTTATTTTTTAAGGCCTTGTCCTTTCCCAGATTAAGTAATTTGTAAATTAGTGGTAGAGCTGGTTCTTAGAATTAGGTCTTTTGACTCCAAGTATGGGTCTCTTTCCATACCATGTTGCCTGAATCACATGTATGGTGTCTTTTGTCTACAAAGACAGTACAGAGAGTGACAATGCCTACCAGATATAGCACCAGACCTGGAGTTAGGAAGACTTGAATCCAAATCCCATAATTTATTAACTATTTGAACTTAATCTCTTAAGTGTGACATTTAGTCTCTTGGTACTTCAATTCCTTCATTTGTAAAAAGAGGAGTTTGGAGTCAATAGCCTCTAAGGTCTTTTCTGTCTTTAATTCTTGAGTTCTGTTCTTTGATCATATGACCTACCCCATCAGCTATAAGTTTTAAATGTTCTTTCTGTTATTTTCCAGTATAGGTAGTGTGACTATAAAGTAACTAGATAATTTCTGTACTTTTTTCCTTTATCTATAACTTCACCAATGTGGAAAAATACTGATATGGAATCTCTTCACTAAAGTAGATTGACAACTCAACTCATCTGTCAAGAGACAGCCAGGTGGTGCAATGGATAGAGCACTAGGCCTGGAGTCAGGGAGACCTGAGTTCAGATCTGGCCTTAGACTCTTATTACCTGTGTGACCTCAGCCAAGTCACTTAACCTTAGTCACCTCAACTGTCAGAAGGGGATTAGTAATAATATTTTCTCTCCTGCCATCCCTTTCTCTTACTGGGGTTGTTGTGAGGGTCAAGTAGGATACTATTGTAAAGTGTCTGGCACATAGTAGGTACTATATAAATGTTAAATAATCATTTTAGAGTATTGCCTACAGCAGTGATAGTCATACAGCCAATATGTATTAGAGGCAGGGCTTAAATGAAGATCTTTGTAATTCTAAGGATGGCCATCTACCCAGTATGCCATGTTGTCTCTCATTTCTGTCCCTAGTGGGTACTTAAAAGTTATCCTTTGAACTGAAACCACACATGTACCCTTGACACTTCTGATGGGCCCACCTTATACATTTCCATGAGGATCTGTCTGAGGTAAGCAACCCAGTCCATGGCAATGGAGCCCAGTCAGGTAACTGGCTCACTTGTGGAATCAACTCCTGACGTATTCCTCAAGAGCACAACACATTACCTAGAATGGTAGTGTCATGCATTCAGAGATGGAAGGGACCTTAAAAACAATTTGAGCCAATCCCTTCATTTTACAGATAAGGAAACTGAGGCCCCAAAAGGTTAAGTGACCTGTCTGAGACCTCAATACCCATATATAAATATATGATCATGCACGTACTTGAGACTTTGCTGGAAGGGATATAGCCTTCCTAACCAGCTTGGTTATTAGAAGAGGGCATCTTAAAGGAATTACAGTTTCATCTCTCAGTGACCATTACTATGACTTATAGTATATCTATGAAAAGCCCATTTAAAGGATTTTATGGTCTGGGATTACCTTCCAGTACCAATAAATACCTATTTAAATTGTAGTCATTTTTAATGAACAATATGGACTTATGAAGGGTACTAGCTACATGATATGTTCCATTCAGTTCAACAACCATTTATTAAGTGATTGGTAAAGCATCTTACCCAGAGCTGGCATTGGATAAATATTTGTTAAGTTGAGGAGAAGGCATGGTGCTTGATGTTAGGGATGCAAAAATGAATATTGGCATGGACCTTTGCTTACTATGGAGGATATAAAAATGTTCATAAAGTAGTATGTTCTAAGATAGGCTATTATGGAGGCAGAGAAAAGACGAGATCCCATCCCAGTGCCTTGTCTGGGAAAAATTGAAGGAGGGAGAGAATACTTTCAGAAGAAAGGATCAGGGCAGCCCTTAAAGGAGCTTTGAAGGAAGTGAAGCATTTCAATAGTTGGAGATGGGGATAGTTGGGAAAAGTGGAAAAGCTTTACCAATATTTTGAGACAATGAGGTGAAAGACTGACATTAAGAACAGCTAGTTGTGCACAGGAAGCACATAGTTTGAGAAGGTTGTAATTATATGAACTTGTGATTCCTTGGACTGGCTAAGTCAGCAGGAGATTGACTAGCAGACATGGGCAGGACATGAGTGCCTTCTAAAAGATTTGTGTCCAGGAAAGCAGATTTAATTCAAAGTGTTCACTTCTTTTATTTCCTACATTTTGGTTTCCTGATCTTTAATATATTCCTTAAAATTTGGATTTTGTCCAGCATCCTTCCTAACTGCTTATTTTTGGTTCTTGTAAACTGATGCCATATAGGTAATCAAAATGATCTTGTTGGATGTTGTAGATAACTACTGTGAATTAATACTTTCAACATCGAATTCACCTGGTCAAAGATAGGAGCATGAAAAATGAAAATGTCATTTAAAAAATCCTCCAATTCATTAACAATACAGGAAATGCAAATGAAAACAACTCTTGAGATTTCACCTCACACCTATAAAATTGACAAAACTGCAACAATATAGAAATAATCTTTCAGGTGTTGTGTGAAGAGAGGAACATTAATAGATTGTTGGTAGAGTGATGAATTGGTCTAATCTCTTAGAGGAAAAAAATTGTAATCGTTTTAGAAGAGTGATTAAACTATTCATATCCTTTGAATATTGGTAGACACATACTAAACATATATCCCAAAGAGATCAATGACATAAAGATTCCATATAATACCGTGTATTCCAGGTGGCGAAGTAGATATGGTGCCAGGTCTGGAGTCAGAAAGACTCATCTGGTTGAATTCAAATCTAGCCTCAAACTCTTACTAGCTGTGTGACCCTGGGCAAGCCTATTTGTCTCACTTTTCTCATCTGTAAAATGATCTAGAGAAGGAAATGGCAAACTCCTTCAGTATTTATGCAAGAGAACCCCAAATGGAGTCATGGAAAGTTGGACATGACTGAATGACTGAGCAACAAATTCTTCATAGTCTAGCGTTTATCTAGCATTTCAGGGTTTGCAAAATGCTTTATATATGTTATCTCATTTAAGCCTCTCAGCACCTGGTCTGTAAGGTGGGTGATATTATTATACCTATTTTACAGATGAAGAGACAGAAAGACTTGCGCAGGTCTACAAGATCAACATATGTTCGAGGAAGGATTTGAATACACTTCCAATCTAGGGCTTAATTCATTACGCCACCTAGCAGCCAAATGACATTTAGATAGTGCCTTACACTTACTAAAAGGGAAGAAGTCTTTCTAATTAGCTTGATTATTAGAAGAGAACATCTTAAATGGTGCATGGATTGTCTCATTTGATCATGACAACAGTGCTGTGAAGTAGGCAGGACAGGCATCGCCCTTATTTTACTAAAAAGGGAATGGAGGTTCAATAAGGTTTAAGTTCATAGAGTTAGTAAGTGCTAGAATCCAGGGCTCCCCATTCCTTGTCCTGTGCTCTTTAAGAACCGACCATCCTGCATAGGATGGCACATAGTCACATTCTTTCTGTGACCAAGGGGAGGAAAGGCAAATTAAGCCCATTGTTGAACACTAAAGTGGACAAAAACGAGATTCAAAAAACCACAAGATTCAAAGGATCAGATTTCATTGTGTTGAAATTTCAAAGGGAAATTATCATTCTTATTGGGGGCAATTTCATGATACTTGAAAGATGGAAGTTGATTCTCCAATGTTTCCATCTAGATTTTTGATTATTCATAATTGCTAGTTAATCCTATTACTATTGAAACATAAGCCAACTTGCTAATTGTGTGTGGTCTATTTTTATTTGGAGAAATGGTGTGAGTGGGAAAGGTAATGGAAAGAAATTTTCCTAGGATCCAAGAGGTAGGGAAAGCCAAGTTAGGTGAAAACAATGTTATATTCTAATGACAATGAGATAGACATTATTATTGAAGTGCTTATAGATTGTGGCTTATACACAATTTAGAAATAATAATAAGTTGGACTTGGCCTTTTCCTCTTTTTCTCAAATTAAATCCTTTGAATGTTATCTTAAGGAAGACACAGAAAGAGTGCAATTTTAGATCTTTATGTTTTTCTACATGCATTAGATGACTTTTTTTTTTTTAGGAGAAAGAAGTAAAAATGCATTTCAGTATAAAATACAGAAAAAGTCATTAAAGTCAACATTCAGGTCTAGGATGCAGTAATATATTTTGCTACTGGCAGCACAGTATAATAAATCAGCCTTTTGTTTGCTTTCTTTATAATTGATTTTCTGTTTATTTTAGTCAGCCACAGAGGATTTAGCTTCACATGGTGGTTTTTATCTACAACTTTTTATGAGAAGAGACTGTTGGGTCTATATTTAATTTTCATTGTCTTTAAGAAACTGGTGAAAAACTCTCAGGTTGGTATCGAATGAAAAATAAATATTTTTTGAAGAAGGAATGGCCTGATGCAAACATGAAACATTAGACTTTAGAATTTCAACAATGATATTCTCCAGCATTTGCGGAGTTCTGTACAATTCACAAAGCCTTTCTTCATTCAATGCTTATAATAGGGTAGGCAAGGTTAGTGTTACTGTTCTCATTTTACATAGGAGACATTTGAGTCACATAGACAATGACTTGCCCAAGGTCACTTGTCAAGGTACTATGTGACAGAACTAGGACTGAAATCAGGGTCTTTCAACTTCCAGTGTAGTGGTCTTTCTAGGATACCATGATCCACTTTCCTGAACAGGCTGCTTGAGACTCAACATATTTACCTCAATTTTCCCAATCATACAATATGGTGGAAAAAAATGATTTACTTTTGGAAGTCTAACTGCATACACTTTTGTTATTTGTACGCTGTCTATGCTGGTGGAATAGGGTCATGTTCTTTAGGCACTGAACCTAGGAGCAGAATGAGAGAGGGTTGATGGCTTTAGGGTAGATTTTTCCCACTTTTAACATAAAAAGGTATTTGCCTTGTCTGTGAAGGACTTAATTTAGACACTCAAACTTTATCAAATAGAATTTGAAGTGCTTTCGTCTTTAACCATCTTGCCTTTTTTTTTTTAGATGAAATGAGTTGTCTGCAGTTTTCATTAAATCAAAGCTTGGGGAAAAGCTACTGGTTTACAGGTGATTATTAATACTTATTAGTCATTACTCAGCACTTCTGTGAGAGTTATTTTCACTTAATGTTCTATAGAAACCCCTCAGTTCAGCAGAATATCTGTCTATGGCAGGTATAGGGCAAAGATTTTTAGTTTGAGCCCCTAATGCATAAAACCAGTTTTGGGGACAATCTGAGGGTGATATGAAATTCTCAACAAAGCCTCCAAACATTACCTATTCAACCTGGCATAGTGGAAAGAACAGGGGTTAGAGATACGGGATCCTGGGTACAAATCCTGAGTCTAGTATGAGTTATCTGTATGATCCTAGAAAGTCCTTTAATTGCTCTGTGTCACAGTTTTCTTACTTGTAATGTGAGGATTTGGCCTGGATTCATTTAAAAGCAAACAAAAAAACAAAACACTTGTTAAATTGCAATATTTTTTGTAAGATAAGTCTGTAATCTAAAGACAAAATAAAATAGTCTCTCAATAAGTTTTCATTCTCCTGGGGAACGGGGAAAGGGTACATAGCTTGGGTATAGGTAAGTAGCCACAAATTAGGAACAGAGTAATATAAAATAATTTCCAGAGAGAGCACGAAAGGCCAGGGGAGCCGCTAGAGCTTCTTCCAGTTTGAAATCCTTCTGTAGCCTGTGTGGTCCAGGACCCAGGACTGTGTGGTTTATAGGGACTAGGTTCACTGTTGGGAACTTCTCCAGATGTAACTTTTGGCTTCATTTTCCCTCTACTCAGAGTTCCCTCTAAAGAATCTCAGTGTGTATCTATATCTATCTATCTATCTATCTATATAATATATATACACACATATATACATATACATATATGTATATATAAAGTATATATATGTGTGTATAATATATGTACACAAAGAGAGAGACACAGAGAAAATACAGATTTTATATATAATATATAAATATATATTATATAAATTATATATAATTAATTATATAAATTATATAAACTAATGTTTATGTATTATATAAATACTATATTATATAAAATATTATATATGTATACATTATAAGATATTATTATATCTAATAATATACTATATAAACAATAAATTATCTATCTATCTATATCAGACCTAAGGTTCCATAGATGATGGTAAAAAGGTCCCTAGGTCCCGTAGAAATTTTCAAGGTATCAATGTATGTATCAAAATAGCTGTTATTCCACACCATAGAAAACACAGAAAATACCTAACGGACTCATAAGTAACTCTTAATTAATACAATTCTTCATTTCTACTGAGTCCCACTTTTCTCTAGGGATTTAAAGGTTACCCCCTCACAGTACCAAACTATGGTACACAATTGGGGTTGTCAGTCAGGCAAGCCTCCCTACATTGCAGAGTCCTACTTTCATCTCCAAGAATCCACAGAGGAATCCATTAAAGAATTCTTGGACTCCATCCAGAATAGATAATAAACTTGTGGTTGCTAGAGGTCTCAGAAGACCTTCACTGTCTAATTGGCTTACTTTAACAGTGGAGGGGAAAGTTTCCGTCTTTTGATATCTAATGTTGTGTCTTCCCTGACTGCAGGTCCAAAAACCCTTCTCTGTAAGGAAATGCTCTGTCAGTCAACAAGCTCTTTGCACAGACTTGGCAGGCACTTAGTAGGCGCTTAATAAGTGCAAGTCGATGGACAGACTGACTTAAGCTCTTACTACGTGCCAGGTACTGTGTTAAGCACTGGAGATACAGAAAACCTAAAAAAACACCCCAAAACAACCAACACAGCCAATATGGTCTATACCCTCAAGGAACTTAACTTCTAATGAGGAAGGCAGCTTGCTAACAACTATGTACACACAAGTGTATAAAGTGAAAATGGCACAGCGAGGGTGGGGGACTGGGAAAAGTCTTTTGTAGAAGGTGAGATTCGAGGGGAGTCTTGAAGGAGGCCAATGAAATGGAGAGCTAGGGGTGAGGAGGAAGAGCATTCTGGACATGGGGTACAAGCTAGTGAAAAAAAGTCAGGAGATGCAGTATCATGTTTGATAGCAGCTAGCTGACCAGTGCAGCTGGATCACAGAGTATGTGATGGGCATATAAATGGGAAAGATGGGAAGGTGCTAGCTTGTGAAGGACCTGGTTCTAAACCAGGAGTGGGGAACCTTCAGCCTCAAGGCCACATGTGGCACCTTTGGGTCATCAAGTGCAGGCCAAAGGGCCTTGAGGCTGCAGGTTCTCCATCCCTATAAGGTTCACCACTATGTAATTCATCAAATTGATCAGGCAACTCCCCTTAATGAATGCTTCCCAGTACTTTTAGGGAGGTGGGGATAGCATCCAAAATGATGGTAGTGGGGGAAAAAGTCCAATCATCAGTAAGTTTTCACAGCTTTCAAAAGCCTGAGCATCACTGTGCTTTTGCTGGACATAATCTGTGTAGGTATATTGTGAAGTAGAATTTTTTTATTGAGATGAGTAGAGGTAGGGGAGGGTGAGAGCACAGAAGTGGTATTTGTTTATATCTCTTTCCCAAATATTCCTAGACACGAAGATGATGTGAATGTATATTTTTTTTTTTACCAGGAGAGGTTTTAGATCAGGGAGGGAGAGATGGGGAGAACTTAAGCTTGTGTATTTTAGCTAGTCAGAAACCAGGACTCAGTGGTGGCAGGTCTGGCCAGATCAGGGTAGCTTTGACTTAGAGACTAGACTCATCAGCACAGTCCCAGGAACTGGGGAAGTTCCAAAAACAGATAACCTGGAGAAGTTCAGACAGTCAGGCATTCGACTACATCAGGAGCTCTGGTGGGTATTTTGGAAGGTGGCTGAGCACATTTACTATTGGGGAATAAGGCTGTGGGAAATAGACAGAAATGCAGGAAGGCAAGATTAATGAGTTCTGGAAATGTAGTCGTGGGGATTGGGGTTCATGTGCCAATCTCCAGTCCCAGAGAGGATAGAAAATAAGGCAGGATCCATTTGAAGTGGAATGATGGACTTGGGATCAAAGCAGAGAATGGAGAGCGAGGGAATATGAGACTCGGTACTTGGCATGAACTGTGATAAGACATGTTGCAAATAAACTAATCTGGTGTAGTGGAAAGAATGCTAGGTTTGGAGTCAGACAACCTAGCTTCAAATTTGCTATCTGTGTGATCCTGATCAAGTCAATTCATGCCTTAGTTTCTTCATCTGTAAAATATCAGGGTTGGACTATGTAGCTTGAAGGTCCCTTCCAACTCTGTAGCTATGATCTTATGGGAATATAAACATGATTAGATGAGTGTTCTCAGGAGGTAGAGAATATCTTTAGGCAGGTTTATGAATTATTTTATTTAAAAATAAGTTTTCTTGCTTTTTAAAAATATCACAGTCATTCTTAAATATAACTCTGTCACCCATCTTTGAGCCTTCCCTTGTACCTAATGAAAATAGATAAACAAAAACAACACATATGACTCCATCTTATAGTGTCTGTAATTCTCTGGTCCCAAAGTTCCCACCTCTCTCGAGAGGAAGAAAATATATTTCATTATCTGTTCTCCAGGATCATTAATGGTTTTTCCAGCTACCCAGTGTTTTCACTTTTTATTTATCTTGTTCTCATTGTGTATACTGTATTTCATCTGCATTACTTTGTATGAATCTTTTCAGATTTCTCTGAATTCCTCATATTTGTAATTTCTTATAGCACAATAAAATCCCACTGCATCTGTTAATCACTATTTGTTTTGCCATTTCCCAGTTGATGGCCACTCATTTCCTTTCTTGTTATTTGTTACCCAAAAAGTTCAAGTTTCTCATTTAATAGGTGATGAGAAAATGATTATTCTCTCTTGTATTTAATAACTAATTATTGAATTAGGACCAAGATTTTCCCCCTTTCTATTTCCTCTTCCAGAAATTAACCAGTATAGGAAATGTTGGACAGAGACTATGGATCATTGTATTTATTCAGAAAGGTTTGGGAAAATTCCTTGTGTCAGAAAGGTGATATGGAAATTGATAAATCCTTTGGATCAAGACTTGGGTGATCCAAGTCATATACCTCCAAGACCCTCATGAGAATGTGAGCCCACATCTCATCATAATATTAATTCTCTCATTAATTGGTAACTGATTAGAATTGATTGCATTCTCAGGGACACCCACTTTTCCAAGGGCATGTAAGTTGTGAGCCTACCGCCATGAGGGTCTTTGGCATTCAAGAGTGCCATTGACCTCTTTTATTAGTAAAATGATTAATTATCCAGAAATTATGTCTCTTGAACTTTTTAAATGTCACAGTGAGGAATCTTGAGGTCCAGCAAATTTAATTGACTTTCCTAAGTTAATACAGGTAATAAGCAACATAGGGACAGAGTTCAAACCCAGATTCTCTGACTTCAAATCTAATACCACTTTCTATTGCCTGATGTCCCGGAAAGCTTCTTGGAAAGAAGAGGGGAGGAGTAGAGTCTGAATTGTTCCTGGAAAGAGACAAAGGATTTCAATAAGAGGACTTGGCAAGAAGTGGAAGCATCACAGCCATAATGGAATGGCAAAGGGACTGAGGCACGAAAGCATGGGATATAGTCCTGGCATAAGTAGGCCAGTTTTCTGATGGGTAGAGCATTTAAAAGGGAGAATCTCATTAGAGCAGAGACTTTCCAAAATTCTTAACTTCATAGTGACTAAAATAGTGCTATGTGTCCTGGTTCTAGGTGCTCAATAAACCCTTTGAGGTCACAGCCATGGCATTCTGGTAGAATGGAAATTCATGGGGGACAAGTGCTGTTTCACTATTTTTCTTTGTGTCCCTAGAGGCTGGCCTACCTGTACTCCATGATTATGGGTTTACTGATAGCAGAGAAAACTGATCAGACCACATCTCTACCTGTCCCATTGAGTCTTAGAGAACCAGCATAGACAAGTAGGGCTGGGCTAGATCTGGAGTCAGAAGACATGGGATTTAGCTCTGGCCTTTATCTCTTACTTGCAGTGTCATCTTCATCAAGTCACTTCACTTCTTTGGGCCTCAGTTTTCCCTTCTCTAAAATGGATGTGTGGTGGTAGACTAGATTAAAAACTGCTCTCTAAGCAAAGTTCTCACCTCCTAGGTTAGTTTTCTTTTGGGATGCCAACAGAAGCTATATATGAACTCCTGGAAACTTGTATCCGGAGGTATGCTTGCTTAGTTTGAACGTCAGTACCAGGGCACATAGCCAATGATGAGTTTAGAAGGAATTTTAAGGGAAGGATGAGGAATGAACCCTTCATAAAATTAGTACAACCCCCCAAGGGGCAAGCTACACATTTCCATGTTGGTCTCTGAGAATAACTGAAAGACTTTAGGGCACAATTCTGACTTGTTCTGAACCTCCCTTTGGATTTTCTGGATCCTGGAAGATCTCTTGGCATTCAGGAGATAAAGAAATCTACCTTTCAACATTTAGCTGGGGCTACAGAAATATTCCTGATAACATTGTCCTAGTGTTGGTGGAAAAGCAGGGCTCTTTGTATAATTGGGTGCTTTGAAATGGAAAGTGAAGTCTTCTGAATTACACTTCAAATTTCCCAGGCTGTTTGACTGCAATTAATCTCTAACTTTTTTTCTGCTTATTAACTATGACACCCTTTTCTTCTCAGTGCTTTCTTGAAAGG
This sequence comes from Potorous gilbertii, assembly GCA_028658325.1. NCBI lineage: Eukaryota > Metazoa > Chordata > Mammalia > Diprotodontia > Potoroidae > Potorous > Potorous gilbertii. The sequence continues at coordinate 533,660,769 of CM053769.1, read as the reverse complement.
GTCATAGACTCAGGAAAGGAAGGAAATGCTGAGTTGGCTTCCACATACAATTCGTGGAGCTTGTTGAAAGCTGGGAACAATTCATAGAGGAAGCAGCAGTTTTTATATGGTGATTAGAGAAGGAGGAAGGAGGCAGGAGGCTTGGGTCTCCAGCAGGGTTTATCAGGGAGTGGGGAGGCACCTGCAGCTGAGGCCAAAGAATGTTGTGGAGGTTGCCTGGGGAGAGGAAGTATTTTTCACAGCCCATAGACAGGAAAGAAACAGTAGACTGGTTAGCTGTGTTGTTCTCCTCTTGGTCCAGCCAAAGTTACTGGTTTAGTAAGAGCCTTTTGCTTCTGAAAAACAGGAGAACCTTCTCAATGTTTCTCCTGTGGCTTTTGCAAAGCCCAGAACTTGCAAGGAGAAGGTAAGTTTGCTCTGCATCTTTATGCTTGAGTCAGGAGAGTAACTTGCCGGTGTTGGTCCTAACTCTTCCCTGTCAGAGCTGGACTTTAATGCTGCATATCAGGTCTAAGTAGAGCCTTCATTCTGTATTGTGTGTGTGACAAAAAACCAATATTGCTACAAAGGGACAGAAAAAAATATTGTGAAATTCAGTTCAATTCAACCAACATTTATTCTGGAAGGAGAGGCAAGACTTAATAAGGAAAGAAATGGAATGGTGGGAAGATCTCAGAATGTAAATCCCTGGGTTTCACAGTACATGTCAAATGAAATCAGTCAAGCCATCAAATGAGTAGTTTGATTATGGTTTGGGCAAATTGCTATCAAGATGCTTTGCCAAGCAATGTTGGAATTTTGATACCACTGCGCTGTTCTGATCTGTTTGCTGGTCATGGTTGGCATTTGGGATTTTGTAAGTAAAACAAAAAGATATTTTTCTGGATCTTGTTTTACTTGCATGAGGCATCTAAAAAGAGGCAATAGACTAAGCACTTTGCAAATATTTCCTCCTCACAATAATTCCTTAAATCCTCATAAACCTAGGATATAGGTGCTCTAATGAACCCTATTTTACAATTGAGGAAACTGAGACAGAGGTTAAGTGACTTGCCTAGACTCACACAATTAATAAGTATGTGAGGCTAGATTTGAACTCAGGTTTATCTTAACTCTAACTCTATCCACCGTACCACAGAGGTTAAAAGGCCTCTGATATCTTTTGTTTTTCACAACATAATGTGGTGATTAAAAAAGTTTGAGAGACAGTTTCTGGATAATGTAATCATTTTATTGATAAAGCCAGCACATTTATTAATAAAAGGATGGTTATTTGGCTATCTCTCTTAGACTAAAGATAATCACAGTTTCTATACCCTTTGAAGAATGAGTATTCTCCGGGGTGCAAATCAAACTTGATTGGTTAACAATTAATGAGAGAACCGAATATTACAATGAGAGTCTGAGAGTGAAGTCATGTCACCCTTGGGCATAGAGACTATCTTCATTTATTTTAAATTATTTTAATTTATTTGTTTTTGGTTTTCTAAAATCACTTCCATAAATCTTAGATTTTCTCCCCCTGTCTCCCCACTCCTTCCCCAAGATGGCATGCAAACTTATATAGGTTCTACACATACATTCTTATTAAATACATTTTCACATTAATCATGTTGCATGGAAGAATTAAAATGAATGGGAGAAACCATGAGAAAAACCCAAACAAAACAAAACATTAACATGAGAGAAAATGTTCTGCTTCATTCTGCTTTCCAGTTCCATAGTTCTTTCTCTGGATGTGGAAGGCATTTTGCCTCAAGAGTCCTTTGGGGATGTTTTAGATCCTTGCAATGTGGTGAAGGGCTAAGTCTACCAGAAACAGTCCTCACACACTGTGGTTGTTACTGTGTATAGCAGTCTCCTGGTTCTGCTCTTTTCACTCAGCATCACTTCATATAAGTTTTTCCAGGTCTCTCTGAAGTCTTCCTGTTCGTCATTTCTCATAGCACAATAGTATTCCATTACATTCATATACCACAACTTGTTCAGCCATTCCCCAATTGATGGGCATCCCTTCGATTTCCAGTTCTTGGCCACCACAAAGAGAGCTGCTATAAATATTTTTGTACATGTGGGACCCTTCCCCACTTTTATGACCGCTTTGGGATACAGTCCTAGAAGTAATATTGCTAGGTCAAAGTGTATGCACATTTTTGTAGCCCTTTGGGCATAGTTCCAAATTGCTCTCTAGAAAGGTTGGATTGACTTACTGCTCCATCAACAATGAGTTAGTATTCCAACTCTCCCACATTTTCTCCAACATTTATCATCTTCCTGTTTCGTCATTAGCCTTCCTATTAGCCACTCTGATAGGTGTGACTGGTACCTCAGAGTTGTTTTGATTTGTATCTCTGTAATCAATAGTGATTTAGAGGAGAGACAATCTTTATACCCAGACCACCCTCCCCAGCCTTGGGTGCTCTATTCAAAGAATTTATGCCCCACAAAAGTCTGAGCAGAACACAATGGCTACTCCACATGGGTGGAATCTGAAGAAGAAAGTCTAATCTCATTATCAGCAATGTCCTTCAAGAGACTGAATTTTTAAAAATCACTTTAGGAAAAGAAGGGGAATCTTTGGATCTCTCCAAATCATTGGTTATTAATAATCATTTCTTTGAATAATAACCTCCCAAAGTAAGCTCCTATCATTGAACCCCTCCTTTGTAATAAAGTAAAAGCAGGTAATCAAACTGTTCAAATGGACCCATCTGATGATATATGTAATATTCTGCTCCTGTAGGCCTCTACCTCATTTCCAAAAATAGAAAAACGTGTTTCGTCATTTCAATTAATCTGAGTTGGTTTCTTTTTACCATTTTCATTTATATTTTTGTACAATTGTGTACACCATTTTTTTCTGGTTGTGGATAACTTTATTACACATAAATTCACACATCTCTTTCCATGTTTCTTTTAATTATTTAGTTTCCTTCTTATGGTACAATAGTATTCCTTTATATCCCAACTCTGTGACCCTGGGCAAGTCACTTAACCCTCTTTGCCTCAGTTTCCTCATCTGTAAAATGAACTGGAGCAGAAAATGGCAAACCACTCCAATATCTTTACCAAGAAAACCCGAAATGGGGTTACAAAGAGTTAGACATGACTGAAAAAAGACAGAACAACAACATATTCATATACAGAGAGTTCTGACTTTATATAAATTAGCGTTACACAAATTTGACTTCATTTTAAAAAAAATTCTGAAAGAAATCTTCATTCCTAGAAACACCCAAGCTGACTTTAGCCTAGAGTACTATGTCCTCTCTCTCCACTCCTGCCCTCTAGTAGGCGACCCAGGGCCTCCCATCTCCCTTTCCCCTCTCTCCACAAAACAACCAAAACAAAACCCCAAAGCCCAAAAATATCCTCCTTCAAGTGAAAGCAGAACATATCTGCAGAGAGATGGTCACCAGGGCTGGGCTTGGCTTGAGCTCTCTGTTCTGAGAGAGGAGACCTTTGCTCTGTTCAGATACCTGTGTATCTAGTGTACGGGCTGTCTTCTCTCCTTCTGAATTAGACCCCACCCCACCACATATCACTCTTCCACTCCTGTCTGTGTCCATGTCCAGCTACCACATATCTACCCGCTTCTCTTGCCTTCTCTGTTCTTCTTGGCCAGGCCCTCATTAACTCCGTCCCCCTTGTGCTCTGGCTTCTAGTCCTGCTCTCTGCCCCTCTCCTACCTCTTCCCTCCTTCCCAATGTCTGCTAACAAATTTGCATTAAGTACAAATCACTTTCTATAGAGGTCTGTAGAATGGTCCAGTTACCCAAAGTAACTATTTTTACTGTAGTAAGAATCTTAAAACATACACACACACACATACACACACACACACACACAAACACGCACACACATATATACACTCATACACTCACTCCACATTAATGATTCCACGAAACCACATAGGAAAATCTGCATTATTCATCTGTAGGCATACTTTCATACAGGAAAACCATTTTTGTTATGAATTTCTCTTGCTTGGGAACCACCTGACTTAGAATTTACTGCCTCAGGCTATTACTCAGATGTCTGTCCTGAGTAGGCTGCCAGTGACCTAGTGTGTTCAGGCAAGGTCACCAGTAAACAAATTTCACAAATGTCTCTTAAAAAAGTCTGAATATTATTCCTTTTGGGATCAGGATAAAAGGGAAAGATTTTTATCTGGAATGGAAAGACCATGTAGATGGACTGTATGTCCAGAAAGGTGTAATGCTTTGTGATGGCAACCAAATTAGGATATTTTGCAGTTTTTGTTTTACTAAAAGTGCCTCTGATTGAATAATAAGAGTAAAGATCTTTCCCACTCATGGATGGACCTGCCCATTGTGGGAAGCTTGATTAGGGGAATTGTTCTACAGGAGGATCCCAAGCACCTTTTGTTTTTTCTATTGAGGCACAGGCTCTAAAAAGTGTATAAAAACTCTGAGAGGGAGGTTTTACTTTGGGACTTAGTTTTCATAAGAAGATTTGGGTGCCAGATGAGGACTCTGGGAAACAGGTTTAAGGACTACCCCCCTAGGCTCCTTTGAAAACCCAGGGGTCAGTGCTTCCCTCTCTGGTAACAATGGTCAGACAACTCTACCTGTCTGTTGAATATGATCAGGCAGAGGAAGCCATGTCTGTTGATTACTTTGGGGCTGTATTTGTTTGGCCAGATGATGTCTCTGGGAAGCCACTAAAGGAGCCTTACCCCCCC
>CM053769.1:533636752-533655564 GCA_028658325.1 Potorous gilbertii | reverse complement strand
AGACTACTATTGACACTGTCTTCCATGTCTATTCACAGGGCCTTCTTGCACATAGTAAGTGGTGAATAAAGGGTAGGGTTTTTTCTAATTAAATATTTGAAGGCAGAAGCAGTTCGTAGGCTCTTTCCGACATCTTTCTATGGTGACTTTTGCATCAAGTAAAGTTCTGTAGGGAAAGGCAATAGTAAATGTCTAACTTAATCCACTTTATATTTTTAAGTCAACTGCTTTGTTTAAACAGGTCAGCTTCGAGGTTCAATAGGTTCACAAAGTGTCTTATTCTCAGTTATTTTTTTCTAAATTATTATTGATTCTGACCCTTGCTCTAACCAGTCAATATTCTGACTTCACAAAGACATCTGATTCTAAAATGACTGTTACTTTGATAATGAGTTGTTTTCTTCCTGTTGGGATTTAGTCAGTCATGTATGTGTATAATATTGCTGAGTGTTCATTCACTTTTAATTTCTTCTTGAAGAAATGCACAGATGTGAGGCTTCTTGGTAGTTGATATAACATTGACCTTTTCCAAAATTTTGTTTTACCATTTTCCTCATGCCCACCTTCACATTTAAAACCACCAAGTATCTTGGTGTGTATGGTCTTAGTTTAGAAGATCTTGTCAAGTGCTTCAAATAATTTTTCTTCTTTCTCTTCAATAAGTATTAGTATCTACCCTGGAATCATTTTCATAGTGTTCTTTTTGTTTATACTTGTTATAAAAGCTACAAGGCAAGGTAATCAAATGCCCCATGAATTGGGTTTCCTGCTGCTTTTAACTATACAATAAAACCAACTTCAGGAATTCCTTTGTTTGTATCTCCAAGGAGAACACATGAACTGTTGCTTAAATTTACCTACAACTTCTTTGACTTTTAGTTTCACTTGTAGGAAAAATGTCAACATGGATATGGTTCAAGTTCTCCAATAACGTGTCACCTCATTGGTCACTGGACAAAGAGCAAATATTATTAATAATGAACATATAATAGCTAACATTTATAGGATAGTTAAGATTTGCAAAGTGCTTTACACATATACATACATATACATACATATATATATATATATATGTATGTATACATAATTTGATAAAAACCCAGTGAAATGGTTGCTATTATCTTCAGTTTTGTTGTTCAGTCATATTCAGTCATATCCAACTCTCTGTAACCCCATGTGAGTTTTTCTTGGCAGAGATACTGGAGTGGTTTGCACAGATGAGGAAACTGAGCAAACAGGGTTAAGTAACTTGCCCAGGGTCAAACAACTAGTAAGTATCTGAGGTCATATTTGAATTCACAAAGATGAGTCCCTCTGACTGCAAGTCCAGAATTTTATCCACTGTACCACCTAACTACCTTTATCTTCATTATACAGATGAAGAAACTGAGTCTGGGAGAAGTTAAATGAACTTCTTAGAGTCATTCAGCTACTAGGTACATAAGGCAGAATTTTAATTCAAATCTTCCTAACTCCAAATCCAGAAGTCAATTCACTATGCCATCTATTATTTGTAGATGGTCCAAAATGTAAATGCTCTTTTTTTAGCCACTTCACTTTTACTCAAGAAACTAACTAAAGGACTTTCACAGGGCTAATTACCATTTTGAATTTTTAAACTATTTCATGGCTTACCACAAGCAAAAATTCATCACATACTAGCTAACCTTCTGAGCGTCTCCATGAATAGAATGGTCCCCAGACAATATACCATCTGTTGCTGGAAGCCTTCCAGTTTAATGGAAGTCTCCAGACCTTTTTGGTCTGCTGGGATGACCCATGATCATCTCCATACTTTGATAACTCATCATCACAGGATTTTTATGGGGGGGGATATGATAAGTGTATTAAATATTTGAAAGATATTCATGTGATAGAGGTTTTAGATTTAGAATCCTCATAAAATCAAAACTAGGACCAAGCTATGCTCTTGTGTAATTCACTCAACTTCTTTGGCTTTCAGTTTTATCATAAATAAAATGAGAGGATGACAGGCTGAGCTATGACTAGATCCCTTCTAGCTTAAAATCTATGAACCTATAAGTGATAGAGAAGCAGATTTATGTTTATATTAAGAACTTCCAAACAATGAAAACCTTCTCAAAACAGAACAAACCACCCCATGAGGTAGTAAGTTCCCCACTGGTAGCCAAGAAAAGGCTGGATAATCATCTACTGGCATTATTGTAAGTGTGGATTTCCTGACTGGGTAAGCAGTTAGATTAGATGATATCTAAAATCCCTTCCAACTAAAACCCAACCATCACCATTGTAGAGGTTGAGTAAACTGAGGCACAGGAAGTTTAAGTGATCTTTCCAAAATCACACAGCTAATCTGTGGGAGAGGTTGGGCTAGAACCCAGGTATCTTGATCCCTGCCCCAGTCCTTTTCCCTCTCTATCATGACATCATGCTAACCCAGTAACTCTGTGTATTAGGGGGACTCCATTGTACTTTGAGAATGTCACTTGTTGAACAAACATTAGGAAAAGAGAAAATGGATGTTTAGGTAGAGGAAGAGAAATACATGAAGTGAGTATGGATACAATCAAGAATGTACTTAAAAATGTTTAATAATCAGCACTCTGAAAAAAATGTATGAACAACACACTTTTAAGTTAAATCTGCATTCTTAACATGTTCTTCTTCATCACTTTCTTGAGTCTAGACAAACAAGCCAATCAATCAAGCTCCATGACATTTGCTCATTTCTGAGATGTAAATGCATGCACAGAAAATTTAACAAGCAGCTTTCCTATTCAGGCAGTTGTGATACTCTCATTGTTCCCTGACTTTTAAAACAGAGATTGATATATCTCAAATGTAGCACTACAAGGTTTGAGTATGTGTTCCAAAGTTTGCCTTTTCACAAAGCTTGAAGAGTTATTTTGAATACTGGCGTCTACTTCTGTGAAACTCATATTCAAGATTATAAAATAAATTATGAACAGTCATGCTCTGACAGCCAGGGACATAAAAAGCTAAGCAATCAAGACTGACAGTTCTTAATTAAGAATGGCTTATGAACTTCTCCCTTCTGGAATTGAGGCAAATTAAGAAGGTGCTGCTGCTACCTCCCAAAAAATACAAACATGCAGTTACTCTGGAAAGAGCGCAAGAAAAGAATGCACTAGATTGTGATGGCCACTTTCCACAACGTTTGGCACATAGAAAATACTAATAATTACTATGTTGTTGATAGCATTCATAGTAAATAATGATAAAGCACCTTAAGCTTGCTTCACCAATGTGACCTCACTTCATCCTGACAACACTGCTATTAGTAGCCCTATTGTATAGATGAGGAAGCTGAGGGAGATGGAGGTTAAGTGACTTACCCAAGTTCACCCAGTTAGAAAGTGTCTGAGGTCAGATTTGAACCCAAGTCTTCCTGAATCCAGGTCCAGCATTCCATTCACTGTGTCGGGTAGCTGCTCTGAACCTTTCTCCACAACTGACACTTAAGTTAGTCTCCAGGAAGAGATTCAAGAAAACTACTGCCTAGGGAGCAAGTGTCAGAGAATGAACTTTCCCAAACTGAGTCCAGAATGCAATAGTCTTAGGAACAATTACATCAAGTATGTTTAAATGCCAGGTCTGACTTTTACTAGCAAGGTAATCTGGAGTAATGAAGCTAGGTGCCAAACCTGGAGTCAGGAAGACTCATCTTCTGAGTTCAAAACTAGCCTCAGACACTTACTAATTGTGTGACTCTGAGCAAGTAACTTAACCCTGCTTGTCTCAGTTTCCTCATCTGTAAAATGAGCTGGAGAAGGAAATGGCAAGGTGCACCAGCATCTCTGCTGAGGCAACCCCAAATGGAGTCACGAAGTGTCAGATACAATTGGAAATTGCTGACCAAGAAATATTGAGAGGATGATTTAACTAACCTCTCTCATCTGTAAAATGGAAAAGCAAGTACAAAATAATAGACCCCCTTCTGTTGCTTCTCACTGTCTAAACCAGGCTTGAGTTCATGCCTACTCAAATTAATGCTCTGACCCTCCAAGTCCTCCGAATTTCTTTCCCATAACTAATTGGTAATTAATGAGATAATGTCACAATATAGTGAGACTTTTCATCTCATTTGTTAGAATAGAAAAACAAGCTAAAAATAGGGAAAATTCATTCAGTCAACAAGCATTTATATGGTTTTTACTATGCATCAAGCTCTGCCCTAAATAGTAAGGATACAAAGAAAGGCAAAACCACAAAAATGATCCCTCCCTTCAAGGAACTTACATTCTAACTGTATGCTAATATTACCATATGAGTAAATAGGCATGTACACAGTAGTTAGAACGTAGAAGGAAAACATCCTTAGAAGGGAAGTCTCCAGGCCCGAGGAGACAAAGATGCGCTCCTGAAGAAGGTGGGATTTTATATTTGATCGGAAAGATTTGCAAGAATCTGAGATAGCAAGAGGCAGAGTTGAGAATGGAGAGCATACCAGGCATAGAGCAAAAGCAAGAAGGTGGGAGGTGGTAGAATGGGTGGGAGGAACACCAAGTGGGTGAGCATCCAACATAAGAGGAGTCATGGAACAAAGTAGAAGATGCTCACTCAATTCCTATTTCTCAAAGCAATTTACTTCTCAAATTCCAGGATTGTGATTCCAGATTGGCCCATCCCCATCCCTTTGCTACCCATATAGTACCTGGGAGGTAGGAAGGGATATTAGAGAATGTTCTGTTACCACAGGAGCACTAACATCTCAATGCCTGGAAGCCACTCCTACTCACCTCAACAATCTATTAAATGAAATGGTAAGATCTCTCAGTCACCAGAGTGCCATCTCCTGGAATTCCCAGGGTGAGAAGACCCAGGAGAATATTTATGACTTCTAATAGTCTTAACTGCATAAATGCTCAGTATCTGGAATTAGCAGGAAGAGATGGAAAATCTCCCAAGTCTACAAAATTTGCTGGAGTATTTAGGAAAGCAGGGGACAAAAGCTTGACCTGGGCATCACTTTCCTTCTGCTTTCTTCTTAGTCTCATCAACTTCCCTAATCATTCTCTTCCAAAACCTCCAGCCTCCAAGATGTCTATCCCTGCATACTCACACATGCATACATACATACATATATATATATATATATATATATATATATATATATATATATGCACAGTTGTTGTTATTGGTAGTGGTGATGGTGGTCCTTCACCCCTACCCCAAACACTACTGACACATACACACACACACTTCTTGTTGGTGGTAGTGATAATGGTGGTCCTTCATTTTGAAGGATAAATGTCATCATGAGAGTGATGTCTTGACTTGCAAGTGAGTTGGGTTTAACTGAGGCAGAGCTTCGGAAAGTGATCAGCCTCACTGTCTCCTCCAGAAGCATCAGAATCTAGTAGTAAGAGAAGAATCAAAACAACTGGCAATGGCCCGGGATGCAGTATGGAACTTTGACCTTCTTAAATTAAGGTCTTTCCTAGGTTACCCATTAAATGACTAAGGACCACACATACACACACACACACACACACACACACACACACACACACACACACACACACACACCCCTCATGAGACCAGGCAAAATGTTCTTTGCCCAGAACCCTGTGGGAATGTAGCAAACCATTGGAGAAGCTCCAAAGACAAAAATTAAATGGACCAGAACTACTGGTACTATAGGCTGTAAAGACAATAGCTAACATTTCTATAGAGCTTTAAGGTTTACAAAATGTTTCAAATATATAATTTCAATTTGATGTTCACAATAGTCCGATGAGATAAAGACTAGTATTACAATGTCCATTTTACAGATGGGGAAACTGAAGCTGAGAAAGACAAGTAAATATACAGTAATCTGAGGAGAGGGAAAGCACTCATGCTTACTTCACCACCTTGCAGGATTGCTGAGTGAATCAAATGAGCTAAAGGACAGGAAAGTGATTTGAAAATCATTAGACAGTGAGCTCCTTGAGAGTAGGAACTTCTTTTCTCTTTCTTTGTATCCCCAGCACTCAGCACAGTGCCTGATACATAGTAGTCACCTATCAATAACAATAATGTATTAAATATATAATAATATGTTAACATGTAAGATTATACAGTTATATATAGTATATGATATGTAATTATATAACAATAATATAATAACATATATTTTAAATATATATTAATATATATAAATGTAAGGTATAGATTTTAAGTAGCCCGGGATAATCTTTCTTGCCCACTAATCTCTGTGAAATTTTTCTCCTGGGTCCAAGGAAATAATCCACAAAGAGAGTCTGGAAGAATAATTTCTGAAATACTAATTCTAGGGAGGGATTATCTATCTCTACCACCACCCTGCAATGTTTATAACCCTCTCTTTTTCAATAGGACAGCAGCCAGAACACAGCAACATCTGTACTTCATATACTCTTTTTCTTCTCCTCTTTTCCCTCTTCCTCATCAAGGGTTAAGACAGAAAAAGTCATGGCATTAGCAACAAATAACCTGAGGTGTGGAAGCAGCTGGACCTGGCTTGGGCATCAAGATTTGGAGCCAGGACCCAGGATCACTCAAAGTCTGATGAAGACTTTGAACTACACAGGATTTGTGTTTGGGAAGGGCTGGCCAAAAGCAGGACAATGTCCTGTCAACTTCCTTTCAAGAAATATAAGTCCACCTCAAAAGCTGCTGAATAATTTGGCTTACAAAACAACGGTTCCTCAAGACTGCTAGACTGTTCTTTTAGTTTCATAGTAGAAAATGCCTTTTCTTCTCCCCCATGGGGTAGTACAACAGTAACAGTAGAACAACAGCCATTCCCGTTTCTGTTATATGTTAAAGCCCCAATAATTCTGAAACAAAAAATGACAACAGCTACCTCCAGCATATGACTTTCAGGAGCCCATCCAATACTGGATGTCCCAACAAGATTTTCTGCTCTCATGTTAGCAGTCTTAGGAAATATTTGGGTGGGAGAGGTGGTTAAAACTAGTCACTAAAATGAAATTTTGTATTGTTTTTGTATTCTGAATATAAAAAAGCTTTGCAAACCTTAAAGCACTATGGTAAATATTATTTATAATTGTGAAAGCATCTCACAATAGTAATGGGAGGTAAAAAAGGGTTAAAAGAATGCAAAGACTCTCACAGCTTTCTGACTGACTATAAACATCAATTTAGCTGTGGCACATTCAAATGACACTCACTATGTGTCAGCTATGGAGATAGAAGGATAAAAATAAGACATCCACTGCCCTCAAGGAGTTGATGTCCTCCTGGGAGAATCCAAAGTGAACCCAGATAAGAAAACATAAAGTAATGAGTTCTCCAAAATGTTGCAAGAGGGAGAGAACACTAATAACTGAGAGAATAAGGACAAACCTCTTATAGAAGGCAGCAACTAATCTAGGCTTTGGGGGAAGGTAGGACCACTAAAAGGGCAGTCAAGTGGTGCAGAGGATAGAGCACCAGGCCCAGAGTCAGGAAGATTCATCTTCCTGAGTTCAAATTTGGCCTTGGACACTTACTAGTTGTGTAACCCTGGGCAAGTCATTTATCCATGTTTGCCTCAGTTTCCTCATCTGTAAAATGAACTGGAGAAGGAAATGACAAAGCACTCCAGATTCTTTGCCAAGAAAACCCCAAATGGGGTCATGGAGAGTCAAACATGACTGAAAGACTGAACAACAACAAGTGTTTCTAAGAGATAGAAGTGAGTTAGGGGACAACCTGGACCAAGGCAGCATGGAAGCTAGAAAATTACACATGGGAAACAACTCTCAGGATGCTCTGCAGGAATGTGAAAAAAGATTTGAAAGACAGGAGGATGAGCTTCAAGTGCCAGACTGTAGACATAATTATTTTATCTAAGAAGTAACAGGGAACTTTGAGTAAGGAAGTGTCATTGTCAGATTTGTGTTTTATCATTATAAAGGGGGAGACCGCACAGTAAGAGCCTTGTCCTAGAGGCATGAACTAGGGAACTATATGAATGTTTAATGAGCCTGCTTCTAGGAGTCTATGATGATGGTGAATAAAGTGGCCAGCTCTACACTTCAGAGCAAGCACAGGTATCCCATGACGATTTTCTGTCCATTTATTGAATCCTGAAGAAAAGTGTTTTAATTGTTCCTGAGACGGAATTAAGTGCACCTACAAAAGGCACCGACTAATCTAATGGATCTCTCTTCCCTGGTAAAGGATAAGACAAAAATCTGTGGGCTTTGGGGGCCTGGAGCAGGGAAGCCTAGAATATGTGACATTTAAGTTGCTTCTGCCTGTCGCGTTTATTTTTTCTAGCTCTTAGTTAGAGGATTAAAGATAGAAGTTTTTGAGCTTCTGAAGGTCAGAAGGGTCAGCACAGACTGCCAATTGATCTGGAAGGGGCTTTGCCCCCATGGCAGTGACAATGTGGTCTGGAAACAAAGACATGAGTAGTCCAGTGGCTAAAATTGCCACCTTAGTGAACTCAGTGATGGAAAGAATGTTTGTAGTTACCTCTTTAAGTTTATGCTCACAATCCTCAGGACCATGATGTAGAGAGAACATCCCCCAGTGGTGGGAGTGTGTTCTGGTCTTACTACATCTTTTCAGGAGATATCCCTTTGTCAAAGCTTTCAGTTGTTCAATAGGTCTTTTCCATGCCATTTCCTAATGACATCATACCAAAACCATCTTAAAACCAGCAAACACCTTATCTCCTCTCTAGAAAGAATGCCTGAAAAACAAAGTCAACACAGGTAGAATGGAAATTCATTTGTAAAATACTATGGAAGAGGATGGCACAAAATAATGAGCAAAGTTCCTTTACAAAACAAAAAGAATCAGTGAAAGAAAAAACAAATTTTGGTGAAAGACCCAAGTAAGTCTAATAGTCCCAGGAACACGTACGAAAGTGAAAAGAGGACAGCAGCTCCCCCCAAAAAATGGAAAACTCTTTGGAGACTTCAATAGCAAATATTTCTTCATCAATGAAAGTGAAGATGTCCAACTTGAAATCTAACAATGCAGTCCAAAACATGCTGTATGAAGAAGGTAAGAAATGATACCATAGAAAAGAAATAGAAGGCAATCAGTTAGACTACGCTAAATGTAAACAGGAGAGTGCTGTGCTAAAGGCCAAACAATTTCGAGGGCATTGAAGGATCAGCTCTCAAGATAAATGAAAAAGAGAAAGATACCCAACAGTTGGGAAAAAAACACAGACTTTATTACTGAAATGGGTAACTGAGAAAATATTGGTAATTGCTAACCTATATGTATATTTTCCTATCTCTACAAAAATTTTATGAATATAACTTACACAAATATGGAAGGTATCCTTGATGAAAGGATGAGAAGAAAACACTGGCTTCCACAAGTATGACTCTACGACAATCTTTATCTTTATTAGCAGGCAAATTGATTAAAAGGTAAGACAAATGCCTCTTAGACTCATTGTTAGTTAACTAAATAAAGGATTTGAATCAATAGAGCAAATGCAACCTTTTCCTACAAGGTAGCTCCTAGACAGATGTCAAAATCACACAACATTCATCACTAATTTAAATTGGTGCAAATTAAGCTGAGTTTTTATTCTTGCTGATAACCCTTCTTTCTGACAATTATTAAAAGCATACAAGAAAAGAAACTAAACATGTGAACAAGAGGCCACCACATATTCATTTGATGTCAGAGCAAAAAGAAAATTGGGACCATATGAAACCAGAATTATAATTTGACACGAGTCATCCCAAGCTATCACCAATCATCTCGACCTTTGTCTTAGCACTGGACTCTAATGACTTTAGAGGAGAGAGTGAGGCTGACCACTTTGCACAGCTCTGCCTCACTTATTTCCAATTCACCCTGCCATTCAAGACATCACCCTCCTGATGTTACTGATCCTTTTTGAGAAGGAAGGATGAACAAAGATTTGATAAGAATATTTACAATGAACCCAGAAGCAGTTTGGTGAATAACCTATTTAGAATCCCTTTTGATAACAGAGAAGCATGGACTCAGGAAAAGTGAAATAAGCAAAACCAGGAAATTATTATGCGACAATTATACAACATTGTACAACAATACCTACATAATGCATTATACAAAGAAAAAGGTGAAAATGGAAAGAACACAACCAAAAAAAATCTGTGTAACTAAAATGACCAAGACTGACCAGAAGAGATGAGACAATGTGTCTCTCTATTCTGCAGAAATGGAAAACTATGAATGTAGAATGTTGCATGTGCCATGATGAGGAGGGAATGGAATAAGCATTTATAAATGCAATATCTACTATTTGCCACTCTGCTGTTTTACAAGTATTATCTCATTTGACTTTCACAAACACCACTACACGGTGATGGCATGGCGATGGCGATAGCGATGGTGATGGCAATGGTGATGGCCATGGCGATGGTGATGGTGATGGCGATGGCGATGGCAATGGTGATGGCGATGGAGATGGCAATGGCAATGGCGATGGCAATGGAAGGTGATGGCGATGGTGATGGCGATGGCGATGGATGGCGATGGCAATGACGATGGTGATGGCCATGGTGATGGCCATGGCGATGGTGATGGCGATGGTGATGGTGATGGCGATGGCAATGGAAGGCGATGGCGATGGTGATGGCGATGGCGATGGTGATGGCGATGGTGATGGCAATGGATGGTGATGGTGATGGTGATGGCGATGGTGATGACAGCAGCTAACATTTACATAGAGCTTACTATGTGCCAGTCGCTGTGCTAAGGATTTTGTTATCTCATTAGATCCTCACAATTACCCTGGACAGAAAGTACTATTATTGTTCCCACTTTTCAGATGAAGAAACTGAGGCACCAGTGGTTGAGTGACTGCCCAGGGTCATACACCTAGTAAGTCTCAGAGGTGGACTTTAAACTCAGATCCAGTGCTCTATCCACTGCACCACCTGTTCATCAGACTGAATTGATATGCTAGTTTTGCAGAACTGCTCTTCTCTCTAATTCTTTGTTATAGAGGATGGTTATCTGAGTTTGAGGTGATACAAATGCATGTATATGGAAATTATGGCAGTTAAAAAATCAAAAGATATCAATTTTAAAGTGCAAATAAATAAATAAAACTCTTCCAGTTGGTAGGAAATAGATTTCGCACAGCTGACTCCTTTTCATGTTTTTAAAATATAGGCAACAAATTTGGATCTAGGACCTGGCATAAACAATCTCTAATGGCATAGTTTTTCAACTACAGAATTTAAGAAGCAGAAGGGACCTTAGAGATCCTTTCATCTAAGCCCTCTCACTTTACAGATGTGGGAACAGAAGCCAAGATAAGGGAAGTGATCTGACCAAGATGGTCCAGCTGGTCAGTGGTCGAGTGAGGTCAAGAACCCAATTCTCTTGGCTCCTCTTCTGAAACCCTGAATTGTAATTCACATGGACTCTTCAGAATAGCAGCAATGCCTAGTACTATATCCCAAAACTCCTTTCATCTAAGAAAAAAATATGCAAATGTCACACAGATTAGACCAATATGTGATGTTTTCTTGGGTGCTTTAAACAAGCTTTGTGAAACAAGGGTCTACAGGGCAGAACAAATGTAATATACATTGCTATTGGCACCAAACTGTCAGCAATTAATGCTTTTCAATAGTCATTATGCCTTTTCCATGACAATAAATCCTTGTGAATATTATGCCTGGTAGCAGATTGCAGAGCCTTTCATCTGTAAATTCCCTAAAGTGTCAGTTTAAATCTACACACAGTATTGCAATTATAATGAAAAACATTCTGAATTTGTAAGCATCTACCTTCAACCATCTGGAGAAGATGCTTTATTAAATTTGTTTCCAGTATTTGTATAGTCTCATGATAATTCATTTAAGAGAGGAAAGAAATCTGTCCCAGGATTCATAATCCAGTGCCAATAGTTGAAGTCCCTGTTGCATCTGACATCGGCTAGGTCTGCGCAAATGCAAGATTTTAAAGGACTGTTGAGGGAAAAGTGTTTCACAAACTTAGAGCTCTATGAAGAGGAATTTAGCATTGTTACCATTACTATTCCAATCCAATGATATCAAGGATGGAGACACAAGATATCAGACAAAATGACCAAGCCACTAAAGACTCAAAAGAAGAGAAAACCAGAAGCAGAGCTACATCAGCGAAGGCATTCATTGCAAAGTCAAAAGGCTTCATGAAGGCTGGTTGAAATGACAAACTTTGAACAAAACCCTACCCCCAGAATGTGTGCCCATTTTACAGAGACACACTACATACATACATACATACATACATACATACATACGTATACACACACACACATACACAGACACACACACACACTCCTGTCTTCCCCTTCAGGCCAAAAAACAGGAATGGTACAATGTGTTATCAGTGAAAATTTCCACATTTTAAAAGTTTTCATTGAAAGCTATTGGCACTCTCTTTGAGAAATTATATTAGGAAATAGATAACCTCCAGTTTTCAGACAAAGAAATTAAAGTTATCTATAGAGATCAGAGAAATGCAAATTAAAACACCTCTGAGTTACCACCTCACATCTATCAGATAGGCTAATATCATAGCAAAGGAAAAATGACAAATGTTAGAAGGGATGTGGGAAAACTGGGATACTAATGCACTGTTGGTGGAGTTGTGAACTAATGCAACTATTCTGTAGAAGTATTTGGAACTATGCCCAAAGAGCTACAAAACTATGCATAACCTTTGATCCAGCAATACCACTATTAGAGCTGTATTCCAAAGAGATTTTTTTTAAAAGAGGGAAAGAACATATTTGTATCAAAATATAGCACCTCTTTGTTTTAGTGGCTAAGAATTGGAACTTGAGGGGAAACCCATTAATTGGGGAATGACTGAACAATTTGTGGTAATATTATTGTGCTATAAGAAGTGATCATCAAGTAGATTTCAGAAAAATCTGGAAAGATTTACATGAACTGACACAAAGTGAAGCAAGCAGAACTAGAACACTGTAACATTGTATGTTACAAAATATCAACAACAAAATATTGTATGGTGATAACCTGTGAATGATTTAGCTATTCTCAGCACTACAATGATCTAAGGCAGTCCTAAAGTACTCATGATGAAAAATGCTATCTGCCTCCAGAGAAAGAACTAACATTGTCTTACTACAGATTGAAGTATACTATTTTTCACTTTCTTTTTTTCCTTCTTTCTTTCTTTTTTTGCATATATATAACCTATATCGGACTGCTTATCATCACAACAATAGGGAGAGAAGAGAGGAATGGAATTTGGAACTCAGAACTTTAAAAACTGTTAACAATTGTTTTACACGTAATTGGGGGGAAAATAAAATGTTACTTAAAAAAAAAGAAATAGATGACCTCCAGGATTCCTGATAGAGATCATGGCATTTTCCTCTAGGACCTTTCTGGGGTCACGATTTGTTTTGTTGTCTGCAAATGATCAAGTTCATTTCTAGTCAGCAGTGAGAAGATTAAGGAACTTTTATGAGAGACAGGGAAAGGCGGAACACCCATCATGACAGAAAGCAAGGAGAGGAGAAAAGGGAAAGAAAGTGTAGAAGAGATTACAACAGGGGAGGGGAGAGAAAGAGAAGGAAGCAGAGAGAAAGAGAGTGGAGAAAAGAGAGGGGAGAGAAGGGGGAAAAGGTGAAAGGAGGAAGGAGGAAGGGAAAGAGTCTTGGCAATTGTCACACAATGGAACAGCATGACAGAATGGATAAAATATTGTTCCTGGAATGAGGAACTTGGGTTCAAATCCTGGCTTAAATTTTCAACAACTGCATGATCATGAACAAGTCACTTACCTTTTCTGGAATTCAGTTTCCTCTTCTATAAAACTATCACACAAAGATATCATAAGGGTCAAGGGAGATAATGTATTTTGTAAGGCATTTTGTAAAACGTGATGTATTTTTAATAAGTGTTACTGTTATAAATCATGAACATACAGATGGAGCAGGTTAAAAGGACATAAGTGAGGCAAGACTCAGTTAGTTCAGTAGGGTATGCTCAGCTCTGTGGCTCAGTGAATACAGTGCTGTTCCTGGAATCAGGAACACCTCAATTCAAATCCAATCTCAGAAACTTAGTAGCTCTGTGACCCTAGACAAGTCACTTAACATCTGTTTACCTTAATCAACTGGAGAAGGAAATTACAAACCACTCCAGTTTGTCCACTCACACCAGTATGATCAGTGAGGTCACAAAGCATCAGACACAACTGAACAACAACCCTATGATAAGGAAATTTTAGAAAAAGAAGAGTATTTGATATAAATGTCAAGTAGTGTTAGGGGGTCTAGCAAGAGCATATCAAATTAATCATAACAAACATCTGTGTAGCACTTTAAGATTTGCTAAGCACTTTAAAATTTTATCTCATTTTATCTTCACGATAACCCTGGGAAATGGATTGCTATCCTCATTTTATAGATGAGGAAATTAAGGAAGATAGAAATTAAGTGATTTTCTCTGGGTCACACAACTAGTAAATGTCTGAGGCAGGATTTGAATTCATGTCTTTCCAACTCAAGGTCACAGAGGTAGTAAGTAGCAAATACTCCAATGGCAAATCCATTATTTCTTTCTATTACGTTAGAGTATGTAGTGCATGGACTCCAAGTCCAGTGCTCTATTCACTACCACTTAGCTGATAGTAAACAAATTTACCTACATGCCATGATGACTTGTCAGAGGAGAACTTTAGTGGATGGAAAAATAAAATAATGTGTTATACTGTTAAAGAGTTCCTGTGCCTAAATGTGCAAATCAGTTTAATTCCATTCCTCTTGAAAATTTCCTGAACATTGTCTGTCTTTGCCAGGCTTCTGATTTCATTAAAACAAGAGTCTGGATCTAAAAATTTCCATAAGAAGCTTTCATATTCTAGACCTTCCAATTCCCTTTTCTGACAAAGTAGTGGTTGATTCATTAAATACTTCAGATGCAAAGAATCACAGCCAAGTTAGAGGGCTCTATCCATGTCAACTTAAGGAAACCACAGAGAAAAATATTAAATAAAATCAGAACCTATCCTTTCTAAAAAGGAACTGTCTAGATGATGGTGTTGGACATTCCAGAAGATAATATCATACATAGCAAACATAATAGTTTTCATTTGAGGTTATTTTACATAAATTGAAAATGAATAACATTTTCATTGGAGGGCAGGTAGTCTTAAATCTTACTTTCCATTTGTGTGCATATTTTAAAGAAACAAAATTACATTTCCCCCTAAACATATGTGAATAGAAAATAATCATCTGTAATTGTACAGAGCAACATTTAATTATTTTATTTTGAATAATGAATCTGATCATGTTCATCTTATCTAACAATACCTCCATCAAATACATCACCTCCATCAAAAGGAAAGCATTTTATAAACTGAAAAGTTTTATGCAAATGTGAGCTATCACAATTATTTTCAACCAAGTCTTAACTAAGGTGGGGCTACAGAGATTTTACCCAGGGCGAAAATTTTAGATGGTATTGATAGCACCATTACACAGTATACTTCCTCTCCTGTCCTTCCTGGTACCAGTCTCTATCATGGGCATACTCCCTCACCTTCAACAGTATAAAATCCTATCCATGTCCCAAGGTACACTTTTTCCTCCAGAAGTCTGAAGGGACCCCAATTCTGACTGCTACCACCATTCCCCCTTTCCACAGGAGTAGATAGTCCTTCAACAATATGGAAACTTTGAAGAACATTTTGAGAGGGGCTTCCCCCTCACACCCCATTCTCCCAGCGAGGTGAACTCTATCACCACCAACTGCCCCAACCCTATCCCTTACTGCTTGTCCTAGGTAAAACCATTACTGTAAGTTATAGTTCTAACTGCCAACTTATCCACATACTCACATAAAGCACCCTCCCCCTACCTTAATCCTACCTGTCTTGCAAGACCCAGCTCTGAACCAACCTGCTTTGTAAAGTTTTCCCTGAATACACCAATTAGGAAATTCTTCCAGATCCTCAACTCAGAATTTTAGAGCTGAAAACATCATCTTGTACCATCCCCCCATACCTCCTTTTAAATGTGAGGAAACAATCCCAAAGAGAATTCAAGGAAACCCCCAGAATAAGCAGTAGAACTGAGACCAGAATCACTACACTACAATGCCACTCAGCTCCTAAAGATTATTTGACTTTGTTGTTGTTGAGTTCTTTCAGACTCTCCATGACTCCATTCTGGAGTTTTCTCAGCGAAGACATTAGAGTGGTTTGCCATTTCCTTCTCCAGCTTATCTGATAGATGAGGAAACTGAAACAGACAGGGTTAAGTGACTTGCCCAGGTCATACACCTAGTCAGTGTCTGAGGTTGGATTTGAACTCATAAAGATGTCTTCCTGATTCCAAGCCCAGTGCCACCAGTCCATGCCACCTAACTGTACTATGTACTTAAGGAGGATCCAGTCTTCAGAGCATGAGCAAAGGGCTCTGTCTGGATGCCAAACCATATGGGAAAGTTGAGGAGTGGGGCAGACTGCAGTGCACTGGTGAGCCTGTTTCTTCAAGTTTATATTGATGCAGAATAGAAGTTGATGTACTTCAGAGTATTCTGTAACGATTTCCTAGCCACTTGACATGGTGAAGAAAATCCTTTCAATTGGCCTTTTAGCCAGAACCTGACCAAATAAAGCCCCTCTTCTAGTGTATTCTCTTCAACATCATTTACCAGTTAATATCCCCATAGTATCTAGTAACACCCCACTGAGTTATCTTTTTGGTTTATATCTTACTCTCTCAATTAAATTGTAATTAACTTAACTACTTGATGGTCAGTACCAAGTCTTTACTTCACAATTAAAATTCAAATCCCTTTGCCTGGCATTCAGGACCCTCCAAAATCTGTCTACAAACTATCTTTCTAGTCTCAATCTCCATATTCCTGTTCTCCACATAATCTATGCTGTAGCTGAACTGGATTCTTCTGTCTCCCCCAGACCTATCCCATCCTTTCCCAGTTCCTAGAATGTGCCCCTCCCCATCCCACATATGTATGTACATCCCAGACTAGGGACCTCATTCAGTCCCCATTTCATTGTCATACCACTCCACCCTCCCCAAATCATCCAAGTATCCAAAGAGCCAAAAACTCATAAATTCAGTTCTCAGTTGCTCCTGGACAGGAAATAAGCGATGGAAAACACTCTAACAAAGAAGTATGGTCATTCAGACTACTCTATTGGACAGTCAGCAGGCTCATTTTCTCCCAGTGGGATCAACGTGAGATGGGAAAAGTCTGTTGGGTTTCCCAAAAGGGGAAAAATTATATGGATTTCAAAGTCCCTCCAAAGTGAAGGACTGAGAAAAGAGAGATGGGTTGGTTCACACCCATCACCACGTTCTTCTTTCTCTCTGGCCTCCTAGCTTCCCAATGGCTCAGCTCTTTTATCCCTCAGTCAATACGCCCTCTACATTTAATTTCTTCATAATGCCCCATGTGGTTCTGAGCACATAGTAGGTATAGTAGGTATCTAGTAGACATTTCAATTCATTGATTGGGAGACAGTATGACTAATCATAATAAAAGTGACCAACACGGATAAGGTTCCTCCTGCTTATATAATATCACTTAATCTTCAAGCCAATCCTGTGAGGCGTTACTATTAGCACACATTTTATAGATGAGGATATTGTTGACTAAAGTTGAAACTGAGAGATGTAACATGACCTGCCAAGGATCACCTTAGCTGTAAAGTATCTGAGTCAGAATTTGAACTCAGATCATTCTGACCTCAAGTTCAACACTGTATGCACTATCGTCTCTAATGTAATAGAAAAATAATGGATTGGGCATCAGAATATTTGCCACTTGCTACTTCTAAGGCCCTGCTACACTTGCTCTATGACCTTGAGCAAGTCACAGCACTTCTTGGGCTTTCTTCATTTGTAAAACGAGGGGACTAGAGTAGATGACCTTTAAGGCACCTCCCCACTCTGCAGCTACTATCTTAGTTTTAAAACTTTTAAGACCCTCATGAGACTTGGATGGTTCATGAATTGTATTTGATTGCATAACTATATATACATATATATATTTTCTATTTGTATAATTATATATATAATTCTAACTATATTTTACAAATTGTGGAGATTTTATTTATCTAGAATACTACAAATAACAATTACATCTTGTTCATCTTCCTCTTATGAGTATAACACACTCATAAGTGGAGAGAAATATTTTTCTTAAGATAAATTTATCATTTGTTATCAATTGTTTTCATTTCCAGTTGGTTGAACTTTGAAAAGAGGGAGGGGCATTTGCAAGGTTGTGGGGGCAAGACGGTGGGTTGCACTTGCCAATTTTAATTTTGAATAAATTAAAAAATTCAAGCATAGCTGTGGAAGATGATAGGTAGAATACTGCTGGCAAAAGCCCAATCACACTGAATTTTAAATTATTTTAGCACACTCTCATATTTATGTATTCCTTCAGAAAAGCCAAGGAAGACATATGAGATTTTCCTAGAAAAAAACACCATCCTCTTTCTTTGGCAGTTCATAAAGGAAATGAAAGCAGCATTAACAATTTGTTTTCGGGCAATGGTAATACTGCATATTTATACAGTGCTCTATTTTTTAAATTTTTTTCTCATGATCACCTAGTGAAAGAGTCAGAAGCAATATTATTAACCTTTTGCAGATCACAGGATTTGGTGTGGGAGTGACCTTAGAGTTCATCACACCCAAACTTCTTCATGTCATAGATGAAAAAACAGGTTAAATACCTTGTACATGGAATGTGGATCATGAGATCATAAGGTATAAGCTTGGCTTTTAACAGAGGCCATGATTAGTAATCTTCTCAGCAACCATGTGCTCCATTGTCATCTCTATGCTGAGGAATCTTTGACCT
>CM053769.1:533617484-533636252 GCA_028658325.1 Potorous gilbertii | reverse complement strand
TTTTGGGTTTAAATTGGTTTCTAGCCCAAGCCCTCTTACAGAGCTAGCTGTATGATCTTAGGTAGGTCACCATTTCTGAGGCTGGTTTTCTTAGCTGTCAAATCTAACTCTAATGTTCTATGACTGAGTTATAAATGTAGAGTAAGAGAAACTTAGGTGAACTCTTTCCTCTCCTTTTCTAATTTTTCTACCCCTTTCTCTCACCGTCACTCCCCAAGTGTTCAGTTATATCCATTCTGATCTAGGTGTGAACACTTCAGGCAGTGCCCCATAGTGCTTTCTTTTCTGTTATGTCTTGAGATGCTGCCATTTCCTCAGTGATCATATTTCAACAATATGTTGAACTCATTCATACTAAGGTGTTACTGGATGATAGCCATTTTATGTCTTACCCCTCCCAGGAACTTTTGTATTTTTTTAAAAAGTAGTTTGGGAAAAAAACTACTTTTGAGTCATATTTGGAACCATTCAGACCATCTGGTTTAATCCTCATATTTTGCAAATGAGGATGTGTTGGGTTTAAAACTATAAGATTGTGTTATGGACACTATGACAGGTTAATGAGGAAGATTTTTTTGGGGTAGGGTGACCTTTCCTATTGCAGATAGTCCCAAACATATAGAATTGGAAAGTGTGAATGTGATCAAAATCTTAATGTTTGTCACAGGAGAAACTCATTAAACTCATTAGTTATAATTCAGTGTCTGATTCTGCTTCACTAATTCCTAATTGGGGAGGATTTTACCTCCCATAAGGAAATTGCAGAGCTGAGCCCCATTATAATAATGGATTAGCTTTATCTTAAGAATGTCTTTCTGGTAATAATTATACAATAGAAAAGGATCACAAGAGTTTTCTAGTCCGACTTTATCATTGAACAGAGGAAGAAACTGATGCTCAGGTGTGGAGGGAGGGAAAGAATGACTTGCCCAAAGGCAGATAGTTATTTACTGGCAGAACTGAGACTAGAACCCAGGTTTCTGGACTGTGCAGAACTTCATTCATTCACAAATCCAGAGATTAGTAGAGTTGGAGGAAATCTTAGATCTCATATGATTAAGGTCTCTCATTTGCAGGAGAAGAAAGAGGAGATGGAGAGAGATGAAATGTCTGTTCCAAAGTCTTGCAGATAGATATATGAAAGGCATCATTGAAGTCTGTATCTTCCCTAATCTAATTTTTTAACCTTTTTCCTGAATTAAAAGTATATATTTTCATGGCTGCACTTCAAAAAGTATTTGCCATGGCCACTCCATGGTACATCTACAGAGGAATCAACCAATATCATTAAATGTTTGATATAAAGAAGTTAAAGAATAGTCAATGTCTTATACTTTCTTAGGATCCTGCTGAAAGAGCCTATGAAGACAATGAAGGGTTGGCCAAGAAATTGAGGAGTAGGGAAGAAAGAATTCAGTTATACAGTGAGGAATCTTGGCTATGAGTTTTATAATTTAGAGCCTCACAGATCACCTAGTCTAAACCTCTCATTTTACACATGAAAAAACTAAGTCCTATGATGGAGAATTTGGACAAACGTCCAATTTCACACATTGGGAGAAGCAAGATCACAATTTGTTCCAAGGTCCTCTGACTAGGTACACTGCTCTTTCCAATATACCACAAATCCTCATTGCCAATTCATAGCAAAATACATCACACTTATAGTCTCAAAAAGTTGCCTCAGGTGTTGAGTAGTTAAATAATTTTTCTGGGTTCATCCAGCCCGGATGTGTCAGAAACGGGACTTGAACCTCTGTCTTTCTGACTCTGAGGTTAGCCCTTGATTATGCAATGTGTCTCTCAAATCTCAGTTTATTCTTCTTTTAAACTAGGATAGGTGGTTGAATTGAATGAGATAAAATATGAAAAATCCTTTGTACTATAAATAACAAATGTATATTATATAAGTGTTATTGTTACTCTACCAATAATTTTATTGAGAGTAGTAATTGATATTTACAACATATTTCAAGTTTAGAGAATGTTACCCATATATTCTCTCATATTACCTTGGTAACAGCCCTATGAAGTATAGGTACATATAGGTATTATTACTCCCCTCTTATGAATAAGAACACAATTATATCAAATTAAAAAGGTTTTACACAAAGAAAACCAATACAGCCAAGATTTGAAGGGAAGGAGGAAACTAGAAAAATTTTTTACAGTAAGGGTCTCTGATAAGGCCTCATTTCTAAAATGTATAGAAAATTGAGTCAAATTTATAAGACATTTATAAGTCATTTCCCTATTGATAAAAGGTCAAAGGATATAAATAAGTAGTTTTCAGAAGAAATCAAAGCTGCCTGTTGTCATATGAACAAGTACTCTAAACCACTATTGATTAGATAAATGCAAATTAAAATAGCTCTGACGTTGCTACATCTATCAGATTGGCTATTATGATAGAAAAGGAAAATGACAAATATTGTGGGAAAATAGAGATATTAATGCACTGTTGGTGGGGTTGTGAACTGATCCAACCATTCTGGAGATTTGGAACTATGCCCAAAGGGCTATAAAATCATTTATATACCCTTTGACCCAGAAATATGACCAATAGGTCTGTACCCCAAATAGAACAAGGGAAAAGGAAAAAGACCCAATCAACAAAATATTTATAGCAGCTCTTTTTATGGTGGCAAAGAATTGGAAATTGAGAGAATGCTCATTATTGGGCAATGGCTAAACAAGTTGTGGTATATGATTATAATGAAATACTATTGTATATAGGAAATAATGAGCAGGATGGTGTCAGAAAAACCAAGGAAGGCTTACATGAACTGATGCAAAGTGAAATGAACAGAACCAGGAGAACACTGTACAGAGTAACAACAATATTTTAATGATGGTCAACTGTAAATGACTTAGCTGTTCTCAGGAGTACAATGATTTAAGAAAATTCTAAAGAATTTGGGATGAAAAATGCTCCATAGAAAGGACTGTGGAGTCTGATTGCAGATTGAAGCATGCTTTTTTAACTTTATTATTCTTGGTTTTTTTGGTCTGCATGACTTTTGCAGCATGACTAATATGAAAATGTTTTTTCGTGGCTGTACATAAATAATCTATATGAAATTGCTTACCTTGTCAAGTGGAAAAAAGGGTATAAAAGGGGGGGAAAGAATTTGGCACTAAAATTACAAAAAACACAAATGTTAAAAATTTTAATTTACATGTAATTGAGAAAAAATAAAAATTAAATGTTAAAAAAATGAATATGGAAACAGGCTCAGACAAGTTCAACGACTTGTTTGTGGCCATTTGGCTGTTAAGTATCTGAGGTGGGATTTTGAATTTAGGTCTTTCTGACTCCAGAGATAACACTCTAGCTCCTACACCATTCCACCTCTCATTTCCCCAAGTCCTCTTTATATCTAAAGTGGAGGTAATTCAGCAAATTTAATTCAATATCATAAACATTTATTAAATGCTGACTCTAGGCTCTATGCAAGGCATTGTGTCAAATGCTGGGGCTACAAAGAAGTACTTCCTGTCCTCAAAGAGCTTATATTCACTCTACTGTCATATCTATGTCTGTCTGCATTAGCTGAGGGTTAGGTGCTTTCCCCTTCTTTGATTTCCTTCTTTCTGGATTTTACTTGTGCATTCACAAGGTTGAAGACACGCCAGAGTCTGCCTAGCACAGGCCTCAGAGAACCTCTGGGACTGAAAACAGGATCATGTTTAATTCTTTCTGGCACTGTGCTTTTCTGTCAGCAGGCACTTTTGTATATTTAATGAGAATTTTATATTTCTCAACAATCTCCTCGGGCTGCCTGAATTCATAAGAGCACAGAATTGGTCTTAGATGGAAATCTGCAAAACCCATCAGATATACTCTATAATGTACTGACACTAGCAAGAATTCGAGGTGAGGATTAATACAGACGTTTTTATACTGGGTTTGGTGTGCTAAGGCAGTATTTCTACCAGTGGCATTACGTGTGTAAAATACAAAGGTCCCAGGATTCATGTAAATACATTCCCAGTGGATACAGTGTTTCAGGAAAGGTTAAAGAAGAGGTAGAAAGGCTTGTTGAAAATTTTGTTTCTCTACCTAGGCTTCCCCTATGCCAAAGGGAAAGAACATGATACAATTTAGCAAATCTAAGGGAAAGGCTCACTGTGAAAAAAGGTCTGGGAGTTTTATCTGCAAGTCTAATGTGAGTCAGTAGTGTGATAAAATCAACCAAGACGCCAATTTGACTTCAGCATTTATAGAAGCACAGCATCCATCACACAGGAAGTGATGATGACCCTCTGGTCAGATCATAACTTGAGAATTGTGATCAGGGATGTTTACAGGATGAAGCACATTCAAGGGGAGATAATATCTGTCATTATTTATTAAGCACCCACTATGTGCCAGGTACTTTACTAAGTGAAGGGGAAACAAAGATAGGCAAGGCAGTTCCTGATCTCAAGGAGCTCACCATCTATTAGGGGAGACAACATGACAATAATTGTACACAAATACATGCAAGATACATTGGAAATAATTGGCAGAGAGAAGGCACTTAAGAATTATGAGGAACTGGGAAAGCTTTCCCTTAGAAGATGAGATTTTACCTGGGACTTGAAGGAAGCCAGAGATAGTGAGGGAATTGGAAACCTGACATCATGTTTTATGAAGATAGTTTAAAGGAATTGGTGATGTTGAGCCAAGAGAAAACTTATAGTGGAAGAGGGTCTAGCTTTATAGCTATATTCAAAGGGACTGTCATCTGGAAGAGGAATGACTGTAATTAGGTTTCTACTTGGTTCCAGGAGAGATTTTGTGGTTGTTCAGGCTCTTCCTGACCCCAATGGAGTTTTATTGGCAAAGATATTAGAGTGGTTTACCATTTTCCTTCCCTAGCTCATTTTGCAAATGAGGAAATAGAGGCAAACAGGGTTAAGTGACCTATTCAGGATCACACAAGTAGTAAGTGTCTGAGACCAGATTTGAACTCAGGAAGATGAGTCTTCCTAACTCCAGGCCTTCCATAGAAGCAACAGACATTTGTAGAGTTCTTCAAGGTTTCTTAAGCATTTTACATGTGAACTCACTTAATCCTCATAATGACCTCATCAGAGTAGATGCTACTGGAATTAATATCCTCATTTTATAGATAAGGTTCTGAGGGATTAATTGATTTGTTTATGGTCATATGGGACATGACAGAATTTGAATCCAGCTCTCTTCTGACTTCAGATCTAATACTCTTTCTACTATCACATGTGTTTTTGTCTTTAACAGCTAGAAGTAAGAAGAAGGCAGGTTTCAGTTAATTATAAAAAAAATTCCTAATGGTTAAAGTTATCCAAAGTGGGGATTCACTGCTTCACTTGGCTGTGAATTCATACTCATGTCAGTCAATCACTGAGTCAATAAGAATTTACTAAGTGCTTACTATGTGCCAGCTTTGTATGGAACACTTTGCATACAAAGAAGGACAAATAGCCGTTTCTGCTCTCAAGGAACTCCTAGTCTAATGTGCAAAACAACTTATAGACAATTATGTATAAACACACTTATATTAGGATATGTTGGAAGTAATAGAAGGAAGGCACCAGAATTATGGAGAATCAGGAAAGGCTTCTTGTTAGGAGGGGGGCCTTTATCTGGGGCCTGAAGAAAACAGGGAAAGCCAGGAGATAGAAATGAGTGGGGAGAGTACTCCTGGCAAGGAGGAGAAGATTGCTAGTGAAAATGTCCAGAGTCTGGCAAAGCAGTGCTTTGTGCAAGGAACAGCCAGAGGCCAGTGTCATTGGGTTTCAGTGTATATGAAAGATCTCAGGAAGGTGTAAGAAGAAAGACTGAGCGGAAGGGGTCAGGTTGTAAAGGATGTTGAATGCCAAGCAAAATGTTGTATTTAATTCTAGAGGAGTTAGAGAGACCATGGTCATGGGTGGTATTCAAGTAGAGACTACTTGACTATTTTATTTTATTAGGGGAACAGTGTCAATAATAAGACAGGTAAAGCCATTTATGATTATTAAAGTGCTGGAAGATCTCTATCCTGGGAGTTAGGAATCTTGGATTTAATTTCCAGATCCTTTGTGACAGTTTTGTCTTTGTTTCATTAGTGCCCAGTGATTAGCACAAAGAAATCACTCAATAAATGCCAAGGGATTGAGAGCTGTGGGTTTTGCATAGGTCAGTTTACTTTTCTGAGCCTCTGATTCCTCGGCTACAAAAACTGAAATAAGATTGCTTCTACTATTTTATATGGTTGTTTTGAGGAAAGTGTTTTGCAGTTAAGGCATAACTGTTTTGGATTCTGTCCAAGAAGGCCTCATTTCCAAAGTATCCAAACGACTTCATTATATAGCATTTTTACCTATGAACATATCCCTGGGAATGGTTTTGCTCTAGTATACTGTATAAATGAATTTTATGCAAATATTGAAAAGACAAGCATAGGAAACAAGTAATAAGGTGTATTCTTTTTTAATCTGAAAACCATTCCAATATGATAAAGATACAAATATAACAAAATCCTCTTTATAAAGTTGCTCTAGCTATTCTAGAGGCAGTGGGGGAAGGGGAGGTTGAATTCATTCATCAACAAACATTTCTCAAGTGCTCACTACATACAAGGACTTTTATTTGGTACTGATGTGGAAACAAGATATAGAGCCATAAGGTATAGAAAACTCCTCTTGGAGTTTTCAAGCAAGAATTTACACACTGATATCTATGGCAATTCATTCATTAATTGAATTCCTGAAGGATCTGGGATTTTGCTGTCATGTGAAATTCCCAAGGTAAGTAATTTCTTTTTACCAACCTTAGTCATAGCCTGGCTATGATTTTATAGATAACTCCTAGGCATTTTTCTGAACCATTTTAGAAATCTGTCCAGGGTCAAACAGTTACTAAAAATCAGAAGCTTAATGTGAACTCAAGTCTTTCTTACTCTAAGTCCCTACATTATACTATTTCTCCCTCTCATTTTGTTCTTGACTTTTAATTTCAGTGGTGTTGGGGGCACCTCTTATAGGAAGTCCCACCCCCCATGAAGTCCAGTAATTCAACTATAACTTATAGCCTAAGGGAATTACCTGGAGCACTGAGAAGTGTACAGAACATGCCTATCCCTGAACCTAAATTTCCTTACCTGTAAAATAAGGGTGTTGAACTAGATGATTTGATAAAGCATCCTTGCCCTGAAGCCTTTGATCTTCCTTTCTAACGGATTTTACAAATTAGCTGATATCCTAAATTGATGTTGCTCTTGGCTGCTGTATCTTTCTCCTTTTGGCAAGATACATGTTTGTTGGACAAAGTGGTTTCTGGATTCATTTGGACTCCTCAATATGGTAACTGCTTTACATTGGTTAACCTAAGACATGATAATTAGAGTTAATGTATTAACATTTCTTTTTGTGAACAATCCTTCCTCATTTCAATGAGTTTCCTAGAAGTAAATAATTTATAAAGCTTTGTAAGTAGTGTCAGGTTACAAGATATAATGATAAAACCTTCTACTTGTATGTTTTCTTATCTGCAAAATGTTGATGATAGATTCCTACAACCACATTTTTATTGCTGATATCTTTCTTGGATTTTTCTCTCTCCTTTATTTATAGGCACCTCTGTTTGAATTTTTTTTTCACTCTATATTGTAGCTAGTCTATAAGTCTGACTTGGTGGCTATATAGATGTTTCCTCCATCCCAGTTCCTTTTCTAAGTATCTAAAGGTTTCCATGAAAAATACAGTCTATCTATCTATCTATCTATCTATCTACCTATCCATCTATCTAATCTTTTCCTTCCTTCCTTCCTTTTTCATTCTTTGCAAGTTTTTCTTCTATAAAATGGAGATAACAAAATCTATACTATCAAACTTACAGGGGTCATAGGACAATAGATTTAAAGCCAGATGAGACGTTTGAGACCATCAAGACCGACCCCCTTCATTTTACAGAAAAGGAAACCAAGGCACAGAGACATTAAGTGACTTGCTGTATCAGTAAGCACCCCAACATACACGGGGGAGTCTGCTATCACAAATTCTTCAATCTGCTTTTCTAAAAGAAAAGTTAACTTTTGAGGGGTTAACAATCTCCTTTAATTAAGCACATATATCATTCACCTAGTTCAGGGGAAAAAGTCAGCACCCTGAATTTTGGAGAAAATACAGAGAAATCCAAGATCAACAGACATGTCTGAACATAATCAATACATATATCACAAATCAATACACAGGCCCAACTGTCTGACCTTAGTTACCAGAGAGGGAAGCATCAACATGTGAGTTTTCAAACAGAGTGTGTGGGGTGCTCCTTAGCAGCTTCCCAGAGTCTCTTCTGGTCAAACAAACACTTTCAGTTAGTAAGCCCCAAAGTAAAACCTCATCTCAGAGAATTTACACCTTTTTTAGGGCCAGAGGGCATCCCAACCCTTAACAACCAGTGCCTCATTCACAAAAGGTGTGGATCTTCCTACAAATCTTCCCTAATGGGCAGGCCCATTAATGGGTGGGGAAGGATCTTTATTCACACTAAAATAATTAACAATACAAATACCTATACTGTTTCTAGTTGAAGAAACTCTTATTTCTGTACTTTACTCCTAGTAAAGACTCTAGGTTGATAAAGGCGAGATTCAATCAGAGGCACTTGATTATACTAAAACAAAAACAGCAAAAGATCCTACTTTGCTTGCCATTACAATCCACTCTTCCAGGATCCTGAAACAAATAAAGGCATTATACTTCTTGATTATACTGAAACAAAAACAATAAAAGATCCAACTTTACTTGCCATTACTCATGCCCAGGTTTACACAGTTAGTAAAAATCAAAGACTGAGTTTCATCTCATACTGACTCCAAGGCCACATCTATCTATTATATCTATGCTATCTCTCTTGTTGCAAGACTCAAACAGGATAATAAATTTAAGAATATTTTGTAAACTATGAAGTGCTATACAGACATAGGCCTTCTACCTGCCTCAGCCTTTGATTCCTTTTACTTATTTTCCAATCCCATCTTAAAGGCCTTCTCACACTGGAAATACTTCTCCCTGTGGCTTCCACCTCTGATTGATAAGTTCCTCCCTAGACCCTCCATTTGAGGAAGTATTCACAATGGCTGGCTATGCTCACTTCTAACCCTGCTTGACCACCAACTCTTCAGAATAATTTTCTACCTTGCCTCCATATGGGTACTTTCTTCCCATTTCCCCTGCTCCCTCTCATTCCCTTTTACATGTTGTCTTTCCTCATTGGAAAGTAAGCTCTTTGAGGGCAGGGATTATTTTTCTTTTTGCTTGTATTTCCCATGCTTAGTAAGCACTTAATAGATGCTGATCAATTTATCAGTGTGGTTTATGAAAAAGACATGATTTAGTCTCTCAATGAATTTATAGGCCAGCCCCATTTAAATGGCTACCTCCCTTTTAAAAAAGACAAAACGAGAATTTGAATCTATAAGATGAGAAAAATTAATGAGTGATTATTAACCTTCCAAGAGTATTCAGAGTAGGATTATCTTAAATAGTAGGTTCTTCTAATGTCCTTGTGATTCAATTTACAAAAATTATACTGTAGTCCACTTCAAGTGACAAGCCTTTGTCTGATGTAATGTGTACCAGTGCCCTTTGAGACAAGATATAGTCAAGTAAATTGTGTGTCCTACGTCCACTATGTCATATAAAGTACATAAAAATATCTTGTATTTCTATCACACTTTTTTTCAAAGTATTTTCACATAATCTTCTCAATAATCAAATAGGCAAAGAATTAATGAATGAATGAAAAAGCATTGATTAAATATTTACTATATGCCAGGTACTATACTAAGTGCAGGGAACACACATATTAAAAACAAGACAGTCCCTGCCCTCAAGGAACTTATATTCTAAAAGGGAAAAGCGTATCCATATAAGTGGTGACCAGAGGGGGCTCTTTGGTCTGTGAGGTCATACGAGTGATGAATGGAGCGATTGATAGCCCTTTCCAGAAATTGTATAAAAGTAAATAAATGAAAAAACCCCACTTTTATTGAACATTTACCATTTTCAAGGCATTGTGGTACATACTTGGGGTACAGATAAAAAGGTAAGATAATCTCTTATATCAAGTTCATGTTCTAATGGAGAAAGGGGCCAGTCATCCTACATAGAAGATTTTAGCTTCCAGTTAGATGTAAAGGCCCAGTGGTCTTTAGGGGTACTGAGTCATTTTACTTGATAAAATGATTTGATTTTCTTGTTTTCCCCAGAGTTAGAAACAGAAAGGAGGTTGGGAGATGGATGATGGCAGGAATGTGGATGGAGAGTGATGAGATAGATTTGAGGAAAGCTACATATACAGAGTGAATTCTTATCATCAGAAACTGAAGGGGAGAGCTCAAGATCAACATTTTACAAATAACATGAAAATAGGTGGAGTGAATCACAAGGTGAGTTAGTGGTAGATATCAGCTAGGAATGCAAGACAAGTCTATAAGTCTAGTGTTCCTCTGATTACAGCAAACTTTGAGGAGGCAGCTCTACTGGACAAGTCACAACTGGAAGCCCAACCACAATGCGATTTTTCTTACTTGCATACAAAGAAAGACTAAAGGTTTATATAGGTGAATTTTTCTTAATTAGTCATAGAGTATTTAATTGTTGAAATTTCACTGGCTACTGGTCCACTGTTCATCCTGCTCTTAATTAATAATATATTAATAATAAACAATAAACTAATATTCTCCACAGAGGAGAAGAAATGGATGTTAGAACAAAAGGGGCCCCATGTAGCAAACACCACTTTCATATTATAGAGGAGGAAATAAAACCAGAGAAAAGAAAAGATTTACTCAGGGGTCATTCAACTAGTTCTAGATAAATATGAGACAAGACAAAAGACTTCATGACAGGTACTCCAATTTTCATAGGAAGGAACATTCCCAAAGAGAAGTACTATGCTGTACCAGGACTCAGTAAATAGTATCTACATTTCAGTCCTTAGAACTTTGTGGTGGAACACTAACATATGCATTATAGGGTTTTTTGGTTATAATGAGTCAAGAGGCTATATGACACAATGAATGGAGGAGTGGCATTGTGGAGTCAGGAAAACTTGAGTTAGATTTTGCTTCTGACACATACTGACTGTGGGAGCATGGACAAGTCACCAATGAATGATTAATCCACATGGGTGGAGGGATTTTCCACACTGGGTACTACTCACACCAATAAAATCATAGTTCTAAACCCAAAGGAATAAGTGTGGTGTGGTGGGCTTAGAGTCTAAAAGGCTTGGACTCCAATTCTACCTCTGACATGTGTATGACCATGAGCAGATTTCTTAAACTCTTTGTGTTTCAGGAAATTCTAGAGGACTTATCTACTTAAGTAATGGAGGGGTTGTGATGTGTGCCAGTATATGGAGTCCCACTTGATGACAAAATCACAGATCCTTTAGGTGTTCAAATAATAGGAGAGATGCACTAGACATTCCTGTGTATTAGAATCACTTGCTTTGCAAATTCCTAGAGGGCAGAGACTGTGTCTACTAGTTTTTTGTTTCCTTTGTTGTGTCCAAGGTCACATGATTGGTCTTAGAGGAGCAGAACTTGAACCCTGGTCTCCTAACTGAGGACAGGGTCCAAGCCCTCTCAACTTTACCTTGCTACTTCTCTTTACCTAAGAATACGTGTGC
Organism: Potorous gilbertii; assembly: GCA_028658325.1. NCBI lineage: Eukaryota > Metazoa > Chordata > Mammalia > Diprotodontia > Potoroidae > Potorous > Potorous gilbertii. Next base: position 533,624,605 of record CM053769.1, on the reverse strand, counting down.
TATCTCCCAGATAACAGCCTCATAGAGATTCGGGTCATAATGGTATAACATTGAAAAACATGCTTAGATCTGCAAGGTTCATGAAGGTTCCAGGGGTGAAACTACCTCAAACCTGGCCCCAAGTAATACCTCAATCACTTAACAACCTTGAGTGGATTTGGATTCTACCACCATAGAATAAGAAATTCTCAGAGCTTGAAGGAGCCTTAGAAATGATTGAGTTTGCTGGGTATGGTAGGGAATGCCTGTAGTCCCAGAGGATCCAGAGCTGGTAGATCTTTGGAACTCAGGAGTTCTGAGCTTCAGTGAGCTAAGCTGATTGGGTGGCCATGCTCAATCTGCCACCACTGATACAGTTAGCCCCAAGAAGGGGCATTGGAGTGAGGGGAATCAGGCTGCCTGGGAAGCAGTGAACTGGCTTTGGTCAGAAACCAAGCAAGTCAAACCTCCCCTGCTGATTAGCAATGGAATTGAGCCCATGAGTAGTCATAGCCTTCCAGTTGGAAAGATAAAGAGAACCAGTTTAAAACAGGAGTAAAGAAAGAATCTGTTCTAATTTCCTATGAAACTAAGGTCTAAAAAGGTGACTCAGTCATACATCTTCTTAACTGTTAAGTTAAGACTAGAACAGAGACCCCCTGGTTTAGTAGACTGCACACTTGAGGACAGGGGCCATTTCACTTTTATCTTTCATTCTCAAGTGTCCAGCACAGTACATGGAAAAATTTTGTTGTTTAATTTTTTCAGTCATATATGACCCTCTATGACTCCATTTGGGGTTTTCTTGGCAAAGATACTAGAGTGGTTTGCTATTTCCTTCTCCAGCTCATTTTACAGGTGAGGAAACTGAGGCAAACAGGGTTAAGTGACTCACCCAGGGTTACACAGCTAGTAAGTATGTGAGGTTGGATTTGAACTCAAGAAGATGAATTTTTCTTACTCCAGGCTGGGCACTCTATCTACTGTACCACCTAACTGCCCACATGGCAAATAGTTGGTATTTAATAAATGCTTTTAGATTTTCTTTATTCTGGTGCTTTTTCCATAAAGGGATTCAGCAAAGTACTAGGCATTTCCTGCTTCTCCTGTAAAATATGACTGGACCACTGTGCTTGAACTAAGATTTCTTAGGGGGACCAAAATTATTAGTTGTATATCGCAGCCTGACTAATGTTGTGTTTTCAATTTTTTTCCCTCCCCTGCCAGTTCATCTCTAGCAGCTGCTATCACCCAGACTACTGGAACACATGCTTGTTTCCCTGTCTTTGGCTGCTACTGTCAGGGACATTATTTTAACAAAATGCACCCCTGACAATTCATGGCAGCTTTATGTTGTTATCCTGAATCAGTCTGATTTCTCACTTCCAGATAGGGCCTGTCAGAATTCTCAAAAAACCCTTACTTTATAACAGTATGTTTGGTACCCACCAAAAGGAGCCAGTGCTCTCTTGTTACGAAAACTAGATCTAGCAATTTGAATGTTAATCTTGATTAAATGACTACAAATACTACTACATGTAAACAGATCGTTCTGTTGGAAAATATCTAAAGATGAAATGGTAATGATAGCAATGCTTTTGATTTAGAGAGTGGATAGAGTGTGGCATAATGAGTTGAATGCTGGACTTGGAGTCAGGAAGATCTGGGTTCAAATTCTGCCTTTGTCACATATTAGTTGTGTAACCCCGAACAAGCCATTTAATGTCGGTGTTACTAAGGAACCCTCGAAGGCTTACCTACTGAGTCTTAGTAGCATTGGGAGTTCTTTCTGGGAGTTCCTCACACAGATACTTTGGCTAGTTGTGTATATTCATGCATTACATGAATGAGAAGATAAATTTTCTTTTTTTTAATTTTTAAAATAAATTTTTTATTGATATATTTCTTTTTAACATCTCTGATATTTCTCCCAGTATTTCTTCTAAGAGAGTCATTCAATATAACAAAGAATACTTTTAAAAAAAAATAAAGGAAAAGAGAAAAAAATCAGCAAGGTTGATCAACATCAAAAAACTGTGAAAATAGGGGTCATGTACCAAGACTTTGAACTTCTCATCTCTTCAAAGGATTGGAGTAGGGGGTAGCTTTTCACTGAAGAGATACATTTAGGGATGTCGAATTTCATTTCAATTGAATAAACATCTATTATGTGTAAACCACTGTTTTAGAGATGAATAATTGAGGTGTGGGAGAAACAAGTGCTATGTGGCTTAGTTGTTTAGTCGTTCAGTTGTGTCTGACTCTTCATGACCCCATGGAACATACTGTTCATGGGAATTTCTTGGCAAAGATTCTGGAGCAATTTGTTGTTTCCTTTGCTAGTGGATTAAGACAAATGGAAGTTAAGTGACTTGCCTGGGGTCACACAGCTAGTAAATGTCTGAGGTTGAATTTTAACTCAGATCTTCCTGACTCCAGGTCCAGAAATCTATCCACTGAGCTATCAAATTGGCTCACAATGTGAGTTAGTTTTGTCTTTTAGCTATCTTATGAGTTCCTATAGGGCATAATCATACTCTTGCATTACAGAGCCTACCCAACAATGAGCTCATGATAGGAACTAATTTAATATATGTTTATTTTGGAAACTATTCCAAAATACTCCTTGTATTTCTTCCTTCCCTGCTCCTTTCTCCACCTCCCCATTCTTTCTTTCTAATTCCAGTTTTGATGGATTACATGAGGATGCTTGAAGGTCAGGGTTGCATTGTTGCTGCTGGGAGACACCCTGATTGAGGTTAGCGATGATATAATTTATGGGGCAATGAGAAGAAATCATTCCTGCTCTTCTTCTCCTTCTATCCCCTATTCCTCTCTCTTATCCCCTGAAAAGAAATGATATATGGAAAGAGTAAGAGAAGAAACTCCATAGTGTAATTGAATTTAAGACTGGATTCTTGACTCCTAGTCAAATGCTCTATCCGGCAGATCATGTTGCCTTGAATAGTGATTCTAAATATCACTTCATCTCTTCCAAAATCTTTCTTTAATTAGGGCTGATGCATTCAGCCATATGGTGAATTTGTCAAATGTGTCAACATGTTTTCAACATTTAGGGTTTGGTCACACAGAGAGGCTTTACATTAAAATTTGTCAGTGTCAGCTCAGATATAGCACTGCCTGATTAAAGGTAGGTGGATCAACATGACAACCTTGAGTGATAGTCTCTCCATCCTACCTTTCACAGCTCAATCTTCATCTAACTTTCCCCTGCAAATACCACATTTCTTGTTAGCCTCTCCAATGCTCTGGACTACTTTCATCCTGACTCCTACTTCTTTTGGACTTCATTGGATTAGATAAACATTTATTAAGCATTTTGTATGTGCAAGACCCTGCTAGGTAGGGAGGATGCAAATATAAAAATGAAAGCCTCAAAGGAGTTCATGTTCTTTTAGGGGATTATAGCATGAGATAGAAAATAATTTCAGAAAGAACATGGTAAACCCAAAAAGAAGCAACTTGTTTTCTCACTGCAACTTCTAGACATTTTAAATGAGAGCCACTCACTAAAACAACTGGAATGAGAACTCCCTAAGACTAAGGAGTTTAAAAAAATCAGGATAAGAATCGATCTATTTCATTATCTGTTTCAACTCCTTCATTTGGCAGTAAATGTCCTTCCAAATGAGTGATTAGGTAGAACTCAAGCAACCATACTACAGAGAAGGAAAAAGGAAAAACACATGAAGAAGACAAAGTCAAAAGTAAATCCTTAAATAATATTCTTTATAACCAGCTAGAGCCTGGGAGGGGAATGCTGTTGATCTCTGAATCTGAGTTTAGATTGGGGTAGTGGTATGGAAGTATTTCCTCAGGCTGAGATGATGTGACAGTTCCAAAGATGGTTTCCAAACTTTCCCTTTTTGCACAACAGCAACTCTGTTGGTTGAGGGAGTGAGTCACTGTGGGGGCAGAGCTGGCAAGCAGTATTTGGTCCTTTTTGCTCCTTTCTCCCTTCTGGAATTGAATTCTTTCCAAGCTTTCCTAGTACAAGACCTTTTTCCCAGTGTGGGGATGGGATGATTTTGAAAGTGACCTCTTCTTTGATCACTGACCTTTCCTCTAGACATCCCCTTCCCTGGAGATTTAATCAGCTCTAACCTATTAGGGCAATTATTTTGCTTTTGCCCTAGGGGCAGCTTATTGGCAATCATATCCAAGTAGTCCCTTTCTTTGATATTTTACCAAGTTTATATCAGATGAAAATTTAATAATACAATCACAATAGTTCAAAGGTCCCGGTCAGAAAAAGTCTTAACATTCAGACAGAGATTTGCTTTTCTGCCCCACTTTAAACCTTGTGTATTTCCAACTAACCTCTAGGTTATATATATTTGAGGCAGAAATCAGAATATAGAATATGCTCAGGGAAAAGATGCAAGTTGAGGGGACAGATGCCTACTATTAGACAAGCTCTGGAAAGAGAAGTTGGCAGAAAAGTAGACCTTTTGAAGCTTCCATCAGTCCTTGAAGGCTGGGCCAGTACAGCTGGTAACTTCAGTCAGAATTCTTTGTTCTGAGATGTGTGCTGGGGCCCACTGGCCTGCCTACTTTGATCTCTCCCTTCTTTGTCATAGTTCCTGTTATCTCTTATACCCTCACTTCTTTCCAGTTTAGCTCATTAAGTCCTGGGCTGGGGACCCTTGTCTTTCCTACTGCTGCTGCTGCTCAGATCATGAAGTATCCTACTTTTTCTTCCGAGCCTGATTTCTCACAGCTTCTGTGTATCTTTCAAAGTTCCCAGGAGAGAATTGAGTCTGCCTTCTGGATCGAAGAGCTGCATTGTCCAAATTGCTCTCAGGATTGAAAGTGAGTTCTAGTTCTTATGAATTATATATTTCTAGATGCTGGTAAGTTCTCAGTCCCCTATTACCTACTATAGGAAAGGTCACATCTCAGGGACTTTTGGGTTATCTGCTATTTCTACTTCTGGATCTAACCTTTCTTATTTTGAGTGTAGTAATTGGTTGAGAGGAATGAGAGTATAGAAGCAGGATCTTTTTGGATTCTTTGATCAAGTGCTGGCACATAGTAAGCACTGTATAAATGTTATTCACGAACACTACTACTATTGTTACTACTACCATTGTTCGTAATAACTCCAAAGTAGAACAAGGAGCATGTGGAAAAATCTCATCTTTGATATTGACTGCTATGGTGAAGCCCTTGAGCTCAGATGGACCCTTATCTTTGAAGTTATTATAGGGAAAAGAGGGAGAGTGCCTTCTTAGGTGGTTTTATGAGTAAAAAGAAAAAAAACAAAAGACAACTAACCTCTATTAGTTGCATGCCAATTATGTGGCAAGTTCCAGGACAATGGCCTTAGATTATTTTCTCAAGCAAGGTATCTAGGGCTTATAGAAATGCTTATTTTTTCCCTTATTTTTTTGGTATTGTAGCTGTGACATGCTAAGGCAAATTCAGTGGCAGTTGGGGATAGGGAATAAACTTCCAACGCACAAAGATCTTAGCAAGAGAATAAAGGCTTTCCTTAATAATATAGCTATATATGATTGTGTATTCAGGCATATATTCTATAACAAGCAATATTGATTCATTCACATTTCTTAGAGAGAAGAATAACACTTATAGTAGCAGGATTTGAAGAAGTAATGCCATATCCTTCTATGCTACGTATAATATGAAGGAGTACAGATTTGTAGAGATCCAATAACACTGCAGTATAAGCACTGCAATAGCTAAAGTTTAGTTGGCCCTGCCCTACCCTCCCTTTGGACATCACCATTGTCCTTTGAAGGCTGCACCACCTGATTACCATCAACTTTCCTAGCTTTTTGTTGTGGATGTCTACCAACCTTCACATCATTTTTCCAACTTTTTTCAATGATATTAGTACCTTACGGTACTAAAATCATTCTGTTTGGATACACTGCAAAATTTATTATCTAATGTCACCTGGCCCTTGGGTTCTAGAATTAGAACTGGAAGGAACTTAAGAGAAAACGTATTCGTATTACAAGTCTTTCATTTTGCAGATGAAAAAACAAAAGTATAGAGATGAGTGATTAGTCTAAGGTCATGCAAAAAATAATAGAAGAAGTGGATTCAAACCAGAAGAATTTGGGATTCAAACTCCAAAAAAAAATCAGCTCTTTTCCTATTGAACCACACTGCTGTACTCTGCTTGACCGTACCACTTTTCACAGACACATTTGCAAATTTTCTCTCCAGCACCCAATTCTACTCCATCACACTTCCTACTTAGATGACTTTGGCTCCTATTTTGTTGACAAGATGAGGCCAGGTGACAGGTTCAGATGACTTTGTCATTAATATTCACTCTGCCCCAAATTCACCGAAGTGACCAGAGTGGCAAGGCTTTAGATGGAAACCTTTTGGGATGCTGTGTACTTGTCATTGAATAGTTATGTATTCAGGTCTTACCTGTGGTTCCAAGAAGTTGTAGCATGCACAGTGCCACACCATAGAACCGTCTTGGCAACTGGGCTAAATAAACTAGGTGGAGTGTAACTGACGGTGAGTTAGGTGGCTGAGTCATCCATAAGACAGTTAAGGGGATGTCTAACCCAAGCATGTGAAGACTTTACTTAGTGGAATGGGCAGATGAGAACAGTTTGTTCCAATGGCTATGAAAGTGGCTCAAGCAGGTGCTGTGGAGTGCTTACAGCTTGGTCAAACATTAAAGATGCCAAAGTCATCCATTGCATCCTGGGCCATAACGACCTTTTAAAAAACAATTTATTTACTCTTGCAGGAGGTGATAGGTGAATTCTTTCCATTTCTATTTTACTCTCTGTTTCTAAACTATCAGAGAAGTTTTCCTTATAATTTCTTGAAAGGTGATGCCTAGGTTCTTTTTTTTTTTTAATCATGGTTTTCAGGTAGACCAATAATTTTCAAATTATCTATCCTGGATCTATTTTCAAGTCAGTTGTTTTTTCAGTGAGGTATTTCACATTGTCTTCTAGTCTTTCATTCTTTTGAATGAAATTTTTTTGATTTCTCCTAAAGTCATTAGCTTTCATTTTCTCCATTCTAATTTTTAAGGAATTATTTCCTTCAGTGAGCTTTTAGGTCTTCTTTTCCATCTGGCCAGTTGCTTTTTAAGGTATTCTTTTTCTCATTGACTTTTTGAA
>CM053769.1:533594484-533616984 GCA_028658325.1 Potorous gilbertii | reverse complement strand
TCTAATCAGTAGTGATTTACAGCATTTTTCCATATGACTATAGATAACTTTAATTTCTTCCTCTGAAAACTACCTGTTCATATCCTTTGATCATTTATCAATTAGGGAATGACATATTCTTGTACATTTGACTCAGTTCTCTATGTATTTTAGAAATGAGGCCTTTATCACAGATACTAGTTATAAAAATTCTTTCCCAGTTTTCTGCTTCCCTCCTTGTCTTGGTTGCATTGGGTTTGCTTGTGCAAAACTTTTAAATTTAATGTAATCAAAATAATCTATTTTGTACTTCATAATGTTCTCTCTCTCTTGTTTAGTCAAAAATTTCTCCATTCTCCATAAATCTAACAAATACACTATTCCTTGCTCCCCTAGTTTGTTTATGGCATCAGTCTTTATACCTTGATCATGCATCCATTTAGACTTTATTCTTGTGTATGGTGTCAGACATTGTTCCATGCCCAGTTTCCACCACACTGTTATCCAGTTTTCCCAGCAATTTTTGTCAAACAATGAGTTCTTATCCCAGAAACTGGGGTCCTTGGGTTTATCAAACAGTAGATTGCTGTATTCATTGACTACTGTCTTGAGTACCTAACCTATTCCACTAGTCTACCCCTCTATTTCTTAACCAGTTCCAAGAGCTTTTGATGATTGCTGCTTTATAATACAATTTGAGATCTGGTAGGGCTAGGCCACCTTCCCTAGCATTTCTTTTCATTAGTACTCTTGATATTCTGGACCTTTTGTTCTTCCAGATGAATGAACAGTTTCAATTTTGTATCAAATTGTACTGTAGGTATATAATGTCAATTTTGCTAGTACTTACCAAATGTTTGCTGGTATATATTTCAGCTTCCAAGCATGGTAATTTTTGCATTATTGTAAGTCTTTTCAAAGATATTGGAGTAGCTTGCCATTTCCTTCTCCAGCTCATTTTACAGACGAGTAAACTGAGACAAATCGATTAAGTAATTCACCCAGGGTCACATAGCTGGTAGGTGTCTGAGGTCACATTTGAACTCAGGTGTTTCTGATTCCAGGTCCAGCACTCTATCCCCTGCACCACCTAGCTGCCCAATAACAACTCCAGCTACAAAAAAATGCTAAAAATAATGTTTAACTATTTGCTCAATATGGTTCTTCAGTGTCTTTTCACTTATTCCTTATAGGACAAAGATTAGATTTTGGTCTCTCTCTTCACTTTTCTGTCCTCTTCCAGCAAATAATTTTTTTTACATTAACTTTGTTCCTTAAAATCTATCACTAAATACATCACTCTAACATATCCTTTAAGACCCAACCCAGATATCCTTCTTCATAAAACTTTCCGTGATCACAGTAAGCTCATGTACTTTTACGCTTGCATTGTATATTGTGGTTATTTGTTCCTGCATTGTTTTCTGCCTCCTCAGTTGCAAATTCCTTGGGGGCAGGGCCTTATTTATGTTTGGAGGCAGCTGATCGCTCAGTAGACGTAGTGCTGGGCCGGAAATCAGGAAAATCTGAATTCACATCTATCCTCAGAAACTTACTAGTGGTGTGACTCTGGATAAGTAATTTAACTTCTGTTTACCTCAGTTTCCTTAACTATAAAATGTCAATGATAATAGTACCTCATAGGGTTATTGTGAGAATCAAATGAAATAATGTTTATTTTTTTTTAAAAAGCACTTAGCACGATTTTTGGCATATGGTGTTTTGTAAATAATAAGTGAAATTTATATCATACTTAGTATGTGCAAGGCACTGTACTAAAAGCTTTTATAAGTGTTACTTTTTCTCTCCTCCTTCTTTATACCTCCTTCAGGGTTTTGTATATAACAAGACTGATGTTTATGCTTATACAATAAACACTTACCTTTGTTGAACGTTAGGTAAACTCCTGAGCGGCCACCAGTTTGGGGAATGTGGCAGGCACATTGATGCGTATTGTCAATCCATCACATAGGGGAGTGTTACAAGATACCTCTAGCTTCCCACTTTCTTTTCTAATAATATAATTAGTAACAGATACTTTATAGCTGCTGGAAATATCAAAATTAATATTATCTCTCTTCTGTATTGATTTCTACTGTATTGATTCTTTAATGTAGCTAATTTTATGCTGTATTAATTTTATATTTTATGTATATATTTAAGTATATAACATTATATAATTATATAAATTATATATATTTAATATAACATAAAATATATCTATATGTTTTATATGGGTCTGCATCTACCTGGCTGTGAGTTAAGCTCAGGAACCTAGCTTTCCCTCTGACTTAGTTTAAAGGAAAAGCTATTATCTCTCATATTGGTATTCCCAGGGACACTTCCTAGATATTTGTTTGTTAAGTCCCACAAAATTACCAACCTCCAAAGATATGTCCTCTGTCCTTTCCTGTCTTTGTGTAGTTAAGGGAATTTTTATCTTTTCCAAGGAGACAGCAAGTCTGTTAGCTATGCTCCTCTAACAAAGACTACAAGATGTAAATAGAGCCCATAAAAACAATTAGAATTCCTTAATTGTTGTAGAGAGGTGTGATTAGCGTTACCTGAATGCCAACCTAGCTTTCTCACTAGCCAGTTGCAAAGTTCTTGCCCCAGCCCTACAACCTATCACCTTTTTTCTCTGTGTCTGTGGAGACCTTTTCTTTGTTGTGTGCCCATAAAGAGGTTCCCTCTTTCTCTGGGGGTTGAAGACTTTGCTGAGGCTGCCAGTCTGACTTGCTTTGTTAACAGTTATACAAGTCATTATCAATAAACTGATCTTGCCAGGGTATGTACCTCAGTCTACCTTTATAAAAACATTATTAACAACTGTAATCCCAGATATCGCTAACAATGCCATAGTTGAGAACTGACACTTTCTGCCTGCTTGAATAGGGATAAGGGTAATGGAAAAGATCCCCTCCTCTCCTCAACTCTCCTTCCCTCCTCTCCCCTCCCTTCCTTTCTTTTTCCTCTCCATCCTTCCAGTACAGCAATATCTTCTAGTTATTAAGTTGAGCGAATTATTAGTATTAGAATGAGAGGAAAGCTTCAAATCATGGACATAGAGAGGATCATTTTATCCTGTAATATGGACCCCACAGAGATAGCTAGATCTCTGTTCACTTAATAGGATTCAAAAATCCCTATTTCCAAACTGATTTACTCCCACTGACTGAGCTTCCAGTGTGGAATGACATTGTGTGACATCCACATTGCCATCTTTCTCTTCCTTGTCCACTGCTCAGGGCCATAAGAAAGCCATACTATGGCTATATAGGTAGACACTGATGGCCTTAGCATAGGGATTGATTTTTATAATCCTCTTTAAAGGAATAATTTTGTGCTTTTCATGTTTAAAGTTATGGTTAAGGGTTTGACGTCAGCTTTGCTGGGATATCAAGATCAAGGTCCAAGATCCCTGGGGTCCTGACACCCAAATAGATTTTTGGCATTGCATCAGACTCAGAACCTGGTGGAACCTGGTGATGGTGGGAGGAAGGAGGATCTCCCCCTCTGCTGCCAAGGCTCAGACTTGTTAACTGTGGCACTGAGGTGACCTAAAAAAAATGCTCTTCCTGCAAAATAGGATTGAGTGAGTTCCCAGTGATGGAAAACCTAGCCCTTCCAAGTTAGCACTTTTAAGATTTATGTAAAGTAACAGAAAGTCTGATTTTTGCAAAATTCTACACATTGGCCAGAGCACAGATTATTTTATGGACTCGTGCCTGCATTTTCTTTCTAGTAGCCCTTAATGTAAACATTCTTATCTGTATTTCTGGCAATTGCTTGACAGAGAAGATGAATGGATGGCAAGAGGCAAAAGTATCCCCCTGCGATATTGCAGAACACTGAATTACATGCTATTGAGATGCCAATAAAGGAGGCCATGATAAACAGAATAACCTTCAGTTAAAAGCTTTGCTCCCTTGTGGTTCTCTCTACCTTTTATTTTTACGGCATCCTTCTACTGTAGCTCCTATTTTTGAATCATTTAATTGCATATTTCTCTTTAGTCTTCCTCGATATCGTGCAGTGTTTATACAGTGAGCTTTCATTTTGTATTCACACAACCAATAACACTTTGCTCTCCATTTGTCTTTGAAGGGGTTGGTTTGTTTTTCATTCTATATATTTGGTCAATGTCTTGCCTGAGTGAAATAGAAATCTGTTTGGCTCTTCACAGAGCTAAGACAAGATCTACTGCTATTGATCAGTATCCCTTAGAAGTATAGTGGGCAAATGCAGTCTCAGAATTGCAGAGTTTTCTTTGTTTACATAAATAGTAAAAATAGTTATGAGTACAGATTTGTGTTAACTATCATAGAATCAGGGTGGGTAGGCATGTTGATAAATAGAGAGGCCTGGATTTAGAGTCAGAGGCCTTGGCCTCCAACCCTAGCTCTGCTACTGATTGACTTGGGAAAAATCCACAGCTTTTTAGAGATGAGTTTCCTCATCTCTAAAGTTCTCTCTCTTCCTCACACACACTGTTCAATTTCCCATTTCTTTCTCTGTCACAAGCAGCTCTACTCCTTTCTCCCCATAACCTATGTCCTATGCCCTAAGCTATGTTCCTCCAAAAAGTTGGCTAACAAATCTTTGAAGGAAATTTTGAATGCTTTTGATGTGTGGATGGGTCACAGTTTGTTGGAAGAGAGAATTTAATGATTCTGAGCAGTACTGTTGGAGAGAAGCTTCGAAGAATAAGATAAGTTTAAAGAAAGCTTTCCAAGAGATCCAACTAAGAAATCCATCTTAAGGACATTTAAGGATGAATATGAAATGAAGAAAATGGAAAAGACCTACGGAGGTTTTAATTACTGACTTTTTAATCCACCAAGGACAATGGAAGTACCACACTTGGACTGTAACATCACCATTCCAGGTGTGTTTATAGAGGAGATCTCTCACAAAGGGTGAGAAATCTGTAAATCTATGTAATGAAAGACAAAACACATCAATGAAACGAAAAGTGACAAAAGACGCTAAAGTTGAGAAAAGAGACTAACTGGAAAAAATATTCATAGAGAATATCTATGATAGAGGAGACACAGTTGTGAGAACATTTATGTAACAGTTCACAAGGTAACTGATGGAGGGGAAAAAGCCAAAGACAGGCAAAAAAAGTCTTGGTTCTTATTAATATCCCAAAAGATAACTGAGAAAACATTGATAACCATTGACATATGAGTTTTCCTATCTATAAGAAATCTTTGTAAGTCTCATCTCTAGGAAATAACACATCTAATAAATAAAAGATTGGTTCACCGACTGATTGACATAGTAGACAGCCAGGTGGCACAATGGATAGAGTACAATGGAATCGGGAAGACCTGAGTTCAAATGTGGCCTCAGGCTCTTGCCAGTTGTGTGATCTTGGGCAAGTCACTTAACCTTGTTTGCCTCAGTTTTTTCCTCTTCACAATGAACTGTAGAAGGAAATGGCAAACCACTCTAGTATCTTTGACCTCCAGTGAAGTCACAAAGAATTGGACATGATTGTAATGACTGAGCAATAACAGGAAAATTGTCACAAGTGATACCTTTCAACAAATCTTATTGTTACCACTGTGCAATTGACTAAGTGATGTAGGCAATAATATCCCATTAAGCTTATTGTTTCTTGATTATGAAAAAAATAGTTCATTAGAGAGAGGAAAACATCACTTTGAATCATATGGACTCAAAATGAAGAGTAATTTTTAAAGAAATAGAAGAATAGAATGTTTTCTCAGAATGAAGAAGCAAATCATGTTTGTTGAGCTAGCTTTTATGTTGCAAATATAGAAAATGTAAATGGAAGAATGATGAGGATATAGATCTATCAACAATTTTATTTTTAGCCTTCCTGACATTGTGGAGGGAGAGCTAGATATGGAGTTCAGGCATCTGGATTTAATAACCAATCTTGATACTTTTTAGTTATGTGTCCCTTGGCCAATTACTTATTACCTAACTCCCAGTCTATGACTTCTGGCAAAATGGTCTAGACTTGGGCCCATTCTCTTGGTGGTGTTTATCTCTGGTGAAAAATCTTTCTTTGCTGACAGTTGGACCCACTCTTTGGACACATACATTTAGACCATTGAAGCATGAAAATGGGTTTAGGGCCAATTCTTTCAGTTCTTGGAAGAACTGTGACTGTGTGCAGGTCTTTTATCCAATCTGCACCTCATTTTCCTTGTTTGTAAAATGGGGGCAATAAGTATCAAATGAACCAATAAATGTGAAAGTGTTCTGTGATTGTGAAAAGTCAAAGGTAAGCTAAATTAAATCTTTTTCTTTTCTTTGAGTGGCAGAGAACCTTAACAAGCATTCAATCCCTCTACACAAGTCACATGACCTAGTTCTGACCTACTCTGGATAAGCATGAATGACTGTGATTTTCCTCAGGGATATTTGATAAACTAAGGGAATAAAATGTGAACTTGAAATTGTTGGGTGGTCTTGACCTAAACTGGGAAAATTTCTAGCACAAATTTGCATTTGTATTGTTTCTGAGTAGGTAGGAATCTTACATGAATTAAATTACATGGCACTTAACATTTCTAGTTAGGAAATTTTAGCAATATGGAGAGCATGAGAAAGAATGACTAGATTTTTATACACAATGTACATGTTCCAGTGAGTGCCTCTCAACTCCTATTTTAATTGTTAAATGCCTCTGGAGTATTAGTTTATTGGAAGAATCAAGGAGTAGTATAAGAAACAGGCAAAACACCCAGAAAGGGAAGAATAGAGCAGCTGGCATTTTTTCTTTACTGAATCCCAATGACCAAAGCATTCAAGATGTGCATTTGATGAAAAAGCTCTCCTAGACCTCAAGAAGAAAAAAATAAAATAGGTAGTGTTTGGGAGACAGAAGAAGGCTAAATGGTAAAGTAGGTAAAATGGGCTCTTGTGAATAACAACTTTGTTGTATAATGGATTAAGCAATGACGGGGGAGTTTCAAGATCTGGATTCTACTCCACTTTCTGCCTCTAACTTGCTGTGTGACTTTGAGGACTGACATCTTCTTTGGACCTATCTCTTCTTATATGTGAAGTGAACAAGTTGAACTAGATAATCTCTAAGGTCCCTTCCAGCTCAAAAATTCTCTAAATCTGAGTCTAAAAGGTTATAAAACCAAAAATCTACCCATGTCCCTTTAGAGAAGGGTTTGGTTTTCGTTTAAGATCTAAAGTTTTGTAGAGCAAGTTAATATAGAACATAAAGAAAACTTTGTTAGACAGGTTTTTGGCAAGATTGTAGATCTAGAGTGGAAAAACTCAGAGATCATCTGCTACAACTTCATGTTTTACAAATGAGAACACTAAAGGTCAGGGAACTTGTGATTTGTCCAAGAGGATCCAGAGTAGTATGTGTTGGTAACAGGATTTGAACCCAGGTCTTCTGACTCTAAAGCTAGTGATCTCTTCATTGTGCCACATTGCCATGTTTTTTCTTTTCTTTTAAAAATTTATTTAATTGTCAATTCATTGAATAAAACAAGCACTTCTATAACACAGTGAAACTGTGCACATGAAACTGTAAATCTACCATGTATAGGTCCAAATAGTCAAAAACTTATCATGTAAATTTCTTTTTTTCCTCTTTTTTTCTCTTAATAACCTCCTTCCCCTAGAGAAAGACTATGCTTTTCCAAAGAGAAATACCTTTATTGGTTTTTATTAGGCAACTGAGGTTGTGACTTGCCCAGTGTCACACAGCTGGTAAGTGTTAAATGTCTGAGGTGGGATTTGAACCTAGACCTCAAGAAGAAAAGGAGAATAAAATAGGCAGTGTTTGGGAAGGCTAAATGGTAAAGAAGGTAAAACGGACTCTTGTGAATACAGTTCTGTTGTATAGTGGAGTCAGTTGCATACTGACTCCAGAGCTGGTGATCTATCCACTGTGCCACCTGAGCTGCCCTATTCTTTTTCTGAGAAACACCACTTTAAAAAAAATCAGAGGATATCAATTTGTCCAGCAGTCCATTAAGGCAGTTATTAATAACCTATCACGTTCTAGGTGTTGGGGGCAAGAGTGAGACTGTCTCTCTCTGAGGAAGTTGTCTCTAAAAATGATCAGTTGCAAGGGATTTTAGAAGTCATTTAATCTATCATCCTCATTTCAGAGAGGGAAAGAGAAACCCAGAGAGGCCAAGCCACTTTCAGAGGTTACAAAATAAATTAGTGGCAAGGCTAAAGTTGATCTTAGGTTTTCTGGTTCATAGTTCATAGGTTTATTCCACTGCCCCAAATGAAGTACTTTCTTAGAGCATAGCATAGTCCCATTGGAATAGGCTAGAAAATGCAAAAGAATAGTAATGAAAAAATACAAAGTACAGTTGCCTAACAGTTTGCATGTGATTGTAATATGATATGAGGGTGCTCTCTCAGTTCTAGGAGACTCTCATGGAATCCATACATATTCATCCTAATTGTCAAGTGATAACTCATTTAAAATAGGTTTTAAACTCATTTCATCCTTTAAAAATAAAAAGTGGATGTGACTTCTATCATATATTGCATTCATAGGTAGAATTTTTCCCCTCAAGCACAAAATGAGGTGCTATTTGTAAAGTAGAAATATAGCCATTTAAAAATAATTCAGAAAAAGAAAGCAATATCTTCAAATAAAAATATCTCATCTGGAGGTATGATTCTTGTGGGTTATTTTTGCAACTGTTACTATTTTCCTTCTCTCTCCATTAAAAAAATTCTTTTTTCCTCTTATTCTGATATGTTGGAAACAACATTTGGCTTGAAGTCAGAAGACATTAATTCAAGTGTGAATTCTGTCACATAAAAGCTGACTGTATGACCTTGAGCAAGTGCTTTGCTCTCAGTCTTGTCATTTCTAAAAATGGAGATAATAACTGTACTCTCTACCTCAGGGGATATTTACTTATCTGTGTACATGTCAAGTGCCCCCAGTAGAACTTAACCTCTGTGAATGTTTGGTTTATACTTTTCTAGCAGTCCCTAACCCAGTGCCTTACACAAAGTAAACACTTAATAAATGTTCACTGAATTGATAATGAAATATTAAATAAATTAGAGAAATTCTTCCAGTTTAGTAGGTAAATAAACCTTTAATGGAAGGACATGGACACACATGTACACACACGTACACATACACACAAGAAAGGACAGAGACAGGAATTACCCAGAACAATAAAACACATGTACATTGAGATCTGATTAAATTGTGTTTCCACCAATTATCAAAGAAGAAGCAATCGAACTCACTGATCCGGTCCTTGCCTTTTCTTGGACCTTTATAAATGAAAAAATTGGTTTTGTTGTAAGATGCCTTTGTAAGGCTGTCGCCTTAAGTTCACATACAAAATGGTCCCACATGTCACTTAAGATTGATTAAAAGAGGTGACATCGCTATGCAATGTAAGCAATGATGCTCTCATTTGACTGCTGATTTTAATGGTGGAATTGAAATCTCTGATCATTAACCACTTTTGCTGATGAGAAGTATGTTTGTGATGCTCCATAAAAATCTTAGTCTTATATGAAGTAGTCATAGGTGATCTTGATATGGAGTATATGTTGTCGTACTGAACTGTCAGAAACATGGTTAGCTAGAGAGAAGTCTTATTGCATACGAATCATGGGAAACAGGCTGATTGACACTATCTCCTCAATATGCTTCAAAGCAGCCAGTCTAAACATATAATTTGCTTAGGTTTCAGGGTAGGGACTATCTATTCAATGATTACTGTTTGAGAGTTGGGGTCTTACTGCCTGAAAGTGATCTAATTTAAACAAGACCTTATTCTCACTATCAGAAAAGCTGTTTGCCAATCAAACAGTTGAGAATGAGGATGTCAACATAGTCTTTTATTCCTTCTAAAAAATTTGGAACTGGGTTAGTGTTTACCATAAAATAATTGCAGCACATACTCATAGACACTCCAAAGTAATAAACCAACGAACAATGTGTTGCAGACCCACCAATTGCTAATTTTTGTTTTGGGGGTTTATGACACCATGAAATGTATTTTAATTTGGAGAAGGTTCAAGATGAAAGATAACTTTGTATAGGTGGCCATGTGAGAGGTCTTGGCACACCACTTTGCTTAGTCCATTAAATATATTCAAAAGATAATACAGTGTTGCTGTGAAACTTAGTGAATATAGGTAAATTGCTTTTAGATTTCAGGATGAAAGTCTTTAGATATGTATAAAATATTAAGCCGAATTTTATCCCCTTAAATTGTGGGTTTCCTCTCACACAGAATTATCTGGGATGAAAACTTTTTTTCTATTACCTATTTTTTTCCTATTTTTTTCTATTACCTATTTTCTACATCGACTCGGTCCAAAAAAACTAATTTTTTTTTTAAATGAAGGACTTTTTTAGTTAAACTCAAATAGAAACTTCCTGGCCTTAAACAATTAAATTTATGATTTTTATAACCCATTATCAGTGGTTCCCATGTGCTCTAGAGGAGACCTCAAAGAATAAATTAAAATTACAAGAGGCAAATAATTTGGCAATTCTGTACCTGATTAGTTTGGTTTGGAGGACTGGGGTGTGAGCCAATGGGAATAGGGGTGGGATTTATTTTGGGCATAATCTCGGGGCCTGAGTGATAATAACAGTGCACAGAAAATGCAGGCAGGGCGCGCAGCCTTTAGAAAGTCATCACTCTTATCATGCAGACTCAGGACTGGGTTACAGGGAGATGCTGCCAGAGGAGAACAGAGAGGGGAGAAGCATTCATGACATTTGGAAGAAAATCAATGCATAAATTAAAGGTATAGAAACTTTCCAAAGCCATAAAGTATTCTGCCTTTTCTTAGTCAAGATCATTTTAAAGTCTGGGATTAATACTTTAATTAATGTGATTTTCAGCACAAAACTGCATGCCTGAAATGGAACATGTCAAAGAAATTTTGTTTCAGAACATTTTCTAAAAGGAGATTATAAATGTTTGCTTTCTTGAATAGGGAATACTCAACATACTTAATCAGTGCTCAGCATTTTCCCTGGAATTCATAATGAAAATCTCTTTATTATTCCACAAATAATCCTTGGGAATGTTTTTTTTTCCTTTTTTAAATGGTTGACTATAGATGTTGAGGGAGGGATGTTTACCCATCCATACCAAGCTGCTATAAAAAGAGTAACTCCATTTTAGAGCAGAGATTCTCAATTTTTATGGAATTTACCATATTGGTGTTGGTTTGACTTTGGAAAGCCCTCCTTGTGTCCTCAGAAGAAAAGTCCCAGCTAAAGGAAAGTCCCCCAATATCCATTCTGTTGCCTAGGCCAGTCAATTATGCCTATTTAAAATCTATTTCAAATACATCCCTTTCTCTCCTCTGACACTACCATTACCCTGGGATAGGCCCTCATCCCCTGGACTATTCTAATGGCTGGTTTGTTGGTCTGCTCACCACAAGTCTCTCTCCACTGCAGTCCATGTTCTATGTAGTCATCAAAATGGCTTTCCTAATTTTTTCTGACCATGTCACTCCCCTACTCAAGAAACTCTAGTGATTCCCTATCACTTCAGGGATCAAATATTAAATCTTCTGTTTGATATTCAAAATCCTTCATAACTTAGCCTCTCCCTACATTTCCAGTCTTCCTACAGCTTATGTCATCAATCTGTCTTGCTGTTCCAAAAATAAAACGTTCCATCTCGTAGCTCTGGGCATCCTCTTTGGCTGTCCCCCACGCCTGGAATTCTCTCCTTCCTCATCTCTGCTTCCTGGTATCCCTAGCTTCTTTCAAGTCTCAGATAAAATTCTACCTTCTGCAGGATTGTTTTCCAAATGCCTAATTCTAGCATTTCCCTCTGTTGATTTTTTAAAAAATATATCTTGTAGTTCATTTTTTTATATTAGAAGAGGGCCAATTGCATCATGATATTAGGGTCAAGGAAAAGTGTGCTCACCTGTGGCTGATTGGTCCAATACCAGCTTGGAAAGCTTTACCACGGGTCAGGCACAAATAGTTCATTTGAACATTTGGGATGGAGATGTCTCTAGATTTGGGCATCTCATGCTTCCTTTTTGCTACTTTCATTCTGCTTTGCTAATGGCACACGTTATGCTGGGCAGTCCTGTGCCAGGCAAGGTCTCCCATGTCTCACAATTGATACTAAATTTCTTCAGAGAGACTTTGAACTGCTTCTTCTGGTCTGTGTTTTTTGCATGTTGTCTTTCCCATTCAATTTTGAGCTCTTTGAGGGTAGGCACTGTTTTGCCTTTCTTTATGTCTCTAGCCCTTAGCAGAGTGATTGGTACTTATTTAGTAAGTGTTTATTGACTGAATAAAAAAAAGTTACTGGTCTTTGAAAGAGAAATTCTGTACTCTCTCAAATTATGTTAAGTAAGCTAAAAATCAGTATCCATGATCATTAATTGATGAATACATTTTAGATAACACACCATCAACAATGAAAGTAAAAATGAAACCTTTCTCTATTGCTTTTTTGCCTTTTTCAGAGGGATAAGGAGAGGGATCAGGGTGTTAATGAGGTCTTCACTGGCAGTGGGAGACTGTGTTTCCTTCACTGGACAGAGAAGAGGCAAGAAGAAGCTATTCTCAGAGCTGACATCTTCTCTCAGGGCAACAGGTCATCTTGTCCTCTTTCATGCTTGGTTTAGAGCAGTCCATCCCACAGCTTGTGCTCTGAGTGCCCCCTCCATTCCTTGCTATTGAGCATCATTTGGTGCCTTGCTTGATTGACTATTCTCAACTACTCATGATGACTTTTCAGCCAACTGCAGTAGCTCCTTTGGCAACCTGAGGCTGCACCTGAGTACCTGGGAACTTTGGAGAGTCTATCTCAAGTTGAACATAAAACTCCTGTGATTCAGGGAATTAAAGGACATCTCCTTTACTCCCCAACTCCCAAGTGCATGAACAAGACAGATAGCATTCAAATGGTGCTTTATGGTTATAATACAGCTTGACATAGTAAACAGAGTGCTGGCTTGATCTTCAAATTCTGCCTCTGACATGTACTTGCTGTTTGATTTGACATTTAACATTCCTGAGCATTAGAAAATTTTCTAAGACTTATTTGGTGATCTATAAAGGAGGGGAGGATGAGAATAAGCGTTTATGGGCTCCATGCTGTGTGAAGCACATTTACAAATATCATCTCATTTTTGTCCTCACAATGAACCTGGAAGGTAGGTGCTATTATGACTTCCATTTTACAGCTGAGGAAACTGAGGCAGATAGTAGTTAAGTGACTTGTCCAGGGTCACATTGCTAGCAAGTATCTGGGGTCACATTCAAATTCATGTCTTCTTGACTCTGGTCCTAGCATTTTATCCAGTGTGCCACCCAACAACCTGTAGAAATTTGGGATTGTCCAACATATTAGAGTCACATGGTGGCTTTCCCTCCATTTTCTCAGCTCTTTCTTGGTCTGGGTGATAATTTGGATCTTTCCCAAATACACGTATGTTTTCTTTCAACTTTTGGGTACTTGGAGACTCTTGCCATACCATCCACCTCTATTATGAACTAGATCTGGGTCCTCAGCTCTCCCTCCGTATATTTCTTCTATAGCTGTAGCATGCCTGGATAAAGCAAGCTGTCAATATATACTTGGCAAACATTCAATGAATGACCTGCCGTTCCTGAACTTGCTTTAGAAGGCTGAGTTCCTGGGTGGGTTTGAGGCAAATCTTGGAGAATTGAAATGAGATGATAATGTAATTCTCGTGGTGTCCCAGAATAGAAAAACTGTGTTCAACTCATTCTGGTCACAGAATATATAGCTGATTCTGTATTTTTAAAGCAAGGAATATCTGAACTAGCTCAAATATGGGCTCTCAGAAATAGTGAAAAATCTCAAGAGGCAAGTAGTTTGTTAAGTGGTGCACTTTGCAATAATACTTGAAGTGTGATCTAGCTGAAATAGATACTTAGAGCCCTACAGGAAAGGACTTTTCTATGCATAATTTAAAAAGCCCCGTTGGCCCCGCAAGTACAAACGTTCATGTGAATAACAGCAAGAACTCTTTTGAAAACTTTAATGTGAATTTAATGAAAGTAGTAGAGCAGGAACAAGGTAATAGGTCTGATTATGGCCAACATGACCTCATATATATGTAAATAGGGGCTTGTTCACCAAGGTCTTCTCATGCACAGGCTAATGAATTTAGAAGGAGAAGGGGCTTCAGAAGTCATCCAGTCTTTTCCCTGCTTCCATTTTACAGAAGCAGAATTTGGGGTCTAGAGAGATTAAGTGACTTGGACAAATTTGAATAGAACCCAAGAGGCAGACTGAGTCCAGATCAAGAGCGCTCCAGACTCTCCTCTTTTCCATGGCCTTCTTCCAAAGGGAATCTAGAAGTGAACCCAACCTCTACCATGAAGGTCACTCTTCCTTCTGTTAGTGGTGCTGAATCATTGATCATCCCAATAGCCCTTCTGAATGTCTATTGCTTAATCTGTTTAGACATGCTCATTTCTACAGAAATTCCAAATGAGATCCCATCCCAGACACTCTTGGAAAGCTATCCATGGAAAACCCTAAAAGGTCATAGCTAGAAGGAATCGTAGAGATCATTTACTTATTTTACTTGTTAAGGATCATTTACTTATTTTACACACGAGGAAGCTGAGAAGTTAATAATGTGGCCAATGTCATAGCCATTTTGTTATTAATAAGCATTTATTAATCACTTATGGGATGACAATACAAAGAAAGGCAAAAGCAGTTCCTGTCCTTGAGGAGCTCTCATTCTAATAGGGAAGATAATATGCAAACAACTCAGTGTATACAGGAAAATGGAAGGTAATTTCAGAAGGAAGGCACTAGAATGGGAGTAAAGTTGAGGGCGATAACCATCTCTTACATAAGATGAGATCTGAGCTGAGCCTTGGAGGAAGCCAGGAGAGGGAAGCAAGGAGCTAGCTGGGGGCAGACGTGCAACTAGAACCCAAATATCTTGACTTCTATTTTGAACTTTTTTCTATTCCATCCAATATTAACACCTTCTACTGCACCCAAGTCTAGTCCTTGGCAAAATTAAGGAGATGAAATTTGTTTTTCAAGTCCTTCCATCTTTCTAGTGACACTTCACTTAATTTTGTTGTTGATCATTTTTCATATACCCAGCACCTTCCATGATTTACCCCTTTAACCCTCCCTTCCTTCTTGCCTAGGTCCTCTCTACTCTACACGGAACTGCTCCCTCTGGCAATATCCCATGCTCAGGATCGTTACTCTTCTGCCTCTTCTGAAAATTTGTCAGTGCCTGTTACATCTTCCTACTCTCCTTTTGATACTTGATAAATAAAACAGTGCTAGCAACAGCAACAACAATTATCAAGCACCTACTGTGTGTGAAGCATTGTGTTAGACCCTGTTGTAGATAATAAAAATGAGACAAGATATAGTTTCTGCCTTTATGTAGCTTACAGTGTATTGTAGATGGTGGCCGTAGAGCGCTAATATTACACAATATGTTGTAATACATAATATACAACTCTAATACACGTTCCATATTTTTCTAAAACCAATGAGATCATTTCTTATAGAACAGTAGTATTCCATCCCAATCATATACCACAACTTATTCAGTCAATCCCCAATTGATGGACATCTCTTCAGTTTCTAGTTCTTGACCACCCCAACAAGAGCTGCTATAAAAATTCTATCTTTACTCACACTTGTTCTCTTTATCTGGAATTCTTTTCTCCTCACCAGGATCCCTTTGTCCAATTTCTACCTATCCTTCCATCTCCAGTTCAAGGAAAACCTCTTCTCTCAAACCTTTCCTGATCATCCTGGTCAGGAGTAATCTCTCTCTCTTTTGATCCAGTCACACAATTTTCTATTTAAACACTCATATCTAACCTTATTTTCTTACTTGTATATGTGCTTTATCTTCCTTTCTAAATTGTAAACTCTGTGGGGGACAAAGCTATCATTCATATTTTTATATTTTCAAAATTTTCCACATACCAGGTACGCAGTATTTCATAGAATGATAGAACCACAGAATTAGAGTTAGAAAGGATCTTAGAGATTATTTTGTCTGACTCCCTCATTTCACTGATAATGGTACTGAAGTCCACAAGGGTCGAGCAACTTACCAGGGTCACACAGGTAATAAGTGATGGAGACCGGATTTGAACCCACATATTCTGGCTCCAAAAGTGACATTCTTTCCATTATACTGTACTATGAATGAACGACTAAGTAGAAGAATAATAGGTATTTTAGGAACTAAAGGAAGGTGGTGAAGAGAGATTTTTGGATAGAGGGCTATTTTGATGTCCCTAAAAACCATGTCATACAGACAGATACCTCTTTTGCTCATTCAGAAGTACTCTAACTGTACTAGGATGAGATATCATTACCAACAATTTTGGTTGGGGAAAGTGGTAGTTTAGTAATTTTAATTTTTTGTGAGATTCTAAACTCTTCTTTACCAACTATATGGCTCATTCTGGCTACAATATGTCTATGAGACCATCACATTCTTCCTCAGGGGAAATCATGAGATGTCTAACATGGGCACTTACCAAAGTCTGAAACTGGATCAAGAACGGGAGGAAACATTAGGAACCTTCCTTTATGTTACCATGGATACCATTATACCTAGTTCACAGGGAAATCAAAGACAAGTTCTCATTTCAGAGAAGCTTGGATAGGATAGAACCTCTGTCTACAACACTCCACCTCCCCCCCTCCCCAATATTGAAAAATTACATTAAACTTTCAAGAATTTCTGGAAATCATTTAGGTCTCTGAGTCTGTTGAAAATAAATAAAACAATTAATTAGTAAACATTTGTAACCTACTACATACCAGGCATTTGCTATGCCCTGGAATGATCAGTTGTCATTTTCTAATCTGTTAGGCATCAAAAAGGAGTATAAACCAAAGAAAACTTCACTCAGTGGGTTCCTGAGAGAGATCATCCAAGAGAAAAGCCTGGCAGGCTACCCATAACAGCTTTAATGTGTTTTAATAAAGGACCTGGTCATTGAGTGGGGTTAGAGATATGGAGAGAATCTGTCAAGGACTAGAGGAGGCAGTGCCAACTCCAGTTGGGGTCCACTTCTACTCAGGACAGGCATAGTAGTGTTCAATCTTTCTAAATGAAATGACTGTGTGGTTCTTGTCCTCAGTCTCCTGGCTGTAGTTACTGCTAATACTTTCTCTCAAGTCTCTGTCTTCCTCATATAGGGTCTTTCTCTGCCTTTTTGGAGAGGCTGAATTGGTAGTACAATTCAAATAGAAGTATGTATAGAATGGTTTTATGTATATTTGTGTACATTTATACATAGTTGTGACCAATGGTAGCCATCTCTAGGATGGGAGGGAGGCAAGAAAAAAAGAAAGTTACATGATAATTTTGCTACATATTTAAAAGGAATAGCGAGTTGTACATAATATATATTCAGTTTCATGTGCAATCATCCTTTCTTTAAATTCTATTCTACTATGTTATGGAAATGCTTGTTATATTTCTTAAGGTCAGAATAAAATAAAATGTTTAAACAAGAAACAACCACAACAAGAACATGTTACAAATAATTCCCTTACAGGTTCTCCTGAGGGAGGCATCAACCCTGAAACAAAACTGAAGGTGGAAAAGGAATTTTCAGCATTTTATGACTTCTGACTGCTGAAGTCCTATGGTGGCTGGTACAGTTACATTCAAGACAAGGGAAGACCTTGGAAGGTATTGACAAGGACACAGATATAACAAACTCGATGATACAGAATTATGACTACCCAACTCCTACTGTTCTTAAGACCTGGATCAGCTTTCAGTATGGGGGACAATATGGTGGTTTTGTCCATTCCCAAAGAGGACCAAAATGACATCAATGCTTTGGAGCTGAGGTACAGTGTTTCTGACTGTGGCTGTTCAGACCAATATGAAGCCAGAAGGTTCTACTTGAGACTCTCCCTGGGTCTATATATACACGCTCGGGTCAGTCCCCAGACTCTCCCTCGGTCTGCCAACACAGATGTAGGTATAAGGGAAAGCAACCCAGGTAACTTCCCAGAGTGGCATTGCTTTACCATGAGATCTCATCTACTTAAATCCTACCAACACTATAAGTTCTACAGTATGAGGACCCCTTTAGAAAATACTGTCCCAGAAGCCTGGACTTGTTTTGCTTATCTAAATTCATTATAGGCATTCTCAGGGGGGTAGAATGGTTGATTGACCCCTTTGGGGTCATTGCAGAGAGCTGATGCCCAGGTTATTGGCAGATCAATTATCCTGTTTTCCTGATTGTGGTAATAGAAAAATTCATAACAGCTAACGTTTACATAGTACCAACTCAATATCAGAAATTGCACTAAGTTCTTTACAAATATTAACTCATTTGATCCACACAACAAACCTGGAAGATCAGAGCAATGATTATTTCCATTATTTCCCAAATGAGGAAACTAGGGCAAAGAAAGGTTAAGTGACTTGTCCATGGTCATACAGCCTAGTGAATGTCTGAGGCTGAATCTGAGCTCAGATCTTCCTGACTCCAGGCACAGTCTTCTATCCACAACTGCCTTATGAAAAGAAACAGCAATTATAACATTGGATAAGGTCTCAACAGCTACTATGGGTCACTGGTGATTTTCCAGGTGTTCGGATTATCAGGATATTTCTTTAATGGGTGGGGGATGTAGCCAAGAAATCATGTTCAGCCTGCTCCCCTCTCTTCTTTACAAGTGAGGAAACTGAGGTCCCCAAAGGTGAAGTGACTGGTCCCAAATCGCACAAGTCAGTGGCAGCATCTTCTGATTCTCAGGCTAGGCTTCTTTTTATTATTTCTGTAAAAGAAAATGTTAGAAATAGACAGTCCTTACACTGTGTTTGATCACCATGCAACCAGGGGACAGGACAAAATGTTCTGGGAATAAATGGCAGAATTTTATTGTGTTGAGTGCCTCAAAAACAAGGAAACACCTGGAAGAAATCTTGACATCATTGTCAAGAATTCAGATATAAGTCTTGCCATTTCTTTTTTTTTTCTTGTTTTCTTCTTGATTTTTCTTTTCCATCAAAATGTGATATTTTTATTCCTGTAGAAAATGAGGCAATCTTACCATTGATGCTTTTGGACCTGATCAATAAATGAATTTGTTTTGCTTGACTCCTCATGTGTTGCAGGAGTTTTTCTTTCATTCTTTTTTATTGGAGGGGGAGAGTGTAGTAGTGATTGTGATGTCATTAAAAAAAAAGAAGGTATATCCCATGTATACCCTTTGGGAGAGTTTTATACTATACATGTGTGCATTTAAATGTATATGTAAGTATTTGAGTGTTTATGATAAGCTGAGTCTCTTTTTTTTTAGTGAGGTTAAGTTCTAACATTGTTGATTTACTAAACCTTCGATCCACCTACAATATTGCTAATTACTTAATTTTTCACTTAAAAAGGATTTATTGTTTAGTTAGATATTATGTGTGCCTGTGAATTAAGTGATATGGGTACTACTTCCATTATTATAAACCTCAGTCTTTCCATGCTTTTTCATTTTGGATGATTCTTGTACATGTTCTCCAGGAAGAGTCCTCTTCTAAACTTCCATGGCAGATTTACCCAACCTGTTGGGTCAGGGGGGTGGGGAACTTCTCTATTTCTTTGGAAATTATTTGAATAACTAATGAAGCATATGGGTTGTTCATTGTTTATCTTACTCTTGCCACACAACCAATCCCCCTTTTTTTCTGATCACATATCTTTCTGATGGAGTCATTTAGTTTGCTTCTCTTGTGAAGTTCTGGGTTGGTAATATGTAGTAACTTCCTCATACCTACCACATAAAATACTCTGTTGCCCTTTGGGGCACCCTCAACTATAATTCCTCAGAGACTAATGTGTTCCATATCTTGTAGCTACATAGCATTCCTGGAAAAATATTGGTAAAAATAGAACTATTTCTATAAACACATAAACATTTGCTCCTAAATGTAAAAAAACACAGAAAGGTAGACTTTTAAATCATTGAGAATGTTTTCCATAGTGGAAATATTCATTTCTCTGTTCAAAACAAATCAGTATTTTCTTTTCTCCAGGCACTGAGAGGGAGACCTACTTTTCAGAATTAAGTGAAGGAGGTAGAACTACTTTCTTTACTGACAGACACAGCTTTATTTATTATTGAATCACTAAATGAGAACCCCTTTGACCTGGGCTTCTAAAGTCCACATTGTTGGTTTCTGACTACCTTGGGGCTTCGTTATGGGAGCCTTCTACTCTTGATACCTCTGGATACAGAGCCTGAAGGTTTTATATGTCCCAGGTGGGCTCTAATTATCGTCTGTCTGTTCTGGTGAAGACTTAACTGATGGCCTGCTTTCCTATTGCCTATAGGGCTTCTGACTGATTTTTTGTCACAATTTGAGGTGGAAAAAGTTACTATAGTTTCTCACTGAATTTCTTGATCATCTTTAGTCTGGTGCCACTTTTAGCTTTTTGCTAAAGTAGTTGTGTATGGAAGTTGGGCTGTGTGATTTTGTTCCTGTAGCCACCTTAGCCAAAAGTCCTTCATTGGTTTTCTCATTTTCAAAATGGGTTGATAATATTTGCATCAAAGCCCTACCTTTGACTCTTCCTGACTGTGAGGTACTGGATAATCAACTGACCTCTCAGTGCCCTAGGTAATTCTAAATATGTGAGTTGCAAAGAAGGTTGATGACCTGCAACCTCCCCAGGCAGAAAAAATTTCCTTGCTTGTGAATTCTGTGTCAATAAAATCAAAAGTTGAGTTCCTATCCCTTTCCTTGTCTTACAAGGCTGTTGGGAGGCAAGTCTCCTAAACCTTAAAAGTGCTATATAAACATGAGTTATCATCTTTTACCACACTTTTTTATGTACATGTAGCATCAGCTTCCCTTCAGTTCTCAAATATACAGACTAATTCATTTGTCTTCATTTCTGTATTCCTATTGCTTTGCCTATAGTAGACACATTAAATATAAAAGTAAATGATTATTGAATTGAATTCAATAAATACTGAGATAGGGATATGGAATAAATAATGCACTTCTTAGAGACAGAGTAACTCCTTCTTGCTATGAGGAGACAGTTTAGTAAATGGGAATATTTTCCAAATGCTCCCCCACTGCCCAGTAGAAGTTACAAAGAGGGTCATTAATTTATTGTAGGATGAGGCCACTATTTCTAAAGCCTTAACTTCTCTCATCTGAGTTCACATTGATGGCATAAGCCAACTAGATGCTATGGATCAGGTCCCATTTATTGGAGTAACAATTTATATCTCTCACATTCACAGGCCAGAATTATCTTCACAACTTGAAAAATATGACAAAACTTATAAACTGTCATTTTTGTCTTGATAAAAATATATTTTTCATTTCTTGAAAATGGTATTTCAGTTATAAGCGGCAACAGTGAACAATCTCAGCATTGTGTCATTTACATCTCGGGAAATTCTTGTAATTGTGACAATTTCAATGTCAACAATAATGTCTTTTCCATAGAGATCTGGTTTCTGATATAATGTGATATTGTCCCTAAGAGGACACTATCTAAAAATAACTGTGACTCTCCTGAGCTTCTCATCTGCAAAAAAACGTTACTCATAGTATTTTCCCCAAAGTTTTCCAATTGATTTGTCATCCTCAATCTAGATTTGTCTTTTTCATTTCTGTGAACATGTTATATGCATTAATCTCATTCTGAGAAAAAGTCCAATGAGATAGTCACATACCCATGACACTCCTGCACCAACCAAGGCATAAAGCAGCAGAGCTCTGACTTGACATTTTCTTTTGGGGGAAGTATTTTTAAAGGAACATAAAACATATGACCTGGTTTGGGAAAAAGGGCAGTTTGACAGGAGAGGGTGGTAATAGGGGATGGGAGTAGCTTTCTCACACCCTACCCAGGTTCCTGAAACAGAATTAACTTGTGACAAAATTATGAATTAAGTGAAATTCAGCACAATATTTGTTAAGCTTCTACTGTGTGAAAAGGCACTCAATACAAAAACTCCAAAGCAAAAATGGAATGCTATTTTCAAGAACCCTGTAATAGAGGTGGAAGGGGATTTTACCATTGAAAATGCATTAAAGATTTGCTTGTTTCCACAAAATTATTTTGGAGTAGATAACAGTGATTTTGATGAGTTCTCATCAACCAATTAATTGGCAAACATTTATTGAGTGCCTACTCAGTGCTATGGAAGACTCTGGGAATGCAAAGTCAAATAGGAAATGATTTCTTTCCTCAAAGAGCTTACATTCTATCAAGGGAAACAACATGTATACATATAAGTATATACAACATTTATACATAGCATATATAAAGGAGATAGAAGATAATTGCAAGGGGATAGGGAGATGGTAAGAGCATGCCAGAGTGTACCTAATACACCAATAGCTAGGCAGATCCAGAAAACTTGAAGGTGGTGTAGGTGATGGCATTTAAACTGAGTTTTGAAGGGAGCTAGGGATGTTTTTTAAAAAAAATTCTAAGCTTAAGAAATGTCTTCCCCCTCAAAAAAAAACCAAAAGCAAAAACAAAAAACAAAGCATTTTCATATA
>CM053769.1:533565469-533593984 GCA_028658325.1 Potorous gilbertii | reverse complement strand
TCTCCTTTATTAAGGTATTGACCTGTTTTTCATGCTTTTCTTGCATCTCTCTTATTTCTTTTCCTAATTTTTCCTCCACCTGTCTAACTTGATTTTCAAAATCCTTTTTGAGCTCTTCCATGGCCTGAGCCCATTGGATATCTATTTCAGATGTTTGGGATACAGAGGCCTTGACTCCTATGTCTTTACCTGATGGTAAGCAGTTTTCTTCATCAGAGAGGAAGGTTGGAATCATTTGTTCCCCAAGAAAATAACCTTCTATGGTCTTATTTTTTTTTCCTTTTTCTGGGCATTTTCCCAGCCAGTTACTTGACTTCTGAGAGTCTCTCCACCCCCGCCTAGATCTGCCCAGGTAGTGCTTGGGGTCTGAGATTCAAATGCTGCTCTCCAGCCTCAGGACTTTCAGCAGAGGCCCAACTGCTATTCAGGGTAAGATTAAATCAGGTTCTCAGGTAGGGGTAGGGCCGCCTCCCAGTCTCAGTTCGCTCTGGGGGTTTATGCAGAGACCTTCAATAACGGTCTTGAGCTTCTGTCTGCTCAAGAAGCCCCTGGCCACTGCTGCCTCTGCCACTGCCTCCTGAGGGGGACTGAGTTATGGAGACACCCCTCTTCCCTCTCGGCCCACCAAACAGTCTCTCTCACTGACCTTTGTGCCTGTGCGTGGAGGGACCTTCTCGGCTGCTGGAGATTCCATCCCTGAAGCCTTCTCAGATATGCTCCTCTTGGGCCGCGCGGCCAAGGCAGGGCTGGGCTCCACCTCAGTCCTGTGCGCGACAGAACTTTGGTGAGGGTTTTTCAGGTCTTTCTGGAACAGAAATCTCCTCCACTCCATTGTTCTGTGGCTTCCACCACTCCAGAATTTGTTAGGAGTTTTCTTTACAGATATTTTATAGTCTGTGGTTTTGGAGCTAGCATATGTATGTCTTTCTACTCCGCCATCTTGGCTCCTCCCTGTTTTTAATTTTTTTTAGGTGTGGTTCTATGGGGCAGGGTATATGTGTCTTAGATATGACTATGGTAATAATCAATGCCATCAATGATACTCTTAAAAAGTAACCAGTATACATACAGTGAAGCATTGTAATAGAACTTGATTAGGGAGGAGGATGTGGAAAGATGCAATAAAAATTATATTTGTCCAGAGGTAGAAGCAAGAAAGGAACGTCAGTGGCATTTGGATTTTTCTCAAGAGGACAGATTACAAGAAGTTGGATAGAAAGTGAAATGTGATATAGGTAGTCTTTGTCCTGACAGGATTTTGTCCACATGACAATTTGTGAAGATTTACTATGTCTGCTACTTTTTGGAAGAGAATAAAGGTCATGAAATAGCAAGTTGTCTGTGAATTACTGGGTGCCATTAAGTCTAAACCAGTCTGAATCTGTTCTTGACAGGTCCATGCATTTTCTATGGTACTTTCAGATTAAGTTAATGCTTATTTCCTTCTATGGTTCTGAATGCTATAATTCAAGTGTCATGAGACTCTGGACTTACTCTTCCAACCCACATGGATGCTATCAGGGAGGCAGGCTGGTTACATATGTCCCCCAGGGTGCAACGATATCCCTGGGGGTATTATCTAATGCTCTTGGCTTGAATTCCCATTCTAGTGAGTTTTCCCTATAATTATGAGCTGACTATCATTAAGTGTGTCAGACTCAATTAGATTTTAGAAAGGGATATTTACTTAGGTGGTATAGTAAATATAACTGATGTAAACATTCTCCCCAAGTCTATGGGGATCTTCCACCAAAACAGGAGTCCAAAGGAAAGTGGTCTCCAGAGAGGTGTGGCATAGGGGATGCTCATAGTTCCTGGCTGCTGGAAGTAATTTCTTCTCTTCAAGAGATACTCAGCAAGTCCATGGAAGTTTCAGACCTTAGATCAGGAAGGCAATGATCAGCCTTTGGCCATATCACAAGTGGATCACATCATTTTAGGAGAGTGGAAAGCTTGTAGGTGTCCAGCTGGTGTTCTCTCGGGAGCTCTGGGATGACATAAGCCTTAGTATTACAGAAAAGTGGTAGAAAGACTAATGAGGACAAAAACTTAGCTCAGACATTTCCCCTAGAAGTGTGCAGAGTCCATCCCTAATGTACATTCCAAAGTCAATAAGAAACTTGCAAGCAACAAACAAACCCCAAAGCCATACCTTAGTATGGTGAAAGGGATGTTTGAGACAAACTCACAAGAATGACTTCAAAATATCTACAAACAAGGCCTCAAAGAAAAATAGTTTGGATATAAGTCCAACTAGAATTCTTGGATAAGACCATATGAGAGTTAAGAAAAAATGCTAAAATGATTTCTAAAACCGAAGGAGAGTGTTAGAGACAAAAAACAGAAAATGAGTTATAGAACAAAAACATAGAGAGTTAGCATTTTGGAATAAGAGGTACCAAAACTTTACCTAAGGGGGAAAATTACCTGAAAATTAGACTTGACTACATAGAAACTAACAACTTGATAATAAGAAATAAGAAAATAATGTCAAGACTGAAAAAAACATTAGGTATCTCATTGCAAAAAGCAACTGACCTAGAAAACAGATTGAGGAAAGATAATTGAGAATCATTGGAGTACTTGAAAAATATGACCAAAAATGAGTCTAAATGTCATATTTTAAGTAATCATAAAATAAAATTGCCCAGATCTCTTAGAACTTGAGGCAAAAGTAGAATAGAAAGAATCTACTAGTCACTTCCTGAAACCTCCAAATAAAATCTCCCGTGAACATTATCATCAAAGACCAGAGCATCTAGGTGAAAGAAAAAATATTACCAATAGCTACGAAGAAAAAATTCAAGTATTGAGAAGCCACAGTTAGGATCACTTATGATTTAGCAGTGATGAAGAAAAGAAGACATGTTAAATTAATCTTTTATAGACCATAATGCAGAAAAATGACATTTAAAGCAAAGATTAAATTTAATTAGAAATTAAATACTAAGTAGTAGGTGGGTCAAAGAAAAAATCATAAAAACAGTATGTGATTTTATCAAAGATTATATTAAAGATAATGGCAACAATGAGACAACATACAAATTTTTTTGGGATACAATCAAAGCAGAACTTAAGGGAAATTTTTTATGTCTAAATACTTTCAACAATAAAAGAGAATAGAGCAAATAAATGATTGATTATACAACTTTAAAAACCTAGAAACACATCAAATTAACAATTTACAGTAAAATAACAAAATGAGAATTTTAAAAATCAAAGAGATGAGCAAAATTCAAAGCAAGACTCCACCTCTCCTCCATGAAATTAATAAATAAAACTAAGAACTCTCAGTGGAGATTTTCAAACATGGAAGTTTGGGACTACTTGTCAAGGATATTACAGAGAGGATTCATGCTTCAAGTAGGAATTAGATTAGATTCCCTTTGTCAAGGTACACTAGTGTTTACTCTTGGTTTGTTTCTATGATCCATAATGGGTTGCTGTGCCCTTCAGAACTCCTGGTATGTTTTCCCATCTGGCCATGTAGTAGATATTACTTTGCTTTCAGTTTTGAAATGTCTGTAATTTTGTCAGTGTGTGTTCTCCCTCCAACAATGTAGATTGAAATCTAATCACAAGAAAATATCCTCTGAGTTTCAATTGAGATTTTCTTTCACTTATTTTTTTGTCCATTATGAGATTTGGATGAGCTGAGATCACTTTGAAAGCATAAATGGCATTTATGTCATACATAGCATCTCAGCTTTATAAATGTGTTTTCTCTTGAATGCAGCAACGTTGCTTTTGAAAATAATTTTTTTGCCTTGATTTTTTGAAAAAAAAAAAAAAGGGTTTTGAAGGCACTATCCTGCCATTATACTTGTCAGTTGTGTTTGATCAGTTAACCACATGAGAATTACATAGTGCACATGTTCTTATTCAGAGTATAAATGAAGGACATTTTCTAAAACATCCCAAAGGGATATGATGTGAAGCATATTGCTTTGGGAATAGGACTTTTACTTGTGCTGTAGTCAAGGCTTCCACTGAAGTCCTACTTTGTTGCTTCAGCATGGTTAAAAGATGCCCTTGGATTCCCTAGGGCTATGCCATTGAAGTAAAAGCTCTTTGTAAACTGGACCCCTCTCAGTTGTAGAACCCCTCAAAGCTATTCTCGGTTCAGTGCACATTTGGGGGTAGCACACACTTGGGACCATAGCTCATGAACTCCCTCCTCTCATGTTGTTCCCATGACCAGATTTAACCAAAACAGTTTTTAAGCAAAAGAGACGTAATCAAATAGCATAGCAAAAATGATGTCAAGGAAAAAGTCCCTTAAACACATGGGGTTACACTCTGCTTTGGATTCCTGCAGCAAATCACTTTCCCAATTGCATTTTATTAGAACAACCTCTGTCTTCTTCCTCTGCCTTGCTTCACCTCAGAAAAGGAACCCAGGCAGTTTTTTTTTAAATAAATAGTTATTGCCAATCAGCTTTAGCAGCAGTCTCTATCTAAGATGCTTCCTGTCCGATTTTGTGTAGCATTGCTAGCGTTTTGACTTAGTTCTCAAGTAGTTGTGTCTCACCAATTATATGGAGAGGAAGAGAAGTTCAGTGACTTATGGACAGTGGTAAGATATATACTGGAGGCAACTGTGGTTTAGCAACAAAAATACTTACTCTGGAGTTATAAGACCTGGTTTGAAGCCCTTTGGATAAGCCCAAACCTGCCTCTTAGTATACTTACTGTATGATTTCTGGTAAGCCATTTCAATCTCTGAGTCTCAAGTTGCCTCTTACTTAAAATGAGAGGGTTGGATTTAGATGAACTCTCAGGTTTCTTCCATTAAAAAAACGTGTGGGGATAGCTAGGTGTTGCAGTGGATAGAGCACTGGCCCTGAAGTCAGGAAGACCTAAGATTAAATCTGACCTCAGACACTTACTAGCTGTGTGACCCTTGGCAAGCCACTTAACCATAATTGCCTCCTAAAAAAATTAAAAATAAAACCTGTGGTCCTATGGTTTAGTAGAAATCGTTAATGTTTTCCAAGTATTTCTTAGAGAGGTGATAGTTTCCTCTCCTTGGAAGTCTTTAAGCAGAGGCTGGATGGCCATTAGTCAGCTGTGTTATAATGGTGGTTCATTTGGTGAATAAGTTGGCCATGATGGCCACTGAGGTCCCCTCTAACACTCAGATTCAATGGTTCTGTGACTTCAGTCGATCTTCCCACCACCTCCATGAGGTGGGTGCTATGACTCTGGATAAGCACAGGCTCTGGATAAGCCCTTTCACGGTTCTAGAACAATTAGTTGTCTAAGCTGGGATGCGAACCCAGGTCTTCTTGATTCTAAATCCAGTGCACTATCCACTACATCATGTTTTCTTTCTGGAGCACTACATGGCCATAGTCTTCTTTCAAGAGTCTGCTGAAAATCTCCTGTGACTTTGTTCAGAAAATGTGGTGTGTGTGTGTGTGTGTGTGTGTGTAAGAATGGGACACAGTTTGGAGAGCTTATTCTTATCCATACATGCTGTAATTCACATCTATGTAGTTCTGCAAAACTGAAACATGGACCCCAATTAGATTCAGGAACAGATGTAAAAATACTCTGGTGTTCAAAAGCCCTTTGTAACCTGAAATTCTCCTACCGTTCCTGACTTCTTTTTCTTTTCTCCTCTCCATGTTATCTATGATTCAGTAACATGGGTCCCTTTGCTGTTCTTCTCACTCCACTTTCCATTTCCTGAGTTTGCATCAGCTTTCCCCTTTTCCTTGAACATTCTTCCCTCCTCCCCTGTCTACTGGATTCTCTGGCTTCATTTACGACAGCTTAAATCCTACCTTCGGCCAGGAGGCTTTTTATGGTTTATCCAACATCGCCACTTGTGTTTTCATTCTGAGATCCCTGTTTTTCAACTCTGTTAGTCTTGTATGTACTTAGTTGTTTGAATGTGAACTTCTTGAAGACTTGGGTCATGTGTTTTGCCTTTGTATCCCTTGCTCTTAGTACGGTGTCTAGGACATAGTTAGTATTTAATAAATGCTTGTTGACTGACTGAAAAGAATTTAGTAAGGGCCCAGTAACAGATTGTGCCTGCTGTCCAAGGATTAGAAGTTAAACCTGGAGAAAGAATTGTCATTAGAAGATCATTCACTTGGGCCACGGTAACTCAGAAAACTAATGAAAAAATACACAACAGTCTTCAGTCCTGAATCAGCAGTGACATTGTGGCAGAAAAGGGGCGATGGGAGTTCTTAGACTATTTATAGATATTAATTTAGCTATTCATCCTTGTGACATGCAGTCTTTGATGAACAATAAGTGCACACTTTATAAACTGCATTGAATCATATCCACTAAGGTAACTAGTGGCACAGTGAGCAGAGCAGTGGCCTTAGAGTCAGGAAGACTTGAATTCAAATTTGATCTCTGACACTTACTAGCTGCCTGACCCAGGAAAAGTCTCTAAGCCCTTTATTTCCTCATCTGCAAAGTGGAGATAATATTGATAGCATATTCCCAGCATTCATGTGAGAATCAAGGGAGATAACATAGATAAAGCATTTAAAATACTGCATAAATGCTAGTTACTATTAATGACACTATATCCATATTGATAATCTTAATACAAATGAAACCAGAAGATATATAAAATGTTGCTGTGCTAGATGTAAACACAATTCACCCAGGTCTCCTCATAGAGGTTAGAAAGGAATTGTCAAAAGTGGTTTCATTGTATACACGGAGGGAGTAAGAATCACCATTTGCTGAGATAATTTGGTCATTGTATTTTATAGAAATTATGGAAGAACATAAGCATACAGATCATTTTGGTGGCATTTTATGTGTTAGTGTCTGTTGAAGAGTTTAAAAAAGTAGAAATTTCAAGAAGAATATGCAAGAATCCCCTAATTAAGTCACTAGGTACTATGATATTAGGTGATTTTAGCGTGAAGGAGGTCACAGAGAAAAATGATGAAAACAATATTGGAAAAATATAGTTCAAAATGAAGAAATGAATGAAGACAAAGGTTTGTAGGCTACGCTGAAACCTCATGGTCATACGTCATGAGGAGTTTCTGCAAAAGGAGAGTCAGAAGACATGAGACTTGATTGGTTGGGAGCAGTATCGTAAGAAAATGAAATGAACTGTGTATCCTAATAGACAGGAAGTGACTAGTTACCCATCTAGTATTATTTTAGAATCAATTCTATATACAGTCAGATTATGGGCTGGTTAGAACAGTCTGAATCGATATCCAATTAGAGAAAAGACTAAAGGTGAGAAGATGACATGGTATTCAATTATAACAGTTCCAAAATGACTTGTTTAAGAAAACTACTTTTGAATAGAACTCATAATGTTGTAGAATGATGTCTTGACTCCCATGTGAATTGAATTAGAGTCAGGCAGAGTCCACAAAATCATCAGCCTCACTCTCTCTTCCAGAGTCTTTGAAGTCTAGTTATAAGACAAAAGGGATGTGACAGGAAAGGGGCTATTAGGGGTTCTTAGACCATCTATAGACATTAATTTGGTTCATTTTTTTGACATTCAGTCTTTGATGACCAATAAGTGTACACTTTACTGAGTAAACTGAATCACATTCATGAAGGCAACTAGGTGGCACAGTGCATAGAAGATGGGACTTGAAGTCTGGAAGACGACATTCAGACACTTACTAGCTGATGTCTTTGATGTCTGATCAAGCTGTAAGAGCTCCACAGAATTTGCTTCAGCCACCTTCATGGACATGGAAACAAATAGTTCTCATCCGCCCATTCCACTGGGGTAAGTCTTCAAGTGTTTGAGTATAGACATCCTCTTAACTCATTGATAGGTTTGAGACCTGTCAGTTACCCTCCACCTGGTTTAGCCCATCTGCCAAGACAGGATGTGGCCACTGTGCATATAACAGCTTTTTGGAACCACAGAGGAGAGTCGTAAAAGTGGACTCCAAAGGTGAATGAGCAGCCCTGAAGAAGCTTGGCAAGTTCTCACATCAGAAGTGCTAGTACTCTCTGCACACCTCTGCCATTGACTCCCTTTGTGATCCTGGTCAAGTCACTTAACTTTGCTGGAACTCAGTTTCCTTATCTATAAAATGAGAGTTGTTTTAGATGACTTCAGAGGTTCTTTTGACCTTTAAATGGATGATGCTATAATCCTAAAGGACATTTCCATTTGGATAAATACACCTCAGGGATTACACAGTTATCATTTTCAAAATGGATCTCATCTTCTACCTTCTAAATCCTTACCCACGAAAAATGTTCAGAGGCTTTTAACCTCTCAATCACCTAGGCTCAAAATTTCAGTCATCTGTGACCTCCTCTCCCTTTCCTTTTCTGATGGGTTACCAAGGGCTGTGGATTCCTCCTTTATGCCATCTCTTGAGTGAACTATTCCAATAGTCCATTTCTAACTGCCTCTTTCTCTCTCTCTCTCTCTCTCTCTCTCTCTCTCTCTCTCTCTCTCTCTCTCTCTCCCCAACCCATCCTATACATTGCTGCTTTGATATTTTTGTCACTCCTTCCATCTCCTCTCAAAAACCTTCAGTGCAATCAAGTCCAACCCTCTTATAGGATAACAGGGAAGGACTCTCATCAGAAAAGGGCTGAATTTGTATTCATAGGACTTGGCTTTGATTTCTAACTTGTTACTTACTCTCTCTGTGATCTTGGGTGAGTCATTTATCCGGATTAGGTCTCAATGTCCACACCTAGAACTTTCAGCTCTAAATTTATATACCATGTCATTCTTAAAGCTTAGCAATCTGACTATATCCTGCCCAACTAACTTTATCTTCCATGACTTTCCTATGCAGAAATCTACATCCTAATCAGTCTTCATTCCTTACCTGTAACCTGTTTTGGATTTCTCTGTCCTCTTGTTCTCTGAATCTCTTCTGGAATCTTCTTATATATCACCATCCTCCACATCTTTTAAGATTCCCATCATTTTCTCCATGAAGCATTCTCGGTTGTTTTAGTTAAAGTGGCTCCCTACTCTGACGTTTGTATTTTGTTCACATTACTTTTAATGATGTCACAGAGTCCTATATCAGCAGTGCATGATTGCATACATTATTTTTGTGCACCATTATTACCACATGGTAGGTGCTTAATCAATATTGCTTCAGAAGCAGCATAAGACATTAGCAATGGACTTTGGCACTAGGAAGAAATAGGCTTTAGTTCTGCTCTACCACTTATAAATAGTTGTGACTTTGGGGAAGTCACTTAACTGAGCCTCAGTTCCCTCATCTGCAGAATAGGGATAATACCTGTAGAATATTGTCCTTAACAGGTATAGAAAGAATTTTGCAAACATTAAAGCCCCTGTAGTTACTCTTACTATATTGAACAAACTTTTCCCTTTTTATATCTATGTTAAGAAAATATTTGATAACCCATGCTCAGATGATAAGCACTTGGTGATTTAACATACTTATTCTCATTCGTGCATCTTTTTATCAGGGTTTGAGCCTTAAATAAGTATTGAATTTTCATATTTTCATAGTTTAAGTAACATCAGTGGCCAGGGTCCTGTTTTTCTTCTTCTTTCCCTAGTATTAACTTCCAGTTTCTATTATATAAACTCTGTACTATCTTCCTGGGACACTATTTCAAATGCTATTGTTTATTGCTTTATCCCTATGTGGACTTCTGAGATTTCCAAAGTCATTGTTTTTCTTCCCCTCCCTTTCTCCCCTCTAGTGCTGTTCTCTGTTTTAATTGGATAAGTATCCTAAAAGTGGAGAACTCATCTTACTCAGTCTTAAATGCTGCCTTTTATCTTTTAAATTCCTTTGTTTGGCTCTGCTATTCCCTGGTGCATGGATTTTGTTTGTGTTTCTTTATCAAGTTCTTCAGTTATTTTGATCTGGTGTCCAGGGGAAAACAATTAGCAAATCCTTTGGGGGCATTTAAGAGAGTAGGAGACAGATTTTTAAAAATGTTTCTTTCCACTTGTAATTATTTTGTTAAAAAAATGCAAGACAAAGAGTACAGACTGATTCTGTGGTGACTTCTCTGGGATTAGTAGTGCCTTCTTTGTCAGCTAAATCTTATATAAAATAACAATGCATTTATTTGGTGCTTT
Organism: Potorous gilbertii; assembly: GCA_028658325.1. Lineage (NCBI taxonomy): Eukaryota > Metazoa > Chordata > Mammalia > Diprotodontia > Potoroidae > Potorous > Potorous gilbertii. The sequence goes on along the minus strand of CM053769.1, from coordinate 533,583,930 downwards.
ATACTTAGTAAAATAATTCTATGAGGTTAGACAGGAATAAGTGTAACCCTCACTTTAATGAATAGGGAGCTGAGGGTCATAGGATTCAGAGCTCAAGAAAACCCCCAAAATGATTCAGTTCAACTTCCTTATTTTACAGATAAAGAAACTGAGACCCAGAGAGATATCATGATGCTAAAAACCAAGTCATGATGACATTCCATGACCTAAAATTAAAATTGAGAGCTTAGACTCATCTAACATTCTGGTTGCCTCATTTGTCTTAAAAATACGAAGACAATGTCTTCCTGAGAATTTCTTATCTTCTTTCTACCCTTATGTGAGAGTGAAAGTATCTGTTGGCCTTTTGAGCATTGGTCATGGTTCTCTTCTCTTTTTGAAAGACTGACTTACTTATTACTCTGTAGTATGAAAATTTCTAGGTACTATTTTATTGTTCAAATGCTAATTACTTGGAATTTTACAACTTAGGATATTGTGTCCTGATAGTTTCTCAAAATGGGGGAAGTAAAAAAAAAGTCCAATAAATAAAATAGCTACAGAATTCACTGTACAATTCAGTGAATTTAAAAAAAAAATAATTCTACTTTTTGAATCTCTGTGGCCACAGAGTTCTAAATGTAGACTTGAAAAATGAGAATTGTGATCAACTCTGTCAGCCATTCATCTGAAAAAGAATAGAGTTGGGGAGTGTTAGTCAACTCTGAGATCAGTACGAGCCAAGTGTGACATGTGGTTCACAAAAGCTAATATGATATGATAATGAATTCTTAGAAGTCCAGGGTTGGGAAAATAGAAGGTGATAGGTGTACTGAACTCTATATTGGTCACACTACACATGAAGCAGCATGGGCAATTTCAGGTACCATGTTTTATGAACAGTGACAAGCTGAAGCTTGTATATAGCAAGTAGAATAGTGAGAGAACTGAAAACAATGACTTCAGAGCAATACTCAAAGGAACTGTTAATATTGAGGTTGTAAAAGAAAAGACAGGGCACAGATATAACTTAGCACCTTGGACAAGGACCATAAACCACACCCAGGGTGAGGAATAGGAAAGGTGTCCTCAGTTGCTGTGTGTGTGTGTGTGTGTGTGTGTGTGTGTGTGTGTGTGTGTGTGTATGTGTGTGGTGGTGGTGGTGGAGGTGGTGGAAGAGAAACAGAGGAACTGGGAACACTGGCATAAGGCTGCAGATGATAAGGGTGGGGCAAATGAGGTAGGGAAGCAAAATGCCATCTGTTAATTAATTTTAACTCTTTTTGCTAATTAGATGCTGAGCTCTGTTGTTTCCATGATGCCAAGGGATCCTAAGTGCTGACCCTTCTCTCTAAATTCAGTGCCCTGGGGAAATACCCCATTGTCCTGTTTTATAGTTATGTAGGGAGACATGATTATTTTATTCAAATAGTAAAGGAGGGATTATATTTATTTCACATGGTCCCAAAGGGCAGATGCAATACCGGAGGGTAAAAGTGACAGGGAGACAGATTTCTGCTCAGTATGAAAATTTTCTTAAAAATTGGAGCTGGTCATGAGATGTTCCATAGATGGAGAGCTCCATAAGACTAGAAATTCAAAGAGAAACTAGATGATTGCTTGTCTAAGGTAAGGTGCCCTTCTTTGGTTCTCCTGTGTCTGGTGAAAATCAAAGCAGCTGGACTGCTGCCAATAGTCCTAGCTGCAACTGTGAACTGTGTCAAAAATGGCCCCAAAGGATTGAGTACAAAGTATGAGGGAATCAACCAAAACAATCAAAGATGGATACTGGTGCTTCTGGTGCTGACCTCTCATGGGCACATTTTGGAAACTCTTTTGTGTACCTTCGCAACTGGATATTGTGATAAATTAGCTCTCCAGTGAGCCCTGGACTGCAACGATCCACAGCACTCTGAAACCAACCTCTTCAGTTTAACAACCTGCATTTGGCCCAGCCAACTCCTTCAAACTCAAAAATAGAAGGAAACTTCACTTCCCTTAACTGACAATTGTAGGTTCTGGGCTTAAGCGCTGCCATAAATTCAGAATTTAATTGACTGACTGTATTTCAATTAGACACGCACTAGATACTGCAGACAGATGCTATTCAGCAAAGTGTCAAATGCAGGGCTTTGCAAAGCAGCAGCGAAAAGTATGAAGAGAACTTCTGGCTTTGGAAAAAAGTTCAAAATACAAATGACAAAACTTAGCTCAAGTATCTGAGAAAGTAAAAGCACCTCCCAGTTATAGAGTGTGTTACAGTTTGCAAATCCCTAGGAGCAGGTTCAAGTGCCATCTTTTCTAATGTTCCCGGTTGAGAGTGTCCCCTCCCCTCTTGCTCAAAATTGCAATCATAAGATCACAGATTTAGACCTATGGAGATAAAAGTCATCTAACCTAAACTCACTTTAAAGATGAAGAAAGGGAGAATTGGGGAAGTTAAATGACTTTACAAAAGTTTTACAAAATAGTAAAACTAGAATTTGAATCCAGGTCCTTTGACTCCAAATCTGGTACTCTTAGTATTTATTCTGTATATTTTTGTTTTTACTTATCTGTGAGCACATTGATTTCCCCAGAAGAGTGTAAGTTCTTTGAAGACACAGGATCCATTTTGCTTTTTTTTTGGTCTTTTACCCCAAACCCTAATATAGTAAATGGCTAGGAATGATGAAGAGAGCTCTTAGTAAATGCTTATTAGGGAGCTGATTGTGTCTACTGGCTGACTATTTAATGGAAAGTACATGAATAAGGACCCTGAGCTATAGTATTAGGAAAAATGACCCACAGACTTGCCACTAGAACCCAATATAGTCCCCTGCTGTGGACTGAATCTGTAAATGAGAGTGGTTAGGTAATTTCCCCAGAAATCATGCAGTTACCAAGTATCACAGCTGGGATTTGACTACAAGTCATCCAATTCCAAGTAACAATATTCCTTCCCACTCTATCAAGCTGCCTCTTGATTCCTAGAACCCTCAGGAAGAAGCCAGGGCTTTAAACAGTGACTTCTATGAAGTAGGACCCAAGACTTTTTTTTTTTTTTTAATAAATCATAGGTCTAAGAAACCCATCCTAGGGCTCTTCCCAGTTAATGATGTAAATCCCTACATTTGATATTTTACCTAAAGACAATATTAGCTCATAAATAAAAGAACAAGGACATCTCATCTAGAGAAGAGAAGGCAGGAATGCTGGCTTCAAGTATCTAAAGGGTTATCATATGCAAAAGGGACAAGATTTGTTTTGTTTAGACTCAGTTAGAAGCACTAGAGATTATGATGGGAGGAAGTTGCAGAAAGACAATATATTTTTTTTCTGAATAGATTTCTTTTTTCTTTTAGACAATCAGGGTTAAGTGACTTGTCCAAGTATACACAGCTAAGTAAATGTCCGAGGCTGGATTTGAAATCAGGTTATCAAGACTCCAAGGCCAATGCTCTATCTACTGTGCCACCTAGCTGCCCCTTAGCAGATTTCTTAACAATTCAATTGGTATCAAATATGAATGTGTTATCTTTGTGTGTAGTTCATACTTTAACGGTGGTAAGGATGGATGACAATCTACTAGTTAAAAACCACAGATTTAGAGCTAAAAGTGATCTTTAAGGTCATTTAATCCAACTCTTTCCTTTCATTGATGAGGTTACTGAGATCTACAGATGTTAAGCACCTTTCCCAAGGTCAAACAACTAACAAGGGGTAGGTAGAGGAGGTGGAATTTGAACCCAGGTCATTTGTCTCCAAATTCATTTTTTATTCCCATCATGTTACATATTTCTGATCACCAGGTGGATTGGGCAAAAAGACTTTTAAAAGTTCATTCCAGTTCTGAGATTCTGTGACTCAGTGGCTACAGACAAGGGAAACAAGTTCCTTTAGATCCAGTTGGTGAAGCTCAAGAATTTGTCATGAGTCTATGGGGATATAGGGTATCAGTATTTACATGCACTATTTGATTGTTTTGCTGTCTGAGCTGGTGAAACTATGTTCAGCAAGGTCCCAGAGGAGGCCAGAGCAGGCATATCAACACAACTTATAGTGCTAATGCATATGCAAAGCCCATGTTTATATGAGTCCATTAACAAGAATTATTTATTTCAATAGCTTCTAAGTAATGCTCCCTATATAACAGTAATTTTAAAACCCTTAATAATTCTACAGCCAACAAACATTTATTAAGCACTTATTATGTGCCAGGCTCGAGGCGGCTAGGTGACACAGTGGATAGAACAGTGGGTTTAGAGTCAAGAAGACCTGAGTTCAAATCTGAACATAGACATTATGTGTGTGAACCTGGGTAAGTCACTTAATCCTGTTTGCCTCCATTTCCTTATCTGTAAAATGAGCCAGAGAAGAAAATGGAAAACCACTATAGTATTTTTGGCAAGAAAACCCCAAATGTGGTCACAAAGAGTTGGACGCAACTGAATAACAATATGCCAGGCATGGTGCTAAGCACTGAGAATTAAAAAAAATAACAAAAACTTGGTCCCTGACCTCAAAGAATTCACATTTCCAGTGGGGGAGAGAAGATGCAAATGGTTATATACATACAAGATCTATCTATCTATCTATCTGTCTATCTATCATCTAACTTTCTATTTATCATCTACCTGTCTGTCTATAATCTATCTTTCTATCAGTCATCCCTCTTTCTATTTACCATAGATGGCAGGGTAATCTTACTAGGAAGACACTGGCAAAGCAGGGAGATGGTGAAGGTGGAATTTTACCTTTGTTTTGAAGGATATCAGAGAAGCTAGAAAGTGATGAAGGAGAGCATTCCAGGTCCAAGGAATAGTCAGTAAAGGAAGGCAAGAAGTTGAGAAATGGAAGGTTCTGTAAGGAGCAGAGACATGTAACTTGATCCTGTGGAACAGAGTAAGATGTAAGAGTGAAAAGATAATAAAGGACCAGATTATGGGGGTTTTTAAATGTCAAAGCATTTTTTATTTGATTTTGGAGGTATTAGGGACCCACCAGAATTTATTTGACAGAGGGCACAGGAAACCACGTGGGCAGTTGAATGAAGGATGGGTTGGAGTTTGAGAGACTTGAGATAATTAGGAGGAAAGTTTACTCAGGTGGATGATTTTATTATTATAACATCCCTGTGAGGTAGGTCAATGTGCAAGGATTTATAAGGCAACCTGTCTTTGCAATAGTAAATAAATCTTTCCTTAACTATTATTTACTTGTAAGTAGTATACCTATTTACTTTACTACAAGTAGTTACTCATAAATACTTACAACTATTATTTATTTAATGGTCGTTCTGATTCCAAATCCAACCTAGCAATTTATCTATTATTCACCACAACCTTTCTGTGTGATAGATAGGCAGTTATCATTCCTATTGAACTGATGAAGAAACAGACATTTGGCTTTCTATGACTGGTAAATGGAAGAATCAAAACTGGACTCAAATCTTTTGTCTTTAAGTGTTGCTGCATCCATTGAACCATGCCATTAAAAGATAAATTAATAGAGTGGATCAGAAGCCTTTGATACTGTTGACTTTTCCCTGATTTCCAGTCTGTTCACACTGTAGGGGTATGGTTGCTTAAATAATAACTGAAATTAACATGGTACTTCAAGTTTGCAAAGCACCTTATATACATTCTTTCATTGGAGACTGACAATAGACCTGTGAGTCATGTAGTCCAGATATTATACCTAGTTTGCAGAAGGAAAACTTGAGGCATAGGGAAGTGAAATGATCCCACCCCTCATTGGTGTCAGAGTCAGGATCTGAACCCAGATCTCCCAGTCTCTGCTAGTTCAGCTCTTTCTCTGGTCTTCTTTCTGTGTGAGAGAAGCCAACTCACATTTCTATCAGGTTCCATGGTTATAAAGTACTTGACATTTTTCCTCTCCTTTGATGCTCTCAATGATTCTGACGCTGGCAGACCATGGATTACAAACATGGTTTTATAGCTGAGTTAACTGAAAGTCTCAGGAGCAAAGGGCTTGCCCAAAGCCAGACAGACCAGGATTGTACGTGACAGATGCAGGGTTTCAATGTAGATCTTCTCACTGCAAGGCAAGTCATCTTTCTTCTACTCATGAACTGCTTGTACTGCCACCCAAACAACCAACCATCTTAAAGGATAATTTTATTGTTGTGGTTGTTAATGTTCAATTGTGTCTGACTCTTCATGACTCCATTTGGAATTTTCTTAGCAGAGATACTGGAATGGTTTGCCGGTTCTTTCTCCAACTCATTTTGCTGTTGATGAAACTGAGGCAGACAGGGATAAGTGAATTCCCCAAAACGCACAACTAGTAAGTATCTGAGGCAGGATTTGAACTAAAGATGAGTCTTTCTGTCTCCAGGTACATTATGTATTACATCACCCTAAAGCACAGTTTGCATAAGTAGAAATAAAAGCAAGTACTTTGAGGCCATAGTCAAGGTAGACACTAAAAGAATGTAAACTCCTTGAAGTCAGGGACTGTTTCCTCTTTTTTTTTTTTTTTTTGCTTTGTATCTCTAGAGCCTAGTATAGTTCCTCAAATATAATAAATACTTATTAAATGCTTATTGCATTTAATCATTCTCCTCCATACCTCTTACCTCCTCTTTTCTCTTTTCCATTGCCTATCCCCATTATTTTTTTTTTATAGGAGTCCTTGTAGGAACATTTGGTTCAAATCCCAGAAAGTGTGAAGGGGCTTTGTCTATTCCTTTGTCAGGCTCTTGATATGAAATTTAATTAAGATTCAGTAGTATAAGACTGGAGACCTATTGTTTGTTCCTCGCTTCTTAAAAGTACTTGATTGCCCCTGGCCTCCATTTCCCATGCCTCACTTCAGTGACAAGTATCTGTTCAGGACACTTCTGTTTAAGTTAAGATAAGGAAGGCTGATGGATATTTTGAAGCTTCTCCAGTTGGCCAAAGTTATTATCTCCGGTGGAACACATGCAAGCTACAAGCTCTGATTTGACTTTTGAAAGTTAAAGAGCTCTCGTTGGGTCGTAAACATGTTTGAGTATACAAAAAACTGGATGAATAGTTTAAAAATCACTTTCTTACATGTTTGTGTTTAATTTTGGACAACTTGTCCTAAAAAAACCAAACAGAGCCAAGTACCCTGTGATCCAGGCACTAGGTTTTCTACTACGCTGATAATGATGTCCAAATATTAATTATATTTAAAGCATTCATGGGATTATATGTTTGCCAAGAACAAGGTTAAAGCTATAGCAGCTGTGTGTGAAGAATGTCTGTCCATGGAGGGGAAGAAACACATATATTTACTTATAGAACCTGTATGTGTTTAAAATCATCTTTTTGCTACACTAGACAAATGTATACAAAACATGTATACACAAATCTGGGTTTGAATTCAAACTGTCATTTGTGGAGATGGGCAAGCTATTTCTTTTCTGGGTCTCTGTTTCCTTTTTTGGAAGATAAAGTGATTGGGTCCCCTAATGTCTAAGTGCCTTCTAACTCTGAGTCATATTGTTCTGTCCCCATTTTTTCACCCATCTTTTTCTGCTCACCAAAGAAAGGTACCAAGCCTGAGATCCTATTAGATTCCTTTCAGAAGAAGTCCTTCCTATATCCAATGACTTCAATGTATATTACAGCAGTAATTAGTCTGACAAGTATTTGTTAAGCATCTAACATGTGTGAGTGATTGTTTTTGGGGTGAGGGATCAAAAGATGATGAAAAAAGGCTATCTTCCTTGCCTTCATGTGCAAAGGAGAAAAGTCCAAAATATCATGACAATATTGAAAGTGGGAGATGAGCTGGGAATGAATAAGGAAGGCTTTGTGTAGGAAGTGAGCTGAGTGGGATTTGAAGGACAGAGAGGACTTAACAGGTGAATATATACCAGGGGGGTGGGCGGCGGGGAGGGTTGTTGAATCCCATACAAGGGAAGGCGTTGGGGGGAGATGATAAGTTCATTTTGGACATGATGGGTTTGAAAATGTGCTTAATAAGTGTTTGATGAACTGTGTTTTTTCTAACTAAGGGATATATAGTAGGCATTTTGAAGTATGGGATTCAAACTCTAGGCAGAGATCAAGCATAGAGAGGAAGAGTGTTTAATCACCAGCACAGAGGAGATCCTTGAAGCTTGGCATGGATGATGCCTCAGTCAGTCTAAGGCCTGGGAAAGATTTTAGCTTAAGAAGGACAAGGTCTCCCACTGCATCTGGGACCATTTCCAGTCATCCTGATCTATATCTTCCCCCTGGACCCAGATGGCTCTGGAGGAGAGAGTGAGGTTGGTGACCTTGCATAGCCCTCCCTCATTTAAATCCAGTTCACTTGCACATCACAACATCACCTTCCTGAGGCCATGGTACTTTTTGAGAAGGAATTACAAAGCAGCAACACATAGAGGTGTGTGCATTTGGGCTCTGAGCCAGATTGATGCCAACCAATGACTGAAACATTTATCTGTTGCTTATACTGAAAGTTAGAATAGCTCTTGTTTTATATCAGCCACTGAATTTGGGTTTTCCTGCCTGCAACATCCAGAGGCACTGGAGAATTTGCAAAAAGTACTTTTTTATGTCTTGGCTTGCACAGAAACAGCCAGGATTGTGAGAGCCTAAATTTTATCATTAGAGAAAAGGCAAATGTAGATTCTCTAAAACAGAGGCATCAACCATTGGGTTCATTTTGGACTTGCCAAATCAGATTAAAATGTAATTGAGGGAATATTTAGCAAAATAAAAATATAACAAAACATAGATAATGTCAATATGTGATTTTCTAAGTCATTATGAAGCCAGCAGGGATTTTATGTATGGATGAGTGACTCTCATTTCTTTTAGAGTTTGACATAATTGCTCTAAAAGAATAAGGCATCTACTGTAAGAAGACAGCATTTAAGGTGGGCCAAAGAATGAATTTCACAATGGGGAGAATGGTATGTTTAACACCATCCAGTCTCCTATGGATTATTGTGCTCAGCAGGTAGACAGTCATGCATAAACTTGCAAGCTTTTCAAAAGGAAAACCTCCAAGAGCCAAAATGTGAAAGCTCTATTCATAGGAACTAGCCGTATTTGTTAAAGGAGTTAGTGCAAGATATGTGTATGTGGATTTACGGCTGGCAATTCTCAATGAGGGTGGGGAAAATGAGCTTATGAATCCATGTTCTGACAGCATCTGTTAATTCTGCAAGGCAGTAAGCCTTCAAATCGTATTCACTACTTCCTTTCTCAAAGCTTCATGCTTGAGCGGAGGGAAGAAGGTGACCCTTCAGAGAGAGGATGGGAAAAAGACATACCTGTAAAGCTCATGGACTGTACTCTCCCGACCCCATTCTTTAATTAACTTGGCCCTGAGCCCACATGAAGGTGAAGATCTGTATCATATTAGAGTTACCTGATTCTTTTTTTCTCCAATCAGCATCTCATTTGTCACTGCCAGAGGAAAAGTGAAAAGGTCACTTTCTCACTTTGGAATTTCTGAATCATTTAATAGCTAATTTGTACTGTTAATTACTGCCTTTCAGATGTGTAATTATTTTGAGTTATTGTCCTCCTGCTACTATTAATGGGCAAGGCAAGGGAACAATACAATGCCATTCGGAGTTCTAATTGGTTAGTCTTGGCAACTGAATTGCTTCGGAATGACTGGCAGAGGAAAGTTTGCTGATTCCCTTGAGTTTTGCTGGTTTGGGAACAGAAATAAGCTGCTGAAACCCTGTTCCTTTGCATCTCTGTCTCATTCTGAGCCACTATACACTAATACTGTGAATTTCTGCACTCCTTTTGGCTCAGAACCAGAGATTCTGAAATAAGGCACACTTCTCCCATAGTGCTATACTTTTCACTTTCCCTAGACATATTCAGAATGTGGTTGGCATTGTTAAATTATGCCTGACTTTTCGTGGCCCCATTTGAGTTTTTCTTGGCAAAGATACTAGAGTGGGTTTTTCATTTTGTTCTCCAGTTCATTTCACAGGTGAGGAAACTGAGGCAAACAGGGTTACACAGTTAGTAAGTGTCTGAGGCCAGATTTGATTTCATGAAGTTAAGTCTTCCTGACTTCAGGGCCAGCACTCTATCCACTGTGTCATGTAGCTGCCATATTAAAAATATTTGCTGTTTTAATCAATAATGCATGAGTATTTCAGAAGCGACTAGACACTTGGCATAGTCAATACAGGTGAAATCCTGATTGAAAGTTAAGACCTGCAGTGGATGACCTCTTGAGAACCTTCCCAACTCTAATGCTTGACCAAAATTACAGTTTAGGTAATACTGTTTACACTGTTTTCTTTTGGAGGGGGGGCGGTATATAGATTTCTTTATTAACTCCTTTCAGCGAAATGACATCTGTGCCTAGGTTGTTCAGTCCGAAGTCAAAGAATCAGAGAATTTCTACATTGGAATGGTCTTCTGAGGCTTTCTAGCCCACAGCGGACCTGAACAAAAATCCCATCTACAACTCTGACAACAGGTGCCCATTGGGCCTTTACCTGAAATACCTCTAATGCGAAAGAACCCATCCCCCTTGAGGCAAACTGTCTACTTTTTTGGAGAGGTCATAGTGTAAGGAAGTCTTCCATTACATAGAGCTGAAATCACCTTTTTGTAATAGCTGCACACTGTTCCTAGTTCTATCCTCTGGACCCAAGTAGACCACGCTCAATTCCTTTAACATTTCTATCCTGCTAAGGACTCATGTTCCTGAGTTAAAATCTGACCTCAGACACTTACTAGATTTGTGACCCTGGGCAAGTCACTTAACTAGTTGGAGCTGGAGGAGGAACCACTTCGGTATCTTTGCCAAGAAAACCTCAAAGGGGGTCGCAAACAGTTGGGCATTACTGGACAACAACAAATTCATCATATAAAATCTTCTCTTCTTCTGGTTAAACATCCCCAGTTCTTCCACCATTCCTCACATGGGCATGATCTTAAGGCCTCTCCCCATTCTGACTACTTTACTGTATCTAGTTTGTTAATGTCCTTAAAATATGTTGCCAAGAATTGAACACAAAAAGAAATAAATTGGCTAAGGCTGAGCACAATGGAAAAAAAAATCACTTCTTTAAGTTTTCATGAGCTTTTTAAGCTATCATATCACACTGTTGCCTCATACTGAATTTGCAGGACACAAAAACTCTAATTTTTTTCACACAAACTATGAGTTGATCTTTTGAGCCAAAATTGAAACTTTATATTTATCTCTATTAAATTTAATCTTATTAGATTTGGTCCAGCCTTCTAACCTGTCATGGTCTTTTTGAATCCTGGCTGTCTTCTAATACGTTGATTTTGTGTCATGCACACATTTGATAAGCATGCCATATAAGCCTACATCCAAGTCATTGACAGAAATGGTGACTAGTATAAAGCCAATGAAAGACTAATGGAGCATTCTACCAGATATTTTTGTGTAAACTGATACCCATCCGTTAACTGTCCAAAGAAAAAGAGAGCAAGCAAGAAAGAAATAAAAAGAAAAGGGAAAAGAAAGAAAAGAAAAACAACTGAAATTTGTCTGGTCCGATCTGTTTTTGAAGAAGCATTCTGGTTTCCTTTTAGGGTATTCACAAAGTACCTGGAAGGCACTCCTGCCCCCACTCAAGTGACAAACTACCCTAGATTCCAGATATTATGTAGGTTTATATACATTTAAAAGAGCTGTTGGGTGGTGCAGTAGATAGGTTGCCAGGCCTGGAGTCAGAAAGACCTGAGTTCAAATGGAGTCTTAGACACTTACTAGCTGTAGACAAGTCACAATGCCATTTTTCTCAGTTTCCTCATTTATAAAAGGAGCTGGAGAAGGAAATGGCAAAACACCCCAGTACCTTTGCCAAGAAAACCCCAAATGGGGTTATAAAGAGTCAGATACAACTGAAATGACTGAGCAACAATAAAATGCATTTTAAAAAACTCCATAGCTAGTGAGCCCTTACCAATATTGTTACTTTTGTTAGATAGAAAACATGATTATTTCAAGAAAATATGTTTAATGAAATATCATGATAAGAAAAGTAACACAATATTTGCTGTATGATAGGGGACATATTACCCTTCAATATAAAATTGGAAAGAAGGAACATATATGGGATACGTATGTGATCATACATATAAGAACTATGGGTAGTCAAATCAAATGCATGGTGGGACATGCACATAGAAAATATGTAGAGTTGGGGTACATTTATGGAAGTACATACATCTAGGAAACATCTGATCATGATATATATTGAGGGGTATAAACATATGGCGTGCATGCATGGAAGAATAACAGATGGCTGAGATACCCCAGGGCTGCCAATATTTTCTGGTGATGTCTGCTACTACTGGGTCTTCTCCCTGCTGTCTCACATAGTGTTTAGTTTCTGTAAGTTGGTATTCTGTACCTCTCATGGCTTCTGTTAGGTAAGTGTCTATTTTGTGATATTTGCTGAGCATAATTTTTCTGGGCACTTAGTTATAGAGTTTCTCTCTGCTTCTAGATTCTAGGTATTAGAGGAGTTTCCATTTGAGATACTACCTCTTTTCTAGCAAGAGAAGCTCCAACTTCCTACTTCCCCTCCTAGAAGGAATTAAAGTCTCTCTTAGGGAAGCATGAGGGAGAAAAAGATGCTACAGTTGTCTATCCTGTCTCCTTTCAAGCCACACAATGACACTCCCATCCTATGGATGGGGGACAGTTTGTACAATACATACAATACAATACACTACACTTCAGTGATTTTTCTCCCTATGAGAGAAAAGAGAGAGAAATCTGTTCCCAGAGCATTGATTAAGGTCAGATTTTTCTCCCTAGGAGACACTTTGCCTCCAGGGACCAAGAACTTTTGGAAGACATGATAGCCAGTCAAGTAAAGACTATAGGCATTTCTTTGAATTGCTCTTTCTTGCTTATTAGGAGTAAGGTCTCAGTTCCAAGCACCTCTCTGACTTAGGGGTGGAAAGTAATCCTAATTCTTGCTTTATTTCCTTATGGGTGTGTCTTATAAGGGATATTCCTATGTTTCCTAACTCATTCTAGAGGTGGGAGATTCTATCAATACATCCACAAAAATATGGGAATTGAAGACATTCTGATTTTTCTTTAGCCCAAGAGTTGTTGGGTTTTATACAAATGAAAGGAAAAGGGAGGGTCAAAGAATCAAATTGCACTTGTCAGAGCCCCAGTAGAGGTATCACCTTCTATCTCAATCCTTAATTCCAAACTCTTGTCTTAATCATATATATGTGACCAGTAGAAAGTGTTAGGCTCTGAGCCACTCAACAGATAGAAACTTTCCCTTTGATAATGTTTTCTAGAATTTTTTCAGAAACTGAAGTCAATTTCATTGACTTATAGGTTGAAGATGTCATTCTATTTGTATAGGAGTGATATCAATGGCTTTTGGAAGAGCAGTCTGTCCCTATATCAGGCTGTTTATGACTTAGGGTGATCCAGACTTGAGGAAAAAATTGCTTAGATTGTTCTCTTCTGAAATTGAAGTAGCAATCAAAATAAAATGTATAAAATTAACCTTCTACAGAAATAACTCACCCTGAAAAATCCCCGGCAAACATTGTTGAGTAGAGAATTTCCGTTAGGGAAACATCAATCCAAAGCTTAAAACTGCACTGACTTTTGACATACCCAATTAATGTGAGATAAATCAATATATTTAAGCATATGTAAAAATTATTTTGGAGGAAAGAAATTAGGATTAAGTGATTTGCCCAGGGTCATACATCTAGTATCTGAGATTAGTCTTGAACTCAGATCCTCTTGACTCCAGGGCTAGTTCTTTATCCACTGCACCATCTAGCTGCCCTTAGATATACTTTAAGAACTCATCCCTTTTCCTTTCTAGTACATAAGGATGAGGTAGCCCTCTTCCTTGTCTAAGGAAATGCTTCCACTTATATCCTTAATCATACTCCTTTTTGTTTTGATTTGGTAACTTTAATAAGTTATCAAGTGAAATTCAGTAAGTTAGCGAATCCGTTCTTTCCTCTCACATTGTCACCATGCTTATTTCAGCTCTCATTGCCTCTTGCTTGGACTCTTTTGGAATCTTTTCAATTGGTTACTGTCCCTTCAGTAGAGAGAAAGGAAGATGAAGATATAGTTTGGGACCAGACTACGGAGAGTCTTATATGAAACTACAAACGCCTTAACCGTGACTTTTGTCTTCTGCCTTCCTCCCACTTTTCCAGTCTTCTTTTACATCATTCCCCTTTATATATTTTCTGTTTTATGCCAGACTAGACTACTAACTACTTTTCAATGTTTTCATGTACCTCGGCTTTGGGGCAGATCTCATCTCCACTTCCTGGAACAAACTCCTTCCTCATTTCTATCCATGAAAATCCTTCTCTTGCTTCTAAACAGCTTAGTTTAGGTACCAGTTCTTCCATGAAGCCAATCCCATTCCCCCGAAAGTGATTTCTCTCTCTTCAAATTTCTTATGACACTTTGACTGCATCTCTCCCATGGCAATATCATATTCTACTTTGTAGAATGCCTATTTCATGCTCATCTTATCAGAAAGGTCACTAGGTTGGTAGCCAGATGATTGGGTTCAAATTCTGTCTCTGACTATACTTACATGACCTTGAATAAACCATAGAAGCTCCTTTGACTTCAGGTTTCTCATTTGTGAAATGAGAGGCTTGCACTAGATGATATTTGAGATCTCTTTTAGGCTTAGACCTATGATCTCATGATTAGATTGTAAATTCCTTGAGGACAAGGACTAAATCTTATTTTATCTTTGTGTCTCTCATGTCTTGCATGCAGGCATCAAATAGGTTTATTGAATTTAGCTTTATTGAATAAATTGAAAACTTGGAAATTGTAGCAAGTGGATCACAAATACATATGGAAGCATGGGGGCCTGCATCCCTAGAATCTAGAAAAAGGGGAGTCAGAAAGAAAACATCTTTTAGTAGATCATCTTTGTAATGATATTCCTGCTTTGGGTAGGGGTCATCCTGGTTGACTTCTAGGGTCTTTTCTAATTCAGCAGCTCTATGATTCTATGATCCTGTGCTCCTGCACTATCCAAGCAAGAGAATGCTTTGATTCTGGGTGACTGATATTGGTTTTTGAACTCCCTTTGCTGAGATAGCTTCCTAAGCCACATGATTTAGGCTCAGGTTGCGATAGGGAGGAGGAACTGATTGACTTTGCCTTATAAAATTGGAAAACAGTGATGATCATCCTTACCAAGACAAATATTCTCATTTAGGAGTCAAGAATTGCTTTGATCTTGGTACAATAAAACCTGTGACATCAGAGTTTCAGTTTTATTGACTAACAATGAGTAGAATGGGCAGTGAGGGAATGTAGTAGGAAAAGCACCGGATTGCAGTCAAGTCAACATTTTCTCTGCAACTTAAAATCTTAGAGACTTTCCTAGAACAGTGATGTTAAACTCAAGTATAAACAGGAGGCCACTAAATGTATGTAAGTATCCCTGCAGGTCACATGTTGACTTCATTTCAAAATGTAATATTAGCTATATTTTATTGTATTTTTATTTATTTCGGTAAATATTTCCCAATTATGTTTTAATGTGGTTCTGGCCATACTAGGGAGTATCATAGACCTGTAAACTGTGTGTTTGACACCCCTGGCTTAGAACACTGAGAGGAAGATACAACCTTTATGTGTCAGAAGTAGGACTTGCACCCAGGTCTTCTTGGCTCCAAGATGAGCTCTCTATCAGGCTACATTTTACCTACAAATCTTAAAGCACTAAATAAATATATACTACTAAACAGGGCTATCTTTTTATATTGAAGTCTGAAAGCACATATGAAAGTGAGTTACTACAGGTCCTGCTGTTATATAAGAAGTAGGGCATGCAAGGGGCAGTGAGTTGGTGCAGTGGATAGAGTACCAGCCCTGGCATTAGGAGGACCTGAGTGCAAATCCAGCCTCAGACACTTACTAGCTGTGTGACTTTGGTCAAGTTATTTAACCCTGATTGCCCCTCTCCCCCGCACACATGAAAGACCGCATGGAGTAGGTAGGGAGATGACTTTGGATTTGAGAAGACTCATGTTTCTGTTGTGCCTCTGGCACATACTAATTCTAGGCAAATCACTTCATCTCTGGGTGTTCTTAGGCAAATTTCTAATTTTGAAAATTTTTCAATGCATGCTGATCTGCAGTGGCAGAGAGCCTTCCCAACTCAAACAAACAAAACTCCAGTGGTATCAGCATGAGATGTTGTGCAGGCATTTTCTGGTGTTATGTCACTTTTCAGGGGAGTCAAGAAGTTATTTTATATTCTGGGTAAAGCTCTAAGTGCCTGGGGGCAGCTGGCTTGTAAAGGAGTCATTGATGGAAGGACTGACCATGACTGGTCATGGTCACTGTGGGTAGGGAGTGAAGTTTAACTGCCTGATGGGGATGGGGGTGTGGGGTGGGGGTAGGGCAGGGGGCTGGGGTGGGTGGGAGAAGGATAACATTCTCTCTGTAGAGGGCTGGAGAGTTTGGCCAGGGGAGGAATTGGGCTGGCAAGGATAAGTTTTGGAGAGTACTATCTGTGTCCTCTCAATTTTCTGGCCACAGTTGGGAGGAAGTAGGTGGTTATTGCCAGGAATAGGAGAGGGAAAGGGGTAATATGGGACAGGGGAGGTATACCTCTAAGCATTACTGTTGAATATCACCAACAACCTCTATGTATCCCTTCCAAGGTAAAGCCCCAGTTGCCCTGTCCTAGTTATAGCTCTGGTGCTTAGACAGAGTGAGACAGTGAGAAGAAAGATGACTTGAGTTCAACATAAAAATTAGAGTTATACTTCTAATATAATTTTACAAAAGGAAACAAGGGATAAATAACATTGTTAAATCAAGGAATCCCAGAGTTGGGAGGGACCTTAGGTCTAGTCCAACCCATATATTAATTCATTCTACGTCATCCCAACAAGTAGATACCTATCCCCTCCTTGAAGGTCTGTCTAACACTGTGTGACTCACTACCTTTTGAGATGGCCCTCATAAATTTTCAGAGAAGACACTTACTTGGAGTTGTATGGATTTTGTGAATTCCTTAAAGATTACTGAATCTCCAAGACTTTTCTTCTTCATTTTCTTGGAAGGGTATAACTTTCTAGCCATGTGTCTTCTCTCACTGCCATCCCACAACTTCCACTGTGATTTCAGTAATAGAGGAAACTCTATTTGGTAACTATTCTATAACTTCTAAGTTTTAACAAGTTGAGGAGGGCCACTAAGGGGTCAAATGACTTGCTCAGGGTCACATAGCGAGTATGTGTTAAAAGTGGAACTCAATCTTCCTAACTTTGAAGTTGTCTCTTTGTCCACTGAGATATGTTCCCCTTCCTTGCTTTTGCTTTAATTTCTTTACTGTGTCATGTATTTATCATGGTAGGTAGCCTAGTTGAGCTTAGTGACCAGAAACACCAGAACAATCACATTATAAAGCACTCACCTGTCACATGATCCTATGTTTACATGTACTCCAGGGACGCTAACATAGTAAGGTGCTGACATTTGTATATATTGTCCTGAAAACTTTGAATCAGGGTTTGTTGGCCTAGAAAGCAGAAGGAGCATTGACTCAACCTATTAATTTTAAGACAAGCACTGCATTTCTTTGCTCTTGAAATATCTGGTTGCTATTTTCAAGAAAACTTCTTCTCCCTGAGCATTTGTTCCTTCTCGCTATGGTTTTCCTTGGCAGAGTTATGCTAGCTTTATATTTTCAGCTCTGTTGCCAAGGCCATGTTTCAAAACCAGCAACATGGTGGGAGTCTTGTTTCTGCACTTCCAAGACAAGCCCAATTCTCCTCTTATGAATTCAAGGCTTGTTAATGTTCTGATATCGTGTTCAGAACTCTTGTGTACTGTGTTTCTCAGTGTTCTAGCATATACCAACAATATGTAAAATTGATAAAAGAGATCTGAGTACTTGGACCTCAGGGAAAGGGAGAGGGTTATAAAACGATAGCCAAGAATTAATTCTTGGCTAGTCTTTTGGTCCATTTAGATAGTTCAGGTCATGGGAATAGTCAACTGCTGCTCATCAACCAGAGAGAAGTGATGCCTCTTTTCCTCTGGGGGCGTTTTGGAGCCAGTTCAAACTGTCTTTTGAAAGCCCATTGTTAAATTTTCAGCAGAGTTTACACATCAGAAATGGGAAAACCATTGCAAAGAATAGTGCAATTCATTGTTTTGTTAATTGTCTAGACTAAAGTGATAGAGAAAATAATAATGCGGGTTCAACTTAAAGTGTGTTGTCTACTGATTTTTTCCCCTTGGAGAGCCAGGTGTTAATTATTGACTAGCATATTGTGGTTTGTTCCTTTCTTATTGCACCTTCCCGTCCTGCATTGTATTATCATTATGTTCAGGGGCAGCTGGGTAGTGCAGTGTTTAGAGCAACAGTGCAGGAGTCAGGAGGACCTGAGTTCAAATCTCACCTCAGACACTTGACATTCACTAGCTGTATGACTTTGGGCAAGTCACTTAACCCCAATTACCTCATCCTGGGTCATCTCCAGTCATCC
>CM053769.1:533540152-533564969 GCA_028658325.1 Potorous gilbertii | reverse complement strand
GCCCTACAGGACAAAAGAGAAGATGGAGTAAGGAAAGGGAGGGATGAAAGAAGAGAGGGCGGATTGGTGATATGAGTAATTAGAAAGCTCAGTGTATTGGGAAGGGGGAAGGGGACAAATGGGGAGAAAATTTGGAACCCAAAATTTTGTGAAAATGAATGTAAAAAGTTAAATAAATAAGTTTATTTAATAAAAAAAAGAAAGAAAGAAAATTGTTATGTACCATTGTAATATAATTTATTTTATTAAATGAGTATTTTTGTTTGGGTTTTTTTAACTTTTTGATATCCGGAAAAAACATCATGGTGATTTTCTGTACAACATGAAACTGACTGGGTGAGCTGGGCATTGATAGAAGTACATTAATTATGACCTGAAAAGTTTAAGGAATAGGACACATTGGACCTAAATGGTTTAATCTGATACTGATGGGCCCAATACAGTACAGGAGTGAGCATGGCTTCCTTCTGCATAGTTGCAGATGGATCTAGGGAACAATCAATCAGCATTAAATGGTTGTGATGGATCAGGCACTGTACTAGATGTAGGGATTCAAATGAAATGATCCTTACTCCCAAGGAGCTTAGGAGAGATATCTGTGGGAACTGGCAAAGAGCCAAATCCAATAGAGTGTGAAAGAAAAGACCATAAAAAACTTCACCTGACCTCGAAGTCCAAGGAATTTGCATCAAGTCATAGAGAAAAGAGATAGGGATAGTTATTAGGATGTGAACTAGACTTGTGATTTCATTATTGTAAGAAAATCCCAGGTGAGGAAACTCCTTCTGTGCAAGTTGACACCTTCTCTGCCATTTACAATATTAAAGACTTGCCTAGAGCACTGAGTAGTCTGCACAGAGCCAGTATGTGACAGAATGCTACACTTGAACTCAGGTCTTCCTGGCTTCAAGGCTAGTTCTCTAACCACTACACAATATTGCCACTGTGCTGCCCAACGCTACAGAGGGGTAGGAGAGAAAGGTCAAAGGAATTACATAGATCACAATTCTAATTAGCATAATCCTTTGTCCTATGCATGGAAGTTGGCAGATACATTTATTAACAATTAGAAAAAATACAGAAATGCAACAATACAGGTATTAACTAAGTCTAATATGTATGTGTCCAATCACTATTTAAATGTTACTGTAGATAGGGTGATTGTGAAAACTTCAAGGGGTAAAGATTAGGTAGAGAGGGAAGTCTATCAGTCATACAAAAGGAAGGATTTTTGGCTGAGAATCTGTTAACATGGCATAAGCACTTCTACCAAGGCTATAAATGCTGATGGGGATAAGCTAGATGCAGTCTCCTGCCCAAACAGTTATTAGAACCACCCAGACATGGGGAGGAGGCAATTGGGCGTCATAACCCCCACTCTCCCAACATCCAACAAAAGATAAAGGGGGGATAGAATGAAGGCCAAAACCTATATCCAGGGAGGTAGTTAAAGGATATTAATTAAAGAATTATAGGAATCAGGAAGTACTACAGAATGTAACTGTTAATAGCTGAGAGTGGTTAAGGAGAAAATATACTTTGACACACTCAAGAAATACCTAAGAGTTAAGTAAATAATCAATAGGTTTTAGAAGAGATACAGAAATCAGTATGTCACAAATCAACAAAGACATGAAAAGCCATTGTCCTTTGCCCCCAGAGTGGGGACATGGGTTATGGAAGAAATTATCATTATCAGCCCTTTCTCTTCCATCTTGCTTTATTATTCCTCTCTTTCATGACAGGCAGCTACCACCCAGCCTACCCAAAAGTGAGGGCTGATCCACCTCTTACTGGCTCAACGGAACCCAAAGTCAGACTATCGTCAACATTACCAATAAGCACCCCCTCCTCTGGTCTGCTACACCCAATTGTTTTGGGTCTAAACTGACTTAGGTACCTAAGTACAACCCAAACCTAAACAAGAAAGCCCTCTTTTATATGTCCCAGTATGTGGTCTTCCAGTTTCTGCATGAAGTCATCCATTAGCATTGATCTATCTCCCAAGTCAGTCGATTCTACTTTGGGACACCTCGAAGGGTTAGGAAGGTTTTTCTTTTCCAAATCTGCCTCTCTGGAACTTTTACCCATGACTCCTTCTTACATGATATAGCCCTTGAAATACTTGAAGACACTGAGCAAACTCTGGCTAAGACTCTTCCCTAAATTAAACTTTCACAACTTCTTCAAGCAATCCTTGCATGACAAGTCCCTTCACCATCCTGAGCACCCTCCCTTGGATGTAGTCTAGCTTGTTCCTCCTAGGGCCTCCTTCATTTCAGGGAGGGGATCCTTCATTTTCTTCTTGGTTGTGCTCTAACATCAAGTCCTCACTTCCCTACTCCTCTGCTTCCCAGCTCATTTTTGTATATTGACTTCACAGCTTAGAGGATAAGCTCCTTGAGGGAAGGGATTGTCTTTTTGCTTGTATTTTTACCTCAATACTTAGCACAGTTCCTAGCACGATAATCACTTGTTAAATTCTCATTGGCTTGCCTTCCCTAAAATGTGGTATCCATAATTGCATATAGTCCTTTAGATGTCATCTGACCAGAGCAGAGGACCACAAAATCATTACCTCCCTTATTCTGGATACTCTATCTCTGTTAACACAGCCTAAAAATTACATCAGGATTTGCAACTGTCTTGTCATACTTTGTCATGTTTCAGAAGCAAGGTACAAAAATGGACATCCTGAAGGATATCCACAAAGTAATAAAGAGATTGAGAAATTTCTCTAACAAAATGGGCAGTTACCCTATGAAAATTGAAAGATAAGAATCGAACAGGATAAGGAACAGATGTGTTGTGTGTACACTTAGCAAAGGGAGAACCCGCAACATTGAAACTATGGGTCTATCAGCATGGAATGGAGACACACAAAGTTGACTGATACATCTTGTGATCCATTCAGACGTTTATCTCTTGAACTACTGCCTGACTAGCATTTCCTTCATTGTGTCTTTGTGGAGTTGATTTTTTTAAACCCACAGGTATCATGTAATATTTAAATCTATTAAATTTCTTTTTATTAAATTTGTTCCATAATATTACCCACAGGATTCAAATTCTATTACCTAATATATTAGCTATTGTTTCTGGCTTTATGCCACCAAAAGACTTTCTGTTTATTCAATTCCATCTGAGTCATTGATTAAAAATGTTGAACAGAACAGAGCTAAGAATGGTCACCATTAAAGATTTCCCACTAGGTTATAATCGATCTTTGATAATATCAGCAATTTGGTTCTGGTCATTCAAGTGGTTCTGAAATTCACATGACTATAATACAATCTAATGCATACCTTATCAATCAATCCACAAAAATCTCATGAAAGTTTCTGTTCAATGCCTTTCAGAAATGTCCAAATCATTCCTCTGATCTACTAGACCAATAATCTCATTCTTATAAGTTAGTCTCAAAAGATGTGTTCTTAAGGAATTCATCCTGATGGGTTTAATGACAGCAAAGTATTCACAAGCAATTCTTTTGATAATGTGTTCTAGAATTTTGCTAGGAAGTCAAACAATCTGGCCTAGAGTTTGAAGAAATCTCCTCTTTTCCTTCCTTGAAAACAACAATAGCCCATCTCAATTTTTGTGGCATCTTTTCCATATTCCAATTTTTCACTTGTCACCAATCATTAAGGTTGCCTGCAAGATTTTTCAGTACTCTGCCAGGTGTTTTGTCCAGGCACAGACAGCTGGAACTCATGGAGGACATCTGGGCACCCTCTTATCAATTTTGGGTTTCAATGCCATTTTAAGCATTTTTGTTCTGCACTGCTAAATTTAAAGCTCTCTTTCCTTGGTAAAGAAACTAGAAACTGAATTGTGGTTAAGTATTCCTGCCTTCTTCCTCATCCATTCTCACCTCATCTATTCTAAGTGGATGTCACATCTTTTTATCTTCCTATGATGTGGCTAAAAATGCTCCTTCCATTGTCTTTAGCATTGACTGAAGACAACGAATAACTCGTGTTGTTTGTTACTTCATCTACTTAAGGAGAGAATTGGCCCAGAATTCAGGGGTGGGGAACTCACAGCCTCAAGGCCACATGTAGTCCCTCTAGGTCCTCAAGTGCAACCCATCCAGTCAAAGAGCTGCACTTGAGGATCAAAAGGGTCACATGTGACCCTTTCCCCCTTACCCCAAAGAATCTTAGGCAAAGAAATCCTTTCTTGGAAACCCACTTTTCCACACATATTCAAACTATATCCCACTTCCCAATCACAAATTCTAAGATGGCATAGTCCCCTCATTAATCAATCAACAAAGGTTAATTAATAGCTTACTATGTAGCAGGCACTATGCTAAAGACAATAGATTAAAAAAAAAACAGGAAGTCTCTGCCCTCATGGAGAGACATGTAAATAACTATTTACATAGAAAATACACACAGAGTAGATTAAGGCCATCTGAAAAGAGATGTATTCACATCTGAGGAGCCTGGGAAAAGGCCTCCTACAGAAGGTCTGCTTTCTGGGAGTTGAAGAGAGCCAGTAAAACTAAAAGGCAAAGGCTAGGGCACTACGTATTCTAAGCATGGTGGAAAACCAGAGTAAAGATGAGGGGTGAGGAGATCGTGTTCTAGGAATTGTGTGAAGTCCAATGCAGTTTGAAGAAAATGGAGAGGTATATGGTAAGAGGACTGGAAAAGTACAAAGGACCTTGGTTATGAAGGAAGGAAACCAGCATTTACCAAGCATTTAATATGCATAAGGCACATTCCTAAATTCTTTATAAATATTATGTCATTTGATCTTTAGAACAACCCTAGGAGATAGGTACTATTATTACCTGTATTTTCCAGTTTAGGAACCTGAGGTAAACAGGGTTAAGTGACTTGCCCAGGGTCACACAATTAGTAAGTGTCTGAGGCCAGATTTGAACTTGGGTCTTCCTGACTCTAGGCCCAGCACTCTAATCACTGTGCTGACTAGGAGCAGGTGCATGATAGCCCTGAGCTCAGAGAACTGGAAGTGCTAAATAACAACACACACACATATATATGCACACACAAACTGAACAATTAATTGTCCTCTATATACCTCTCCTGTAGTTCAGCTTCCAGGTACCCACCTAGGATGCCCTCTTCCCAGTTTCTCCTTCGCCTTTTAAAATCTTACCCTTCCAGTAAAGCCTAGCTCAAACACCATCTCTTCCACAAAGATTGTCCAACGAAGGGGCTTATATTGGATCCAGAAATAGCTAATAGGAGGGTGATAGGGAGGGTAATATGATCAGGCCTGCAGTTCATTTGAGGAGAGGTTGGAATGAGAAGAGATTTGCGGCAGGAAGACTAGTCAGAAGACTATTACTCCTCCCAAATTGCCAATCATTTCTAGTTTAACCTTTCCTCAGCCCTTGCTAACACAGTAGTGGCTACTATGTGCCAAGCACTGTGCTAATAAATACTTCATAAATACTTGTTGACTTGACATGATCAAGATGTCATCTGTGGAGAAAGACAGATCTCATCTGTGGCCTCTTGATTTCCTCTGTCTTATAAATAATGAAATCATAAGAAACTGAGAATTTCTCAGCTGCTCTCCTTGGAGCCATGAGAGAACTCCAGCAGACACCCAGTTAGATGGATGGGTCTCTCTTTGTCTGCTGTACCCTGTCTCTGTGGCAGCTTTGTGATTGGCTTCTTGAACTCATCATTTAATTCCTTCTGGTGACCAGAAAACTATTCCACCACATATCAGTTCTGATTATCCTCCCCTCAGACCTCCCCCAAACATTCTCCATCCTGCCCTCTGAGGCCCAGCTCCTCAGTTTCTCCATAGGAATATATCTCTTGATAGAAGCTACTGTTTCAACACTCCTTTGATCTAATATATTCCTCCAGAGTAAGGCAAACCTTTCCATTGCCATCGTCTCTAGGCCTACATCACCTCCACTAAGACTCAGTTTTATTTTATGAAGCCATATCAATCTTCTTGAACTGAAAATCTGTACTTAACTTTGTTATCCATATTGTCCATATTCTATGCACTTCCAAATAAACATTTAAAGCCAAGAGTATTTTTAGTACTATATCCCCCTCTTCCTAGATATTGTTTCATTAATGACTACTTACAACCCATTTTATAGTAACAATGATGATAGCTAGCACTTATATAATATTTTGTCTGCAAAGCACTTTACACTCCTGATTTTATTTGATCCAGCTACAAGGAGTGGGTACTTTTATTATGCCCATTTACAGATGAGGAAACTGAGGCACAGAAAGGAAAAGTGACTTGCCCAGGCTCACGCAGCTAGTAAGTGTCTGTGGCAGGATTCGAACTCCATGTCTATCCACCACGTCATCTCATTGCTTCTGTTATGAATGCCTTGTGATGTGTGGTTCGGAGGCTTTGATCTGACCCACAAGCCTCCAAACAAGTAGATTCATAGAGCCTTCTACCTAGAAGGGACTTTAGGGATCATTCAGCCCAATACCTTCATTTTACAAATATGGGAAATGGCTTTAGAGAGGTGCTTGACACATAGTAGGCACTTTAGTAAATGACTCTTGAATGATTATTTCAGCCAGAATCATCACCCTAAGACAGACAAGCCAACCAAGGCAGTGTCCTGGTGACAGACCTAGGAGTCAGGAGGTGCGGGGTAGGGAGATCTGGTAGAGAGTGTGAGCCATACAGCTACCCCTTTGCAGTATAAAGCTCACCACTTCCCCTACCTCAAACCTGTCAGTCTTCCATCTCTAAAGGAGATGAGAGGGGAAATGGGCTTTTGACAAGGGCAAAGAAGCAGTCATAGGCTGGCAGGGGTCAGAGGAAAAGGTCAGATGCCCCTCTCCCATAAGGGCCTCACATCTAGTTTGATGAACTCTCCCACATCTTACTTCCCTTTTCTAAAACACAATCATTAAGGGAGCATAATCTGAACTCTCTAGAAAATGGTTCCTTACGCATGTACACACACACACACACACACACACATACACACACACACACACTCACACACACATAAATAGACACTTACATTCTTTTGATTTTGTCTCAGGTGCCAGAATCCTTAACTTGTGGCAAGTTTCTTGAGGACAGGGTGTATCCCAAGCCTGGCCCCAAACTAGGAGGTACTTCGTTTAATTGAATGATACCTCTAGCACGAATGGAACTGAATGTCAAATTTTAAAAATTATCAAAAATAATAGCAACACACATTCCTGTCATTAGAAAATTATCCAAACCAATGTGTCCTTCATGCTATTCCAAAGATCTCAGTGTTTAGCATAGTGACTGGCAAATCATTAGCGCTTAAAAAATGTTTACTGACTGAATGAATGATATCTTCCTAATCATCTCAAAACGTTCTTAGTAGAGTAGAGGAGTATCTCTGGGATCTAGCAAAGATTTCATCCATTTTCAATTGAATTGGCAATATTTAGCAGCCACAACAAATGCTCTAATTCATTCTTGTATTTAACATTCAGCAGGTACTCCATGATCATGGATCATATGAATGAATTACAACACAATTTAATAAAGTTCAGATTTGCATCTGCCATTAAACACGAGTATTGTAAAACACAAAGTATTTGGATTGGAGCAGAAATGGAGCATTGACACTGGAAGAAACAGTGAGCTGAGGACTGCTAGTCTTGTTGGACAGAATGAGGACACGCCAGTGTCACTTCGGGGAAATGGTGGAACTCAGGGAATTAAATCTTGGGTTGTGTTTAAAGTAACAAAGACACCAGGCAGGCAGCATCCAGAGGGAGCTGGGCTCCCTTCCTGAAACCCAAGAGGCAAAAAGGAAAAGACCCAACGAGAAGAAGATTCTGCAAACAAAGGCTGCAGCTCTAAAGGAGGCTTTCCTGTAGCAATAAAAAATACTGTATCAAATAAATAAATAGGAACATTTATATAGCATTTCAATGTTTACTCATGTTGTTTCATTTTATCCTCACAAATAATCTTTTGAGTGAGGATCCATTGTTAAGCTTCATTTTACAGATGAGGAAATGGAGGTAAACAGAGACTAAGGGTCAGACAGCTGACAGTGTCTGAAGGAATGTTTAAACTCAGCTCTTCTTGACTCCAATTCCAATGCTCTTTCACTACACAACCAGCCCTGGACAGATCTTGAGTTGCATCTTTAATTGCTAAGCTAGTCAATGAGTCCAGCTGTTGGCCCTAGGCCTGAGGGCAGAAGGAGTGGTCCATAGAGACAGAACAATGAGAGCAGCCAACATCAAGGCTGTAGGCCAGCAATCAGGCATAAGATGCCAAGATTAACAGATGCCAACCCTCCACTTAACCCAATCAGTGCTACGTAAGTTCCTTTAGGGCAGAAATTTTTTTAAAATTTTTTGTTTCATTTTACTTCATTTATTTTATTTCATATTTTATTTTGTTTCATTTTTAAAATCTTTGTATCCTTGGTGTCTAGCACACAGTAGACACTTAATAGTTGTTTTTGAATGAAGTGATGAATAGATACAAAGGTCAGAGCAAAGTATTAGGTCAAAAATGTGCAAATAGAAGTAAAAAGGTGGAAACTGAAAGTTGTGGCAAGCAGTTGTGAAGGGAGACAGACAGATAAAGATCAGGATAACTCAGATAACAAAGAATACAGTAAAGTGGGAGATCAGAACTCCAGATTGATCAGGAAATTGGAAAGTCAAAGAAACTGAGGAAGCAAAACCAGAGAAAAATTCAAGGCATTCCTTTAAAAAAAAAATACCCTGATTTTCTGATATCTGGGTCACTCAAAAAACTCCTCATGTTCATTCTACTGGGATGGGACTCATTGGCCAACTCAAGCCTATAGGGACAGCACATGGCTAGAAGGAGAAATATGAGAAACAGAAATGAGAGTGTGTCCTGTCATCAGAAAGAAATACTCCCCAATTAACACTCACACCAAATCAGTCTCTGTCTCTTTCCTTTTGCATTGATAATAGCTGACATTTAGAAAACACTTCAGCTTACTAAGTGTTTTATACACATTAATTCATTTGGAACTCACAAGAACCCTGAAATGTGGGTACTGTAATTGTCTTCATTTCACAAATGAGGAAACATTTTTCAAGTCAAAGAGCAAGTCAGCATCATATGACTATTAAGAATTTGAACCCAGATCTTTGTGGCTCCAAGTCTAACGCTCTACACACCTTACAGGATCTCATTTCAGTGACATAGGTCCTTTAACCCACCAGACTTCACTGTATAAGATTGTCCACATGCCGCTCTTGGCAGACATCATGCTAGCTGGATAGTTTCTCATTTCCAATATGAGCTAGATAGACACATCCTAAATCAATTTTTAGACTGTAATGAAAGCCACAATGAACTGAAATAACTTTTAAAATAATTTTAAACAAGCACTAATGATTCAGTAATAAGCATAGAATGAGATCATTTAACAGAAGTGAAAACTGGCTATGAATTATAAAAACCGAGATAATGTTTTATAAAAAGAAGAGAAGTGTAGTTTAGCCTATAAGAAAAATCATTCTGAATTTATTTTTTTTTCAAGTTTGTATTTGGCTTTTCTCTGAAACCGCTTCAATTCAGCAAACATTTGTGAAGTGTATTCTAAGCACAAAGCACCTTTCTAGGGGCCAAAAATTAAATACGTGTTGCCCTTAGGCAGTCCATGTTTCACTGGAGCTTGTTCTTCTCAAACAACTTCCATGGCTCCCTATTTCCTCTAAGACAAAATATAAACCTTTCTGTTAAGCTTTTAAAGTCCTGCATAACTTGGACTCATTATGATTAGACACGGTTTAATTTTTTTGTTTTTTGTACTTGTATCCAAGCACTTAGCACAATGCCTGGCACATGGTAGGTCTTTAATAAATACTTGCTGATAAAATATTTTATAGATAAGGAAAGTGAGGGTCCTAAGAGGTAAGCACCTTGCCTATGGTTATGTAGCTAGACTACTTATCTCAGGAGCTTGTTGTGAGAAACACTTACAAAGGGTAGAAATCTCTACATAAATGTGATTTGCTATTGCTGTCATTTCATTCAAGTCACATCTGACTCTTGATGGCCCCATGGACCATAACACATCAAGCCCTTCTAGCCTCTACTATCTCCATAAGTCCATCCAAAGCTCATGTTCATTTCTTCCATGACATTATTTATCCATATCATCCTCTGCCATCCCCTTTTCCTTTTGCCTTCAGTATTTCCTAATATCAGGGTCTTTTCCAATGAGACCTGTCTTCTCTATAGCCAAAGCTTTTAAGCATTAGTTTCAGTATTTGTCCTTCTAATGAGTAAACTGAATTAATTTCTTGAAATATTCATTTATTTGATTTCTTTTTTAACTCCCAGAGTCTTAAGTACTTTCACTCCCTCATTTTTATTCATTTAACTTCAACAAGTGTCTATTGAAAACATGTTTATCCTTATAAATGACCCCATTTGGAGTTTTCTTGGCAAAGATACTAGAGTGGTTTGCCATTTCCTTCTCCAACTCATTTCACAGATGAGGAAATAGTGGTATACAGGCTTAAGTGACTTGCTCAGGGTCACATTACTAGTAAGTGTCTGAGGTCAAATTTGAACTCAAGTCTTCCTGATTCATCTTCCTGAGTTCAAATCCAGCCTGAGACACTTGGTAGCTATGTAACCCTGAGCAAATCACTTAACCCTGTTTACCTCAGTTTCCTCATCTGTGAAATGATCTGGAAAAAGATATGACAAACCATCCCAGGATCTTTGCCAAGAAAATTTCAGATGGGGTCACAAAAAGTCTGGCATGAGTGAAACAACTGAACAACTTCCCGACTCCAGACTCAACACTCTTTGCATTGCACCACTTAGCTGCTAAAGAATTATAAGACACAGCTAAAGAGCCCTACCACCAAGAAGTTTAAACTCTTCACTAGCAGGGCTCTTATCATTATGTTATGCCCTCTATACATGTTCCTAAATGTCCTCTAAGCACTCAGGTAGCACTGATCCCAAAGAATACTCTTGCCCTGGGCCAGTCTGGACCCAAGACCCTGTCATACCACCAAGATCAGGTAATTACCTGAAATCCAATCAAGTTCTGTCTTTCAGAGAAAACAGCACTCACTCCAGTGCATGGTTAAATAACTGATCTGAAATTCAGGAAATTGTAAGAACTAATAACTGTATAGATGTAAATACTAAACAATTTTAATTATATTTCTACTAAAGGGGAGGAAAGAGAACATTTAGCTAAATAATCACTTATAGCTTGAATATAAATCTTGCAGAAAATATGATCGGTGTAGAATGAAAATCAATAGATAATTCCAATGAACATTAAGCCTTATATTGCACTGAAAATTATTTTCCAAATAAGATTTCCATTGCTAGGTAACCTGTTAAGAAACGCATTAAGGGCTTCTCTAAGAACAGTTCGATTGTAGAATGACAGCAATTCTCCAAACTAAGGAGTAAAGCTGCAGAGATAACTCTAGGCAGAGTACAGTAATGAAATCTTAAACACCGTGAAACAAAGGGACTTGGTTTCCTTTGTATTTTTTCAGCAGTGGTTTATTGCTTTGTCTTCTACTCCCATCCAAACATATTTTGCTTCCACCATGACCTATAGATGAGAGAACATAGGTATTAGAGTCAAATATCTAGGTATATTCTCCTCTCCACCAAGATACACACACACACACATACAGACACATGGGTGTGCACACAAAAGCACACACACATGCATGCACACACACGAATAATCCGTGAATGTAGGATAAGTCAAATAATATAATAGAAAGAACATCTATTTATAAAGAACTGAATTCAAACATGATTCATCACATACTAGTTGTATAATCATGAGCAAGTAATTTAAGCTGCTTGGGCCTCCCTTAGCTTTTGCCTTTCCATTAGATCTGAGCACCCTGAAGGCAAGAACTGAGTTTGTATTTCTTTGCCCTGTATGTAGGACTGCATCTCAGCAGATAGTGGGTGTTTAATAAATGTTTATCATCTGACTGACTTTGCAAAAATGAGGAGTTTGAATTCCGTAATTTATTATAGTCCCTTCCATTTACAACTTTCCATGAAGCTACAGACAGAGAACCTAAGATTCAGGACACAGGTGCTTTGAGGTAGAAGGAATCCATTTGCAAAAATCTTCTTGGAGCAGCCACAATTTAAACAGCCACTGTTTATCAGAAGTTTGTCTAATCTCTCCATAGCTGTAACTGTAGGCAGCCAAGCCAGCTATCTATCAGTCTATTACTCTAATGACATAGAAAGCTATGTTTCTGCCCACTATAGCCATTAGAGTATTTCAAGTGACTCCCCATCAACCTCTCTTCCTAATTTTTTGGAGAAATGAGTGAATCTTTTTCTTAGGAGCAAGCCATTTGCCTTGAGACTTACATTTTTCTTTGGGTAGTAAAAGGAATCCTGTACTCAAAATTGGAGGGTAGGAGAGGAATAACAACCCTAAATTTATATCCAGCCTCAGACACTAGCATTGTGACCTGGGCAAGTTACTTAACCCCATTTGCCTCAGTTTCCTCATCTGTAAAATGAGCTGCAGAAGGAAATGGCAAACCATTTCAGTGTTTTTGCTGAGAAAACCCCAGATGGGGTCACAAAGTCAGATATGACTGAAGCCAACTCTACAACAACAACAAAATTCAATTAACCTCTCAGCTTCAATTTCCTTAGCCACAGGAAGCTGATAATACCTCTAGCACTTATCCCATAGATTTATTGTGAAGATCAAAGAGATAAGGTACACAATAGGGCTTTGCAATCCTGAAAGTGCTATAGAAGTGTTAGCTTTGGGGAATAATATCATGATATTCACTGCCGAGGCATCCAGAAACAAAGGGGGTTATAGAGTTTCTAGAAAAAGGTAAACAACGTGCCTAAAGAAATAGAGGGATTAACAGTGAAAGAAGGGAAGGCTGAGTGGTCTCCCTCTTCTACTACCATTTCACCTGAGGAAGGATGTCAAATTCTTACAAATATGTATTTACATAAAACGGCTTATCATCTATTCAGAAATCCTTCA
The DNA here is from genome assembly GCA_028658325.1 of Potorous gilbertii. Lineage (NCBI taxonomy): Eukaryota > Metazoa > Chordata > Mammalia > Diprotodontia > Potoroidae > Potorous > Potorous gilbertii. The sequence continues at coordinate 533,551,987 of CM053769.1, read as the reverse complement.
GTTCCAAGTTCCTCATCCCCATTTTTATGCTCTTAAAAAATTTACTGAGCATTCCTGTGTATGTGTATGGTGCCATGGAGGATGTCTCTACCCATCCTCCCAAAAGCCTTGCAACCTGGGGAAGGGGAGAGGAGTAGGGAGGACAGCACTACACCAGAAGTGGTCTGAACTTTTGGAGCATCTCCATGACAGATAAGTTTCTGAATCAAGCTGAAAGTGACAGAAGACTTTGAATTCATCTGTTCATTCAACAACTATGTTCTAAGTCCTTATTATCGTCCATGAAACATACTAAGTTAGTGCCAGGGGATAAATGAAAAAATTTCTAGAGAGCCCCTGTCATCAAGACACTACAAATCTAGGAGGTCAAAAACATAGAAATGTTTGAATATGATAAATACTTAAGTGAGAGAGATTGCATACTATGAGACTAAGAAGGAAAGATGTCTTTTAGAAAAGAAACAATCAGGGCAGACTTCTTGGAAGAGATTGCTTTTGAACAAAAATGGAGAAAAGGTGAGCATCTACAGGAGAGTTCACTACTATACAGATAACACTATGCTTCATAATACTTTATAACATATAGTGATATCAAATCACCATTAATTGAATACCAGCCTCATACTACATGTCACAGTAAAGTATGTGGGTATTTTTAGACAGCGGTTTAGATGGCACTAGAGTCAGGAAAAATCTGAGTTCTAATGCAGCCTCAGATACTTACTAGTTGTGTGACCCTGGAAAAATCACTCAATTCCTTTTTACCTCAGTTTCCTTAACTGTAAAATGGAGTTAATGTTAGCACCTGCCTCCCAGGGTTGTTGTGAGGACCAAATGAGATAATATTTATGAGTGTTTAGCACAGGGCCAAGCACAAAGGAGGCTCTATATAAATATTGTTAGTAGTAGTATTACTACAATAAGCTCCAAATGGATATAGAAGGTCATATCATTTTTAAAAAGAGGGAGAAGCAAGGAAGAAAATACCCTTTGTGACTATGGAGAGGAGATAAGTTCATAACCCAAAAAGGGATAGAGAGGATCAAAGATGAAATGAACAATTTTCATCACATAAAATTGAAAAGGTCTTGCACAAGTAAAATCAATGCAGTTAAAATTAGAAGGGAGAAAAGATAACTGAGAAAACAATCTTTGCCGAAAGTATCTCTGATAAAGGTGTGATATCCCAGATATATATGGAACCAAATACAATATGTAAAAATGATAACCATTTCCCAAAAGAGAAAGAGTCAAAGGATTTAATCAGGCAATTCACAGAGAAAGAAAGCCAAGGTGTCTACAATTATATGGGAAAAAATACTAATAGTTAGAGAAGTTTAAATTACAGAAATTTAAACAGTTCTGAGCTTCCACATTATACTCATAATTCTGGTAAATATGACAAAAGAAAAGAAAATAACAACTGAAAGGGCTTCAAGAAAACAGACATCCTTGTACCCCATTGGGGGGACTGGGAATTTGTTGAGTCATTCAGGAAAGCAATTTAGGAATATCGTGTAAAGGTGCTAATCTGTGCATGTACTTTGAAGCAGCCACATCATCACAAGGCTGACATCCAAAGAAATCTAGGAAAGGAAAACAAAGATCCAAATGTAAAAAAAATTAATAAAACAGCTTTTTTGTTGTGCAAAGAACTGGGAACAAACAGGAAGGTACTCCTCACCTGAGGAACAGCTAAACAAATTATGATTTATGAATGTAGTGGAATATTATTGTACTGAAAAATGATAAAAGAGAAGTTTTCAGAGAAACCTGGGAAAACTTGTATGAACTGATACAGAAAGCCATAAGCAGAACCAGGAGAACCACTTATATAGTAACCACAACATTGTAAAGAAAAAACCACCTTGAAAGACAAGAATTCTGATTGCTGCAGTCATGACCAATGATGAAGCATGCTACTTACCTCCTAACACAGGAGTGATAAATTCAAAGTGCCAAGGGAAATGTATTTTTAGATACAGTAGATGTGTGGGTTTGTTCTTTATTAGACAATTTGGGGGGAAGGAGTAGTGGGGGAGCCAGATCTCCCTTGACTGGAAGTACAGCGGCCCCTCACAGGCTCAGTCCTATTTCTGTTCGTCATAAAGATTTGACTTTTTCCTTCTGAACTGGTTTGTCCCCAACTTTTTAGGCAGGTTGATAGCTCCCACATCCTGGGGCCCATTATAGAGTTGTGAAACTTGGTTATTCAATAATTGATTTTAGTTCTCTTGCAGGTCAGAACTCCCAAGTTCAAGCTACCCACCAACCTTCCAGCTAACAAGGATTATAGGTGTGTGCTACCATGATCAGTTAATTATAGGTATTTATTACAAGGTTTGTGGGTAGGGATTGGGAGAAAAGGAGAGATGGCAATAATGTTGTCCCCCCAATAAAAAGAAGAAGAAAGAAAAGAGGGTTATTTAAGCAGGTTTCTTTAATTTTATTTTCTTAAGGAACAGAAGGAAACAGATGGAAATGCAGAAGCAAACTCAGACAGGACAGCTTTGAAAGTAATATGTTGGACTTTGTATCCTTATGAGTTTAGAAATTTCATATTTAAATACTCATCAAGGATCTATATTTTCAGCATTACTTTTTAAGTGAAGGAATAATATATAGTGATGATTCTAAGTTCATTCATGCATTATTTTAACAGTCTGCCTCTACTGTTCTATAATCCATTTCACCTTTTTCTCAAAAAAGTAAATACACACAAAATACTTAACAAGTAAATAATACCAATTAGTTGTCAATAAAACATGGAAAGTAACATGTTGAATTTATTATATTTTTTAAATCAAGTTACACATAAATAGAGATCATGGTTTCAAATATAAAAAAACATTTTTTTCCTGTTCTACTTTAAATATGGAAACATTGTCTGTGGTTGTTGTTGCTTGCTAAATTGAGAATTTTTAAAAATAAATTAATGAGGTTTTGTGCCAGGGAACAGTTGTGAATTATTAAAAACATAGCATCATCTCCCTTCCTCCCCAAAAAAAAAAAGATGCCAACCAAGACTTTTTGAGCTTCTATGATAGTCACAAACCGTGAGGTACTTAATTGGAACTATTTTCCCACTTTTGATAGGTCCAGAATAAAAACTAGAAATGCCTTGAAAAAAAGATTATCTCAGAAATAGAGAAATAAATTTTAAATATGATATCATACATACTTATCATCCATCCAAAAGCTTCTAGGAGTATTTATCATTTTTCCAGAGAAATGTAAAGTCTACTAAGTAGTTCATTCTTTAAATTAATATATGTAACAACTAAATGAGCTATATCCATTTAGAATCTAAAATGCAAGTAGCATAGCTGAACTGACTCTGTTCCAAATTGATGTTTCTGCTTAAATATGTTCAATAATTGACAAGAGGATTAAAGGCATGCATATTAATGCACCCATATGCATATAGATGATTCTTTGAAAATACACAACTGTGCTTCCAATTGCTTTAATTTTATTAAATGGGCTCCCCTGTCAGTAATGAGGCAAGTCTGCAGAATTTCAATTCTTAGCACTGCTCAAAGGATGCCCAAATGATTATTCAAATTTATATAATGCTATTTAAAAAACTTTGTGGCAAAATATGCTTACCTGTTATATAAATACTACTACTGCATAAAAATAAGTGTTTGAAATATAGCAATTAAATCAAACATTTGTTTTTAATAACTCAGGCCTTGACTCAAAAGAGTAAATTAGTTTTTATTAATAATAGTGCTTTCATCCCAGCCTCACCACACATTTAACACTTCAGACATAGCTTACATATTTAAAATAATTATCACCCCATTTCCCACATGGCATTAAATGAAACCAGTCATAAAATCTAGAGCTAGAGGAGAACTTATATATCCTCTAATCCAAGCCTATTATTCTCCAGGAGAAGAAAATGAGACCCAGGAAGAAATCCAGCAGGTTAATGCCTGAGCTAGACCTAGAACCCGGATCTCTTTCCAAAACAGACAGAAACTAACTCACTGTTGCAGGCTAAGAATATCTAATCTCTATCTCTAACTGCTATGCTTTTCTTTAACAGTATGTGGAATAAAAATCAGAGGGAAAAAGTAGGTTTTAGGGCTCTTCATTATCCAGGGATAACACTAAGGGAATGTAATGTCATAACTCCTCTATTTCCCACTCAAAAAGTGTGATTCTATAAACTTTATTACATAGAAATTGTCTTGCTTATAAATATATTGTCTAATATCAGCATTATTACATGCTTAGATCAGATGAAATATACATTCTTTGAGTGCCTATTGTGTGCACTCATTGAGATAAGTGTTGTAAACATGAGCAGGTAAAAGCAAGCAGCAGCTGCAGCAGTAGTAGCAGTAGTAGTAAGTAATAGTAGCAGCAGTAGTAGTAGTAAGTAGTAGTAGTAGTAGTAGTAGTAGTAGTAGTAGTAGTAGTAGTCGCAGTAGTAGTATGAGCAACCATATATTAAGTATTTACTACCTACCAGGCCCTTAGGTGCTGGGAGTATGTAGAAAAAAGCAAAGCAGAACCTACCCTCCCAAAGCTTATATTGTACTAGGAGAGGCAACATGTAGATCAATAAGTATATATCAAATCAGTTACAAAGTGACTGAGGGAAATCACAAAGTCTTAATGAAGAAGATAGAGTTTGAACTGAGTTTTGGGTGGAGCTTTGTGTTTAATTTTTCTTTTTTGCAAGGCAGTTGGGGTTAGGTGACTTACCCAGAGTCACTCAGCCCTATCCACTGTATCACCTAGCTGCCCTTGAGTTATGTGGAAGGAAATTAGGGATTCTAAAAAGGAGAAGCGAGATGGGAGTACATTCCAGGAATGGAAAAGTTGGGGCAAAGTCAAGGAGAAGGAAAATAGAGTATCTTCTATAAGGAAAAATAAGAAGCCCAGTTTGACTGGACAGAGGAATACTATGGAAGGGTAGAAAAGTAGATTTGGACCTGGTTATGGAAGATTTTGAAATGCTAAACAGAGAAGTCTATATTTCTTCCTAGAGGTAAAAGAAGACACTGGAGTTTATTGAGGAAAGGAGTGACAAAATCAAACCTGCATTTAGTAAAATCACTTGGCAGCTATGTAGAAGATAAATTGGAACACAGTGAGACTAATCCAGGAAAGATGCAATAAGAGATCAAATCACAGTAAAGGATGTATGGTTAGAGACGATATGGTGTTAAGAGATGTCATGAAGGGACTACCTACAAAATTTGGCAATTAACTGGATATGAGGGTAGCAGTGACTGCTTCTCCTCCCCAGGGGAACCATTCTAAACTAGTCAAAATTGAATTTTTTTCTGGTTTGAAGTCATTTTTCTCCAGGATAAACAGGTTTGAACTAGTCTTTTTTTTTTTTCAGTTTGAACTGGTGATTTGTTTTCAGTTTGGACTGCTTTAAATCAATTTTTTTTTGGTTTGGACTAGTTTCAACCTGTTTTCTCTAGTTTAAACTAGTTTGAACTGATTTTCTGGTTTAAACAGTCTAGTTTTGGACTGGTTTAAATTATTTTTTCTGGTTTCAACTGGTTTGAACTGTTTTTTTCCAGTTTGGACAGGTTTTTTTTTCCAATTTGAACAGGTATTTTCTGGTTTAAACTGATTTTGTCGGCTTAAAATCTTTTTTTGTGGTTTGGACTTTTTTCTAATCTAAACTGGTTTTTTTCAATCTCGACTGATTTTTTTTCCTGATTTGACCTGTTTTTTTTTCTGGTTTGGTCTGTTATATACCACTTTAAACTTGTTTTTTCCCTGGTTTTGACTGGTTTTATTTTCTTGGTTTAACTGAATTTTTCTCATTTGAACTGGTTTTTTTTTCCAGTTTAGACAGCTTAAAATCAATTTGAACTGGTATTCTTTTTCCAGTGTGAACTGGTTTTTTTTTTCCAGATTCCATTTGAGCTGTCTCTATACCTCCCCTGTCCCACCCATTTGAACTGATTTTTTTTCCTGTTTGAATTTTTTTGTTTGTTTGAACCAGTTTGAGCTGGGTTTTTGCAGTTTAAACTGAGTTATTTTTTCAGGTTTATACTGATTTAAACTTTTTAAAACTTTTTTCTGATTTAAACTAGTTTAAACAAAGTTTTATTTTGTTTTGTTTTTCTGGTTTACAGGATACTTGTAGTCACATCTTTGAAGGAGTGTAATATAGATGTCAGTGATTGGCCCCAGAGAACAAGACCAGAAGCCATGGATAGAAGTTTCAAAGAGGCATATTTAGGTTTGATCTCAAGAAAATTAATGGTCCACAATTACGGTTATCCAAAAGTGGAATTGGTTACTTCAAGAGGTGATGGGTTCTTCTTCCTTGGAGGTCTTTAAGCAGAGGCTAGATGATGACTTGCTGGCTATGTTACAGTAGAATTCCTTTCATGTACTATTAGGACTAGACAGCCTTTAAAATCTATCACATCTCTCAAATTTTGTGATTATATAAAATAAAAAATCTACCCATAGGAATCAATTTTCAAATGAACAATCATTTTTTTAACTAATTGATGAAAACAAACACCATATCCTCTCTAACCATACATTGTGTTGTAAGCAATATACTAGTCCATGAAAGCAGTACTTTTATCAAACTCAGAGACAGTATATGATTCATTTTATATATTTCCAAATATTCATAATCTCCTGTCCCTGAAAGTAGCTTCAAACATCCTTAGCAAACTGCTGGATTCAGTAAACGTGCGAAACACCTGTTGTATGAAGAGCATTGCACAAAACTGGGGGTAAGGGGGTTCTTACAAATTCATTTCCTTACAACAACCAGACCCAAAGATGTTAAGTGATTTGCCCAAGGTCACACCGTTAATAAGTAGTAGAGCTTAGTTAGATATATACCCAGATTTCCTGATGGCAAGACCCATGAGTTTTTCACTATACTTTGTTGGCCCACAAGAAGAAAATACTATTTTCAGTTTCAAAAATATGATCTATTTATTGCCAACATGTGTGTGTATTACCAATCAATGTTTATAGTAATGCTTCCGTCCTGTCTCATGATGCTATAAAGCAGTTTCATCTAATGCGTATCATTAGCTTCTGAATTCCCTTTCTTTTTATACAGGAGATATACTCCATGCAGTTAATTCAAAGGTTACTTTTCACTTTCCCAAAATATAAGCTTTCATTTGACAAAACATCCCTCAAAAAGAGAACTATTAGGTGGCAACAACATAAATAATAAAGATGGAAGGAATACTGGAGAGAGGACTTGAAACCCATTTCATGCTATATAGACTTCTTATGGCCTTAGGGCCTTAAAGGTTTTTAACTTACATTTCACCATCCTCTCAGATGCTGAGAGAAATCCAAAGTGATGGCTTAGAGAGTATATGTGTATTCCCTAGCTGTATTTGCCAATATGTAAGTTGTCAATGGTGGAAAATGGATGCTTCTTTCCTTCCCATGCCCATAGCATAGATTCTTTCAGATTGACCTGGTTAAAACTCTGCCATGAAATTTCTTGGGTTCATTCCTCCCTCATGGCCCACTCATCCCCTCACGATCTCTTAACTTTGATTGACTTTCCATGTACTAAAAGCCTCTACTCAAACCAAAGAGGAAAAAATATGCCACAATGACTTCACCCAAAGACAACCCTTTCAATAGAACTAGAAAGTGTCCAAAGAATGGTGCAACAAGACCATAAATTAGTATCAAATGCAGAAACAAAAGTAGCACTGGCCTAGCATGGCAGAGAATTTATTAATCAACTAAAAGTGTTTTTGAGAATAAGAGGGACGAAGCCTAATAATCTCCCTAAAGTAATTGAATATTTGCTGATAGGAGCAATTCGTGAATAAAGAGACCTATCTAACTCTTACTTCAACTAGCAAAGTTTTAGTTTATAAAAAAACTGTCAAAACTTCTAAAAAATCCCATTCTCTTGGCATGTGATGTCCCAAAGCTCCCATCAACCTTCTCAGCCCTGAAAACAGTCAATGTTGAAATCCTGATAAGCTACTTCTATATCTAACAAATCACAAGATTTAGAAACTAGAGGGCAGCTAATAGAAATTGTTCAACTGAAGCCAGGGTTATTTGAATCAGAGAATACCATGTAGCAAAGAACCTTAGATCTCATCAAATTCAACTCCCTTGTGTTATAAGGAAGGAAATTGAGGTCCAGAGATAGCCTAATGAAAAAGATTCTTAGTCATCAGTCAAGATAGAAATGCAGCTGGCATTCTTGCCTCTGTGCCAAGTTGCTTTGGAGGCAAGCTAGCCTAATTTCCCTTTGAAAACATGAATTCTGTCCATAATATTGGCTCTCAAGGAGCTCACACTACAATAGGAAGAGACAACACATTAAAGGAAACTGAAAAAGAAAGAGTTGGCTTAAAGAGAAGAAGGGAGGGGAAATGAAGGGGAGAGGTACTTGGCACAATATATAGCAGAGAAAGCCCAGAGAGTTGGAACTAGAACTTGGAGACATTGCTAGCCTCAGAACCTTCCTTGATTGGAGGGTATGGAAGGAATCACCTAATCAGTTGGAGAAACTTCAAAGTAGCAGCTACTTTCCAAGGTATGAATTCCAGAACTGGGTGAGGGTGGGATGGGGATGGTAGAGAAAATTCAGAGTGCAGATTCAAGCATCCATTGTTTTATCAATGTGCCCCATTGGAAACTGCAGCCTCTCTCATCCTAAGAGCTGGTTTAAATAAAGTTCATTACTTGTTAGCCAACTTAATAGTGATGGGCTTTTTAAAATGTAGCATGGCTGGTCCTCAGATGACAGACATTTGATGTGTTGTTGGGTACAAAGTCTTTCCAGGCTGATGGAAATGTCAGAATTTACACTCCATTAGAATAAGCAAGGATAGCTTTTTCAGCATGCTACCTGCCTCCTGACAGAGAAGCAATGAATTCAAGATAAAGAATGAGACATGCATTTTTGGAGATGGTCAAAATGTTTCTACAAATAATCCCCATGTCACATGGTTTTCACACTCTTTTACAATTTTGGTCACATTCCTCTAAATACACCATAGTCTGCCAAAATCCCTTACCTCACCCTGCCCCCACTTAAATCTATGGTGAAACTTTCCAAGAGTTTTATGGTATAAAGATATGACTTCACTGACAATTTCTTTTCCTAGAATCTTTCTCCTTCCAAACAGGTAGCTAACTAATGTTTCTCTCTTTTCATTTCATCCCACCTGCTTATAACAACTTACTAACTTATTTCCCAAAAAATCCTCTGGGCTCAGAAATTCAATTTGATCCACAAGAAATGTGACCTTATCAAAACTAACTAATATTAACTTGGTGGTGCAGTGGATAGAACACTGGCCCTGATCAGTAAGTTTGAATCTGTCCTCAGACACTTACTAGTTATATGACCCTGGGCAAGTCACTTAATTTCTATTTTTCCCATTTCCTCATCTGCAAAATAGGGATGATGATATCACTTACTTTCTAAGATGGTTGTAAGGATACAATGAGATTACTAATTACAAAGTACTTAGCCGTACCTAACACATAGTGAGCCCTATATAAAAGTTAGTTATTATTTACTCTAACCATTTCTTTTCAAGCCCATCCTCTTTTATTAATCATTCTCGTCAAACTTGAGAGAATACTCTAACAAACACAGAGTTCCATTACAGATGCATATTTCCATGAAGCCTACATTAAAAAGCAGCAGGAAAGGCAGAATGCTGCATAGTTTTCATTATAGAACTGTCCTAATTTCTTTTAGGCTCTAGGAACCCGGAACAGAATTTATTTTCATGACTACGTTAAAGAAATATGAAATTACTACTTTTGACAGAAAGCGAATATTTTAAATTAGATTTCACATGCAAATAAACTACATTAGGATACTGTTGTGGTTTCAACATGGCCATTCTTGTTTTTCCTAAAATCTTCTCAGAAACTAAATTAATATACCCTGAGGCAGTGTCTATTATTCAGATAATTTGTATATCAATAGTGATTGGATTTTAAATTTAGAAACAAAGACATGAGATAATAATAGTCATCAAATAATTTAATAGTGAATAAGCAAGAAAGCATTTATTAAGCACTTACTGTGTGCACTGGTCTGTATCCTCAGCCCTGAGAGATTACAAATAGAAAAGCAAGTCAGTCCCTGCTTTCAAAGATCTCTACATTCTGGAGGAAACAACACAAGCCAAATGGAAAAATCCAGTGGTCTTCACTGTAATGGCAAGGCAGATTGTAATGACCCTTTAATGCCATTTCCACTAATAAAACTAATTCCATTTCCAAAGTGATCAGATCACCTGATCAATCTGAGGGCACTGGTCTTTCCAGGGCTCCTTGACTTCCCTTCCCACTAGTAGCAGTTGGTCAGTGGTGGAATTAGAGATGACTGAGATAGTAATCCCCTTCTTCAAATGATTGTTTCCCTCCATGATGGTTGTGGAGACCAGAAAAAATACCCAGTACTCTGTGCTCTATTTCCATGGTTAAAATCTCTGAAATTCTCTTATCTAATCATAACCTTCTACCTTTCCATCTCTCCTTATGCCTTTTCCAGTCACTTAAGTCATGTTTGATAACTTCATGACCCATTTGGTGTTTTCTTAGCAAAGATAATGGGGCAGTTTGCCATTTCTTTCATGACCCATTTGGGGTTTTCTTAGCAAAGATAATGGAGCAGTTTGCCATTTCCTTCTCCAGCTCATTTTACAGATGAGGAAACTGAGATCAGAGTCACATAACTAAGTGTCTGAAGTCAGATTTGAATTAAGGAAGATGGGTCTTCCTGATTCCAAGCCCAGTGCTCCATCCTCTGCACCATCAAGCCTTCCAAATCTATTACCATCACTGGTACCTACCTCTAATCCTTACATCCCCCATCTCTACTTTCTCATTTCCTGTCCACATATAGTCAGGGTATTCACTGGAGCCTGGGATGACACCCAGCTTCACTGAAAATGAGCAATAGTCTCAAACCCAACTGTTTTCTATTCTTATCTGAGTATTTTTTTAATTTTCTTTTTGATGTGTATTCTCTCAAAACAGACTATACTTTTCATTCATGGCCCATGCCCATACCTTAATAAGTTCAATTTCTCTTTGCCCACATTGAAGATACAGGGAAAAGTTAAGCATAAGTTGTAAGTACACTTACATACCTTCTGTAAATATAATTAACAAGCTGTAACCAGCAAGGGTGCTTGTCAACTGGAGAATGACTAAACAAGTTGTAGTATATGATTGTGATGGAATGATATCATGCTATAAGAAATGATGAGCTCAATGATCTTAGAAAAACATAAATAGACTTGCAGAAAATAATGAAAAGTGAAAAGACCAGAACCAAGAGAACACTGAATATATTTTAAGAATAACTGAGTGAATAAGTCATTTTGACTATTATAAATACCTAAAGACATGAAGGAAGATGCTATCTGCTTGCAGAGAAAAAACTGATAAATAGAAGCATGTATAAAATGATTTTATGTGCATGGGTGTATATACATATTCATATGCATGTACGTGTGTATATGTGTCCAATGGTAGCCATCTATAAGGCAGAGAGAAGGAATAACAAAAAAGGAAAAAAAATAAATTTACATGGTAACTATTATATATTTTAAAGGAGTTGCAAGTTGTATATAATAGATTTTCAGTTGCATGTGCAATCATTTTCATCATACTATGCTATAGAAATGTTTGTTTTATTCCATAAATTAAATTTTTTAAATAAATTTATTTATTTAACTTTTTACATTCTATTTCACAAGATTTTGGGTTCCAAAATTTTCTCCCCATTTGTCCCCTCCCCCCTCCCCAATACACTGGACATTCTAATTACCCATATCACCAATCTGCCCTCTCTTCTTTCATCCCTCC
>CM053769.1:533524009-533539652 GCA_028658325.1 Potorous gilbertii | reverse complement strand
GAGGCCTTGACTTCTATGTCTTTCCCTGATGGTAAGCTTTGTTCTTCCTCATCTGAAAGGAAGGGAGGAGATATCTGTTCACCAAGAAAGTAACTGTCTAGGTCTTATTTTTTTTCCCTTTTCTGGGCATTTTCCCAGCCAGTTACTTGACTTCTGAGATTCCTCTCTACCCCTGCCCAGATCTGCCCAGCTAGTGCTTGGGGTGTGAGATTCAAATGCTGCTCCCCAGCCTCAGGGGTTTCAGCAGCGGGCATGGCTGCTATTCAATGTGAGCTTAAGTTCTAGTGCTCAGGTGGGGGCAGGGCCACCTCCCAGGCTCGGTTCCCTCAGGGGGTGTATGCGAAGACATTCAGTAATGGACCCAAGGGCCTGCCTGCTACGGGAGCCTCTGGCCACCACAGCCTCTGCCGTTGCCTCTCAAGGGGGCTTGAGTTATGGAGACACCCCGCTCCTCTCTAGACAAGGCCAGAAGTTTTTCTTACTAACCTGTGCACTTTTGGGTGGAGGGACCTTCGCAGCTGCTGGAGATTCCGTCCCTGAAGCCTGCTCAATCTATTCCTCTTGGTGCTGCACGGCCAGGGAAAGGCTGGGCTCAGCTCCCGTCCGGTGCGTGACGGACCTTTGGGATCAGTTTTTCAGGGCTCCCTGGAATGGAAATCTCCTTCACTCCATTGCAGTGTGGCTTCCACTGTTCCAGAATCTGTTGGGAGTTCTTTTTACAGGAGATCCATGGGCTGTGGGTTCAGAGCTAGCATATGTGAGTCTTTCTACTCTGCCATTTGGCTCCTCCCTCTTTCTTTTATTAATAACCCAGTCATCCAGGCTCTAAACCTTGGTGCCATCTCTGGTTCCTTGGAGTCAGCAAGAGATGGAATACTGGGCCTGGACTCAGGAAGACTTGAGTTGAAAATTGGCTTCAGACACTTTCTACCTCTGTGTGACCCTGGGCAAGATATCTAACCTGTTTCTGTTTTTTTAACTAAAGTGGGGAAAATAATAGCATGTACCTCTCAGGATTATTGTGAGGATCAGATGCGAAATACCTCTAAAGCATTTAGCACAGTGTTTGACACATAGCAGTACTTAATAAATACTTGTTTCCTTCCTCTCTTTTTAAAATAATTAATTAAATTTTAGTTTTTACTGTTCATTTCCACAAGATTTTGAGTTCCAAATTTTCTCCCCATCTCTTCCCTCCCCACTGAGATGACATGCATTCCAATTACCACTTCCCCCATCTAGTCTCCCTTTTATCATCCCCTCCTCTTATCCCTTTCCTTTATTTTCTTTAAGGATAAGATAGATTTCTATACCTCATTGCCTGAATATCTTATTTCTCAGTTGCATGTAAAAATATTTCTTTTTAACATTCATTTTTAAAACTTTGAGTTCTAAATTCTCTTTCTTCTTCCCTCCCAACCCATCTCCACTGAGAAGGCAAATAATTCAATAGAGGTTATACACATTATGCAAAACTGTTATGCAAAACACTTCCATAATAGTCAGGTTGCGAAAGACTAACTATATTTTCCCTCCATCCTATCCCACTCCACCACTTATTCTACTTTCATCTTTGACCCTTTCCCTTTTCAAAAGTATTTGCTTCTGACTACCCCCTCCCCCAATCTGCCCTTCCATCTATCATCCACTATCTCTTTATCCCTTTCCCCTCTACTTTCCTGTAGGGTAAGATACCCAATTGAGTGTGTATGTTATTCCCTCCTTAAGCCAAATCCAATGAGAGTAAAGTTCACTCATTCCTTCTCATTTCCCTCCTCTTCCCCTCCATTGTGAAACCTTTTCTTGCCTTTTTTATGTGAGATAATTTACCCCATTCTCTCTCTCCTTTTCTCCTCCCTATGTATTCCTCTCTCATCCCTTAATTTTATTTTTCAGATATCATCCTTTCATACTCAACTCACCCTGTGCCATCTATCATCTATCTATCTATCTATCTGTCTGTCTATTATCTATCTCCTCCAACTACCCTAATGCAGAGAAAAGTCTCATGAGTTACAAATATCATCTTTCCATATAGTAAGTCTTTTATAATTTTTCTTCCCTATTTACCTTGCTCTTGATTCTCATATTTGAAAGTCAAATATTCTATTCAGCTCTGGTCTTTTTAGTAGGAATTCATGAAAGTCCTCTTTCATTAAATGTCTATTTTTTCCCCTTAAGTATTATATTCAGTTTTAATGGGTAGGTGTTTCTTGGTTTCAATCCTAGCTCTTCTGATCTCTGGAATATCATATTCCAAGTTCTTCAACCCCTTAATGTAGAAACGGCTAGATCTTGTGTTAACCTGATTGTATTTCCACAATATTTGAATTGTTTCTTTCTGGCTGTTTGTGGTATTTTCTTCTTGACCTGGGAACTCTGGAATTTGGCTATAATATTCATAGGAATTTTCCTCTTCAGATGTCTTTTCAGAGGTGATTGGTAGATTCTTTTCATTTGAATTTTACCTCCTGGCTTAGAATATTGGGGCATTTTTCCTTGATAATTTCTTGAAAGATGGTATTTAGGCTCTTTTTTAATCATGGCTTTCAGGTAGTCCAATAATTTTAAAAATATCTCTCTTGGGTCTATTTTCCAGAAAAGTCATTTTTCCAATGAGATATTATTTCACACTGTCTTCTATTTTTCATTGTTTTGATTCTGTTTGATAATTTCTTGATTTTTCATAAAGTCATTAGTTTCCATTTGCTCCATACTAATTTTTAAGGAATTATTTTCTTCAGTGAGCGCTTAGACTTCCTTTTCCATTTGGCACATTCTGATTTTTAAAATAATCTTCTCCTCATTGACTTTTTGGACCTCTTTTGCCATTTGGGTTATTTTATTTTTTAAGCTGTTATTTTCTTCAATATTTTTTGGTCACCTTTACCAAGCAGTTGACTTGTTTTTCATAATTTTCTTGCCTCACTCTCATTTCTCTTCCAAATTTTTCCTCTACTTCCCTTACATGATTTTAAAAATCAGTTCTAAAAAATTGAGCTCTTTCATGGCCTGCAACCAATTCATATATTTCTCGGGGGCTTTGGATGTAGAACCTTTGACTTTGTTGTCTTCTTCTGATTGTATGTTTTAATCTTCTTTTTCACCAAAGTAAGATTCTATAGTCTGAGATTTTTGATACTGGTTATTCTTTTTCCCAGCTAAATACTTGACTTTCTGTCTCTTTGTCAAGGTAGGACTCTGCTTCTAGTGGGAATGGGGGTGGGGATGGGAGTGGCTGCACTGTCCCAGGCTTTAGGGGTTTTGTATCAGCTGCTCAGTCCCCCACCATCTGTAGATCTAGAGCTTTGAAGGAGCAGCTGCTGCTGCTGGTGACACCAGCTCCACTGGCCTGGGGCTGGGGCCATACCACCTCCTCTTTCCCCCAGGTCACACAGAGTTTTCCCACTGACCTTTTATGCCATCTTTGCATTGAGAAGTCTGGAAACTGCTGCAGCTTCCAGTGATTCAATCCTTTAAAGACTGCTTCACCCTGTCTATGCCAGCAAGGCCCACACTGGACTTCACTCTGCTCCCTGCCTGTTGACTTTCCAGATTGTCTTGCACTGGAGATTTGTTTCACTCAGTCATTTTGTGGGTTCTGTAGCATTAAAATTTGTTTTGAATCATTTTTTACAAGTATTTGGGGGGATTTGGGGGAGAGCTCAAACAAGTCTCTGCTTTTACGCTACCATCTTGGCTCTACCCATCACGAGTATATCCTTCCTTTCTCTCTTAACCCCAGTTATTACATCTGGTTCACACTTTGATTCATCTTTCACCATACATCTTGCATGCACACAATCCTTTTCTGTTTCTATTGTTGCAATCACCATTCATACCTGGATTATTGCAAATATATTTTTTTTACACCAGTCTGTCATGCCTTCAATCTCTCTTGCATACTCACCCTAGATTAGAGATAGAGGATGGACCAGGGATTTTACTGGTATAGGGAATTCCCAGAAGAGGACGAGCATACTCCCTCTATCCACACAAGTTGACACTTCTCTGAAAATTAAAATTTTTTAGCATTACCTGGTAGGGTTGGGTGTGGAGTCAGGAAGATTTAACTTCAAGTCTGATCTGAGACACCTAGCTGTGTGATTTTGGGCAAGTGTTTTAATTCATGTTTGTCTCAGTTTCCTCAATTGTAAAATTGGAATAATAATAACACCAATTTTGCAAGATAGTTGTGAGGATCAAATAAGATAGAATTTGTAAAAAAAAAATTAGATTGTAAACATCTTGGAAACAGGATTTTTCTTTTTCCTCTTTTTGTGTCTCTGTCACTTTACACAGTGCCTGGAATATAATGGGTGCTTATTTTTTAAATTAATAATTATAATTAATATAAACATATTTATTAATTGATTGTCTGGCACATAGTATGTACTATAATAAGTGCTTATTGCCCTCCATTTCTCTCATTCCCTCCCCAGAGCACTGAAGTAATTGACTTGCCCAGGGTGACATAGTCAGCATGAGCTACATGTGGGATTGGAGTCCAAGTCTCCCTGACTTTGATGACAGCTGAAAAATTATCATCAAGCATTTATTAAGCACCTCCAACAAGCATTTATTAGATATTTTCTCCACTATACTGTGCTCACTCTCTCCTATAGATTAATCTTCTTAAAGAATGTTCGTATAACATCTTTGAGTTTCTGTTGCCTTCTCTGTGTAATGGGTATAGTAATATTTGCTTGCCTAACAAATTAAGAAGGAAGGATTTTGTAAATCTAGAAGTATCACATAAATATGAATTGTAAGTCTGCTATTGCAAGTGATATTCTGGCTTAAAAGCTTATGATTGCTTCCCTCACCATTCACTCAAGTTCTAATTCTATAGCCAGACATTCAAGACTTTTACAGAACCTGGCCTCAACCTACTTTTCGCATATTTCATCCTGCTGTGTTAGAAAAGCCTGCTGCTACAGTCGACTTGATTTATTTGCTTTCCTTAAAATAAGATGCCTTGTATTTCCCTCCCTCATCTCTTCATCTTTGCTCATGTCTCTCTCTACCAACTTCCAGAATAGCCCCCTTCTCTATTTTATCTGATCTTCCATTTTGCAGCCTCAGCTGAAATTCCTGATGCTTTCTGAAATTTTCTTTGATCACCCCAAAAACCCTCATCAATCTTTCTTTCTCTTTTTTATCACACCCTGTCTATGCCACATTTGTTTAGTTGTTTTTCAGGCATGTCTTACTCTTCATGACCCCATTTAGCGTTTTCTTGGTAAAGACACTGGCATGATTTGCCATTTCCTTCTCTAGTTCATTCTACAGATGAGGAAACTGAGACAAACAGGGTTAAATGATTTTCTCAGAGTCATGCAGCTAGTAAGTGTCAGAGGCTGATTTTGAACTTGGAAGGAAGAATCTTCTTGATTCCAGTCTGGCACTCACTGTGCCACCTAGCTGCCTCTTTACCAATTTTCATTGTTATTTTCTATACACCTCTTCTCACAAAGTAGGTTGTAAGCCTCTTGAGGGTGGTTGTTGGGGTTGGAGCTTTTTTTTATTTTTTAGAATCCTTCATGCTACTTAGTCACAATGCTTCCCATGGTCAGTACGGCATTTGACCTGAGTTTTGCTGTTTGTCCAATTGTCGTCTCCACTTGCACTGCTGTGGTGGTAGTAGTGCTTTATAACACAGCCACACAGTTCCAACTGCTGCTCTTTTCATGTCCTGGGAGCTAAGCTGCCTCACACCAGCAGCCTTTTCCTAATCTGATCAGAACCAAAGATATATTTGGAAACAATGGGGAACAAACAGAAGAAATTCAGGCTTACAAAATACAAACTGAATAATAAGATGTATGTTTCCAGGCATAATCAATGTGGGAATTTATTTTGTTTGACTATATGTATGTGTGTGTATGTATATATATATATTATATATACATACACACACAATATATATATGTATATATCTAGCAATGGATTTGTTTTTCATTTCTTTTATTCCAATGAGATTTGGAGGAAAGAACAGAAAGAAGGCCAAAAAGCAGATAAAACAAGCAGTTCAGCTTTGAATACTAAAGGTTTTTTTCTTTTTGGATACTACAAAAAGTAAGTGCCTATAACAGAGACCTATGGTTTCACATCTTTTTCTGTTTATATATATATATGGAAATTTTCATTTTATTTGGTATTTAGTTCAGAATGAAAATAAATTAAGAAACAATGAGTAGAGAAATAAATCGATATGAAAATAAGGAATGTTGCATTTACAGTTCAGAACAAATTCCACATCATAAATATGTGACCATGTAAATATTTGATTGCTTAATTTGGATTACAAGCACAATTAGTTTTAACTCATCATGACTGAATTGACCAGTCAGGTGAGCAAAAGAAAATATCAAATCAGTTGTAGCTGGCTAACTCAGAAAAATAATTGACTTGGTTATGATAATACTCACATTTTATTTTTAAATGCACATCATTTTGTAAGAATAGCTAATAATATCAAAGTATAAGTTCTGATTCCTAGAGAATTCTTAAGAAAATGGTGTCTCTGTCTTCAAGGAGATGTGTTTCTCAACTCCTATACAAAGCATTCCTTTTGTTTTTCAGACTAGATTTGAGATAGATGAGTTTTACCGTTTGGGTTAATGGGGATAACTTCGGAGAACTTTACATTCCTTAGCACTAGAAAGACCAGACATGGGAATTGACTAAAAAGGACTAGAAGTGAGAGACTTTGTGAATTCAGATGCCAAGTCCATGAGCAATGGCTGAGGAGGTACAGAATTAGCAGTACCTTTTAGATCCTGTGTGTTCAAGGATTTCCATCACTCTTAACAGCATTCCTCATTGTGATTTTAGCAAAGCCAATTCTCTGGAATCCTTTTCCCAAGAAAGAGTTAATCTGAATCTCTCTGAGAAATGACCTGCCAGGTTTATACACCAGAATGCCTTCAGAGTTCTTTGCTAGGTTCACTTCTGAAATTAATTCTCAGTCTGATTGACATGTTTAACTTCTTATATACAAAGGGGACATCAAAGTGCCTGTGGTGACCATGATTAATACTGAATAAACTCTAGTTATGTTTTATCTGAAGATTACAGTTTTTCAAAAGTATCTGAGGTCTTTTTTTACATTTAGGTTAAACATCATAGCTTTGGTTATGAAAGATCCCTTTATTCAGACTTTGGACTTGTGTCATTAGGAAATATTTTAAGGTTAATAAAAAGCAGTTAGTTTAATTGACAGATCCACAGCTAGGCTGGAGTGAGTGGGGCTTTGCCCTAGGATACCACATTTAGAAGGTACAGGTTTTAGAGGGCACTGATAAACCCATGTATCTTCAGCATATGATTTAGCCTCCAGATGGCAAGGATTACTAATTAAATAGGATGCTACCTGGTGGTGGACTGGCCTTTCCCTCATCCCACCTTCTTCCCTGGTCCTTTTCTTTGTGTTGGTTCCTGGAGACACCAGTTTTGTGTGTGTGACTGAGAAACAGTGACATCTCCATAAAGGCAGAAAGATACCATTTTGTTAATGTTCTGTCTTCCAGCAGAGGAGTATTATTCCCTCATCTTCTTATTTGCTGCTGACCATACTTTGTCTCCAATTGTATTTCCTGCCTCTAGTCCTTTATTAGACAGTTGGAGTTGGAAGAATTGGACACATGACATCCAGTGGGATCAAGTGTTTTTTGTTCAAGGTCACAGAGGAAGTGATAAAGCAAAGGCAGAAATTTAGGTCCTCTGATTCTAAATCTAGTGCCCTATACAGCTGAACTATCAGTTTTAGGAAAAGCAAAGAAGAAAGGAAATAAACATTTATAAGGTGCCTGCTGTGTGCCAGGCACTCTGCTAAGTTATTTGTAAATATTATCTCAGGTAGGTGCAATGATTACCCCCTTTTTACAGTTGAGGAAACTGAGTCAGACACAGATTAAATGACTTACCCAGGGTCATGTAACTAACTGGCAGAGACTGGATTTGAACTCAGGTCTTCCTTACTTTAAGCTCAGAGGTCTGTCTACTGTGCTACCTAGCTGCCTGCATAGCATAAAGAACTTTATCTTTAGCCCAGGACTATGTATGCTGTACTTTGGACATAGTAAATAATGCGCTAAATGTTTATTGAATTGAATTAAATTATATGGAAATACAGAATTTCTGAGTTGGAAATGACTTCATAGGTCATCTAGTTTAACCTTCTGTTAAAAAAGAATCTCCAAATATTGCTTTTGTCAGTAGCAGAAAAATGTAAGAAGAAAAGGTCCATATAATCCTTTTAGGTATATGTAATGAAAAAAATGATCCTTTTGAAAAAATTCAAAGCACATTAGAAAGTGCATTAGTTCTGAGACTTGCCCATCAGCAAGGTTGACATTTCTAATTTCACCATGGAACTTTAGTGGATTTTTTAATGATACTTCCATTAATACTTTCAAAAAGAGAAAATCCCCTAAAATTTAGGGCTCCTCCCTCATTGACACATATGCTATGCATTATCATCTTATTTACTTTGGCTCAGCTGTTTTTCATCTCTGGGAATAAAGTTTATTCTATCATATGGTCCAGAACAGAAAATGTCACTTGAGTCCTAGAGTGATGATTTAGAATCAGGTCTTTTTGGACTGTCCTTTAGGCCAATACATATTTTGCATGCCTGAGGGGAGTGGTCCAGGGTTTGGGGAGGATGGTGTACTGGATATTGGCAGTCAAAAGCCAAGTTCTAAATTTTCCCAGTCTTAGAAAAAAGAGGCCAATTTCCCACCTGACAGCTGGCTTACTGTCCTCCCTAGTTCTAGCCTGGTAAGCTCGGGATGTCATCTGTAATGAAAGGAAATGAGCCATGAGGACCGGCATACAGAATAGCAGTTGAATGGTCTTTTATGTCAATTTAGCTCTCCTACATTATTAGTACCAACAGACTTGTTTATTATGGAACTTGGTCAATCTCCATATGCACTGAGAAAATAGGGATTACAGATTTAGAATAGCAAAGAACATAGAAGACTACCTAGTCAAGCTCTCTCATTTTATAGATGAGAAAATGTAACCTCAGAAATGTTAGGTGACTTGGGTAGTGGTACATTAGAAACAAGTGTCACAGCTACATTTGAGCTTAATTCACCCAACCAGTTTTTCCAGTGTATTGATCTACTACCTTTTGTTTTTTCTTTTCTTTTTTTAAAAATTAATTAATTTATTTTTAGTTTTCAACATTTGCTTCCATAAGTTTTACATTTTCCCCTCTATCCTTCCCCGAAGATGGCTGCCAATCTGATATAGGCTGTCTATATACATTTCTATTAAACATGTTTTCACATTAGTCATGTTATATAGAAGAATTATGATGAATGGGAGAAACCATGAGAAAGAAAAAACAAAATAAAACCAAAAAAAGAAAAAAGTCTACTTTGCTCTACATTTAGATTTCATAGTTCTTTCTCTGGATGTGGATGGCATTTTCCATCACAAGTCCTTTGAATTATTTTAGGTCCATCCTTGCATTGCTGAGAAGGGCTAAGTCTATCAAAATCAGTCATTGAAGACTGTCCTGCTACCTTTTCTTGAAAATAAGAAGAGAGACTATTACAGTTGGATCCTGATCAGTGTGAAAAATGAATCCCTTAAAATGATTGAATATATTTAGATTCACAATATTGATGTTATAATTATGAAAAATATTTTAACTAGTTCTGGCCCAGTGGAAATACATGGGGCAAATCTGAAAACTGCTAACATTTCAGTGAATGTATTACTTATACTAATTGAGATCTGTGTCTAGTGAAAGAGCTCTAGATTTGGTTCAAATGTGGGTTCTGTTACTGTTACCACTGTAACCTTGCAACTTGTTACCTCACCTGCAAAATGTCTATCTTTATTTTTACACCTAGACTGAGTTGCTTTTAATTTCAGTGTATACAATATGCATTAGAAAAAAAAAGACATTTTAAAATTAACACAATTCTTTAAGTTTCTGGCATTAAATGGTATATCAGAAAGGATGGAGGTCATAGAAGACCAAATATGCTGTCTGGAAATACTGAGATTGGACTAGATGGTTGAGGGTTTATTTTTCTCAGTATCTAACTCCTATAATCTTAGTAATCTCAGAGCTCTAAGACACTTTAGGATTTTAGATTTAGGGCCAAAAAGGTCATTAAAGGCCGTATAAGCCAACCCCATCATTTTAAAGGTGAAGACTCAGAGAGGTTTACTTTTCCAGGGTAAGTGTCTGAGACATTATTCAAATCCAAGCCTCCACCCATTATGCCACATTGCCTCTCACTTCTCTCACTTAATACTGCTCTACTAATTTTTACAAATGAGGAATCTGAAACCAAGAGAGGTTAAACAGTTTTTATGGTTAAGGCTGTAATGCAACATCCCAAACAGAGCTTCATATCTTCCCTCACAAATCACCCTTCTTCCAAATTCTCCTCCTACTGTTGGTGACACCACCATCATTCAAATCACCCAGTCTCTTGGTGCCGTCCTTGAATGTGTCTGGCTTTTCTTTCCTATCTTTTCTTCAGGTTTTCTTTAGGATAACAGGCATGGAATTATAATGCCAATTCTTTGCTCAATAGCACACATGAAAAACCCTTCTACTTGCTTTTGTGTTTTTTAACCAATGTATCTTATGTTATCAGAAGTTGTGAAGAGAACAGGCAATTACCTCTGTAGCATTTTATAAGAGTTAATACAAATATTTTAGAGGTGCCATTTAATTACCATCTGCTAAGGAGATTTTAGGAGTCTAGCAAAAGGCTACACTTTCCCAGTTGTAATTAAAATGGAATTATATAGTAAGACTATTTTCTCTTAAAATATGAAAAACTTAACCCAATGTAGCTATGTGGTAGCAACATATGTTGTAAGGCTTTGTCTAGATATTACTTGCAAAGGACATAAACTTATAGTCATTGTTAAAATTTTAAAAATATGGTGTCCAAATGATAAAAGTCTTTCAAATTTCTTTAGGGACAAAAGTCTTCATCCATTGACTAGTGGAAACAGCGTCACTGACCTGGAATCAGGAGACCTGTTTGGATAACTCTGAGCAGAAATAACATAATAGCTCTTAAAGCTGGACTAGACCTTAAGAGATCATTTATAGACTGATAAAAAGGTAAAATTCCAATTTTTACAGAGAAGCTATGGATCAGAAAGTTTGTGATTTCCCCAAGGATGAACTGGTGGTATGAAAAAAGCATTAGATTTGAAATCTGAAGGATCTGCCATTTACTAGCTATGCGAGCAAGTCATTTCTTGGGCATATCATTTCACTGGGTCTTACTTTCATCCTTAGCAAAATAAAGATGAAAATATATTATTACTTTCTTCCCCAGGCAATTGGGAGGCTCAAGGGATATAATCTAAGTGAAGTGTTTTTTAACTATGAAACATCATGTAAATGTCAACCGTGGTTGTAGAAAATGATTTGAGACTAGAAGTGAAAATTGTTATTTTCATTGGCTGAGTCAGAGATAACAGCAATTATTCTTATTGCCATTGTTTGTTCATAGCTGTGACTTAATTCACTCAGAGAAGCTAAGGGATAGAAACTTCATTCATCGATGTCCATGGGACAGTTGTCCATAACTTGTTGTCTTAGAGAATTGTATGGAACATTGAGAAGTTAAATGACTTACTCATGGTTCTACAACCAGTGTCAGAACTTGAATCCAGATCTATCTGACTTCAAGGTCCCCCTTCTATTTATTGATGCCTAAAAAGAATTATTATTACATAAGAGGTTCTTATTTTTTTATTAGGAAAGAATATTGACTATCCTGACCATTCCTCTAGTTTGGTTTTTTTGCTGACTGGTCTTTGGTGAGCTCTCCAAATTAATTACCTTCAGAATTCTAAACAAGGAGATCCTCTCAGGAGTTCTTTAAAACAAAACTCTACCTTCATCAAGTAGTAATTTTTAATAAGTAGGAATGCTAATGAACCAGATCTTAATGGAAAATTAAGCTATTCCTGAGATGTAAGTGAAGCTTTAGTTGTCCTCACTCATTCACTCTTTAAGAGTGCTTATGTTACTGCTTATGAGTACTGAAAAGTACCTTAGGAGCCCAAAATATTTCTCAAAATGCTTAACTTACATACCAAGAGTAATTGTCTCACTGGTGGAGTCTTAGTTCAATGGTTAGGACCGATTCCAAATCAGTATGAAGCAATGCAGTGTAATGGAAATAACATTGACCTGAATGGGTAATTTAGGAATGTAATTAAGATCCTAACTTTAGAAATGGAAAGGATCACTTAGTTTTTAGATGAGGAAATTTAGATTTTAGATAAGAAAAAAACCTTATTTTTTAGATGAGGAAATGGAGAGCCAGGGAAAATCAGTGACTTTGCCCAAGGCGACCCAGTTAGAAAATGGCAGAGCTCAGATTTGAACTCAGAATAAGTTATTAACATAATATAAAATTATATAATATATTACTTCAGTTTTAGTACTGATTCTGCTAATAACTATATGACATGGACATATGATTCCACCTTCCTGTGATAAATGATTAATTGAACCACCATTTTGTTGGACTCCTATTTTCTTCCAATCAGTATTAATAATAAGTCTTATATGATTCCACAGGGGTGGTGATTCTAAGTTTTGTATAGTAAGCCTCAGAGCTGTAAGTTCACTTGCTTAATCATAGGAAACTAACTAAAAGATCTCCACCCTTGTTTCTGCCTTTTTATGATGACCAAGCCTTGTTTGACAGAGGTGACTCAATTACATGGAAAACCTAGTTTTTTTTGCCCCTCTGTTTCTTGTGATCCCTCTATTGGCCAGTACGGGTAGATGACCATGAACACTTGACCAGTGAGAGACTCTGGTTGTCTGTGACCTGCTTTTCTACCACCCCATGGGTGTGTTCATTGGCTTAGTAGAACCTCCCAAAAGGTCAAGGTGGGTCTATTAAGACCTACTCATTAGCCTGTTTGTCAAGCAATAAGATTCTATATTTTCTGTAGACCCTCCTGGAGAGTTAAGCATTTTATTCATGTGGGACTTCTTGTATGGGCATTCCCTCCAACAGATAAAGATCAACAACTAGTTTGTATCTTTTGGTTTGAGAGTTGCTTGAGATATAGTAAATTGACTTGACCAAGGTTACACAGTTAGTCTGTTCATAGGGTAAAAGAATCTGCCTCTAGGCAGATCTGGAAAAGACCTCGGAGGTCTAATAATCCAACACCAAGAAACAGAGGCCCTAGTGTAGGGGAGAGGGCAAAGGTGTTACATGATTGGTCCAAGCAGCTCCTTGAGACTATTTTTCCTTTCTTTTTATCCTCAATGTTTAGCACAGGGCCTGCCACATAGTAAGTACTTAATAAATGCTTGTTGATTCATTCATTTCCTTCTTAAATTTTAATTGATTTTTTTTCAATTAATGAGCATTTATTTTATCTGTCTCCCCATGCCCCATCCTGATTGAACAAATTGTTAGAGGTAAGACTTGATTCCAAATCCTTTTGACTCCCAAACTAGTATTCTTTTGACTGTATTATACTTGTAAGACAGGCAGCTAGGTGCTGCTGTGGTACATGGAGTGCTGGGCCTGGAGTCAGGAAATTAATTTTTCTGAGTTTAAATGCAGCTTCAGATATTTACTGGTTGTGTGGCCCTTGTCAAGTCACTTAACCCTGTTTGCTTCAGTTTCCTTAACTGTAAAATGAGCTGGAGAGGGAAATGGAAAACCACTCTAGGATCTTTACTAAGGAAACCTCATATGGGGTCATGAAGAGTTGGACATGACTGAAAAAGACTCAACATCAACTTTTGTCAGAAGACAATTCTTTCTGACTCTAAGGCAGCCCTTCCATCCTCTAGACATTTGCCTTGATTATCACTACCATTCTCCTCTTCCTTCTTCTTAAATAGATGTTATTTGGGGTCTACTCCAATTTTAAAATCTTGTGATTCTGGACTTGGTCATTTTATCATAAGAAACCTAAGGTAAAAGAATCTTCTTGGAAAGCATGGATGCAATCTTGTTGACATACAAACACATATAGAAACAGTGAGGTCTTACACCTCACAGGTAATAGAAAATGACATATCCCATCTACTTCTTGGAGGGTTAATGGTGTAGCAAAATTACAGAGTGTCTGTCTGTTTCTAGAAATAAATGCACCTCAATGGCCATGGAGCTAATGGAACTGAAACAAATTTTGAAAATTGCACATTTGAGGAATATGCCATTTATTTTTGGGGACATCTAAAGGACTCCTATTACTGTATTGTGAAGTAACACTCAAATGGAAGAATTATTCTCATTGCGAAGTCCACCAAGGAACAAGGTTTTTAGGATATGGTGCCCAAAAAAGTTCTTTTATTAAATGGGATAGGCCTTGGCAACCTGTAGTTTAGAAAATGGGAATAGTTGCAACTTGTGGGGACTTTGTCTCTGTTGTCATTCATGATGCATGATCAACTTTCCCAGGGAGAAATGACTCATGGCTGATTATTAGTGTCATTATAGACTTGTGTTGTGATTTATTTTTTGTCTCTTACTCAAATCATCTCAAATAATGCTACATTTGTCACTAGCCCATGCTTTATACAAAGCATGGTCATAGTTAGTTTTAATAATGCCCTGGGGCTAATGAAGTCACAAGGCATGGGAAGGTATTTGCATCCTAAAAATTATTTTCATTACATGAGAGTTCTCTGTGGATAACAAACAAAATTGGGGAGGGATTTCCTAAAATGAAAAACAAATAAAAACAGATGATCTTGTATAATTTTAAAAAAATATTTTTATTGCACTCTTTTGTCTTCACATCACTTTCAGTTTCCAAATTTATCCTTTTCCCTTCCCTTTCACAATAACCTGAATTGTCCTTGTCACTAAGACTAAGAAAGAAAAATGAAAAAAATATTTAATTCAATAAAACCAACCAATGGATCAATGATACCTGAAATTATGTGCAATGCATCACACCCTCATTCCTGCAAAGAGGAGAGAGAGGGGTATTTTTCACCTCTTCTCCGGCATCAAGGTTAGTAATTGTTATGTAGTCAATTAGAACTTGTCAGTTTTGGAACATAAGAAGTGAATAATGACTGAAGGCAAAATATTGATTCTTAAGTTTCTCCTATTCTTTAGTTTTTCTCTAAAAAAATCAGAAAACATTCTTAATTCTGTTTTCAAGTCCCATTTCAGGTATTGAATTTCGGTTTGAACTTCAATTCATTTCCTTTTGAACATTTATTAAACATTTGTTGTGTTCTTGAACTTGAAAATAATATGTTGGTTTTCTTTTAAAATGTCCATAACTCAGAACCCGAGTACTTTAGATTCAGCAGAACCTGCTTTGAAGACCTACTTCAATGAACTGATGATTGAATTAGGGCATTGATTTTGTGTACAAACTAATAACTGTGTATATAAATCATACATGCTTTTCTGTCCTCCATACTAGTAAGAACCTTGAAATCCTGCCATATGAAGATAGGTGGACCTGGGGATATTTATCATGAAGGAGGTTATTACCTTCAAATATTTGAAGGGCTGCTATTATTCCAGAGGATTAGACTTATTCTATGTAGCTCAAGATAAGTGAACAATGGGAAGAAATTATAGGGAAGTAGGGTTCAGCTCAATGTAAGGATGAATTTCCTAACAATTACAGTTGCCCCCAA
>CM053769.1:533506058-533523509 GCA_028658325.1 Potorous gilbertii | reverse complement strand
AGGGAATGGGTGGGGAGGGAGGGATGGGAAGAAGTTGGCACTCAAAGTTTTAGGAACAACTGTCAAGTATTGTTCTTGCTACTAGGAAATAAGAAATACAGGTAATGGGGAATAGAAAGTTATTTGGCCCTACAGGACAAAAGAGACGATGGGGACAAGAGAAGGGAGTGATGATAGAAGAGAGGGTAGATTGGTGATAGGGGAAATTAGAATGCTTAGTGTACTGGGGTTGGGGGAGGGACAAATTGGGAGAAAATATGGAACCCAAAATTTTGTGAAAATGAATGTAAAAAGTTAAATAAATAAATTTATATTAAAAAAATAATAAAAGAAAGATGACAGAGAGGAAGAAAAGTAGAGGAAAAAGAGAAGGATAGCTTACATTTGTATAAAGTTTTCAGAATCATAAAGCCTGAGACATTTAGAAAAAGGGGTAGATGGGGGAGAAGTAGATGATGGATTTGGTGGTAGAAAATGGTGCAGTGGATAGACCAGCAGGCTTAGGGTCAAGAAGATCTGAGTTTAAATCCAGCCTCAGATACTTCCTAGCTGTGTGACCCTGGGCAAGTCACTCAACCCAGTTTGCCTCAATTTTCCTCATCTGTAAAATGAGCTGGGGAAGGAAATGGCAAACCACTCTAGAATCCTTGCCTAGAAAAGTCAAAAGGGATCATGAAGCATTGGACATGACTGAGACAACTCAACAATACCAACATAAGAAGTATTTGAGGTGATAGCCAAACTCCCATGGGAAAATGTCTACTAAGCAGCTGGAAATGCCAACCTGGATATCCAGTTAGAGAAGGCTAAATAGAAATTTAGGCATTGTCTATATAGAAGCAGTAATTAATGCCACAGGAAGGAGGAAGGCCAGATTCACATGACACAATTTCCTAGGAGACGAAATTAATGAGTCATTATGTTTCCTCTCTTTCAGTTCCAAAGTTTTATCATCTTCTCAGTCTTTTTCAAATATGTGGTTCATCTTTCTTACAAGAATTAAAACCTATCTTGCTGAGTGTATTTTCTATGCAAATGTGCTATTCCAGAAATTCCTGGTAGCTTAATTTTTAAAGTTTAAAAACATTGCACCATGATATTTTATTTTAAAAGGAGGCTTAGATTTTTTTATTTATCTGTGCAACTCACAGATAAATAAGACATTACTGGTTCACGAAATCACAGGTTTAGAGCTTGAAAGGGCCTTAGAGGTCATACAGTTCAAATCCCTCATTTTACAGAGGAAGAAACTGAGACTAGATGTTAAGTCACTTTCACAAGGTAACCAGAGCAGAGGATGAGTCTAAATCAGGGTTTTCTGATATCAAATCCTGCTCTCTTTCCAATGCACCACCCAGAAAAATGAACAACTACCCTTTTTTTCTCCATATGTGAAGATGAAAAATACAGTATATGATGAATCTAACAATCATAACAAGATGCCAGTGTCCTGATTCAATTAAACCATCCATTCGATTAAATATATCCTTTGGATGACTTATGCTATATTTAAAGCAATAGAATCATATTGTTCTTTAAATGAAAATTCACCAAAACAGTATGATTTTTAAATATTAGTGCTTTTAATTTAGAAAAAAAAGATAAGCCTGACTTTGTGCTCTTTAAGGAATGTTTGCTTCATCTAGTCTCAGGGTGATAGGCAGTAGTATTCAAACAGGGAATATGGAATGCTAAGATACTGTAAAATCTTATGTCAAAATCCTGACACCATTATTTACTATATGTAAATGTGCATGCTAAATGAGTTAGGCAAATCATTTAATCTCTCTGCACCTCAGGTAAAATAAGGGAGTTAGACTGGATAGTCTTTAAGTCTTCTCCATTTCTCAATCTGTGACCCTATGAGCTTTAGTACAGAAAATATATAGGATCCCAATACAGTAAAATTTATACTATGATTCATTGAGGTACATAATAGTCAAATTAGAAAATTCCAAAAATAAGGGAAAAATTGTCCCAACATTACAAGAGGAAAAAAAGGATTTTTTTAAAAGCACCAGAAAACAGAACACAATGGCTAAATTGAAAATACAACAAATAGAAATAAAATTCAGGCCAGATGCAATGGTCGACATTGATCCCATATTATTAAAGTTAAAGCCTACATATGTCCTTCCAATCAGATAACAATCAAATTACAAAAATGAAAATTAATTGGTATTGCCGGTTGCAATTGTTATATTGGACAGTTCCACTTGATTTTGTTTTAATTTAATTTTAATTAATTAAATTAAGTAAAATTAAATTAATAAATTAATTAATAAATAATTTAATTTAATTCCCTGGTTAGGGAATTGTTGATTGGGAAGTGATTGATAAGATCAAACAGAATATATGTATATATATAATATATATAATATGCATATATATGTGTATATAAATGTATATTAAAAACAGGGAATTTTTGAAAATATATTCAATAATATTAATAATCAAAGAGATACAAATTTTAAAAACTTACAAGTACTTCCTGACACCTGTTAAATGGGCACGTGTACACACACACACGCACTAAAAGAAAACAAACTCAAATGGGTTGTAGAGAACCAGCAAGATTTCATTACTAGTGAAATTGCAGAGTAGTAGAAAGTTTTTGGAATGCAATATAGAAGTCCAAAGTAAAAGTTATGAAAATAATTATACCCTTTGAAAACAATAGCTCCAATGTTGGCAATTTACCAAGAGAACACAAACAAAAACAACTCCCTCTCCAAAAAACTCTCTATTCAAAAGTTTAATATCAACATTATTTGTAATAACAAAACAATGGAAGCAATCTGAATGTCTAATGATAGGGAAATGGCTAAACAAATTTGGGCCCCCTTAATTTTATGTTGTTTGGTCAAGTCCAACTCTCCATGACCCCATTTTGGGTTTTCTTGGCAAAGACACTGGAGTAGTTGCCATTTTCTTCTGCAGCTCATTTTGCAGATGAGGAACTGATATAAACAGGAGTAAGTGACTTGCCCAAGATCACGCAGGAAGTGTCTGAAGTCAGATTTGAAGTCATGAAGAGGAGTTTTCCTGATTCCAAGCCTATCTACTGCACTGCCTAGCTATCATGCTAATACCAACAAGCATGAGGACTGTAAAGGAATATGAAATACATTTATGAAATAAAACAAGAAGAAAAGCTTATTTTTAAAAAAGACTAATAAGAGGAAATATGAATGCAAATGCACAAAGATTTAGAAAGAATAAATTGAAAATTGTATTTTGTACATTGAAATTCACTTATTTAAATATAAATAGTTGCAAAGCAATCCCAAATAGTGCTATTTATATTTAATGAAAAATTTGTAATAAATCACTCCCTACTCTCTGGAAGTCTTTTCCTTTGCAGCCCTGGAGGTATTTTTGCCCTAGGACCAGGCTGTCCTGCTGGTGACTCCCTCTCCCAGACTAATATTTTAGGAAAGTACTGGCCACCATAGTCACTCCTTCCTTTCTGAATATTTCTTCCAGAAACTTGTTCACTATCTTTATACCCTCTGGTTGTGCAACCATGAACTATGACCTATTCAAATCTGCCATTCCTAGATGAAGTGTGCCAATTTCTGCAAAGACCCACTCACATCCTTGGCACTTTCTGTACCAGATGCCTATCTCTACTCACTGCTCTTCTACATGTATTCTTTCCCACTAGAATGTAAGGTTCTTGAGAACCAAGGTTTGTTTTTTTATCATTGTATCCTCAACTCGACAGATGTGTTTTTTCATTCACTCATTGATACATCCATACAAAGAAAGACTTCAAAAATAACTATAAAGGCAACAAAAAATGCCAAGAAACACAAAATAGTCCTTTTTCTGTTAAAACGTTTGAGGGCTGTTATATAAAAGAAAAAGCAGATTTCCTCTGCACTCATGTAGAGGGCAAGACTAGAGAACCAATGGATGGAAGCTATGTACAAGAAATCCGACTTCAGTGCATTATGAGAAAGAACTTTCTAAGAAGTTGAGCTGTTAAAAACAGGCAGAGTTTACCTTATAGGTAGATTGACTCTGACACCAAAAGTTTCAAGGTCACAGTGGGTGTTGGAGAGGAGATTCCTTCACTGGATTGGCAGCTTTGCCAGATGACATCTAAAGTTCCTTCCAGTTATGAGTTAATCTATGCATTAGATATACTTATTATTACTTTTAACAGTTTTTAGTAATTTTTTTTTAAAATAATAGCAACCAATATTCAGAGTTTAAATTCTAGGTCTCATATGCCACTTGCAATCACTTAAAACAAAAGCCTATATTTCCTCCAAATCTTACATAGTGTTTTACATCTCATGTATCATGTATATTTTATATCAGATCTGAACAACTATGCAGGGGCCAAAATTGAAATAGGCTAAAATTCTTTGAGCAGCAGGTAGAATTTTAACGGCCCACTTTCCAAGTAAAAGTATAATTAATGATTAGGCTATTTTGCAAATAAACCATATTTTAAAAAGGGAAATTTCAAGTAATATCAATTAATTACACTTATTACTTAAGATTTTTATTTATCAAGAAATCACTCTTCTCAGACTAAAGCCAGACTCACAATGGTTGGTTGCCGCAGGTCACGTGACAAACAGGAGACAGTATGCAGTGGTGACCCACCCAACCAAGTTACATGATGGGCACACTAGGCACTAGTGGAAGGCAGTTTAAGTGGGGCAAGGACAAAGCCCTCATTACATCTTTCCTTTCTTTACATCTTCTACATTTTTTGCTGGCTGCCTGAAATTTTTTGGCAGTCCCCATGGCCTACAGGCCATATGTTAGGCAAGTCTGTTTTGTACAATTGCTATTTGTATATATGTTGGAAAGCTTTACTAAGGTGTAAGCTGTGTGAGGACAAGAATACTTTGTAATATAGTCTTTATATCTCCACAGAGTTCTTCAAATGGGTAAGCATTTAGCATATGTTCACTAATTTGAATTGCTCGTTTTCATTCACTCATCCACTTCAGACCAAAATTTTAAAGCATAGCCTGAGGAGACTAAACCAAGGGAAGGGTGAGTGTAAGACTGGACAGGACGAGAAGGGAAGGGAGCATTTTTGCTGGCGATACACCCTCTTCCTATTCCTGCCAGCAAAACTTCCATGGGACTGGCAGCATGGCAACTTGATAGATCTAGTGTAAAAATGGGCCAACCCTAGATGAAAGGAGGCAGTGAGGAATGCCAAAAACTGGGGAGGGCAGAAGAGGGGGAGGAATATTGGATTAGACAGAAAATTCTCATCAGTTTTTCTGAGTGCCATATGCAATGAGGGACAAAATGTTCTTGAGTAGGAGTAAGGAAAGGAATCTATATGTTCTAAAATATTTATCATAGCTCTCTCTGTGGTGGAAAGAAGTGGAAATTATAGGGATGTCTGTCCATTGGGGAATGGCTAAACAAATTGTGGTGTATATTCATGATGGAATATTGCTCTGCTATAAGAAATGATGAGCTATGCGATTTTAGAAAAAATCCACAAAATAACAAAGAGCAAAATGAGCAGAGCCAAGAAAACATTGTCTTACAGAAAGAGCAATATTGTTTTAAGAACAACTTTAGGTGACCATGTCACTCTTTCTGTTATAAATACCCAAATTAACTGCTAAGATCTTATGAAAGAAGCTGCTGTCTGCATCCAAGAAAGGAATTGACTTACATACATACATGTATACATACATATGCATACACACATGCATATATGCATACACACACATACAGATTTATGTCTAATGGTAGCTATCTTGAATTTAGAAAGGAGGGAGGGAAAAGGAAAGTTATATGATAACTTTGTTGAATATTTGAAAAGAATAGCAAGTTGTACATAATGGCTTTGCAATTTCAGATGCAATCTTCTGTGTTTTTTATTCCACTTTGTTATGGAAATGCTTGTTTTATTTCTTAAGTTCAGAATGAAATAAATCAATTTTTTAAAAATTCTTCATTTTTCTTGGGGTTATTTTTGCCTGTCTTTTTTTCCCCACAATATGACTAAAATGGAAATATGTTTTCCTGACTGCATTTGTGTAACTTATCAAATTGCTTGCTGTCTCAGGAAGGTATAAGAGAAAATTTGAAACAAAAAAAAACTAACGTTAAAATTATTTTTCCAAATAATTTAAAAAATAAAATCTTAAAAACATCTTCCAGTTCTTTGATTTCAATAACTTGATTTATGATCTGAGCCAAAACTAGAGAGGAGACAAGGCTTTGCCCCAAGATCAAAATTTAAAAGGTACTTACCATACTAATGGGTATGCTCTCCCCATCCCCTGAGTGGCAAGTGGGCAGTTCTGGGGGTGCTTTGTATCCTGCTTTACCCCCATGTGCTTCTTTCTTCAATAGCACCCACTTGGCCTACCACCTCCTTCCCTTGCCTCACATGCAGAAATTGTTAGTTATATCTCTATTTCTTGTTTATGGAAGAGTTAAAATAGATACTTCTGAAGGTGTGTATATGTATTAGAATATTACAATTTTGATATGTGTGAACTCATCCCCTGAAATCAAAAAGTGTCTGAGTTGTATGGTATCTTAGAGATTAGTTCGTCATTTGACTAATGAGAAAACTGCAGTTCAGTTTATATGATTTTCCTATGATCACATGTCAAGTTGGGTAGAACAAAGACAAGACCATACATCTCCGTTACGTTTTTCACTCTAGCATGCTTTGCTTTTGAATGATAGGGGTAGAGGTAGCTGGGTGCCTAGTGGATGAAACTTCCTTCAGAATTGTCTTGGGTCATTGCTGTCTTTCAAAGGTGATCATCAATACAATATTGCTGTTACTTTGCACAATGTTCTCCTGATTCTGTCCACTTTACTTTGCATCAGTTCATGTAATTCTTTCCAGCACACATTTACATTGTCTCTGCTCTCATCCTGGTGCAACAGACATTTCCTACAGATCTTCTAAGTTATCATGGGCTGGAAAATTGCATCACTCCATCTTTTTTTTTTGGTTCTACTATCTCTGAATTTGTTTTTAGGTATTATTTTAACATTGTTTGAAGGGAAATATGGTAGAACTCAGGTAAATCCCTGCCTTTACTAAGCCATCTTTGGCTTCACCCCACCCTGAAAGACTTTTTAGAAAATTCCAATTTCAA
Organism: Potorous gilbertii; assembly: GCA_028658325.1. Taxonomy (NCBI): domain Eukaryota; kingdom Metazoa; phylum Chordata; class Mammalia; order Diprotodontia; family Potoroidae; genus Potorous; species Potorous gilbertii. The sequence goes on along the minus strand of CM053769.1, from coordinate 533,516,397 downwards.
TACCTTCACTTAAATAAAATCCTAGAAGGGAAAATATTTAGCCCTTAGAATCTCAGGCCTCTTCAAGAAATGTTTTAGAGCAAAATTCCTTCCTTGTCTCTTCCTGCCACCAACTTACTCCTAACGCATAATCTAGTTACTTATTAAGTTGGCACTATTCTGGGTAGCTAAGTAACAGTTATTTTTGTTTTATGGAAATGAGATTCGTTAGGCAGCTATGGGGCACAGCAGAGATAGTGCTACATCTGAAACCAAGGAGACTCGAATTCAAATCCTGCCTTGGACACTTACTGTGCGATCCCAGGCAAATCACTTAATCTCTCAAACTCACTTTTATCATCTATAAAATGTGGGTTATAATTGTTCCTACCTCCCAGTATTCCTGTACAGTTCGGGTGAGAGAATATAAGTAAGGTACTTTCTAAACTTTAAAAGGCAGTTTAAATGCTAGCTATTATGTCTACAAGTACCTTAATGGTTAAACCTAAGGTAGACTCCTCTGGTGATATAATTAAGAAGACATTAACATACAAGCATGAAAACACCTTGATCAATAACATCAGACCAACCCTGTAAGAAACATCTGCACCGAAGACATTGATGTATAATAAACAAAATAGATTAGACAAACTACACCAAACATGCCAGAAGTTTCTAGAAACAGAAGTCAGGAAACTGCACCATCTTTAGACATCTTCAAGGATAATTTAAGGGCCATGTCAAAGCAGTTCCATTAGTGTATAGTGTGTTCTCATGTTCCCGCTGATTTATGGAACAGCCCAGTTTATATTGTAACATCTAAGACATCCCAGACAGGGTAACTCAGTTAAAAAGCCTAGAGATGAATGGAAGAAGGACGTGGGGCTTGTTAAGTAGAGCTACAAAGCAGCTCTCATTTAAGCGGCATAAATAGGGTTGAATTTTAAAGCAGAATATTTACTGGCAGGGGACCATTAATGAGATGGGCAAAAAAGAATTCAGGATGTAATTTGCTAGAGACACTGGCTCCAAAGGAGCAGGATTCTCCTCAGCTCTTGAGTAAAGTCTTCATGCTAAGACAGGGAAAGAAGAATTCAGAATCATGGCTCCTATCAAGCCCCTTTAAGGAAGCCTAGTCAGAAGAGTACACAATGCACCACCCAGCCAAAAATACTTCTCTATTTGTCACAATACTCTAAATCTTCACCATTAGTTTTGTCCTGGAAAAGAGGACTGGACTAAGAGTCAAAAAACCTAAAATAAAGCCGTAACTTTAGATCCTGCATAAGTTACATATCCTTTCTGAGTCTCAGTCTCCCCAACTGTAAAATGGAAATAATAACATTGCATGACAAAGCTCACAGAGCTATAGAAAAAGTAAACTGTATAATATTACATATAAATATAACATGTGATTCTGGTGTCTTCATAAAGCCCCTACTAATATACATGGATTATTTGAAAGAAGTGATACTTATTCACTCATTCATTTTTTATTAGCATTGTCTATTAGCATGTGTTTACTAGCATTAACACATGAGCATAAATTAGTTTATCACATTTGCCAAGGTTCACCTTGGAAAACAGTGAGCAAGTTACTGACAACTTGAGGCAGGGGACAGGAAAATTTTGATGAGTTGGGAGTGGGGAGAGGAAGATCTCTAGAAATATCCAAAACATGAAGGCCCACCTTACTGAATACAGGCAACCTTGGAAGAAGCCTGATAGTCAAAGGCAATCATGCCAATCAGAGTATGAGACATAAAACTTAAATTTGAGTGACTTACAGTTTTTCCCCAGTTACAGGTCCATCCAGCAGGAGAGAATGGATCCACCACACTGGTATTCTCCTTTGTCACCTTTTTTTATGTACAGCATATATTATTATAGGCTGCTCTTGCCTTTGAATAGGCATCAGGTCATTGCATCATTGTCCATGTTGGTGGCTCTCCAAAGGTTTGCCATTTTCCTCATTTTCCAGCAGATGGTGCTCATTCCCTTTCTCAGGGGACCTGCTATGTAGCAGTTGTGCTGGGCCTATAGTTTGTACACAGAGTTTGTTCACTAGCTCCTCCTGACATGGGAGGTTCCTTAGAAGCTAGAGGAATCTTCCTCACTTCTCACACTGATTCTCACAATTTGTCTCCTTTCTCATAGAAGTTTTCAAAACCCGCCATTTCCTTGGGGAGAATGTCAAGTCCAAAGGCAATGAGAGTCTATCCCATATAGGTCAGCATGAAAAGTAAGTTTGACTCACTGAATATCAGAAGCTAGGGATAATCAGAGCACAAGCACAGGTATAGGAACAGGTATAGCAGGAAGAAACTGCTTTAAGTTCTATTGTAAAGACAGTAATTAAGAGCAGGGATATTCAGTCAGCGTCAAAATGTTCTCTGATGTTAGTGACCTGGAACCTTGACCTTTCTAGAGAAGACAAAGGGATTGTGCTCACCACAGAAATAGAATTACTATTCATTATATCAAGGCACAGATACAGAACCTGGGAAACTCCTATATTTCTAGGGGTTCCATCCTTAATCATTCTGATGTGTAAGTTGATATGACTCCCTGGGATTTTCTTCTGCAAAGACTAGTCAATTGGTTCTCTTTCAAGGCAAGAGAGATCCTGAGGCAAAGGCATATTTGCCTTCTTTCTTCCTGGGTTGTGGGAGCAAGTTAGTACTGACTTGATCTTCTCAGGTCACAAGGAGAACCAGCCAATTATGAATTTTGCTATGCTAAGCATATAGTAAGCACTTAATAAAGGTGTATTCAATGATTGTTAAACATGTTTCTAAGACATGCCGGTCTGAGACTGCCTTTCATATTGTGGAGGACAGTATCAAGAAAGCAATCATTGACAGACCTCATGTACATTCATGAATGAGGGAGGGAACAATCATTTATCAAGTGCCAGGCATTGAGCTAAGCACTTTATAAATATCATCTCATTAGATCTGCACAACAGCCCTGGGAGGCAGGCGCTACTCAGCCCCATTTTATAGTTTAGGAAACTGAGGCAGGAAGTGGTTAAATGACTTGCACAGAAACCACACAGCTAGTAAATGTTAGAGGTTAAATTTGAACTCAGGTCTTCCTGCCTCTAAACCCAATGGTCTAGCTACTGCTTGGATTCCATGCTTCCAACTTTGTCTAAGAAAACAAACTGTCTGGTCCCACTGGATTTTTTGCCTTCTAGCATACCATCTTTGATCTCGTGTGATCCCCTCTATTCATCCATCTCTTAGCAATAATCCTTTCTTACGTGATTTAAATACCACGTTAATATATATATTATCTTATGATTTACCATTTTGTTTTGTCCTTTAATGTTGATCTTTGAGATTGTCCGATGTATTTCCATATGATTTTGAAGAATTGCACTTTGTAACAGTTGTTCTGTTTTCATCCAAAGGTTATTTGCTCTTGGTTTTAGATCAATATCTATCAGAGCTCGCTCGATTGGCATTGGAAATTCTTTCGACATTGTCTTGAAGTCGCAAAAGGATTATTGTTTTGTCCAACGTCTGTGCAGAGCACAGAAACGTTATTTAGTTCAAGCAGTGTTGCTCCTGGCAGAAATGCTGAGTAGCCTTTTTTTTGTTGTTTTTTTATTCCTTAGGTCAGTCCCTTTCTTGCTACTTTGTTCCCAAGATTTAAGAAAAAGCAGTTTTATCTCCATAGAGGAAATAGTTTTATGTCTCCACTCTTTCCCAAAGAAAACAAATGTCTTTTTCTAATTCTCTTTATGACCAAGGTGCCTGTAGTGGGCTTCTTTGATGGCAACTTCGAAAATGGATTTAATGTCTTATTTTTGACCTCTAGCTCTTTTTCTCCGGTAGATAATAGATCACTTCTAAACAGCCCTATATTTACTGAGATGCTACCAACTGAGTGCATTAATTCTCTAAGCCGTATCATTCACTATTTCTCTAGCACTAGAGGTATTTCCAGAGAACTGCTTCAATTGGGTTTTAAAACACAGTCTCACAGAGGCATACATTGTACAATACACAGGGGAAAGTCGATAAACAATTTACATTCCACACAGTCTTCTTGAAAGTCTCTGGCAGCCTTTTTGGTGTGGAGTCTTTACTACTCCATTCCCCTCACCTGTGAGTACCTTTTCTCCAAAGAAGGATGGTAAACGTGGAGTAAATGGTAAATATACCCAGACTCCAGTAACTTTAAAAAAGAGAGTAATACCACCTTGAACTGACACAGCAAGTGCCCAAGTAAAGAGTAAAGGGACAGAGACATGCTTCAAAGGACCACTGGATCTGTACTATCTCAATTTTCTTCCTTTACCTGCAGTGAATTTATAGTAGGCCAGCAAATAATCTGAAATTTCTGCTCCCAGATTTCTTAACCCTACATCCATGAACTTTAAAAAGAAAATTATTAATACCTGAATTTCTATAAAATTGGTTTCCTTTAAATTCTAAATATTTTACTTTATGCATTTTTAAAACAGTATTCTGTGCAGACTGAAGCATACTATTTTCTCATTTTTTTGAATTTTTCTTTTTTGTGGTTTTTCCTTTTTGTTCTGATCATTCTTTCACAGTATGTCTAATATTGAAATATGTCTAATATGATTGTATATGTATAGCCTATACCAGATTGCTTGCTCTCTTGGGGAGAGGGGATGAGGGAGAGAGACAAAAAAATTCGGAACTCAAAATCATATAGAAGTGAATGGTGAAAAATTTAAATATATATATATTTAAGAGAAACAAACATTATTCTGAGAAGGGGTCTATTCATTTTAATAATCTCCTGAAAGGGTCCAAAAATATTTAGAACCATTGTCTCTACTCATTCCAGCAATGACTGGTAGTATGAGGCACTGGAGAGTAACTGGGACTTGGTCTCAGAAGACAAGCTAGCTTGGCAAGGACCTTTAACTTTTGAGCCTTAGTTTTCCTAATTTGTAAAACTGGTACCACAATAGTGAACGTTTGCATGGCATTCTGATATTTGTAAAGTGCTTTATATGTTACCTTATTTGATATAACAATCCAGTGAGGTGGGCTCAAGATATTGTATATATACATAAGGAGACTGAGCCTGATAAAGGTTAAATGATTTGCCCAGTCACCTTGCTAGTGTCATAGACAGAATTCAAACCTGTATTATTCCAAGTCTTAAGAAGTGGGTCACCAGAAAGAGGTCACCTTTCTTCTTTGTTCAAACTCCATTGATGCAAAATAAGAAAAACAACAATTCCAATTTATATATTTCTTGTAAGGTTCTTCTCCTGACTCATCTTCCCAAGTCTTTGTCTATTATGCCATAGAAACCTCTTTACCCTGGAAACTCCCACCCTTGAATCACTTCTCACACTAGAAATCTCCCGCAGTCCTCCATCCTCCCATCTGATTGGCCAGTTCTTCTCAGGACCACTTCAGACAGAACAAGTCTAATCTCTTCTCCATATGAAAGCCCTTCAAAGCCTTGAAGACAGCTCTCCTTGTCTTCTCTTCTGGATAAACCTATCTACTTTCCTTCACATGATTGTTGCATGACATGAACTCAAAGTCCTTTATCATCTTAGTTGTTCTCCAACTTATCAGTATCCTTCCTGAACTGTGATACCCAGAACTGAATATAATATTATGGATAATGAGTTTTATTATAATAATTCATTCAGAAAGTGGAGTAAGGTCACATCAAATCTAGAACTAGAGAGAAAAAAGAATTTTAGGGGTCCTTTGCAGGGCTGATTTATTTTTTGCTGTTTTTAATTTCACTTCCCCAGCTTCAGTAATGGGACAAAATTACTCCAGACTTTTCTCACCTTCTAGAAAATTATAAGTGTTGGAGGGGCTGGGATCAATATTACTGTTGGCCAGATTTGGAGAGGACCCAGAAGGATGATGTGACTATTTCTACTTTCCCTTTGAGTCCTGAGAGTTGGGAAAGGATTCAATTCTTGTTCCTTACTCTGGAGCCCTCACTGACTTTGCTGACTGACAGATTCATTCAGTAACTAAATCTTCAGAGAAAATATTAAAATGTAGGAGAAAATGAAATGAACGAAAAATATGATCATGCAAAGTTAGTGAAGGTATAACTCAGAATTTGAGGGTGCAGGAAAAGTACCAGTAACCATACCTGGGGCAAGAAACATGACATTGGGGGTCAGAAGAGAGAGGACATTATAATATGGGGGATGGTAGGAGGCAGATACACCATGACACTTGAACCAGACTCATACAGGAGGTGATGGGAAGGAGGTGGAGGAGACACCTCAGCCTACCATCTGTGGTATCTATTTTAATTATTTTTTCTTACTAGGTAGATGCTAAACATTGTTGTTTCCAGGCTACTGAACAACTACAAGTACTATCAACACTGGCTAAATTTAGAACCTGGGGCAAAGCCCTAATTGCTCCACATTAGTTACATGTTGTTCCCTCTCTGCATTAGAATGTTGTTGTTGTGTTCATCCTTCATTGCCAAAGAAGACCATGCCATCAGAGAAATGATGACATGATTTGAACTTGACTTTGTTTTGAGTGAGGGAGGGCTGTGCAGGTCACCAGCCTCACTTCTCCTCTAGAGCCATCTGGATCCAGTGACCAGATTTTCATCAGGAGATGGCCCAGGATGTGATGGCAGACCTTGGCCCTTTCAGGCTAAGGTCTTTATATGTGTGGTGTGTATAAAATAGATACAGGGTGATTTTGCTAGGGAAGGCCTTAGCAGCTGGAATATTGAAGAAAGGTTTCATGTAAAAGGTAGAAGTTGAGCTGAATATGAAAAAAACTGAAGAATCCAAGATGTAAAGATGAGAAAAGAGTGCATTCCAAGGATGAGGACTAGCCAAGAAAAAGGCATGTAAAAAGGAAATGAAGCACCCTATATGAGGAACAATAAGAAAGTTGGTTTGATTGGACCATAAGATATATGAAGGAGAAAGATTTGTAGGACAGCTATGGTCAACTTGTAATGGGTGTCAAATTGTTAAGTCATTTCAGTCATATCTGACCCTTTATGAACCCATTTGGGGTTTTCTTGGCAAAGATATTGGAGTGGTTTGTCATTTCCTTCTCCAGCTCATTCTACAGATGAGAAAACTGAGGCAAGCAGGGTTACATGACTTGCCCAGGCTCTCACAACTAATAAGTCTCAAGGTCAGATTTGAATTCAGGAAGATGAATCTTCCTCAGGGCTCTACCTACTCTGCCACCTAGCTGCCCCATGGGTTTTAAATGCCAAGTATATTCATTTATTTTTGCTCTGAGGGGTAATAAGGAGTCCCTGAAGTTGCTGAGTGATATGATCAGTAGGAATGTTGGTGTGATATTGTGTGATGTGAGTAGGTGACTTAATCTTTCTGTTCCTCAGTTTTCTCATCTATAAAATGGGAAGCAAGTAATATTTGTAGTACTTAGTTTACAGAGATGTTATGAGGATAGAGTATATTTGAAGTACATTGTAAACCTTGGGGCACGGTATAAATGCCAGCTACAATTAGTTTTATTCATTTCGCACAAGTCATAGAAAATGACCGTGAGTCATAGAATGGGTCACAGAAAAAAGAAGTGAGTCATAGAAATGGAATGAGTCACAGAAAAGGTAAGTGACATAGACAAGGTCACACAGCTAGGTTGTGGCTGACTAGCTGACTCTTCAATCAGTTTTATTTCCCATCTTTGCAGTCATGCTGATCAACCACCAGGAAGGAGGGGGTGGGCAAGGCCAGCTGCTTGCAATCAGAGCTCCAAGAATACTTTCTGTGTTGCAAAGGATTGTGGAAGGTACCTACCACAAGCAGCACTGATTAGATACTACAGGATTTTCTATTGGATGTTCAGTTTAAAATGAACCCAGATCCACTTAAGGCAATGAAGAAAGGGAAAGAAATCATTAAATGATTAAGTAAATGGATTTCTTTGGAATTTACTTGGCAATTCATACAGAAAGTGAAGGCATTTTTGAGTCTTATATATTAGGGCACTTTCCAAAGACATTTAGAACTTTTTCGCTTTTAAAAAGTGAATTTTGCTCTGATTTCAGTGGGTAAAACAGGCAACCACTGATTTGGAGGGCCTTGGAAATTCTTTCCCCCAAAATTTCCCCCATTTGTCCCTTGATCTGGGAGTACTCAGTATAAAAATAGTCTTTCATTTCAGAATGAGAGATGAGTTTAAAATGCAAGTACTCTTGGGAGATGAATCCAAAGGAGTTAATGAAATCATCAAGAAAGAGGCTGCAGAGAGAGAAGAGTGCCTAGAATAGAACCTTAGGGTACATTCACATACAGGAGACAACACATGGATCCATCAAAAGAGACATAACCTCTAATTTCTGAAGGATACGAGATGGCTAAAGAGTCTTGGACTACCTTAAGACAGAGTGGACAGAAAGGAAGAAAATCAGGAGAGAAAGATGTAACGAAAACACAGACAGGTGAGAGTAGATAGGTAGAGAGGGTGGTCAACCATGTCAAATGAGACAGAGAGATGAAAAAGAAGGAAGACTTGGAGGAAAAAAAAGCCACTGATGTACCTCAGTTTCCTCATCTGTAAAATGGGTAGAGGACATATTAGGTCCCTTTTAGCTATAAGATTGTGATCCTAATTTAGCAATTATGAGTGTATTGATGGCTAGGGAGACAGCAGTGTCAGTAAAGTGGTTTGAAATAAAGACTTCCATGCCAAAAACAAAGTAGAGACTATGGGTTTGAAAGACCAATTGTTGCCTGCTTCTCATTTTTAACTTTTGCTGTTTACTTGTTTTTCAGTCATGTGACTCCTTTTGGTGTTTTCTTGGCAAAGATACTGAAGTTATTTACCATTTCCTTATCCAGGTCATTTTACAGATGAAGAGACTGAGGCAAACACCATTAAATGACTTGCCCAAGATCACACAGCTAGTAAGTGTCTGAAGTCAGATCTGAACTCAGAAAGATGAGTCTTCTTGACTCTAGGCCCAGTGTTCTATCCACTATGCCATCCAGCTGCCCCATTTTTAGCTATGTTAATCCGAAACTGTATTCATAGAAAAGTCAGCTACATATAGGTAGAATACACTTGAAAAGCTGGTTGGTCACATTACTGAGGAAATCCAAGTCTTCCAGGTATTTCTATCTCCATAAACCTCCCTAGGGTTCCACCATCCCCTCTCTCCACTGTACATCTACATGAGCCCTGGCTGAGGTAATCAGCTCACTTCTTGCCTTCTCAGTACCTTTCCCTGCAGTTCCTTTCATGCACCTACAATCTTGTGGACTGATCCCATCCCTCACTGCCAAGTTCTAAAACTGGTGCATGCTTCTGACTCTCCTCTTCCTAGAATCTTCCCTCAACCCTTCTAGAGACTGACTTGTCAAAAACTAGAGCTTGGATATAGCCCTGTCCCATTCCATCCAGTCACTCATGCTGTCCTATTCATTCCTCTTTTTCATTTTGTTTAGGTTTTAGTCCATCTGAAGACTAGACGCCCCATCATTGTCTTTTCTGCCTTGAGAGTCTATGATCCAAGGACAAAAGAGGAGGTTGGTGAAGAAAGGGAGATGAGCAGATCAGTAGAGGATTACTTCCCAGCCCACTCAGACTCAAAGGAAAAATGAACAAAAATTCTTTATTTTTCCTTTATTCTTTATTTTTATCTATTAATTTTTATCCTGACTCTATTCTATTTCTTTATCTTTGTTCTTATTTTATCTTTTAACTTTTTAATACAATGACCAGCACAGGGACATCTCCAGTTGTCCTGATCAATATCTGGTCACTGGACCCAGATGACTCAGGAGAAGAAAGTGAAACATAGGTGGTGACTTTGCACAGCCCTCCCTCACTTAAATCCAATTCACTTGCTTGTCATGGCATCACCTCCCTAAAGTCTTGGTACTCTTTGAGAACAAAGAACAAGCAACAGTGACCATCAATCTAACAGCCCTTAGTCATCATCACATTCTTTACTGACGTTCATGAAACTAAACTTTGTAATTCCCAAATAATAGTAGTTTTGCCCCAGGAAATATATTTATTTGCCTGACTTTTCAGAAAGTTCTACTGTTTCCTACAATGATAATATAGATCACAATGTATACATTAATTTGTTGTGTTCATCCTTTGTTTTCGAAGACCTTGACATCAGAGAATTGATGACATGACTTGTACTTAACTTTGTTTTGAGTAAGAGAGGGCTATGCAAGGTCACCAGCCTCACTTTCTCCTCATGAGCCATCTGAATCCAGTGACCAGCCATTCATCAGGATGACTGGAGATGAACTAGGATGCAATGGGAGACCTTGACCTTTTCAGGTACTCACAGATAATAGAGAGTTTTGGGAAATAAAAGGTGCCTTAGAGGTCATCTGGTACGACACCCTCATCTTACAGAGGAG
>CM053769.1:533487616-533505558 GCA_028658325.1 Potorous gilbertii | reverse complement strand
CATTTATCCAATATGCCCTTATCTTGGTATATGATGTGAAATGTTGATCTGTGCCTTTTTTGCTGAACTGTTTTCCAGTTTTCCCAACAATTTTTGTCAAAGGTTGAGTTTTTACCCTCAAAACTTGGATCTTTGGGTTTATCAAACACTAGATTACTAGGGTTATTTTCTGCTGTGTACTGTGTACATAATTTATTTCACTGATCCACCTTTCTGTTTCTTAGTCAATAACAGATAGTTTTGATGATTGCCACTTTATAATACAGTTTGAAATCTGGGACTGCTAGGCTGCCTTTTTTAACATGTTTCTTTTCATTGACTTCCTTGATATTGACCTTTTGTTCTTCAAGATTAATTCCGTTACTTCCTTTTTCTAGCTCTATAAAATAATTCGTTGGTAGTTTGATTGGTATAGCACTGAATAAGTAAATTAACTTAGAAAGAATTATCATTTTTATTAAATTGGATTGGCCTACCCATGAGCATTTATTTGAGAGAAAAGTGTTTTGTAATTGTGTTCTTATAATCCCTGGGTTTATCTTGGCAGGCAAACTCCAAGCATTTTATATTATCTCCAGCTATTTTAAATGAAATTTCTCTTTCTTTCTCTTCCTGCTGGGTTTTGTTGGTAATATAGAAATGTTGATAATTTATGTGGGTTTATTTTATGTCCTGAAACTTTGCTGAAGTTGTTAATTATTTAGACTAGTTTTTTAATTGATTCTATAAATATATTATCCTATCATCCACAAAGAATAATACTTTTGTTTCCTCATTACCTATTTTCATTCCTTCATTTTCCCTTTGTCTGTAGTTTTAGCTAGCAATTCTAATACACTATTAAATAGTAGTTGTGATAATGGACATACTTGTTTCACTCCTTATTTTATTGAGAAGGCTTCAAGTGTATCCCCATTACAGATAATGCTTACTCTGGGTTTTAGATAGTTACTACTTATCATTTTAAGAAAGGCTCCATTGATTCCTGTGCTTTTAAGTGTTTTTAATAGGAATGGGTATGGTATTTTGTCAAAGGCTTTTTCTGCATCTATTGATATAATCCTAAAATTTTGTTGTTATTTTTGTTGATATGGTCAATTATGCTGATGATTTTCCTAATATTGAATCAGCCCTGCATTCCTGAGATAAATCTCACCTGGGCATAGTATATGATCTTTGTGATATATTGCCGTAATTGCCTTGCTAGTAATTTTATTTAAAATTTTTGCATTGGTATTCATTAAGGAAATTGGTCTATAGTTTTCTTTCTCTGTTTTTATTCTTTCTCATTCAAGATTCCTTCTTTGCCTATTTTTCCAAATAGTTTATGAGTATTGTGATTAATTGTTTGGCAGGATTCACTTGTGAATACATCTGGTCCTAGGGATTATTTTTCAGGGAGTTCATTGATGGCTTGTTCAATTTCTTTTTCTAAGATAGGATTGTTAAAGTACCTTATTTTTTTCTTTTGTTAATCTCGGCGATTTATATTTTGACAAATATTCATCCATTTCACTTAGATTGTTAGTTTTACTGGCAGATAAATGGGAAAAATAGTTCCTAATTATTTTATTCATCTTCATTGGTGGTGCAGTCACCCTTTTCATTTTTGATATAAGTAATTTGATTTTCTTCTTTCTTTTTTTCAATCAAATTAACCAATGATTTATCTACTTTAAAAAAATAAAACCAGCTTCTAGTTTTATTTATTAGTTCAATGGCTTTCTTACTTCCAATTTTATTAATTCCAATGTTTTGGATTTCTAATTTGGTGTTTAATTGGGCATTTTAAATTTATTGTTTTTCTAATATTTTTGCTGCATGCATAATTCCGTGATCTGCTCTTTCTCTAGAGATATAAATTCCTCCTAAGTATTTGAGTACATCCCACAAATTTTGAAATGTTGTCTCATTGTAATTTTCTTTAATGAAATTATTATTTCTACACTTCTTTCTTTGACCACTCATTCTTTAGGATTAGATTATTTTGTTTCTAATTAGCTTTTAATCTATGTTTTGATGACCTTCTATTAAAGATAATTTTATTGTATTATGATGTGAAAAGGATGCATTTGCTATTGCTGCTCTTTTGTATTTGGTTGTGAGTTTTTTATACCCTAATACGTGGTCAATTTTTGTGAAGGTGCCAATGTAAGACTGAGAAAAGGTTGCACTCCTTTCTATTTCTATTCAATTTTCTCCAAAACTTTATTGTATTTAACTTTTTAAAGATTCAATTTCTCTCCTTGACTGCTTTGTTATTTATTTTGTGGTTAGATTTATCTGTCTCTAAGAGGGAAAAATTGAAGTCTTCTACTAGTAGGGTTTTACTGTCTATTTCTTCCTACAATTTATTTACCTTTTTCTTTAAGAATTTGGATGCTAGACCATCTGGTGCATATATGCTTACTATTGATATTACTTCATTGTTTATAATTCCTTTCAGCAAAACATTGTTTCCCTGCTTATGTCTTTTAATTAGGTCTATTTTTGCTTTTGCTTTGTCCAAGATCATGATTTCTACCTCTGCCTTTTTTACTGCTGAAGCATAATAGATTCTGCTCTATCCCCCTATTTTAACATGTGTGTGTCCAAGTGTGTTTTTTGTAAGCCATATGTGTTGAATTCCAGTTTCTAATCCATTCTGCAATCTGCTTCCATTTTATGGGCAAATTCATCACATTCACATTCATAGTTATGATTAATAACTATGCTTCTTCCTCCATCAAATTTATCATCTCTCCTTTTTTTATCCTCCTCTAAAGTTTGTTTTACTTCTGACCACTTCCTTTTATCTGCCCTCCCTTTTATTATCTCTCCCTTTTCTGATTTCCTTCCCCTCTTACTTTCTTGTTGAGTAAGATAGACTGTTATATATGGATTTTCCCATTTTGAACAAATTTAGTTTTGAGTGAGATGCAAATGTTGCTTGCACGTCCTCATCATTTTCTCCTCCACTGTAGAAGCTCTTTGTGCAGCTCTTTAAAAATAAATTTTATTTTTCCCTCAATTACATGCTGAACCAATTTTTAACTTTTTTTTTAAAGTTTGAGTCCCAAATTTTATTCCTCTTTTCCTCTCTCTCCTTGAGATGATAAGCAATCAGATATAGGTTACACATGTGCAATCATGTAAAGCATTTCCATACTAGTCATTCACTAGACTTGAATAAAAGAAAAAGAAAGAAAGTGAAAAATAACATGTTTCAGTCTGTATTCAAACAATATCAGCGCTTTCTCTGGAGGTGGCTAGCATGCTTCATCAGTAGTCTTTTGGCAATGTCTTGGATCATTGTATTGTTGAGAATAACTAAGTCATTCACAGTTTTTCATCCTACAGTTTTGCTGTTACTGTGTTTAGTGTCTTCCTCGCTCTGCTTACTTTACTCATCATCAGCTCATGTAAAACTTTCCAGGTCTTTCCGAAATTATCCTGGGTGTAATTTCTTATAGCACAATAATATTCCTTTACAATCATATACCACAATTATTTAGCCATTCCTTAATTGATGAGCATCCCCCCAATTTCCAATTCTTTACCACCACAAAAAGAAATGCTATAAATATTTTTGTACGTGTGGGTCCTTCCCCTTTTGTTATGATCTTTTTGGGGTAGAGACCTAGTAGTGGTATTGCTGGATCAAAGGGTTTGCACAGTTTTTTAGCTCTTTGGGCAGAGTTCCAAATTGCTCTACAGAATGGTTGGATCAGTTCACAACTCTTTTATGATGTTTACTCGTCTTCCTAGCCAAACACTTGATTTTCTAACTCTTTGTCAAGGTGGACCTCTGTTTCCAGTGGGGGTTAGAGGTGGGTGCACTGTCCTGGGCTTCAGGGATTTTGTTATCACCTGCTTGATCCCCCACCATCTATGGGTCCAGAGCTCTGGAGACAGCCTCTGTGGCTGCTACTGCTACTGCTGCCACCCCCCACCACCCTGGGGCTGGGGCCTGACCAGGACAGACATGCACTTCTATTTTACCCAGATCCAGCAGAGTTTTCCCACTCTTCTTTTTGGTGTTTATGGGTTGAGAAGTCTGGAAACTGCCACAGCTACCAATGATTCAGTCCCCTGAATCCTGTTCCAGCCTGTCTGTCCTGACCCAGGTCAGATTGTGCTCTACTCACTTCCTGATGCAAAAGACTCTTCCTGTAGTCTTTTCAGGTTGTCTTGGGCTGGGGATTTGTTTCACTCTGTAATTATGGGGTTCTGTAGCTCTAGAATTTTTACATTTTTTTAAAAGATATTTGGAGGGCTTTGGGGGAGAGCTCAGGGAAGTCCCTGTTTTACTCTGCAATCTGGGCTCTCTTTCTGACTGCCTGTGTTGTCTTGGTTTGGAAGAATGTCTCATTCGATATTTTGCTGTCTCTGAAATTCCAGAATTTGATTTAAGGTGTTATTTTTAAAGAGAATATTTATCACTGAATGGAGGGCACCACTCCTCTTGTCAATAGAGACTGGAGATTGGTCTAGATGCAAAAGCAAAATGAGATGGGAGGCACAAAGCCAGAGGATTGTGTGAGAGGTCCCACTTTACAACTCCTCTTCTTTTCAAAGGCTGACTATTAGACAGGAAAAGCATACAGCTAACGATACAAACCAAACCTGCCTAGCAGGAGGAAGACGCAGCATTCCCCTCCAGCTTTCTTCTTCCTCTTCTCACAAAGGTCAGGTGCAGCAGGAGATGGAAGGTCTGAAATCAAAGGAGGCAGGTTGCCCTTCTTTGCCCTGGAGGTTCTCCATATCTGAGCTGGGTGACTGGACTGGCAGCCTTATGCAAAGTTATTGCTTTGGGGCAGACGGAAGATGCCTGGCCTAGCCTTACCTTCCTCAAAGAATGTTTTGCTCCCAGTAGGAGATGGAAGACACAAGGCATGAGTCCTTTGAGGTCTTTTTACCTGAAGAGGATGATTATAAGGCAGCATTAGTAGATTCCCTGTCCAGGGGGATATTTCAATTTTTAAATATAAATTCTAAATGTTTAAAGCATTCTGAAGTTAGTATCTATCCTAGCAGATTCTCATCAACAGAAAGACCACGTAGATCCCTTTATTTTAGTATCTTTATTCAAATCACAATTTTTCCATCTCAATGAGCTTTTACACTGCTCAAATTCTAATACACAGAGTTAGAAACCTGATTTAACTGAAACTGGAAGCCAGGATGAAAACACTACTCATATTTAATACCAAGATGCGAAATCATTGGCTGCTTTTGTTTTGTGTTTGGGCAATTTTTTTTAAAAGGAGTGATTGTGATTTTCCTTCTAAGTACAGTAACTAGAAATCCTTCCATATCTTCAGAAAATGTACTTCTTTTTTTAACAAAACTTGCAAAGAGAAAAAGTATTCTGATATGGTTAAGAGGGTTGGTTTTTTTTTTTAACTCATATCTGATAAGCCTGCTGATGTGTTGTTCAGCATTCAGAAGTCTTTGAGACATTTCCACTTATCTTGTCCTGACAGACAAGTTAATCAGTGCTTGGGTGTGAATTATAAGGTGTTACGAATGACTACACAAGAAAAAATTACAGTTGCAAGGATAAAAGTATTTATTGAAGGATACGCATTCTGGCTTCCACCTACTTAAATTCTAATCATACCCACTGCCCTTGGGGCACTTCCTCATATTCAGAGGTTATTAACATTTCTGTGTTGTCTAGTGAAACCTATGAGTCCCTTCTCAGAATAATACTTTCAAATGCATAAAATAAAATACATAAGATTGCATAGGAATTCAATTGTATTGAAGTTCAGTTAACAGAACACTTTTAAAAAAGAAGTTCATGGAGAAATCATGTCTACATCAGAGCTTCTTAAACTGTGGGTCATGACTCCTTATGGAGTCTCAAAAAATCTGGCAACAGTGAAAGTTTCCTGAATGTGTGACGACCAAATACTAATTAAAAATCAAATGTATAATGAATCCAAGATGTTTCTGGCAGCTCTTGCCTGTGTTGTATCATACAACTTTACTATAGCCTTGGTTCTGAACACGATGCATATGCACTTTGCCCTGTGCATGCTCTCAGGCTATGAAACACCAACTAATCAACATTGCTGAAAAGTGAAAAGGGGTCACAAGTAGAAAAAGTTCAAGAAGTCCTGGTCTCGATCTATATATTGCCATCAGGACTTGGTAGAGATCAGAGCAGGGCCCGGCCAAAGCCTACTACACCTCAGCTGTGGCAATAAACACTCTTGAAAGGTGGCATCAACTACCATATATCTCTTGTTTCCATCATAAATAATGGGTCTCTGAATGACTGAACAAAACAGATCTTTGTCTGGCATGTTCCCTGATACTTAAGTCAATGAGAAGTGCTTTTTTGCTCTGATTTGTTCAAAGACAGCTGAATGCATAAATGAACATTTTTTATTATTACTAATAATATTTGAATGCTAATCAAGTAAGGGATATTATATTTACTATACCATTCAACCTAGTGATTGGGGTCTTATTGACCAGAATAACTGAATCATTGAATTTCAGAATTGTTTCAACAGCCTCATTCTAACTCACTCCTGTAAGGAATGCCCATTATAACATGCTCTATAAGTTAACATCTAGCCTCTGCTTAAAGATCTACAAGGAGTGTAGAATTTTTTACCTGGGTTCAGGTTTTGCCCTTGACACATCCTGAGTGTATGAGCTTGGACGGGCCACTTAAATTCTTGGTGTCCCCATATCTCTGGATATTGTATCATAGTTTATAGCTGGGAGGGACCTCAGAAATTAGTACAACTCTCTCATCTTACAGATGAGGAAACCAAGGCCCAGGGAGGTCAAGTGATTTGCTCAGGCCGCAGGTAGTAAGTGCCAAAGGTGGGATATGAACCCAGGTCCTCTGATTCCAATTCAAAGTACTTTCTATTAGATCATGACCATAAGCTGGAGAACTTCACTTGTAGAAGGATTTCTTATTAGGAATTCCCCACACAAGTGAAAGAGGCAAAGGGGCACACAATAACAGAAAAATAAACATTTAGTATGTGTTTATGTCACAGAAATTATTCAACCTTTGAAGATAACTCACAGGCTATGAATACAACTGATGTCCTCCATGTTACCATGAATAATTCCCACGAATATGAATAAATGTTGGTATGAATGATTCAAATTCAAGGGTTATATTCAAAGCTGAGGAGTCTAACTAATGAATTCAAAGTCTAGTTTGAAACAAAGGTTTTGAGGGAGTCACTTGAGCACAGTTTGAAGTACAGTAATCTGTCACTTTATAACGATACTTAAAATAATTTTTCTGTTAAGTTCAGAGTTTTGAAGCCTATTACCACTTCGCAGTGCCAGTCTTGCTATTGATTTCACTTACCTTGTTATTTTGTAAATCATAATAGAAAGCTTCTCAGAGAAACGAGAAACATTTTTGTTCCTGTTGATAGGTCTCTACAGGAATGATTAAGCAATTACTCCTTACAGAGCCAGGGTTCTTAACCTGGGGTCCAAGAACCCTCAAGTTGTCCATGAAATTTGATGGGAAAAAATGAATCATTGCTTTCACCAATTTCTAATTGAAATTTAGCATTTCCTTCAATTGTTTAAAAATATTCTTCTGTGAATAGGTCTATAGGCTTCACCAGATTACCAAAAGAGTCATTGATAACTAAAAGATTGAGACCCTCTACTATAATAGTTCTGATATGGGGAATATAACAGTCTCCAAGCCTGTATATATACCTTTTATTCTTACCTATTATTTTATTATTAAATACATGTTAATTACTATTATTAAATTTTTGTTATCATTGAACACCTATTATTGAAACCCCAGTAGGGCTACCTTTGGATGGTCCATTCTTTCAGATTTATTTTGTATTGATTTCTTCTGGTATTTAATTGTGCTATTCAGGATGACTTCGAGCATCTTGACTAGTAGTAGTCAGTGTATTTCTCATGGGTTGTTTGGAATGCTTGTTTACTTAGAATTTTGCCTCCTGTAAACTGGGATCAGTTATCAATTCATGTTATGGCTTAATGGATGAAATCTTTGAAAGTTATAACAAAAAATATATCACAGGGAAGAGTAAATCATTTCTTAAAAATTTTTTTTATTAATTTATTTGTTTTCATTTTTCTACACTCATGTGTATAAGTCTTGGATTTTCCCCCTCTTCCTCTTCCTTCCTTCTTCTTCCCTCCACCCTCCCTCCCTGAGCTGGTGTGCAATCTTATATGGGTTTTACATATACATTCTAATTAAACACATTTTCACATTGGTCATGTCACACAGAAGAATTAAAATGAATGGGAGAAACCATGAGAAAAACCAAAGCAAAACAAAACATAGCACAAGAGAAAATATTCTGCTTCATTCTGTGATTCAATTCCATAGTTCTTTCTCTGGATATGGAAGGCATTTTGCCTCGAGTCCTTTGGAAATTTTTCAGGTCCTTGCATTGCTGTGAAGTGCTAAGTCTATCAGAAACAGTCCTCACACACTGTGCCTATTACTGTGTACAATATTCTCCTGGTTCTGCTCCTTTCACTCAGTCTCAGTTCATATAAATCCTTTGAGGCCTCTCTGAAGTCTTCCTGTTCATCATTCCTTATAGCACAATATTATTCCATTACATTCATATACCAAAACTTGTTCATTCATTCCTCAATTGGTGAGCATCCCCTTGATTTCCAGTTCCTGGCCACCACAAAGAGAGCTGCTATAAATATTTTTGTACATGTGGGACCTTTTCCCATTTTTATGCTCTCTTTGGGATATAACCCTAGAAGCCATATTACTGTGTTAAAAGGCATGCACATTTTTGTAGCCATTTGGGCATAGTTCCAAATTGCTCTCCAGAATGGTTGGATCAGCTCACAGCTTTACCAACAATGAATTAATGTTCCAGCTCTCCCACATCTTCTCCAACATTTATCATCTTCCTGTTTTGTCATGTTAGCCAATCTGATAGGTGTGATGTGGTACCTCTGAGTTGTTTTGATTTGCATCTCTCTAATCAATAGTGATTTAGAGCATTTTTTCATATGACTGTAAATAACTTTAATTTCTTCCTCTAAAAACTGCCTGTTCATTTATCAGTTAGAAAATGTCTTGTACAAACTTTTCTTGTAAGTAGAAAAATCAGACTCCAAATAAGTTTTCTTGGATTTCAGTTCAACATTTGCTCCTGACCTTCTTTTCCTTTCCTTTCCATTTTCCAGGCCACAGTCCTTGTCTAAGCCCAAGGTACTTTTTGGAAAATATTCTTTTCTTTTTTCTTTTTTTACAAAATATTTTTATTTATACTTTTTTGGTTACATTATCTACATTTACCAATCCAAGACCCACGGAAACATGGGAATACCCATGCTATGTACAGAAAACAGATATTAATCTAAGAAAGGTGCAGTCACACAGGAGATGAAGCAGGAAAGAAGAGTGTTGCAGAATGTACAAAGAGAGAGAATATACAAAATGGGGTAATCATACATCTTGAAAGCAACAGAGAGGCCAAGGAGGATGGGACCTGAGGAAAACCTGTTGGATCTAGTAGTAAAGACCATGTTAATAACTTTGTAGAGAGCAGTTCTAGTTGACTTATGGAAGTCAGATGGCGTGGTGTTGAAAAGCCAGTGGGTGGTGAGGCAGTAGGTGTTATCAGTCCAGATGATCTTCTTTAGCTATTTGGTTGTAAAAAGGAGAAATATAAGGCAGTAGGTGGAGAGAAGAGGCAGGGTTAATGGAAAGTTTTAGATGGATGGAGTTGACCTTGGCATTTAAGATGAAAGAGATAGATGGAGAGATTACTGGGGTAAATTCCAGGAGGACATGTGGGAGGATGGGATGAAGTGCACATGAAGAAGACATTGACCTTGGCTAGGATATGGGCATATTATTCTTTGAATTCAAGCTCTGATGGTCCCCATGTGACTTTGGGTAAGTTCCTCAAGCAACTCTCTGGGCCTCAGCTCTTCATCTGCATCATGAGGATATGGGATGCAAGGTTTGCAAGAAAGAAAATTTAGTCTAGCACCTGGGTAATGGATTGTGTGAGGATAGGAATGGGTTAAGAGGCCAGAGAGTATGAGGAGGATGAAGAATATGATTAGGAGGAATGAGACAGAAGAATAAATGAAAGAACAGGAAATTATGATTCAGAGAAGGGAATTTCTGATTAAAAAATCCTGGAGGTGAGAGATTACAGATGTTGAGAGATCAGAGCTAAGGTTCATTGTGGGCCATTGGAGTTTAAGAGGTCAGTGAACTGGAAAGCTGGGTGTCTGAGGCCAAGATACTTTTGTCATTCAATTTGGTGACCAGGACCTGTTTAGAGCAGGCTGGGCCTTTCCCAGAGGGCCCAGTCCTTTTAGCTTTATTTATAACTTCCCAGAACCTTGTTGGGGGAACATTAAGCCTTTATTGTGGGCCAATCTTTTTGGCTCTAGAAACTGTAAAATCAACTCTACCAATTCTGGTTCTTCCAGAACTAGTGAATTGCCTTTTATTCCTTCTCTCTCTCTCTCTCTCTCTCTCTCTCCTTTAGATTTTACTTATTGTTAGGAATGTTGCAACTGACATGATTTTTTTCCTTCAGCATTTTAAAATTTCTCCGTTGAAAAAAAGATGTCACATTTAGAGTTCCAACAGTTAAATGAATGCTTACAGACTAGTTTTATAAACCACGTGATTTCCTGAACCTCTCTGCTCTCTTTCTTCCCACTATTACTGCAGAAGTAGAGGAGGGTTATGGAGGACTGAGGACCACTTTGCATTTTCTGTTATTTCATGAATGGCCATAGTCAAATAACTCATCAACTGGTCATTCTACTGGAGATGACCCTCATTCTGTGTACTGAGTCTGTATATTAACTGTTAGAAAGCAGACTTAGTCAATTACTGGGATCATGGCTGGAGCCTTTCCATGATGGTAGAAATGTCTAGAGCTTACAATTCACAGATAATAGCCTTTGAGAGGCCAGCATGACCTCTGTACCCCAAGGGGAAATCCAAATAGGACTTTTGTATGGCAACCTTTTGTTCAATCAAATGCATTTATTTATTTTTATTTTTTTTGGAGTGTGGAAGGCAAGGCAAGTGGGGTTAAGGGACTTGCCCAAGGTCGCTCAGCTAGTATGTGTGTCAAATGTCTTGAGGTCACATTTGAACTTAGGTCCTCCTCACTCTCCGGCTAGCTCTCTACTTACTGTGCCACCTAGCTGCCCCTCAACATGCATTAAGCACCTACTATGGGTTAGGCACTGTGTTAGGTGCTTTTACCAAAAAATGCATAATTCTTATTCTCATGAAACTTGCATTCTACTGGGGGAGACAGTATGTACACAGTCAATATATACAGAATTAATGCAAATACATACAAGAGTCCTGCATGTCTTAGAGGTGCCATGACACTTCTCCAAAGGTGGTACTGCTCTATATTCATACAGACCTAATTAAAACTTTGAAGAAGCCTAAACACAAAGAGGGGATCAGTCTTCTTTCACTCTTCTTATTCTTTGGTTATTACACCCACCTTGGAGTCCATGGAAAAATCTTTAAAGCTAAGTTGAATCTTATCACCTAAAGGAGATTAACAGACTCCCTTCTAGAAAAGGTACTCAATGTGCAAAATAGGCATTAGGTAAAGGAGAGCTATTTATTTCTTCTACCACAAAAGAAGTACTTAAAAAGTACAACAGACTCACAATAGCACACTAGCAAATAGCTTAAAAAATGAAACAACTCATTGGCTCCCATTTTAGTCTACTAGGAGGAAAAGACAACTTTATAGCACAATTGAACAGATGTTCTTATTTACCTTGAATCAACATCAACTATAATAACTCTACTTAAATAGCACTTCATGATTACAAAGCATTTCTGCATTTATTTTTCTAGCTGATCTTCACAATAACTTGAGGAGACAGGGTAAGAAGGATGATCTCTGTTTTTACAGGAAGAAGCTGAGACCGTGGTGATTGGCTCCAAGTCATGTAAAACAAAGGGGTTGGACTAGGTGACCATGACAATTCATTCATTTCTAAATTCATGATACTAATCATGGAAAGGCTGGGACTTGAATCCCAAGTTTTTGACTCTGCATCCAGTGATCTTTCCTTCTAGTACCACAGCTGCTCCTTTTCTTTGCTTGCCAAGGTCATCTAGAAAAGAAAAGCCTTGAGCAGTTCTTATTTGTGGATAATTGCTATTAAAAGGTAAAAGGAATATTAAGGCACTCTTTGATCTTTTCTCCCTTGACTTGAAGACTAAACTGTGGGAAAATGTGTCAAATTACCTTACCATAAGACAGACTAAGTAATTTTCTATCATTTTCAACTGCTACCATGCTTTTAGCTGCCGTTACTAAAATATAAAGGACAGATTGGACATTATTTTCAAAGTGCTTTGGGGGACTGGTTTATATGTGACCCTCCTTATATTTTGGAGTAGAGCTAAAGTTCCATTAAACTCTGAAATACTTAAGAGAAGTAGTTTAATCCTTGACTGTCACACTGAATCAGTGGCTTTTGTCAGTTCCATCTGGTCACAGTTTAGTCTATAGCATCATCACATCTTGTATTCCTGGCAGAGTTTCATCCACCTCATTATTCCTAAAAAGGCCCTGCACTGAAAGGTTTTATTTCCAATCTGACACATGGGATAAAATTGTCTTCAGGGTGAAAGGCCTCAGATAACGTATTTTTACCCATGACAACTTATATGAGGAGAAAAAAAAGCTGGAATCTGTTAAAGTTTTAGCCTTGTCTAATTGCTTCTCGTTGAGCAATTTATTTGTCCCCACACAATTATTTGTATTTCCTGCCAACATGTTCTTTTCAATATCTCCTAATATCTGCTCCAGAAATTAGAGATGGAGGAACAGTGAGGTCCTCTTTTCTCTTTCCTGCCAATGCAGGTGTTTTCTAACCACATATTTTCCATGAATGTGCTCAGTTAAATTTTTTAAATAGCGAAGCATTTATACTATGCAATTATTGCAAAGGAAGAAAGGATAGTCAAAAGATAGTGCCACTTTGTTGTCTATGAGAAAATTATTTTTTGATGGCAGTTATATATAGTCCAATTCAATAACCACTTATGGATAACCTATAATGTAGAAAGCACTATGCTAGGCATTGGAGATCGTCCTAGCTTTCCCTAACCTTGCAGTTTAATAGCAGGAATAGGACAGGTATGATCCAAGGTGGACTGTGGAATGGATGAAAAAAAAAGACGAAGCAAAGAATTAAAATGAAATTGTGGATGAAAAGGTCATTTTAATTTGGGAGGGGGGAGGAGAAAAGTAGGAAGGAGTTCTTGGAGGAAGGGGCACCTGAGACTTCTCATTTTCTTGTCACCTAAAGGGGATTAACAGACTCCTATCTAGAAAAGGTACTTAATGTACAAAATAGACATTATGTAAAGGACAGCTACCGAATACCTTAATAGTTTAAATACTTAAACACAAAGACTCTCAACTGCACATTAAGAATAACTAAAAGATGAAACAAAAACCCAATTCTATTTTTGTTGTTATTTATTTAGACCTTTCAGTCCTGTCTTCCTCTTCATAAACCTTTTTGAGGTTTCCTTGGGAAAGATACGAGTGGTTTGCCATTTCCTTCTCCAGGTCATTTTTCAGATGAGGAAACTGAGGCAAAAGGATTAAGTGACATGCCCAAGATCACACAGCTACTAAGTATCTGAGGCAGATGTGGTTTGAGAGGGGTTTAGGGACCCCTTAAGGACCTGGGTGCAGGACAGGGTCTTCCGAAAAGAATTGACAGACTCAAGCATTCTTGAAGTCAGGTTGGCAAAGGTTTATTTTTACACTTTTTAGTAGGCAAAAGTTCTTAAGGAATCTGCTGCCTTAGAGGGGTTTGGTTTGAGTTTATATAGGATAAACTATAGTAAAGCATGTGCCAAATGCTCACTAGGTGATGTGGGGCAGGATTAGGGAGTAGTTAAGGAGTGACCAGTTCTTAAAGGAATAAACATTTTTTGTATCTACTACACAGCTGTTTTATTCAGAGTTCACAGGAAAATTCCAAGGGCAGAGACATAGGGAGGTCTGGTTTTCAGGTGTGCTACCTCACTAAGTTAACTAGCCATCAGAGATGACTGAGAATTGCCCATTCTGCCCACCCAGCAATGCCATATGTGACAAGATAGATATGGGGAGTATACATATGTCCCAAATCTAGGATACATATAATGAGGAGTCCAGGGTATATATAATGAGGTGGGGAGTTGGTATAGATAGTCCAGTAGGTACTGAATGTCTTTATAAGCTAACACAAAGCCAGTTCAAACTAATAATTCTTACAGGTACAGTTTGTTACCATATCAAGAAGAGAGATGAGTGTTTATCTGTTTCCTACTCATAAGTAATTGCTAGGTGTAATGTCCTTGGGCTGGAGAAATATGGTTGTGGAATTGGGGTGTGAGCACAAGCACCCAAGAACCCTATCAAGGCCACATTTGAACTCAGAGCTTCCTGACTCCAGATGAGGTATAAATCTTACCTGGTCATAGTATATGATCCTGGTCTTCTATTGCTGTAATTTCCTTGCTTCCTAGTTTTTTATTTAAAAATTTTGCATCAATATTCATTAGAGAAATTGGACTATAGCTTTCTTTCTCTGTTTCGACTTTTCCTGATTTAAGTATCAGCACCATATTTCTGTTATAAAAGAATATGGTAGGACTTCTTCACCTATTTTCCCAAAGAGTTTTTGTAGTATTAGAGTCAATTGTTATTTAAATACTTGGCAGAATTCATTTGTGAATTCATCTGGCCCTGGGGATATTTCCTAGGAAGTTCATTAATGGCTTGTTCAATTTCATTTTTTAAGATAAGGTTATTTAAGTATTCTATTTTCTCTTCTGTTAATCTGGACAATTGATAGTTTTGTAAATATTCATCCAATGCACTTAAATTGTCAGATTTATTGGCATATAATTGGGCAAAATAGCTCTTAACTATTGCTTTCATTTCCTCTTTGTTGATGGTGAATTCATCATTTCCCTTTCTATACTGATTAATTTGAGTGTTTTCTTCCTTTTTTAAATCTAATTAACTAATGGTTTATCTATTTATTATTTTTTCCCACAAAACCAGCTCTTTTTTTGAGGCATGATTTAAAGTTGTTTTGAGGAAAATTAGGGAGAACTCATGCAACTTCCTGCTTTTTCTCCACCATCTTGACTCCGCCTGCTTTTTTTTAATCAGGAGGTCATGGTCAGATACCTGCTTTAGAATATTATTTGGACAGTGGAGGATAGATTAGAAAGGGGAAAAGGTAAAAATTTTGGTGAATACAGTGAAAATTCACATAGTAATAGGAATTATTGACATTATGTTTTACAGTTTCCAAAGCCACTCCACCTCCAGTCCGTAGCAGTAGCATAATATTGTTCCCATTTTATAGATGTGGAAATTGAGTCTTAGAGAAGTTAAGTGATTTCAACATGTAACAGGTGGTGTTGGGACTTGAATGCATATATTCTAAATTCTTGCCCCTGTGTGTTTCTATGGCTTGTCATTTATAGTTACATAGGAAAACACTGGATGAAACATTCTTGCCCAGTAATTGACAGGATTTAGAGGTGGTCAAGAAAATATATGTTTGGTGGCTCACTTGTCCTTAAATTATTCATGCCATCCAACTAGAAAGGTTGGACTCCATATTCTCTAAGATTCCTTCAAACTCTAAATCTGCTATTTTAAGAGATATGAGTTTCTACTGTGTGTGAAACCCTATAGTAGCAGTTGTCATCAGGGTAAACCAAGAATGTTAAATATCTTACTAGTCCTATAAATTTTATAATCTAGCTATAGTAACATTATATAAAGTTATTTGGAAACAGTTGAGACAATATCTATTTCAAAGGTTGTAAAAGTATGATGTAATGGAAAATGTACTAAATTTGGAGTCAGAGGGTCTAAGTTCAAATCCTGATTCTGTCATTTAGTAGCATTCAAGGTCCTATCTAGCTCCAACCCACATTTCCAGTCTTGTCTCAAACACTTACACTCTTGGCAAACTGAATTGTTTACCACTCTCTGATTTTTTAGCTATTTTTACCAATAAGGAGCATACCTAATTTCATCTTCAGAAGTCCTTAGCAAAGTTTTTTTCTGTTGAATTTGTTAAATTTTTGGGAAACGTATACATATTTCTCTACCGTCACACTGTAAGCAGGATGGTAGGCAAAACCTATTTATTAAGTGTTTGCTATGCATGGGATGAATATCGGCCATGTCATGATCTGTTCTACCCCCAATTATCACTAGTGAGATTACTAGATCAGTTTATTGGAACTCTAAAGAATCACAGAATGTTTGAGTTGGAAATCACCCATGTAATCTAGTCCAATCCCATGTAAAAAGAGTCACATCTATAGCATTCCCCAACAAATGATCATCCAACCTTTGAATAAATCTGGTGAGAGGGGCAGGTAAAGTGTAAATATAAAATAAATACAAGTGTCAACCACTACCTCCTGAGGCAATCTATTTCACTTTTGGATAGCTCTTCTTCTTAGGACATTATTTCCTCCCTCCTACATCTACCTCATTGCAAATTCCACCCTTCACAGCTAGTTTTATGCCCCATGCTCAGACACTATCCTTTTAACCGTCTGTTCACTTCCCAAATCTGTCTTTCTCTTCTGAACTTTTGCCTTTGATTGGCAGCAGTTGTGAAAATACCATATGTGTCCCTAAGGCTTTGATTATTTTTGTCTGAATAATTTGTAATATTTAGCAATGCTTTCTAGGTTCCTTCTGGCAGTATCATTTGTTCCCATGTAAATTACCAAAGTTGGGTGGTAGTCATCCATTTTGATGAGCCTTGGGAGATACTCTGTCACATCTTGGATGAAAAGTTAACAGGCTTCTATTTTTGTTGTTATCAGGTCAAGAATAGTTTCTCTAGTTCCTCTTAGCAGGAAGTCACCAACTCTCCCAACTTTACTCTTCTTACTTTGTCCCTACTGAATGATATTTTAATAGTCAGCTTTTGATTCTCATTATGATTCTTTGGGATATAAACAAGAGCTTTCTTTTCAGAGCACTTATGCAGTCTCGTGTATTTCTTAGCTCTTACTTTACAGAGACCCTTCTTTGAATCAGTTATAGTTTGAAGAGACTTAAGGGTCTGTCCAATCTACTCAAATCATTTAATTGATATACTAGACTCAGGGTGGGGGTATCTCCTAACCCTAACTTTGCCAAGTTATAGGAGTTATTTGGGCACATCTTAGATATATGCTCTCAGAGGACAGCAGAACTATTTTTTTATATTTTTGTTTTTATCAAACCAATAAAGAAATAGGTCTTCAAAGTATGGCTGCTACTTATCTCCTTAGAGTTTAGGGGTAAATCTGAGGGATTAGGGTATTCATCTAATGTTATATTTCAGGGATTTTTGTCAGTGTGTTTATCTTTTAATATAATTATTAAAAAGTTTAAAGATCTATTTTATATTACATTTTCAGTGTATTCCCATACTAGAAGTCTCTAGTAACAAATTAAAACAAGTAAAATTAATAATATACTTCATCTAGAAGTACAATGCAACAATCCACACTGTATCATTCCTCAATTTTCTATTTAAAAAATGAACACCAATTTTCTTTCTTTTTTGTCTGTTAAATAAATTTATTTATTTAACTTTTTACATTAATTTTCACAAAATTTTGGGTTCCGACATTTTCTCCCCATTTGTCCCCTCCCCCCTCCCCAATACACTGAGCATTCTAATTACACATATCACCAATCTGCCCTCTCTTCTTTCATCCCTCTCTTCCCTTACCCCATCTTCACTTTTGTCCTGTAGGGCCAGATAACTTTCTATTCCCCATTATCTGTATTTCTTATTTCCTAGTAGCAGGAAAAATACTCAACAATTGTTCCTTAAACTTTGAGTTCCAACTTCTCCCCATCCCTCCCTCCCCACCCATTCCCTTTGGGAAGGCAGGCAAT
>CM053769.1:533445189-533487116 GCA_028658325.1 Potorous gilbertii | reverse complement strand
AAGCATTGTTCCTCCTTCTCAGAAAGGAAAGGAGCTAACATCTGGTCCCCAAGAAAGTAACTTTCTATGGTCTTATTTTTTTTCCCTTTTCTGGGCATTTTCCCAGCCAGTTACTTGACTTCTGAGATTCCTCTCCACCCCTGCCCAGATTTGCCCAGCTAGTGCTTGAGGTCTGAGATTCAAATGCTTCTCCCCAGCCTCAGAGCTTTAAGTGGTGGCCCAGCTGCTATTCAGGGTAAGATTAAATCAGGTTCTTAGGTGGGGGCAGGGCCACCTCCCAGGCTCAGTTCCCTCAGGGGGTTTATGCAGAGACCTTCTGTAATGGAGCTGCTGAGCTCCTGCCTGCTTTGGGAGCCTCTGGCTGCCCCCTGCCTCTGCTGCTGCCTCCCGAGGGGGCCTGGGTTATGGAGACTCCCCACTCCCCTCTAGGCCAGCCCAGAATTGTCTCTCACTGACCTGTGCGTCTGTGAGTGGAGGAACCTTCGCAGCTGCTGGAGATTCCATCCCTGAAGCCTTCTCGGATCTGTTCTTCTCTGTGCCACGTGGCCAGGGAAGGGCTGGGCTCCACTCCTGTCTGGTGCACGATGGACCTTTGGGATCAATTTTTCAGGCTTCTCTGGAACAGAAATGTCCTTCACTCTGTTGTTCTGTGGCTTCCACTGCTCCAGAATTTGTTAGGAGTTCTTCTTTACAGATATTTTATAGGCTGTAGTTTCGGAGCTAGCATAAGTGTGTCTTTCTCCTACGCCACCTTGGCTCCTCCCCCACCTATTTTCTTTCTTAACCATATCCTACTCTATTGAAAAATAATAAGTAAAACATATCTATTATAAAAGATACACGAATATTGATACAAACCTATCCATACCCATACATACAAGCAAAACAAATTCCTTCACGGGCTATGTGCTACATCTATCTATCTATCTATCTATCTACCTCATCTATATCTATCAATCTATTGATCTATTTGTCTTATTTTGTACACTAAATCCATCTCCTTTGTAAAATGAATAACGTGTTTCATCACTGGTCCTCTATAATGAATCATGACTATTCATTGCATTGACCATAGTTCTTACAGTTTTGAAATCTGCTTGTTTTTACAGTTTGTCATATAAATTGTTCTACTTCTGTATTATTCGTCATTAGTTTGGAAAACTCTTCAAAATTATTTGTATTTTTAATATTGATGTTTTAGTATAAATTGTACTGGGTCTGCTCATTCATTCTGGGTCCGTTTGTATAAGTCTTCTCATGTCTCTTTGAAATCATCCATTTCCTCATTTCTTATACCAAAATAATACTCCATCATATTCAGATACCACAGCTTATTTAGCTATTCCTCAAATGTTGAATATCCCCTTACTTTCCTTTTTTTTGTTGCCACTACAAAAAGCTGCTATAAAAATTTTTGTACGTAAAGACTTTTTCTTCTTTGATTTCTTTTTGACATAGGCTTAGCAATGGCATAGCTATGTCAAAAGTCAAACACTATTTAGTAACTTTCTGTGAATAATTCCAAATTTCTCTCCAGAATGGCTTACCCATCCATAGGTCCACCAACAGTACACTAATGTGCTTGTTTTTTCTCACATCATTTTCTATTTTTGCCATCTTTGTCATTGTGATGGATGGGAGATGGAATCTGAAAAATGCCAACATGACTTAATGAACTGTTAGAAAGATGCAGGAACTCAGGTATTATAGCAAGAATGGCTGGTCTAAAACATTCCCCAAAGTTGGTGACACACTCTCACACCAGAATGTATAGAATCCAGGGGAAGATGGGTTCAAGCTTAGAGAGCACATGTGGAAAAGGGGTAAATAGTTCCTAAAAGTCCTCTTGCTGAGGGCCTCAAGATATTCCTCTAGGTACTTTGCATCTTTTCTGCTGGGCTATTTGCAGAGCCTTAAATGTACTTTCCTCATCCTACTTAATTGTCTTTGGTTCCCAATGCAGGTATTGTTGCCAACCACCACTGTCCTGGAGATGCTGTTAGCCCATCAGATGGAAAAGCCAAATTATTTGACTTTCTAAAATTTCACAAGTCCTTTTTTCCCTGGCTAATTGGGACTAGAGGAGATCAGGATGAGGCCCAGACTAGGGCTCTACTCCTTCCTTCATTCACCCAATCAATTCCTTCTCAGAGATTTATCTAGACATATACTGCTTGGTACTTGGGACAGCTAGGAGGAGGCAGAAGGTGCAGGAATCAGGAGGACCTGAGTTCAAATCTCACCTCAGACACTTGACACTCACTAGCTGTGTGACCTTGGGCAAGTCACTTGACCCCAATTGCCTTGTCCTGGGTCATCTCCAGTCATCCTGATGAATATCTAGTCCCTGGATTCAGATGACTCTGGAGGAGAAGTGAGGCTGGCGACCTTCACAGCCCTCCCTCACTCAAAACAAAGTCAAGCGCAAGTCATGTCATCATTTCTCTGATGTCATGGTCTTCTTTGGCAATGAAGGATGAACACACACACATGCTTGGTACTTGAATCACTCAGGCCCAAATTGGGTCCATATTTTACTGAGGACCCATAAGATGTGAGTAAGTCTTCTCAGCTGGTCCAGACACATTTCCTGTACAAATGCACTCTTCATCATCATGACTTCTTTGTACTTAGTCAAATACCTGTTAGTGATTCAATAGAAATATTCACATCTGATTAAGTTGTCAGGGCTTAGCTTCTTCATACTTGCTTTCAATGAGATGAGGCTTTCTGACACATTTACTCACTTGACTTCCTCTCCCTATCCCCCCCTTACAAACAGATACTGAAAATGAGGCATGGAGAGCTTTTCATGTCTAGCACAGGTTTATACAGCAATATGAATTGGGATTTGAACACAGGTCTTCCTGATTCCAAGCCCAATTCTTTATTTACTATATCTTTATTTCTAATCTTTGCACCACATCCTTTTGCCTTCTACCTTTCTAACACAGAATGTGGCTAGGAGGCACAAAATCAGAGCACTGAACTGGGGACAAGAAGACCTTACTTTGAGTCTTGCCTCAGTCACTCAATAGCTGTGTCGTCCTGGGCAAGCCACTTATCTATTAGTCTCAATTTCCTCATTTGTAAACTGGGGACCATAGTAGCAAACTCCCAGGGTGATGGTAAAAATCAAATGAAACAATATATATGTAAAGCACTTAGCAAATATTAAAATTTTATATAAATAGCATTATGCTATAAATGGCATTGTGACGATGAGTACAATAATGTCAAATACCTCCTCCCCCAGTCTCTTTAGATTCTTTTTCTTCTTTGTTTTCATATTAATGCATCATTTTTTTTAAAAAAAGAATACTTCATTTTCTTTGATAACCTGGAGAGTAAAGGACATTCTCTGTTACTTTTTCATTTTATTTTCAAAAAGACAAACCATTCTACAATTAGAGTATGGCTAGCAATCATTTGGCTATGATAGAAATACATAGTTGATGCATGTCCTTGTAACCTTTGTCGCAGCTCTCCATCCTTGGTGGAAGTGAGATAGTAGCTCTCTGGAGTTCTATGGTGGCAAGGTATTTGTGTGGGATCTAAAACTATGGAGTAGTTACCCTTCTATTTATTCTACTAGCACCTTGCTGACTTCTCCCCAACATCAGAGATGGCAAACCAGTCAGACATGCTTATTCTAGACCTCGACCATTCCTATAAAATCTGTGATCCTTTTCTGCATTTCTAATTGGCATGATATTGTCAAGTCTTCCCTTTCTTGATCTCAAGGTGTTGTTTATTGTGTTGGTTTAGAGATATCGTTATCCTTCTCTTGTGAGGAGGTGTTTAACTCTTCCTACTACTGAAATAGATTGGCTCAGAATTGTATCTTAAAATCTTATTGGCTGAGGATATGAGTTGTTGCTCTAACAGGAACTGATCTTCCCTTTTTGAGTTCCAGTTTATTTCAATGTCCTTAATATTTTGAGGGTAAAATGAAAACTAAGTCTTTCTCTCTTTTTCTGCATCTCTGCTAATCAGTCCAAAGTGGAGATCATAGCCAAATATGATTTAGAGGCAGGAGATCATCCAGTCCAAGCACCCTTATTTTATAGGGGAGGAAATGGTAGGCTTCCAAAGGTGAAATGACAGTCAATAACGCCAAGAGACTGGGAGTCAGAGACTCTGATCTTGCTTTTGTAGGCATCTCTCCTCAACATGATAGATACTGCTTCCCTATGACAATGAGAGTGTTTAGTCTATCAGCGCAGTTGCTGTGTCTGCCTGTCACACCATTTGGGATTTTCTTGGCAAAGTAGTTTGCCATTTCTTTCTCCAGATCATTTTACAGATGAAGAAACCGAGGCAAAAAGAGTTAAGTGACTTGCCCAGGGTCACGTAACTAGTAACTTTTTGAGGTTTGATTTGAACTCAGGTCCTCCTGATTCCAGGCCCAACACAGTCAGTGATGCCAAAATTACAGAGTTTTATATTACTGAATTATGAGCTTCGTGAGGGTAGGTATTGTGTCTTATTCATCTTCATGTATCCCATTAGTGCTTGGTATTAAGGTCATTTGCTTAGTAAATGTCTGTTGAATGAAGATTGAATTTAGGGCATCCATGAAATCCTCATGCCCTTTTAAATTTGATTAAGTGTTGTTTCTAATATAATATCTTGCATAAAACAGGCATTCCTACTATTTTCCCCAAATTTTATTTATGAGTATCATAGAAACCTAAGTGACTTTTGGAAACAAACTTAGTTTAAAAATTTGCAAATTTATTTTTAATTTTATTTATTTCACTGTCTATCTACTTTCATTTAGTGTTTAAAGAGACTCCATTCACTAATATAGATTGCAGACTGTATTATTATATTAATATGTATTGCAGACTGCAACTCATATAATGCAGAAGTTGATCTATGATGTGCATTTGAAGGCACATCAGGGATTGTACGTAGTAAATTTTTTACCCTTGTCTGTGGCATTTATTAAGATAGTACTTGTTTTTTAAAGAAAGAAAAGAAAAATGTGAATCTAAAGAGCTTGAAGTAATCGACCCTAATCTATATTCCATTAAAAGAAACCCTAAAATTTTCCTGTTGTGTAACACATGGGCATCTTCCTTAAAGGAAATAGCTTAGTTTTGCTGATGGCATGATTTTAATAATGAATAATTCAGAAAAGTCACTCAGCTAGAGTTGCTGAAGCATGAGAAAACACCCTAGAATTCTTGGGTTGTTTTGATTGACTTACTAGGAGTAGCTCCATGTTTGCTAAAAAGTAGAATGAGTTATCCAAAATTCATAATAGCTCACATTTTTATAGTGCTTTATAGTTTGCAAAAAGCTTCTGTCATAACACCTCTGTTATTATTCCTATGGAAATTGAGGCTCCAAAAGGTTAAGTGATTTCCTCTTGGCCACATGACTAGTAAGGGGCAGAACATCATTCTTATTCCAAATCTGGAATTCTTTCCACTACATTGAATTGCCTCTGAGTTAAGATAATTAACATTGGAATGCAAATGATGGTGTGAATATCATGTATGACCTATTTTGGGGAGGAATCAAGAGAAAGTGGCCACATTAATAATGTCATGCCATGTCTTTGATATTTTTGACATCATAGGTGCCCAAATGGCACATATTTTATAGAGTCATGGAGAACTTGAAATAGTGTCAGTCATAAAGATTTGAGGGAGAAAAATGAACTGAAAACTGACAAAATGTCATTTGATTCAGCAGACCATAGAAGTGCAAATTCAAGTTAGTTTTTTTATTTTCCAAGTTCTTTATGCCCAGAATGAAAAATGTATAATATATATGTACATATATACATATATATATATACACACACACACACATAGAAAAAAGATGTGTGTGCGTGCGTGTGTGTGTGTGTGTGTGTGTGTGTGTGTGTGTGTGATGGATCAGTTCTGGGAATGCTTTATATCACAGGTGGAATTGTTGCAAGTTATTTGAAAATCAAGATGAATTGATAATTTTATTATTTAATAAGGTGATTTTATTATTTAAAAGGTACAACACTTTTCTAGTGCTAGCTACTTTCCCCTCAGTTTTTGTGAAATCTCCCTAAGACCCTTTCTGAGCATGTCAGTTGCTGCTTCCTCTCCTTTTTTTTCCCTCTCTTATGTAGGAAGGAAATGCTTCAACAAGTCATGCCTTGGGTTAAAGTTTATCACCGAAAACTCTCACATTGATTTTAAAAAGCCCAGTTTGTATTTCTAGATTGTTGCCACAACCTACCAACAGCCAAGATAAAAGGAATCTTCCTGGAATAGATGAAGAAAGAATTAATCCCCTATGGTTATTCACAAACTCACCCAAGAGCAAGAAAATTTGAGGTCATTATGAACGTGGAAGACATCCTGCATCTTTTTTCATCCTTGAAATTTACAAATGATGCTCCAACATGCATGAAGTACAAAGGCAGTCTAAACTTACCTACATTAGTGAATTTCTGATATGATTTTTAAATTTTGCATTTAAAAATAGTTCTATTTCTGCCTTTTATTTTTACAGTCATTTCATTTCATCTGCTTGCCCCCATGCTGGTAACCTTTCCACTTAGTAACAACAAAACACTATTTAAGCAAAGTCAGTCTGTACGGTAACAACCATATTTGGCAGTTTGCATTCCATTTCCCCAGAAGAAAATAGTCTGTTTCCTTATCAGTCCTCCAGGCCTGAGATTGACTTTATCTTTTAAGTGTTACCCAGATCCAAACTAATATCACTGACAGCTTACTAGCATTTCCATTGTGCTTATGTACTTAGATGCTTGTATCCTGTGCTGAAAGCCCCTGTGTTATAGGTGGGGGAAGGGATGGATATCCTTGCTTCCACCCAGCTCTGTTTATCTGCCTTCTTGACAGCATACATGCGTGTGTTTATCCACTTCAGTTCAACAAACATTTATTCAGTTCAGTACAATAAACATTTATCAACCATCAGCTCCTCCTTAAAGCTTTCCCGCCTCCCTCAGTTGTTAATGATCTCTCCCTCTTCAAATGACCTTATTTTTATTTGTTTTTGTACAAGAAACTTCCCTGCCACCTTGCTCCCTACCTGAAGGTGAGCTCCTGGCAGGTAGGGACGATTTAATTTTGTCTTTGTAACCCTCTCCCCTGCCCCTCCCCACTCCTTCCCCGTATCTATTCTTATGTATTGGATATAGTTAAGTGCTTAATAAATGTTTTCTATTGTCTTCAGGTTTTTGAAGAGTTATAATTACATTTGTTCCTCTTGAGCCAAATTGGCAGAGCTAGGACTATTGGGAAAAGTTATAGGGAGAAAGATTTTGAATCAGCAGAAGAAAAGAAGGTTTCTAACCATTGGAACTATTGGAAAGGAGGACAGCATTCCTTGGGAAGTACAAGTCCTGTTACTCAAAATTACCCTGTTTAGGGGAGGCTGGATAATGTTGTCAGAGGAGAGTCATACTTCAGATATGACTAGAAGACTTTGGAAATCTATGTTAATATGAAATCTGTTTCTCTTCTCTTTGGAATGGAAAAAAAAACATTTATTAAGCATTTTGTGCCAAGTGCTATACTAAATGCTACAGATATAAATGATAAATGAATTTTTTTCTCTCAAAGAGGTCACCTGATTGGGGGAGATAACACGTAATGGAGTTTGTGTTTAATTCCTGACAAACGTAAAGACCAGGGAGAATTTGGACAGGAAAAGTAGAAAGGCAAATAGTAAAGCCCGAGGATCGTGAGGAGTAATGGTAGGGCAGATAGTTGGTCCTCTACCAAGAAAATAGTGGGATTAAAAGTTGAACTGCAGTGGGAGTCTGTGGTATTTCCAGCAGATGTAAGGAGCTGAAGGATGGGTGAAGGTGGCTTGGTCACCATCCAAGTAGCAATGGGCATCCTGTGCCTGGCGAGAACTGGGTGGTAGAACTTTGAAGACTGGTTGGGGAAGAGAAGAGTCTGTGGTTCCCCTCAGTGGCAGCAGTTGCTGAAACAACAGCAGATTGATGCAGTGTTGTAGATGTACTCCTGAAAATTTATTTACTGCATATTTTCCAATGGATTTACATGATTAATTTCTTATTTTAATTTTTCATCTTCTTTTTCTTCTTTCTTTTTGTCTCAATTCATTTCCAAATATTCCTCTTCTCTCCCCCACCTGGAATGTTATCCCTTGATAACAAAGATTTAAAAAGAGAGAAAAAAAGCAATTCCACAAAACCAATCAATTTATCAGTTGTGCCTGAGAGTCTTACACTGAGGATTTAAAAGATGCTTTCTCTTAATTTTTGATTGATATGTCATAAGCAATGGCTCCTACCACTCAAGCTTTGAGGTCCTTCTCTTCTGGCCTCTAGGCTTAGTATTTAGTGATTTATAAATAAACATTTGGATGGAAGGGGAGAAGCTGTGTTTAAATGTGTGCATCCAGGATGCCTTTGTTACATGAATCATCTCATACCCATACTTTAAAAATATTTCTCCCAAACATGGATTTTCTTAAAATCCAAGAATCTGTTTATGCAGAACTACATTTCCAACCACAGATATTTGTTGAGTTAATAATTATATATGTATATTTATATTTAGAAATGCCACAGGATGGTGGTGAAGAGGTTGTCTTCAAAAGGGATGGAATGTGGTAGAATTTTTCTGTCTATTTTAATTTCTATGTTTTTGCAATGGGTTATTTATTCTAATTGTAATAATAGTAATCAAAAACACAAAAACTTCCAAATGAAATAGTTTATCTTATTTTATATTGATTACTTTTGTTTTTATAACATGTATTTTTTAAAATAGATCCCTCCCCTTTTTCTACTCAGCGGCCATAATGCCTTATAGAAAAGATGAAAAAAAGGAATTAAAAATTAGTTCAGCAGAATTAACCAATGCAATTAACAGTCAATCAACAAACGTTTGTTAAGTACTTATTATACACCATGCACTATTCTAAGAGCTAGGGATATAAAGATAAAATCTATCTCTTCCAGGCATGGAGGACAGCCAATGGAGACAGGAGATGGAGTGATGCAAATAAGTAGACCAGTATAATTAAATGGTAGAGTGTGTGAAAGAGGGTGAAGGGTAAGAAGACTGAAAAGGTAGCAAGGGGCCAGGTTATGAAGACTTTTAGATACTCTTGTAAAACTTGATATTTCACCATGAAAGTAGTAGGGAACCATTATAGTTTAATGACCTTGAAGGGGACTGGTGTGTTGTGACATGGTCAGACCTATGCTTTAGGAAAAGCACTTTGGCAGGTTATTAGAGGATGAATTGGAGTAAGGAGAGAGGTAAGTTAGGGAGACCACTGGGAAAAGGTGATTAATAGCATGGGTGGGGAACCTGCCGGCTGTGATTTCCCTGAAGTTTGGATTCAGTCACAGGGCTGCACCAGAGGACGTAGAGAATCATGTGGCCTTCAGGCCACAGTTTTCCCAGTCCTGACCTGGACTAGCATGGTGGCTATGGAAGTGAGAGATGTCACGAAGGTAGGAACTACAAGATTTGACATGAATTAGACATATGAAATGAGACTACCCTCAACCTATATATATATATATAATATTTATGATATATGAGATATATGATTTATAATATACATATACGATATATAATATATACAATATACATCATATATAATATATAGTGTATATACACTATGTAATATATGATATAATATTATAATATACTATATAATATGATATGATATAATATATAGTATATGATATATGAAATATATATATATTTATATGTTGTGACTTTGTTTTTGTCTATCTTTGTATCCCCAGGACTTAGTACAAGTGCCTGGATTATACAAGGGGCTGAATGAATGCTACTTGAATGTCTGATTATGAGGGAAAAGTTGCTGCTTCAGTGAAGGCAGAAAGTGCATTTTTGAAACTCTTTGGCCAAGGCTGGTCATTGTAATTAGTGAGTGTTCAGCTTCATTCTTTTGTTTTTATGTTATTATTAGATAAATTATTTATTTAGCTCTTTAGGTTGTACAGAATGCTTTTCTTGTAACTATCCCTGTAAGTGGCAAATCTAAGACTCAAACCAATGACTTCTGTTATCTACTATGTTGTGATACCCAACACTATACTATTTTTCCCTTCTAATTAAAAAAAAATAGTGACAGGAACTTTTGGCAGAATGTACTTTCATTTCGCAATATAGTTATTTTTTTCTGTTATATGTTCTTAAAAATAGATGCAAATGACTGACTACTAGGCTTGGAATTGTGAAGACCCTCATTCACATGTTGCCTGTGAAACATGATAGTTATATTTTCAATGCCTCAGAGAACTTTCTGATAGCCTAACTAACACTTTAATGCAATTGATAGGATCATTTTCTGTACTGTGAGTTCCCTATATTAAAGGAGTGACAGATTTGAACCTACCACAAGGAAAGTATGTTAAAAGAATGAAACAAATAGGCAAAATTATTTATTTTTTTTTCAAGAAGGCAACCTTTGAGCTTGATAAAAATGATTCCTGGGTCTATTTCTTCCTCTCAGGACTTTTTCCTTCTGTCCAACAGTAACGTTTTCACTTTGGAGATCCCTCTGCCCTAACACCCTTTATTATTGGTCAGTCTCTTCACTGGATGACCATTTCATGAGGTGTCCAGATCATGTTCACTTCAGTACTGGCCCCATTCACTCTCTGGACTTGTTCAACTTCTCTCTCATAGTTTTGACCTGTATTTGTATCTACACCATTTATCACAGTGTCTGCATGTAGTAAATGCTTAATATATACTCAACTACTGTTTTATTCTCCCTCCCACCCTGCCTTCCTGCCTGCCTGCCTTCCTGCCTGCCTGCCTGCCCACCTGCCTGCTGGCCCCACCTTGGTCTCCAACATAACATACCATCAGTTTTATATAGAATTTTATTAGGAAATCAATGCCTATCTGTAGCAGCGTTATCAAACTCAAATAGAAACAGCATATCATGAAACTATCCATAAAGATCCCAATGGGCTGCATATTGACTTAGAAAGTCAGACATTAATATTATCTATGTTATTTTGTCTTATTTATTTTGTTAAATATTTCCCAAATACATTTTCATCTAGTTCAGTATACTCTGGCATTTATTTGACACCTCTGATCCACATTATATTTTCCCCGCTGAAAGGAGAAGCAAACATGCAAACACAGGTTAAGGTAGCATTAACTGGGCTCCACTAATGATGAATCATATAACATCATACTTGTTCTTCACTTAGGATTCTTACTACAAAATGAATGGACTTGATTAAAAGTAATCTTCATAAAATATAGATGACCAAGGGGAAAAGATTCATTTTTACAATTCTTTTATTACTTATTGAAGGTTCCAAATTGACAAGATCCAGAAAGAAACAATGTTTCTGTCCTTACAGGGGTCTGGAGTTCAAGGACATTGCAATTTTAAATGTATATTGGAGATGGATTTCAGTGGACATAATGTGACTGGAGAAAAATCTTCTCTAGCTCAGAAATTCTTGGAGTCTAAGCATTTAGAGGAGATAAGAAAAATGGCCTGGGGAGAAAAATTGGATGATACTGACTTTGTGTGAAAGTGCCTAAAGGACTGTGTCACTTTGAGCTAAAAGCACCCTCACCTGAATGTCAAATAAAAAGGAAACTGCCTCTCATAGTGGATAGTGTGCTTGGAGTCACGATTCAAGTCTATTCATTGCGATAGTGGACCTGGGAGAATACCAATCTCTCACTGTCCCCAGACAATATGTTAAACATTTGTCATAGAAAAAATATAGATCAGCATTGGGAGAGGAAATTTTTCACCAGGTGTTCATGCACTCATTAAGTCAGATCTGGTCAAAGACACAAGTAGGAGCCAACAAATCCCAACACACCAAAGAATTGTTTTATTGTTAAAAAAAAGGTTTCAAGATCTGTCATGAATGAAGGTTTTTTTTTTTTGTCATTTTCATTTATAAATGTGTAGTGGATAGATCACTGGGGCTGGACTCAGGAAGACCTGAATTCAAATTTCTACCTCAGACATTTTGTGACTGTGAAACTTTAGGCAAGTCCCTTAACCCTTAACCTCTGTTTGCCCCAATTTCCTTAATTGTAAAATGGAGATAGTGATGACACCTACCTCCCAGGGTTGTTGTGAAAATTAAATGAGATAATCTTTTTTAGAGCATGTAGCATAGTTTCTGGTACACATAGTAGGTGTTATATAAATTCTAGTTATTGTTATCACAAGTACTCTCCTTATTGGGGTTCCAAGAACAAACACTGGGTGGTTTATGAGCATGGTGTACCGTGCCTGAGCAGTGGCTACAGATTCAGAAGCCTCACTGATTACTAGCTCTGTGACTTTGGGCAGCTGTGGCTACCCTCTTCTCCCAGGCACCCCTTTACAATCTTGACACTATAATTGGCTAGTTTATTTATCCTCATTTGACTGTCTCAATGTCATCTTTTGCCAACTAGGGATGACATTACCTAATTTACAGAATTATTCTGAGATTCAAATGGCATAATTATGAAAAATGCTTGATGACCTAAGAGCATCATATAATTTTTTTTGTTAGTTTCTTTTGGGAGGGATAGCAGGCTTCAGTGGAAAAAACATTGGACTTGGAGTTCATTTTCAGAATTTGTTTACACACTTGGTAGCTGTGTGAACTTTGAAAAGTCGTAACTTTTTTGGGCATGTTCCCTCATTTGTAAAATGGAGATAATTTTCACAAGACCTCCCTTACATGCTTAATGTGAAGAAATGACTTCCCCCACCTTGTAAGAATAATCCAAACAGAGCCATGTTATATCAACAAAAAGAAATATATTTATGTAATTTATAAATATGTTTGAATATATGAATACTTTTATAAACTCTGCTGGAAAAGTCCCAGATATGTGTGTTTTATACAATGCACACGGGCCAGATAATGAGCAAACAAAATAAAAAATGATTGAACTGTGGTCTATTATTTGTAATTTGTTTTAAGGAAAAAGGAAGCAAACATTTGTTAATTAACCTTAACCCTCCATGTATCAGGCACTGTGGTAAGTACTTTACAAATAATATCTCATTTAACCTTCACAACAACCATGAGAGGTTGGTGCCATCATTACTCATACTTTAAAAAGTGAGACAGACCTGTTAAAGGACTTGCCCTGAAACAGGAT
Organism: Potorous gilbertii; assembly: GCA_028658325.1. Taxonomy (NCBI): domain Eukaryota; kingdom Metazoa; phylum Chordata; class Mammalia; order Diprotodontia; family Potoroidae; genus Potorous; species Potorous gilbertii. Next base: position 533,473,992 of record CM053769.1, on the reverse strand, counting down.
TTGAACTCAGGTCTTCCTGACTCTAGATGTTGCACCCTCTCCACTGAACCATTTAACTTCCTAGCAGTACACATTAACTTAAAATATCAAAAATATCTGTTGGCTTCCATGATACCTTTTATGATCACTTTAATTCTACATATTCAGATTTTTACAGTTAACATCAGTGTCTAAACTTTTATTGTACTTTCTTTGCTCTATGTCACATCATATAAGTATTCTCATATTTCTTTCTAGTCTGCATTTCTTAGAGTGCAATAATATTTCATTAGGGTCATAAAGCATAATTTGACCCCACCTCTCCAACTGTGGTCATTTTCCCTCCTTTTCTACAAAGTTGAGTACTTAGATGACAGTCACACCACCTCATAGCTGAAAAAATGGGGACTTCAGTACCAATGTTCATAATTCCCTCAAACAAGTCTTCCCCCTCCCAAATCATTAACTGTTTCAATTCCTTGGACTTGCACCTTTCCTTGCTCACCTGAGCCACTCAAACAAATGGTGATGCTCTTGATTTCACGGTCTCAGATAAGCCCTCTGCCTCTATGAGGCAGTTCTCTGAAATTCTTCCACTTCAATACAAATTTTTATCTTTCCAGCTCTGTCTGTGCCTTATTCCTCATAAGCCTATTTTTCATCCTCTCTGTGACCATTAGTTGCTTCATCTTTCCTTTGTCTCCCACTTCGTCATCACTGCTTTATCCTAACTTTCCTCCATTCACAATCTTGACTCTATAGTTAATCCATTCATTTATATACTTTGCACTCCTTCGTCTGAGCACAGTAATTAAATCAATAGGACCATTGCTTCTAGAAAGGGTCAGATAAACTGCTCTATGGATCTACTTAATATCCTATGACTTGCTAGGTCAAAACTCCCTTCCCTGGCCACCATTCTCCTTTATGTGTCTTTCCCTTATTAGGAATGTCCTTAAGGGCAAGGTTTGTCAAAAATTTTGTATTTGTATTTACCTAAAAGACTATTTTACAGAGAACTCGCACAAGACAAGTGCTTACATGAAGAAAAAATATAGGGACCCTCTCAAGGTCTCTCTGAAGAACTTTGGAATCAGTTGTGGAGATGCTGGCAAAGGACTGACCATATCATAGAAGGAACTGTGCTCTATGAGTGAAGTAGAATTACAGTAGTCCCAAAGAAATGTGAGATGACCATCTTCCAGGTAAAGGATCATCCTATTAAGGAGGACTTTAGCAAGAATCTTGCCAGCAGTGACTAAGAGAGAGACCCCACTGTGATTGTTGCAGGACAATTATTTCCTTACCTTTATAGAGATGGACAAAGGAGGCATATTTGAACTCCTGGGGGATAACGTCCTCTTGCCATATAACCTGTAATATTTCAGTCAGCTTTTGTATGAGCAATGGCCCCCCACCTTGTAAATCTCAGCTGGAATAGAATCAGCACTAGGTGCTTTGCCACATGAAAGGAGCCTAATGGCACTCAAAATCTCATAAACTTTTCATAGACTTATCCTTTTCAAGCTAAATATTCGCATTCATCAAAAGTGCCACCCCCAAGGAAAATGACTACCAAAACAATTAATGTCAACAAATTAGAGCTCTTCTCTGAGCTTGAACAGTTTGTGGCTAATATGGAGGGAAAGTTGAGTGAACACAGAATTAGCAACAGTGGAGAAGAAAAGGAGCATGTAGCTTTCAGAGATTTAGTGTATAGAACTGCATTTGCTCATCTGGATTAGAACACTTGCAAACACCAAGACTGTTTTGATGAAAATAATGAGGAAATCCAGAAGTTGCTAAATGAAAAAAAGAGAACTCCACAGTATTTGCCAGTAGGATAGTTCATCCATTTCTAAGAAGGCAGCATTTAATTCTATCAAAAGTAAAGTAAAAGCAAAGCTTAGAGAGATGCAGGATTCCTGACTCAAGAAGAAGGCACATGAAATTCAGTTTTATGTTGATAGTAACAATTCAAAGCGCTTTTATGATTCCCTGAAAGCTATTTATGGACTAAAAACTATGGTGTATCACAACTACTCAGTGCTGATGGAGCCACATTGATTAGTGATAAGAACATGATCCTAGAGAGATGGATTGAACACTGCCATACCTCAGGTTGAAGTCAATTCCTCTTTAGCTAAACTAAATTACTCATGGGTAATGAATGAACAGTTAGTTGTACTTCTGTTAAAGTTATAGCACTGGTCTAAAGATTTATTTAAAATAGGCCTATGAAAATTATGTAAACTCATGGGATGGCTTATACAAAACATTTTTTCCATAAATTTTATACTGAGAAGAGGACGGACTCTTTTCTTTTACTAAAAACTAAGAATCTATACTCAATTCAAATAGAGTTTTCAATTTCTTTTCCCATTCTTATCTCCATGAGGATGACCATTAGTTTACCAACACATATAAAACCTTTCAAATACTCTGTAGACTAAGGCTTAATTTTCCTTTTCCTTTCTCATAACCCATTGGGATTCCTCAAAAAACAGATTGATCCAGGTTATTTATAGTGGAGTTGGGTGATTGATTTAAATTAAATCTTCTTTTTAAAATGCAAAAGAATATGTCCATTTCCCTCCTCCTCTCTTCTTGAAACAGTAATCAACTTGTTAATAATTTTTTTCAATTTATGAGATCCAATTATATTTCTCTTGAGAGCTATAGAACAAAATTTTAGTTTTTATTCATTTATGTATGTTCATTTATATTCAATCTTTAAAAAGATGTTATTTTCTTGCTCTTAAATTCGCCTCTCTGTCCATACTCTTGCTCATGCCTTAGAAGGCAAATTCATGAGGTGATTTTACAAAAAAAAAAGTCAGTATCTGGTAGCCAACTTCCTGGTGATGAGCCTTTCTGAATTAAACTAGGACAGTCCTCAAAGGACTGTCCATTGCCAAGTCCAGATTTGAGGCTCTTTGAGCTTTGTTGATCCTGCCAGAGCTTGATTGGTCTACATTGATTTTGCACCTTGGTTTTGGCAGGTGAGTCTGACCCTGCTCTTGAGGCACTGCATAGAGACAGAAAAACAGGAAAAAATCATTGATTCTATATGACCTTTAGTCTTAGTCGGGAGATACAATCATTCTACTCACACTATGGTGTCAATGAGTGATACTAAGGTCTTTCTGATGCTCCTCAGAAACTCACTCTATGTTGATGTCCTTTAAAAATTTCCATGAAATACTCCAGAGAATAGACTTTAGGGTCCTAGAGCAACTTTCATGGTCTAATGAAGCATCAGAGTTGAATTTCATCATCTGCCAAAGTCCTATATTGATCTATTATCTTTCTTTGCCTGTCTCAATGTCTGTATTCCTTCCACTTACCTTTACTTTTGCTTTACTCTAGATTAGTTATTTTTTTTAAAGAAGAGAATTTTTTAGTGTGGAAACCTTTCCTCCCATGCAAATTGGTAATTCCTCTGTAACTCATAGCAGAGAGTGACCTGTATTACAAGTCAAGTGACTCATTTCGTGTTTATATAGCCTGTACGTGTTAGAGATAGGTTGTAAAGAGAGGAATGTTTTCTCTGACTCCCAGGCTGGCCCTCTATTCTTTGTTGCATTGACATATGCATGAATAAGTCTATGTTGTATAGATAAAGACATGCATACATTTCCCATAAGGCCATATTAACCCCTTCCCGCCCAACACAGCTATTAATTGGTACAGGAAGAGACAAAGAGACTGTTAGGAAGATATAGGAAGAAAGAGATTCTCTCATAGTTCTGTGGAACAGAAACGCAAACCTGGGGCAGCAAATAATGGACTGATATCAAGTGGTGGTAGTGAGGGGTGGGTGGTATATTGGCATCCTCTAGTATTTCATTATCAGAAGTGCCTGACAGCCAGGGAGAAGAAGGTGGCATTGGTATTATATCTGATTGTAATTGATTGAATTGGGGAGAATCCCTAATCTAATTCTTTCATCATCAAGAGCCGAATAGTATTGGCATTACAAGAAGAAGACTTTAAATTGGGAAACAGTAGTGAATTGGAAATTGGGTCACCTGGGTTGGTGAATTTGAAGCTCAGTGATTGGGTGACCATGGGCAAATCAATCTCCCTAGGTTTCTATGTTCTCATTGATAAAATGAAGGATTCAAACTAGATGATAGCTAACTGGGCTTCTAGCTTAAAAAACAAAACAAATGGAACTATAATTGTAGATCCTTTCTTCATACTTTTTTTAAATACCCAGGTTTAAGCTGATGATGGCTCCCTGCTAAAATTCCACCTTGTACAAGTCTTTCTGAACTCTCTTTAATCTTAGTTATCTCTGGTTAGATTGTAAATTCCCTCGAGGACAGGACTAGCTTTTGCATTTCTTTGTAGCCTTAGAAGTTAGCACAGGGCCTGACATGCATTGTTTTTTTTTTTTTGTTTTTTTTTTTTAAAACCAGAGCCTCTGATCCCAAAACAACAGTCAGTGTTTAAAGAATATTTATTAACTATCAAGATTTTATTCTATTTGGTAGTCTGACTTCTGACAAAATACAAAAGTTAATCAATTTATAAAATGTTTGCAGCCATATATCTCAAAATATTTTCCATGAAATCCTACTATCAATCATTTTTGGGTTAGCAAATAATGCTGGGAAGAGTGAGGCATTATACCTTAAGCCAGTCTCTCACTTCTTAGTGTGAATTAACTACAAATTGACTAACATCTTAACACTATAATATATAGCTTTAAGGGATTATTGATTAGGACAAAAGGGCAGTTTTCTATCATAGGATGTTTGCACTAATTCATTTTCTGGGGAAGGAAAAGAGTTAATAGAACACAAGTATCACAAGCTATGGTGGGGATAAAGGCTGGTTGAAAAACAAAGGGTTCTGAAGGTCCTGAAGACAAACTTTTTGCTTCTAGATTTTGCTTTGGGTTCTCCCTATTTGCCAGATATTCCAGGTCTTTTCTAGCTAATTGAAATTGAGTAAATACAATACTTAAGGTGTTTGGATAACAATTTGGTTTCTTCATAAAATGTTGAGGAAAACTGTTATTGTAGTGTATGTTCCTGCTTTTTCCAGTGCCTGAAGCTATACTGTTAATATAAAGAAAGTCAAATTTTTTTCTGTTTGTTTATTAGACTCTGATCTTTAGAAGGAGCAATGGGAAGAAGTGAGAAAACTTAGTTAACTTTAATATTTTAATTATATTGCAGCTGTTTAAAGTGGTTTAATTTATAGAAATGCCTTAACATTCTCGTTGCCACTAATTTATTTTAATGGACATGGAGACAGTTCAAAGTTATAACTCTTTTCTGCTAACATTTTACCTTATTGTCTAATTTGTGACAATCGAGGCATCTTTTATTATGTTTCCAAGGGAACTATAATAGTGTTATCAAATGAAACTTTTTTTGTCAGTAAAGGATCTCTGTAACTGGCAATTCTGGTTCTGAAATAAAAGCCCTGGCAGCTTAGAGATGCAGAGACATTGTAGTGTTATGCTTGTAGATTTGCTGCCAATCCCATTCAAAATCAGGAGGATTGACACATGATTAGAAATCAAATTTTTCTGGGTGTGGAGATCTGATCAGCTACTTCCCAGTTTTGATGGTCAATTCACACAAAGTAGTGATCCTGCCTACAGTATAAGGCTGTTCATGTAGGAACCTCAAGGAATTCCACCTCTTCAATTTCCATTACCCAGTCTCAATTTTCCCTTTTGTTCTTTGGGTAGTGTTACTAGTACTGGTTCAAAAAAAATGGAACTCATATCCTATGATGTTGGGAGAGCAGAAACCACTGGTAGAAGGATTCTTTTCTGAGTTTGTAAGCAGCAGGAGAGGACCAGTCAGGAAGCTATTCAAGCTGGTTAGGTCGCAGGGGTGGCAGTTGTCGATGAGAGCGAGTTCCAGCATGGTCTGGCTAGATTAATGCCTGAAAGTCTAAACCCTCTATGTCCTCACCTTGAAAGAAGTAGGACTCATAAGGTTTTAAATTTATAGTCTTTATTATCAATGAAGCAGGTCCATGATGCAGTAGATAGAATATGAGGCTTGAAATCAGGAAGACTCATTTTTCTTAGTTCAGTCCCAAGCATTAGCTAGTAGGGTGACCCTAGGCAAGTCATTTAATCCTCTTTGCCTCAGTTTCCTCATCTGTAAAATGAGCTGGAGAAGGAAGTGGCAAACCACTTCAGTATATTTGCCACAAAAGCCCCTCCCCGCAAAAAAAGGTTAGAAAGGGATGGACATGACCGAAGTAACTGAGCAACCACCACAAAATCATCAATGAATAATTATTCAGCATCCATAGGACCTAAGACATTTTGGAAAATTCTAAATTTTCTAATAAAAGTATAACCTAGATTTAAAAAAGCTTATATACTTTATAAAATATTTCTTTACAAAATAAGTCACTGAAGAAATCCTTTAAGCAACTCATTCCCTTGTGTAGTACTAGATTATTTTATTGACAAAGAAAGAATCCAAACTTTGCAAGGAATATATCTATTTGAAAAGTCATGTATACTTATCCCTGGAAGTACAGAAGAGATGGGGCAAATACTCAAACATGTGTGGGAGAAAAGTAAGTTTAATGATTGTTTTGAAGTAGGGTATAATAACTTTTATTTCCATTTTGCTAAATCAGAGTGAGCTCCAGGAAAAAGGTAGAATTTTAAGAAAAGGGATAGATGTAGCTTTGTAGATAGAGAGACTAATGTCTAATATTCAGGCATTGATATATCATTGGTATGCATCAAAGAGAACAGACAGAAGACCAGAAAGTTACATATTTATTATGTATTTAAAAGAAAAAATAATCTGTGCATGAAAGAGACTCCTAGTTTTGTGGATAATATCTCTTTTCTACTTTACATATGAAAATGCCATTTTATTTAGCATTTGTTAGGTCCAGAATTTAAAAAAAGTTTGTAAATGTGAAAAATCATCGATGAATGCCTAGAGGCGGCAGAAGGAAGATATGCCTGAGAAGATGTGGAAATAGTGAGAAGAACTGTCTACTGAAGCCAGTGGGGAGGCATGAGGAAAAGAATAGTAATTAAAGGCCAGGTATGAGGTATGAGAAAAAGAATAGTAATTAAAGGCCAGGATAAAGTAGAAGATCCTTAAAGTCTAGAGTCTAGGCTCTCGACCATGGCATTGGCACTGGCATTCATTCAAGAAATGTACGTATGTGTGATGCATTGAGTCAGTTGGGGACAGGGTAGGATAGGATGGGGAAATATCAGGATAAAAAGGACAGACCTGGGTCTTAAGTTGTAGAAATAAAATGGTTGTATGAATACCTACCCTAATGGAATAGAACATAATATGTGAATACACGAGGTACAAAGTACTATATAAGGTCCAAATGAGGAAAGATATTTTCTGGAATGCAGGACTCAGGGAAGGCTTCAAGGATGAAGTAACATTTGGAATGGGCTTTAAATAATGGTCATTTTACTCCTTATTCTCTGAATGACTTCAGGATTACAAATAGACCTTCATGAAGCAGAGAAAGAGAATAATGGGGGAAAATATTGCCCAAGAAGATCTCAGCTAAAAGAATTGCCTGAAAAAATGGTTAAGTTTTGCTAATTAAGCAAATTAACCTAATTAAGACCTCTTGATGAATTTTTGTAGGTTTTGTAAACATAACTAAAACTTGACATATTTTTAAAGGTACATTTTATACTAAAGGTCTTTTAAATAGTTATTTTTTAATGCATAATTTTAGAATTGTAAAGGCACTAAGAGAGAGAAAAATATTTCTGCACCCAATCATAAAGTATTTTTCTTTTTGAGGGAGTTGGGGCTAAATGACTTGCCCAGAGTCCCCCAACTAGAGAGTGTCTGAAGCCACATTTTGACTCAGGTTATCCTGACTCCAGGTCTCACGCCCTATTCATTGAGCCACATAGCTGTCCCTTCAGCAAATATTTATTTAAGACATTATATGACAGTCTGTTATTATGCAAGGTAATAGGAGTCCAGATGCAATGAATGAAACAATTCCCATTTGCAAGGAACTTACATTCTAATGGAGAAGATGGGGACATAGTTAAGTACATACAGAATAAATGTGAAAGGAATCAGCACCAGTAAATATGAAGTGGTTAAATACATGCATGTTTGGGAGATAGAACACTAGCAGCTGCTCAGATCAGGAAAGGTTTCATGAAGGAAGTGGTATTTGACTGCATCTTGATGGAAGAGAGTGATTCAGTGAGGTGGAGATGAGGAGGGAGTGCATTCCAGGCCCCGGGGACAGCCAGGGCAAAGTCACAGTGAGGAGGTGGAAGGTGGGAAAATATGAGGGTAAGTTTGGCTAGATCACAGAGTGAGCAACAGGGAGTAATATTCAATGAAACTGGAAAGATTCATTGGAACCAGGTTGTAAAAACAAAGGAGCAGAGTTTATATTTTACACTAGAGATACTAGAGTTTATTGAATCAGAGAGTGACATGGTCAGGGCTCTGCTTAAGGAAAGTCACTTGGGCAGTAATGTGTGGGTTGGAGTGGGGAGAAATTTGAGGCAGTTAAGAGGTTGTTGGTTATCTATTGGAGGAGTTATGAGGGCCTGAATGAATGATTAAAAAATTAAATGCTTAATAGGTATGCAAATCAGGGTGAAACTCTGGAGATACAAAAAGAAAAGCTAGAGAGCCTTGCTTTTAAGGAACTCACAGTCTAATAGTTGGAGCAACAAAAATATCTTCCAGGCGTAAGTGAGATCAAAAAGCCCAGTAATCCATAGGGTGCAATGGCAGATGGTTAAAGTATCTTTAAATATCATTTGTGTTGATAAAAATATATAATTCTTTTGATGTTGAATTATTTGATAATACCAAGGATTTTGGTGGTAAGAATTTTCTTTTCTGGGTCTTTAGTCACTTTGGCTATAGAGATACAGTAATTGAAGAGTCAATTGAGAGACCATGACTCCAGAAGAGGATCTTTCCTAGATAATGGCTGTAAGGGTCAGGCTAGAAGTAAAGTTGGTGGTCTGGGAGTCATGGCTGCTCTTGGGAACAGTGGTGGTGTTGGTGGTTATATGGATGGAAGACCCCTACTCCATGAGTGTTGCTCCCTTCAATGACAGCTATAGGAACTAGATTGGTGATATCGGGGTATTGAAATTCCTAGGTCTCTAAGGATCTGGGTCCTGGACTGTCTCCACTGAGGTTTAAGCAAAGGTGGTGGAGGTGGTGGTGGTAATGATTTTTTAACCTATGTGATACATGCTGCCTTATCTCCTTGTTTTAGGATGTTTTTTTCAGTCCAAACTAACGTGGTAGCTGTGTAAGTGGAGATGAATTGGATAGGGGAGATGTTGTGGAGGTAGAAGTAGCAAGATTTGACAACTGGTTGGTGATGTAGAATAAGAGACAATGAAGAATCAAAGATAGCCCTGAGGTTATGAATGGGAGAGAATGGAAGAATTACTAATTGTTTTGAAATAGGGTATAACATTTATTTCCATTTTGCTATGGAAATGAGGAATTTTGACAGAAATGAGGAATTTTGGAAGAGGGAACACTTGGGTGGTGTGTGTGTGTGTGTGTGTGTGTGTGTGTGATGAATTCTATTTTGGAAATGTTGAATTTAAAATATATCTGGGGAATACAGTTTGAAATGTCTAATACATTATTACTACTTGAAACCTATAAACTTAGGGGAAAGACAAGAGTTGGATAAATAGATCTGTGAGTCATTGGTATAGAAATGATCATTAAAAAAAGAAATAACTGTTAAACCCATGGAAAGTTGATGAGGGGATAGAGAGAGGAATGGGGAGAGACAGACAGAGAGAGAGAGAGACAGGGAGACAGAGACAGAGACAAAAAACAGAATAGAAGAAGGCCAAATTCAGAACCTTGTGGAGCATTCACATTTAAGGGGCATGATATGAAAGATTAACTGGCAAAAAGGACTGAGAAAGAGTGGTTAAAGAGCTAAGAGAAGAAGCAAGAAAAAGGAGTGCCACAAAAAATTCAGAGAGGAGACTATCAAGAAGAAGGTTGTTAATGGTGGTGAATGCAGTTAGCTAGGTTGAGAAAGACAAAGACAGAAAAAACAATCAGATTTGGCAATTAAGAGACATTGATAGCTTTAGAGAAAGTAGTTTCAGTTAAATGATGAGGTTGAAGCCAGATTGCAAAAGATTGAAGAATTGGAGACAGTAAGTAAAGATAGCTTTTTTTATCCTCCTGGAAGTCTGAATGAGAAAGGACAGAGATATAGCATGATAGCTGGAAAAATGATCTACAGAAGTTTTTGTTTAAAGAATAGGAAACAACTGGATATGTTTGAAGGCAGTTGTAAACGATCATGTACACGGAAAGAGGGTGAAGACTAGAGAAGAGGAGAGGATAATGGAGGGTGCCATCATCTGGAGAAGATGCTAGGAGTTGAGATCAAGGGCACATATAAAGTGGCTGACCTTATCAAGGAAAAGGGCTACTTCATTGTCAGAGAAGTAAGGGAGGATAAGAGAGTAGGGGATAAAATCAAGGAGTTTTGAAGTTAAGAGAAAGGGAGACGAGTAATTTCCAAGACTGAGACTACAAGAAAATGTTCCTAGTAAAATAAGAGGCAGTGATAGGACAAGGACAAGGAGGTGAGGGACTTGAAAGCAGAGGATAGTATGGATGTGAATTGAAACTAGGTTTGAGGTTGAAAGAAGAGGTAAATGAAGTCAGAGCAGGAGGAATGCCTGGAGAAAGTACTGGGGGTCATGGTGGTTGTGGAAAGACTGATGGTAGGTCATTGTGACAACAAAGTATTTGGTTTAGGAAGGATGAATTATAAGGAATGAATGGATTGGTAGGTGGTCACAAATAGAGGAATGTCAGAGGTTTAATTAGGGAAGTGGAACATTTGTAGATAATAGTGAGATATAGACCATTCCTATCTGTGCAGGTGAAGGAGATGGTCATGTTATATAAGGAGATTGAGAAACCGATATGTAAGGGAGTTTGAGGCAGCATCATTCTATATGATGAAGTTCCTTAGGATAAAGGTGAGAGTGTGGGAGGAGAGGAAAATGGTGAGCCATATGCTAAACTCCTAGAGAAAGGAGGAATAATCACCTGGAGGCTAGTATATAATAGCCACGGTAATCTGGCTTGAATGAAAATTTTTAATTGAGTAAACTTTGGAGGAAAGGTTGCTTATGGCAACATTGTACTGTAGCTAGCAATAATATACTGTGGCTAGCAGAACAATATTCATCACCCTCTGTTCTGCATGGGCAGTGAGATGAAAATGAGTTTTTCAGGTCCCCGTGGGTTTACTTCAAAGTTCCTCGATCTTTCCTTTGTGGAGCAGCAACATCTGGAGTGGGAAGCTTAGTATTCTGTACTCCAGATATCAGGCAGCTGTGCTATAGTTCCTAATATAATGCTCCCTGTTCAGTGACCCTTTTTGTCCCAACTCCAAGAAAATAAATGATGACTGTCAACATGCTCTGGGGCTGAGAATTTCTAAAGCTGTTATCCCAGCCTGATTCATTTCACAGGTCAATGAGGCCACAGGTACCTCACCTCAATATTCCTATTCAAATCACCCTGCAAAAGACTAGATTAGATGCCAGTCTTACTTAATAAGAGAACCAGACAGAGCCAAGTGCTCCCATACTGTTCACATTGAACAGAGGACACTGCTTTGAAAAACACTAAAAAATGTTCATTTTAGAAAAAAACCCCTTACTAGAAAGTAAAAGCAGCATATTGTGCTAAGTGTGGGACCTTTGACTTCCCTTAGCAGTAATTCAAACGTTATGGCCAGGTCCACAATCAATTTTCACAGTACTTTGCCTTGATTAAGACTAGTGTCCACACAGCACCAGATAGATAGCTGTCTGGAAACACCCAGAAGATTGCATGAACTTTTCACTTTTTATCCGGATTTTTTTGACACAATGTGGATGCACTAGCTTTATTTTACCATCAGAAATGTGTCAAAAGGAGTTGACCATTGTTGAATAAAACCATCAGGACAGCATTAATAGAGATCATGTCATACGCTAGAGGATTGGAGTTATGTTAGTGTGGTGGGATCCTACATTCTTCTCCAAATTATAATTCTTAATTTCTTGGGAATGAACATTATTAATACTGATAGAACACTTATAAGATACTTTATATCCGTCATCTTAATAAATCCTTAACAACAATTTTTGTGAGAGGAGTATAAATATTCTTTTTACAGTTTTGCAAATAAGAAAATAGACTCAGAGGGTAACTTTTTAGGGTTCATAGTATGAATGTATATTGTTGATCAAAAGACCTATTGCAAAGTTGTTTGTGGCTAATGATTTTAGAACCCTGTGTTTAATGGATAGGAAATGACTGAGGCAAGGCTTGAGTACCTCTTGTGTGTTCAATTCCACTCCTCCTATTGGTAAAATGAATCTCTCTACACGGAAGACCAAAAGATTTTTTTGGTTTGCTATTAAACACTTAAAACAAGATTATGTTCTCTCTTTTATCTTGGTTTTAGCTGAAAGAATAGATAATTCCCGTCACTTAAATCCAACACTGAAAATGGTGGTAAAATCTCTGAAGTCTATTAAAATTCTATCAAGTTGCAAAATTATCATCCTTATGGTGGCTTTTAAAAAAACTGTTAATGTCCTCTTTTTACTATATAAGCTGCTGAGAGAGCAAGCATGTTGCAGCAGGAAGGGCAGTAAACCTGGAATCAGAATTTCTAGATTAGAATCCTGACCTCAACATTTACTAACATCATGATTGTAAGTAGTCTACACCAGCTTTTTAAGTCCCTGTCTCCTTATATATAAAATGAGGAAAACTTAATAATTTAAGCTTTAATGGCTTAAAACTTTTGAGCCAAGACTTTTGGGTCATTCTATTTTTGCACCATCTCCCTCACAAGATTTTTGGGAAGAAATAGGTTTGTATATCTTAAAGTGCTATGTAAGATCTCAGCTCTCTCTTGAGGACCCTGTCTAATTGTCTGTAGTTCAGTTGGTTAAATCACTTTGTGATCTTAGGATCATGAACTTAGTCCTGGAATGAATGAAACTTTTAACCTGCTCAATAAATATAGTAATACACCTAATTCTAGCAGGCTGTTGATTGTAAGAGGGGAATAACTGGAAAGAAAGAGAGAGAGAGAGAGAGAGAGAGAGAGAGAGAGAGAGAGAGAGAGAGAGCAATATTTCAGTTCTGTGAGTAAGGTGCCCCCAAGTTGAAATGACCCTGTAAACATCTCACTTGTGCAGTATGCCATGTTTAATTCATCTGTACTAAGCTCTTTCTAAGCATGTGAAGATTTCCCCTTTCAGAACGGACAGATGAGAACAATTTGTGCCAATGGCCATGAAGGTAGCTAATGTAGGTGCTACGGAGTACTTAGAGTTTGGTCAGACATTGAAGATGCCAAGGTCACTTGCTGTATCTTGAGCCATCATCAGTTGTCCTGACTTTTGACTTGCCATTGGACTTGGATGACTCTTAAAGAGAGAGTGAGACTGATGACTTTTTGCAGTTCTGCTTCACTTAAATCCAATTCATGCAGCAGTCAAAACAACATCCCATGTGGTCATTGGTTCTCCTAGAAAACTAAGGACAAATTAAATAACAACCAGCTTTGCTGAAGCAAATACAAGTGACTAAACCCCAACTAGGGCTCACCTACTTTCGCAATGCTGTACTGCTTCAGTCATAAGGAAGAGACACATCAACTGATAAATCATCCATTTCAGTTGTAATACTGAATCATATATACATATATACCTTTACTCCCATTCTTGCTTTGTTATGTCCTCAGTCTTGTGACAGTTCAATCTACTGGCTAGTCTTGCATTTTGGGTATGACTTTCCCTAGTGGACATGATCTTATTTCCTCTCTGTCAGAACTGGTTACAAAACTGTATTAGGGGATGTGGCAGCTTCACATCACCAGTGACATCCATCTTTGTATGAAAAGTAGCATAAATATCATTAAATTGGGGAGAACAAGCACTTACCTATAACAAATACATGCTGGTTCTCCCCACAGGCACATCAACTTAAAAAAGAAGAGAAGGGAGCTAGCACATTTATTATATATTTTTACCAGGCTCACTGCTTTATCTTTATTAAGTCCTTTGCTTTTCTTGAAAATTGCTTTCAATTCCCATAAGTCTTGGGCATAGGAATGGACAGGGATGTTTTTAAAAATGTGATTTTTTTTTTTTGCCAAGGGATGCTAGACTTGTGATCAAGAAGGTATATGTTTAATTTCCATCTCTGACACTTACTGGTTTCATGTGCTTGGGTAAATCACTTATCTCTGATGGCTTCAGTCACAAGACTGAGAAAATGGGAAATAGGGAAACACCATATGAATTCTCTAGAACTTATCTACTCAGTAATAGATGGTTATGATCTATGTTTGTGGAAGGAGTTCTCACACTGGGAATTCTTGACTTTGACTACTTCCTAGATTCTTCTCGTATTGGTTAAATTACATTTAGGTCACACATACTTGGAAGTTTGCCTCTTCAAGAAGGATATTTCCTCTAACGTTTTCCCCTTCTTAAAACATTTTTATTGGAAGTGATTTTATATTTGGGCATTTTTTTGAGTTTATCATCAGAGTTCAAATCCTAGTTCAAATGTCTTAGATAAAAGAGAATGAATCAAGATAGTCAAATTAAAACCAGTATCAAAGGAAAAATAGGAATGAATTGAAAACTTTCCCTCACAAAATGTAAGATTATAAAACAATCTTAACATCAAAACCTTGTGTGATTGAACTACAGACTCCTGGTCTCCTTACTTCTTAAAAGTAATATTATTGAAGATAGAGTTCTTTTATCTGCCCACTTATTTTTGTAGAGTAGCTATATAGGATATCCCAAAAGTCTTAGTGTAATTTTAACCTATTAAAGCTTAAGTTGCATTTTACAGAGACTTAGAAGTTAAATGTCCTGAGTTCAAGTCCTATTTCTACCGCTTACTAGCTATGTGACAATGAGCACCTCAATTCACTTTTGTGTGTGTCAGTTTCATCATCCTGCAAAAAGGGGAACTTAACATTTCTACCATTCTTCTCCAGGCTTGTTGTGAGAAATTTTTTGAAATCAAGAAGTGCTCTGTAAATGTGAACTCTTATTATTTATAGAAAGGATGGAAGCAAAAAGATATGTGTCAAGGAAAAAAACCTATATTCAAGTTCTATAGCCACTAATGCAATTGTTTATTAACTTTTGAGGGCATAAGACTCATTTTTTTTTTCAAAGAAATATCAAAGATATTCCACAGGAAAATAGTCCTTGAGCTACCAGCAGCAGAAAGTTTTAATTCTGATTAGTATGTGATCTGAAGATGAAGTGAAGCTTAGGAACAATTCCATTTTTAAAAAAGGAAATAGACTTCTCTGGGTTATTGATTTTATGAAAGATTGTTTCAGAGGTATTGGAAAACAAATGAAGAAAGCCTGCCTTGGCAGCAGCTAGATGGCTAAGCTTAAAACAATTTAGAAGCCAATGGTATGAAGCAGATATCCAGACCCAGGTGAAAGTGCAGGCCATGTAATGACTTGATGAAATGAAAGGCTTGATGGGAGAAATGTTTGAATCAAACTTCATCTGCTCAGCAGCTGCATACATTGTTGATTTTGAGATGAGAGACATCAGTATTCCTGGTGATTCAGTTTGTGGAGGATACAAAATTTAAGAAAGACAACTTTAACTTGATTTTGTTCACTCTTAACTATATCCCCAGGAAAATAAAAATTAGTTATCTGCTGAACAAAGAACAAGTTTCATGCAAAAATCCATTGAATTTTGGCTTTGACCTTTCCAATCACAGCTGAAGCTGATATTATTGGGTTTGTTTCAGGGTAACAATCTGTTTGCTTCCATACCTTCTGATTGGCACCAATGATTATGATGTCTTTTTGTTACTAAGACTTTCATGTGCTACAAAGCTAACGAGATGTAGTTGTCACTTCTTTGTATGAATGCCAAGAAACAGCTGGTCTGGAGCTGTTTTCACTGATCAAAGTGTTTCAAGGTAGTTGGATTAATAAACAGTCCTAGTCCCATGGTATCTTTTCCAATTAGGCATCACAGGGCAGGATAAGGAATATGACAGAGGTAAATTTTCTTCTGAAATTAAAGTTTGTTAAACTTTTTAAACAGGAACAATATAGGTATCATACTCTTGGAAATAACCCCAAAGTACTTTCTTGACCAAAGATAGGGCAATGTTAGCGGTAGTGCTTAATATGGAACTGGAAATTCTGGAAGTCTCTACAAAATTTGCCTGCCTCTCGATGGGTCCAGTTTTATCTACTGTCCTGCCCTGGGGTTTGGGTTTGGGTTACTATCTATGAGAATGAAGGAGGGAGTAAAGGAATGAAGTATGGGGTTAAAGAGATTTGAGAATTCAGATTCATACTTCAAGGGGATGTTGAAGGTGTGGAAATGATAGAAAAATTCAGGCTAGACAATAAAACATGGGCCCCAAGCCTTGGATAGAATAAACAGAATAAAATAAACAGACTCTCAAACTACCTTTGAGTTTTTTGAGGATGATTCCCATACAAGTACTTTATCAGAGGTACAGGTCTTAGATGTCTCAGTAATGCTTTATCTTCAGATTCACTCAATGTCAGAAGGGTGTACTGTCAGCCCATAGGGAAGTACTAAGTGTAGTGTAATCATAGTTTATGAGATGCCAAAGAGGTGAGAAAGCACAGAAACATTCCCTCTTCCTCAAGGAAGAGACACCGAGATATAGCCATCCTAGTTCTCTAATGGCAATCTTTTCACCCCCAGCCCTTATGTTACGTCTTGCCCTTCCAGTGAATATCAGAACCATGGCCAGGGATAGTACTGAACTCAAAGCTTTGAGCGGTTAGTACTATTAGAAGAGTCTGTGCCCACACAGCTGGAACCTCCTCTATGTGTTGTGTTCTCTCCCCTTATTAGAAGGTGATCCCTGTAAGATCAGGGTTTGTCTTGCTTTTCTGTTTATATCCTCAGCACTTGACAAAATGGTTTGTGCATAATAAGCACAGATAAACGATCTTTCATTAATTTCTCCCAACCTAGCTCCCTTTCTACTATACAACTCAAAGCTACCAAGGCTTTCCTATTTTTTGAATTTCCCTCTACTACCATGTAAACCATAATCCATGTTAAGAATAATAACGTTGAGGCACAATAATTCTAAATGATCAAAGAAAGACTGAGTTAGTTGGACTAGATTTTCTCTAAGATCCCTCCTAACTCTACACTCCTTGTTTATATTATCCACCTACACTTTTGAGACAGGATGATATGACATACAGAAACTGAGTTCTAGCCTCAGGTCTGAAAGATGTGATCAATTCTATAACCCAAGTTCCAGAACCTCAGGACCTCCACCTCTCAGGGTGATGCCATTTCTCATTACATGGGAAAAGCTGGGCAGTGATAGTGACTGAATCCTAGGATCGTAAATTTAGAATTGGAAGCAACCCTAGTGAAAAATCTAGTTCAAGTTCCTCATCTTACTCATAAGCAAATTGTGAGGCAAATAGAGGTTAAATGACTTGCCCAGAGTGTTTGAGTCAGGATTTGAATTCAGGTCTTCCTGTCTCCAGCCCCAGCTCTCTATCTACTGCTGCCTTCCTGCATCCAGTTAATTCAAACACATTGTAGCCTTGAAGCCAGGGGCTACGTTAATCCTATGTGTCCATTCAGTTCAGTTATTTTTCAGTTGTGTCTGACTCTTTGTGACCTCATTTGAGGTTTTCTTGACAAAGATACTGGAGTGGTTTGCCATTTCTTTGTACAGGTCATTTTACAGTTGGGGAAACAGAGGCAAACAGGGCTATGTGATGTGCCCAGGATCACATAGCTAGTAAGTGTCTGAGGCCAGATTTGAACTCAGGAAGATGAGTCTTTCTGATTCCAAGCACAGTGCTCTATCTACCGCACCACCTAGCTGCCCTAATCCTACCTGTGCAATGTGACAAATACTTGAAATAGTGAAAAAAAAACCCAAACCTAGCATGTTTCCAATAGTGAGCTGAAGAGTCATACCCACACAGATTAGTACTGAAAATCAATGGAAGGTTTATTTTCTCCCTCTCTAGTTATGTGATTTCATTAGCAAAGACAGCTCCTGATGAGGGCGTTCTCTCTTGCAATTTCTCTGAAGTTTATAGTCTTAGAGAGTTGTCTGAGGGCACTGAGCAATTAAGTATTAGGCATAGGAAAGACTTGAACTCAGGGCTCTCTGACTCTAAAACTACCACACAACAGCTACCTCTCCTATCTATCTGTTTTGAGTCTCAGGTAGGATATTTTACTTTCTTGTATCCTCTGCAGCCAAATGCAGCCTTTTACATACTCATACCCTATTTTAGTCAGAATATTTTATAGACTCCCTGGACTGAACCAGACCTGCCTCAAAATTAGGTTCAAAAATTAGATCTTGTGGATGACATTTTTTATCCGTGATCTTGAGTACTTGTCTGGGTTCTGGACCCTTTGCTTCCATTCTCCTTAGTTTCTGCTGCCCTGCTAATCTATCCTATCTTTTGGCTACTCATGGATGCACTCCTTTTAATGGCTGGCTGGTCCTTCATCTGCTACTACCCATAATCCCATTGGGATAGTGATGTTGGAACTTTAGCAATGGAAAGAACATTCACCTCAGAGTCAGAAAACAGGTTGGAGTCTTGGCTCAGAATTTAACTGTGTGACCCTGGACAATTCAGTTAATTTCTCTGAACCTGTTTCCTTATCTGTAAAATGGGGAGACTAATTCTTTCACTGTCTACCTCACAAGATTATTGTGGGATCGAGTGAGACGGTGTATGTCAAGGACCTTGAAATCATCAAGCTTTCTATGTGTCAGCTATTTTGATTCTTGTTATCAGAAGGTTCTACCCAACCTATCCCACACACATATTGAGGCAGGCAAGTGGGACAGTGACTAGAATGCTGCATGTACTTAGAGTGGAGTCAGGAAAATGAGTTCAAATTCTGCCTCAGACACTATGTGACCCAGGGGAAGTCATCTGGTCATTCTCAGGCTCAGTTTCCTTATTTGTATGAGAGAGATAGTAATAGTCAGCTGGCATTTATTAAGTGCTTACTGTGTTCCAGGTTCAGTACTGGGAATGCAAAGAAAGGCAAAAGACAGTCCCCTTTCTCAAGGAGTTTCCAGTCTGATAGGTTTGTCATGAGGAGCAAAGGAGATAACATGTCAAGCTCCTTGTAAACCTTGAAGTAGATTATATATTTATCATTGATTAGTATTAATGTCATTTAATCATTTTTATGGTGATATTAGTATCACTACTACCACTACGACCACCACCGTCAGCACCAGCACTGCAACCACTACAACTACTACTACTAATACCACTACTGCTACCACTCATACCACCACCGCCACCACCACCACTACTACTAGTACTACTACTACTATTACCACCACTACTGCCACCACCATGACCCCCACTACTACCACCACCACCAACAATAACAAAGGTGCTGAAGAGTCAGGGAAGTGGCTATTTCAGTTTTCAGATAGCCCCAATCTCTATTTTGTCCATATCTTCTTTTAATGCAGAAGACTTTCTGCCTTCACGATAAATTGACCAAATAGACATTGTATTTGTCACAATTCCCCTGTCATGCTTTTATTATATTTTTTCCTATTTCTCCTTGCCTATGCTGCTAAATGGATTTACTAAGCCTGTTCTTCCTGTGAGCCCAAGATTTATGTATATGGAATCGTACTGATGGGATTACTCATGAGTGGCAGAGTGCAATTGAGTCACAAATGGTCATCCCAAATGAGGCTAAGTAAATCAAACATTTGAAGAAATCAGATGCTCAGGTTGATTTATGCTTCTTCTACCTGGAAAGTAACTTCAGGGATTTAATTTATCTCATTTCAGTCTTGTCAAGGACTTCCAGGACTTTATGCAGGTCTTGAGTCAGACAGGCTTTGGGGAAATACTCTGTGTTCTGAATTGATCCCAAATAGGAATCAGAGGCTACATCTGGAGTCAGGACTAGATTTCTGTACAGTAGACAGCTGCATATTAAATAGGCTATAACTAATAATGTTTTCAATTTTTTTTTATAAATGTATATTTTTTAATGACAGAAAATTTTGTTTTCCATACCATCGAGGATGTTTTATTCTATATCTGTACAAATAAGACCAGTATATGGAAAATTCAGGAGGGAGAGAGTACTGACAGACGGGGTTACCGGATTAGACATCTATGTCTTTAAACAATAAATTCTTTTTAAAAATTCAGATGGCTTAGCTGGAAAATATTTACTGTTGACAATAAATCTTTTTTTTCAAATTGTCAATAAAACTGTGTTGTAATCCTGTATCTCAGTCCCTATGGGTTCTCCTCTCTGATTGTAATCTCCATGATAGCAGAGACCTGTGTCTATCCATTTTTATATTTCTACTGATACACAGCACACAAAAAAGTTCAATAAATGCTTCTTGAATGGATGAATGAATAAGCAATACCTTTCAATTATTTTGAACATCATTAAGTTAAATGCCTTGTGGGACAGTTTTTATTGTGGAAGTATATACTGCAGACATTGAAGAAGAATATCTACATAGTGTGGGTTTTCTGTCTCCTTGAGGACCACGAGTAATCTTTTTACATCATGTGACATTTTTTACAACATTGACACACGGCTTATTATTGGGGTAAAGCCTTTAAATAATGGAGCATTGCTTGTATGACCCCAATAGTTGCCTTGTGAAGTACTGAGGTGGTGTGAAATCAAATTAGCTATATATTACTCTAGTAGAATAAACCAGTTATAATGAATAAAGGTGCAGCTTCTAGGTTTGACTCTGTCATAGAGTTTCTGGATTAAAATTTATATTCTGTGTGTCTTAGTTTTCCTATCTGTGGAATGAGAATTGTAATAGCTCTCCCTGCATATTAGTAGATGGTAGGACAGATATTTCAACACAACCAGGACAATGAGGGAGGGAACATTCCCTGAGACAAAGGGGAAAGGCCAATGGGAATGTTATTCTGGGGTGTGTTGGAACACCTGGCTATGCTTTACACATAGAGACTTCTAGATGGCACAGTGCATAGAGTAATTTCACAAGGGTGGGAAATGTGTGGCAGGTTCCCCACTCCTGGTAGAAACTTAGAGTCAGGAAGAACTGAGTCCAAATTCTTCATACACTTGCTAACTGTGTGAGCTTAGTAGGTCACTTAATGTTTCTCAGCCTTAAGTGACTCATCTGTAAAATAGGGTGGTTGATTTTGATGACCTCTGAGATCCCCCATAGCTCTAAAGTTATAATCTTATGATACTATTATGTCTATTGTCAGAGTAAGGGATATATATGTATGTATGTTTGTGTGTATGTGTATATATATTATGTATATATATAATTATGTGTATATATATATTATGTCTATTGTCAGAGGCAGGGGATATACATACATATATATATATATATATATATATATATCAATTGGAAAAAAGGGATATACATATATATTATATATATATATCAATTGGAAAAAAATTACCAATGTATCATAGATCATTTCAAATAATCAGACCATGATAGTTACCAGAAAAAAAAATTATAAATTTTTCCCTGTTACTTCACCAGGTTTCGTATGGTACTTCTGGTAGCTGGATCTTCAGGTATCAGGAAGGACAACAGGTCACAGTAAAAGAATCTTAAGCTTACATCATATTAAGTTTAGAAGAGAATGCATATATTAAATATTATATTTTCTAAAGAAAATATTTGGTCCTGAAGTGATATTAAAAACATTGATTTCTGAATTATCCCATCTATTGGAACCTGTATTTTGGGCTTCAGAGTGATCATTCACAATATCAGCTTCAGCTCCAGCCATTAAGTTTTATCTGAAAATACACAGGAAAATGCAATATGCAGCTTAGGGGAGGTGAATCAAGTGGTTCAGGATGAATTCAAGTTAAATTTCCACTGACAGCTAGAGTATTTCTCTTAAGGCAAAGCAAAACTATGACAGAGATAAATAAAGGTGAAATACATGTGGCTTAAATATGATCAAATTTAAATGAGACAAAATATTATTTTTGATAGAAAATACTATAGTTGTGTGACCTTGGGAAAGTCATTTAGATTTCTCTACACTTCTGTTTCTTCATCTGTAATTGAGGAAATGAATGATAGTGTAGCAGAGGTATGGGACGAGAAGTGATGTGACCTGAAGTCCAGTCCCTGCTCTGATCCTAACAAGTTATATGACCTTGGACAGTTACTTATTTTGGGAAGGACTCAGTTTTCTCTGTGAAATAGGGATGTTATCCCATTTTGAGATCTAAAATTCTAGATTTTGTTCATCACTTTCATTCTTTCTTATAATATTCCATTACATTCATATACCATAAGTTGTTTAACCATTCCCAATTGATTGGGAATCTCTTTAGTTTCCGCTTCTTTGACATCATGGAAAGAGTGGTTCCAAACAGTTTTGAACATATGATGTTTGTAGTGGATAGAATATTAGCCTTGGATGACCTGAAACAAAATCTATACCCAGCCCCTCTTTAGCTGTATGACCCTGGGCAAGTCACTTGACTTTTATCTGACTCAGTTCTCTTGATGGTAAAATTGGAATCCTAGTACCTATCTCACATGATTATGAGAGTCAAATGAGATAATATTTGTAAGGTATTTAGCACAATGCCTGGCAAATATTGGGCACTTAACAAATGTTTATTCTCCTCCTTTTCTTTCTTCATATAATATTGATCATGGAGGGAATTTGTGCTGAGTTCTAGACTAGTTGACCTACTGAGAGGTCAATGATCTAAGATAAGACTTGACTGTCATTTTATCTATTCCTGGTCCCTTGCCTGATACAGAATTCTGAAGGCCAAACTTTTCCTATCAGAAGAGGGATTGGTTTGGAAGGAGAGAAGGTGATGAACTTCGGGGCCATGACAATCTATGAAAAAGAAAAGAAATAAAAAAGACTCTTCCTCCCCTAAAGCCTTTTTAAGCTTCTGTAAGTGACAGTGGCCAAGTGGCAGGAAGGAGTGAATTAATTAATTACTCATCATAGTCAAGCTTTCTATGGTGAGCATCAAGAAGGCAAAAACAAAACCAGAACAGTTTCTGCTTCTAAGGAAACTAGAGAAACAGAGAAAGAAATAGAGAGAGAGATGAAAGGAGGGAGGGAGGGAGGGGGGGGGGAGAGAGAGAGAGAGAGAGAGAGAGAGAGAGAGAGAGAGAGAGAGAGAGAGAGAGAGAGAGAGAGAGAGAGAAACATGGACTTGTATAAGTTTATTCAGAATACATAAAAAACTAATCCACTGTGGGAGTCAGTTAATAATCACTTATTAAATGACTACAATATGTGAAGGCAGTATCATTATACTATACTAACATTGTGTTAAGTTCTGGGGAGACAAAGACAAAAGATAGTTCCCAGCCCTCAAAGACCTCACAGACTAGGTAGGAAAGGTCTCATATAGAGAATCATGTTGGGACTGAGTCTTAAAGGAAACTAGAAATTCAAGAGGTGAAGATGTGTACCTAATAATCCCAAGACACAAGGGACATGCTAGTAAGGAAACTGTGTGTGGAATACCAAGTTGGCCAGTGTGGTTGGATCACAGAATTCAAGGAGGGGAGTAATGTGTCTTCTAAGACTGGAAAGGTAGACTGAAGCTAGTTTGTAAAGAGGTTTAAATATCAAATAGTAGAGTTTGGAGGCAATAGGAGACCATTGGGTTTTAGTGAATAGGGAGATGGTATAAAGAGGATGGTAGTTAGAGATATGGAGGATAGGACGGACAATGGTTTAGAAAACTAATATTGAGTTCAAATACTAATGAAGAGCCACTAGTCTGTGCCTGGAGACTATAGTAGGCTGCATATTGACAGTTTTATCTATGTTTTATTGTATTTTCATTATATATTATGTACATATATATATATATATATATATATGTCTGCATATATAAATTCTTAATTACATTTTAATTTTGATTCAGGCTGCATGTGCAGCCTGGTGACCTAGTACTTGATATGTTTGGCTTATAAGACTATTTCTAAAGTATTGTGGAGGAGGCTGAGAGAAGGTAAGTGAGATGACCAGCGCTGGTGGTTGTATTCTACACTGTTCATGAAGTGGTGTAAAGATATGACCAAAGACATGGACAACTTGGAAAGCAAGTGGTCCAGCAATGTTAAGAGAATGAAGGATGACATGTGGATAGACTGAGTGTTGAACTTATAAAAGAAAAAAATATTTAAAAGAACTCATTTTTAAATTTGAAAAGAACTGCAGCAGAGGTTTTTAATCTGTGTATCCCCAAGGGGTCCATGGATAGATTTCAGGGAATCTGTGAAGTAGGATGGAAAAAAAATTTATTTTGATTAACCTCTAATAGAAATTTAGCATTTCTTTTAGATGTGAATGAAAAAAAAATTCTGAGAAGGAATCCATAGGTTTCATCAAACTGCTGAAGGGGTCTATGGTATGACACAAAAAATTCTATTAATATCTGACACAGATAGGAAAGGTATGTTGGCCAGATTCCAATGTGGTAAGACATGGGTAAGAAATGCATGGGATAAGAAGGCATGGGTAGGCTACTTTCTGAATTGGCATAGGGTTGTATTTCCAAAACTTTTCCATAGTGATAGAACTTTTTACTTTAAACAAAACCTTGGCAAAACCATTATAGTAAAAAACGTTACAATGAGTATTTTAATGACTCTTAAACGACATAAGAGCTGTCACACTTGGGTTGTTTCTGGGTTTCTTGCAGCAATTTGAGGAATGTTGGTGTAGGAAACACACTAATGAGATCTTGGATGTGACAAGAAATATTACATATCTCTAGGTTGGGGGTAGGGAGTACAATGAACCAAACTGAAAATGAATCAAAAGAAATTCAAAAGAAAATGTATCAAGTGAACCTTTTAAATATTCAAAATATGAAAGTTTGAAGTTAACTGAAAACTTTAAATATTGAATTCCTAAGAAATGATCACTTGCTATAAAGGAGAGCATCTTAAAGTAGTCCATCTGGTTCAGGATATTTATGTGACATGCTGCCTTTTTTTCTTTCTAATTCTTTTTTTTTTCAAAGTTCACTTCTTTCAGGTCACCTTCTACAAAGCCCCAAAAGAAACTCTCATAGTAGTGTGCAAAGACACCAGGCCTGGATATCAGAAATAGAATGCTTTATAAAACTAAATCAATAATTCGTCCAACTATTCTGGAAAAAAAATTATGTGGGAAAGTGACTAAACTATTCACACATTTTGAATCAATGACCCTACTACTTGGCTTATACCCGAACAAGATAAAAAATAGATGCAATCGATATTAAAATATTTATAGTAGCATTTGCTAGTTTGCTTTTCAAAGTGGTTGCCCATCGTATTGGGGAATGACTAAAAAAGGATGGTAAGTGAATGTAGTGACATCTTATGCAGTAAGAGAGAATGGGCATGAAAAATTCAGGGCAACAAGGGGAGAGCTGAAGGAATTGATGCAGAGTGAAATAAATAGGACAATATGCACCATAGCTACAATAATGTAAATTAAAAAGAACACTAGAAGGAGTCTAAATCTGTTATTGTAATCACCAATCTTGGTCCTGCGAAAGAGATGACAGCTCATACCTCCTTCCTCTTAGTACAGAGGTGGGGGGACTATCAAGGAGGAAGCCTACATATATTGTCAAGTAATCATCAATAAGCATTTTAAGTGGCTACTGTGTGCCAGACACTGTACTAGTCACTAGAGATATAAAGGCAGAAATGAAACAGTCCCTGATCTCAAGGATTTTAGAGCTGCATTAGCCAGGTAGTCATGAACAAGCTATACTATGTATCATTGGAAAGAGTATCCTCAGTGTGGGATCAAAGATTCATTGGAGTCATATTTGGTAAGCTAATTATGTGGGTTATGTAGTGATACAAATAGAGAAGTCTACACTTTTAAGTCTGTACTTTTCTGAAATTGATTTATTCAGTCATTTTTATTGCTCCAATTCTATTGCTCTTCAAGGAGATCTACATGTTGCTATATTAAAAATTGTGAGGAAAGTGATTTGTTAATTTTGAAAGCAATATGTAAGTGTGAATAATTATTGCAAAATATAGATAAACTATTAGGATTTTGAATATTGTAGGTAACTAATTTATTAGTAGGCTGCTAGGTGGCACAGTGGGCAACTAGGTGTCATGGTACATAGAGTACCAGATCTGGATTTAGGAAAGCTCATCTTCATGAATTCAAATCTGACTTCAGATGCTTACTAGCTATGTGACCCTGGGTGAGTCACTTAACCCTCTTTGCCTCAGTTTCCTCACCTGTAAAATGAACTGGAGAAGGAAATGGAAAACCAGTCCAGGATCTTTGTCAAGAAAACCCTAAATGGGGTCACAAAGAGTCAAACACAGCTGAAATGACTGAATAACAATAAAGATGAGAGAGTGGATAGAATGCTGGGTCTGGAGTTAGAAAGATGTGAGTTCAAATACAGTCTCAGACCTTTAGGTATGTGACCATAGCAAGTCACTTAACCTCTGTCTGCCTCAGTTTCCTCATATATAAAATGGAAATTGTAACAGTGCCTACCTCCCAGGGTTTTTGTGAAGATCCATTAAGATGATGTTTATAAAGCTATATAAATACTTACCATCGCCATCAGCACCATCATAGTTATTATCACTATAGTGTGGAGAGGTGTCAGTTCTGAAATGCCAATTTCCCCAGTATTGTGAACTCCCAGTGTAAATAGTCTCTCCACCAATGCACTTGGTAACTTGTCTATAACTTATTATCTTCTACAGATGCCTGTGGGGACTGAGAAGTTAAAGAACTTATTCATGGTCGCATGACTAGTATGGCATTTGTGAAAGGCTGAGCATGGACCCAGGTGTTCTTGATTCCAAGGCTGGTCATCTACACAGTACTCCACCCTGCCTCTCAATATGTTTATTATTAAAATTATGCATTTAATACAGTAAAGTAAGACAAACAAAAATGCACCAAATATATCACAAATAGCAAACAAAATGGTTTTCATAAAGGTGATGTCATCTCATTACCTAAGAGGTCTAAGGTTTGCAGTGTGTGCATATGTATGTCAGTGGAAAGAAGAGGGTTGGTTATTTGTTTAAGGAGAAAAGAAGAGAGAAAACTAGACAAGTGGGTTTTGAGAAATACTATTAAAAATCTCCAAAGCATTCTCTGACTGCACTGTAGCCTAGTTCTTAAGTAAAAGCATTGCTGTAATTAGAATTAGGAGTGGGTGATGGGTTTTATCAGCAGATGGCATGTTTACTTATTATTTCTTCCAGTGGGGAACCCTGGGGCCAGAGCTTTGCCCTCTGCTTGCTTCTTTTTTGGCACACAGAATAGGAATCACAGGTGGTCCACCCTGCCAAGGTCCTCTGCGCTAATCCATAGTACAGAAATGTCCAGGGAATTAAAAGCAACCCCCTGTAGAACTACCACCTGCCTCTACCCGTTGAATGCCTATTAGCATTCGAATTAGCCAATATTTCCAGAAACACATTTTTAAAAAACCTGCAGTAATTTCTGGAAAGCCATATAGCTGTCAGACAACTGTTGGGTTCATAATAATTCCATTAGCGGTTCACTACACACCCAGGTCACTCTTTGTGAGGTGCTCTGAGTACAGCAATGGCTTAAAGGAAGCCAGTCAGATGGGAAAAAAGATCCTGGCTAATTAACTTCTTGTATCTCTCTTTAAAATACCTATGATTTCCATTTTAGATACTCCCTCCATTGATGTAAATTATAATCCTTCTATGTGCCCTGCATCTGGAGCTCAAATCCTGTCTTTGAAGTTTATTGCCTGTAAATAACTACTACTGATGTATAAGCACTTACAGAGTCACTTTAAGGTTTCAAAGCACTTTACAAAAATTATCTCATTTTGTCCTCGTAACAACGCTAGGAGGGAAGTACTGTTCTTATCATTCCCATTTTACAGATGAGAAAATGGAAGTAAACAGACACTAAGTAATTTACCTAGGGTCATATAGCTAGAAAGTGTATGAAGCAGGATTTGAACTCAGACCTTCCTGACTCCAGCACACTCCACTGGACCACCTAGTTGCCTCTTTATCAATCTCTGTAGAAAATTAAATCATTTCCTAGTGGTCAGCCCTTCGATGCCGAGCCTCTACAAACTTAGTAAGGCTAGAATCTGTTGGTAAAAAAATGCCGGAGGTTGAGTTTCTCTGGCATGATCTTTAAGAACCTACATGAAAGCACTGGGGGAAGACTTGACAGTAGGGCCAAGTGGATAGTAAAAGAAGCCCATGTTCATTTCCTTGTGGGAGTTGCTTGATTTCGTTACCACAATCTAATGGTACTTTATCTTTGCATGTGATTCATCAACATTTCTGCAAAAAGAAATATTTATCTTTTTTGATGACCAAATTGTCCAAATGGTGATGAAAATAGTTAATAAGTATTTACTGGGGACCTTTTATATTTTTAGATAGCGCTCACTGTCTGATAGATTTTGTGGGATACCCACAAAATACAAGGCTGTAGTTTCTACTTTAAGCTCTGATGTTTAAAGGAAGGGAAAAAAGCAGTTATTAAATATTTGTCATTTGTCAGGTACTGCTCTAAATGAGTTTTTTAAAAATATCTCTCTCACTGTTTACCTTGATTTCTTTTAAGATATGATCCCATCCTATTCAATTCACTCTGTGCTCTGTCTCTGTGTGTGTGTGCATGTGTGAATGTGTGTGTGTGTACCCCATGGAGTGGGAGGAGAGAGGGTGAAATGGAATGGGATAAATTATCTCTCATAGAAGA
>CM053769.1:533356294-533444689 GCA_028658325.1 Potorous gilbertii | reverse complement strand
GGTGATAGGGTAAATTAGAATGCTCAGTGTACTGGGGTGGGGGAGGGGACAAAAGGGGAGAAAATTTTGGAACCCAAAATCTTGTGAAAATGATTGTAAAAAGTTAAATAAATAAATTTGTATTAAATTAAAAAAAAAAGAAAATATGCAAGCAAGGGGTATTTAGAATATAGCCACATGGAAGCTATCTGTTTGATTCAGACAAGTGTACTTGATATTGGAACTTCCTTTTTCATTATTCAGAAACTCCTTAATAAAACAAAACCAGATTGGCATCCCTGTAGTGAATAAAAGGAGGGCAAGGCTGATTTTATTTTTATTTTTAAGAACATCTTATTTAGTAGCACCTCTGGAAAGGTTTTTACCAGAAAGGAAACAATGAAGAGACAATTGATTTTCATGTAAATTCCTCCTTCCCTTTATTGGAATTTGTTTCCCCCTTTTTTTCCCCCTTGAGAGTAAGCTACCACTATCAAAGATAGCTTTTATAGACTAATACATTATTAGGTTCAGGAAGGATCTTAGGGATAATTTAATTCATCCTTTTCATTTTACAAATGAGGAAACTGGTCTAGAGTGAAGTTAAGATTCTTTCTTGGGGTTATCTAAATAGTAAATAGCAGAATCTTTACAGAAAACCAGTACTTTTAGCTCCAAATCCATTGTGGGTTCCTCTAGACCATGATATTTTCATCAAGTTCACATCAGCATATTATAATTTTTTTCACACATTCAAAAGGCCACAGCTTGTCATTGGAGTTCACTTTCACAATTACATTCTATATTTCTTTTTATTTGGAAACAATCATGAAATTTGAGAAATTTACTGATGCATCGTGCCTCCATGAATTTCCTTTATTTTTAATGTATCCTTTGATTCCAATGTATCAATGTATTTTAGTGTGCAAGAGAGCTCAAAAAGTCATCTAATCCAGTCCCCTGCTTCCAAGTAGGTGAATGTCTCTCCCAGATAATAGCCTCCCATCCTTCCAATTCTCCTTGATCTGATTTCACTCTCTTCTGTTTTCAGTTTTGGCCAGATAGTTGACCAGTACTACTGTCTTCCTTGTCCAACTCAAGTCCGACCAAATTCCAATCTTGAGTGACTCCCCCCATCCACTTTTTTTTTCTGCTTCTACACATACGGTGCTGTTGTTACTGAATTCATTCCAGTGAATGTTATCTCATTTCAAATGGGGCCTCACTAATAAGTCTACAATTCTTTCATATTTTTTTGCTTTGTAATCTTATTTTTATTCACATAATCATAGTTCTTAGATTCCCAATCTCCTCTCACCTGGACTATTCAAGTAACCTTTTTGTTGGTTTCCTTGAATTCAATCCCTCTCCTTTCCAAACCTTATTCTCTAAAAAGATATCAAGTGAGTTTTCTAAGAAAACACACAGGTCTGATCATCTTGCTTTCCTTCTTAAAAATGTTTGATGGTTTGGCTCCCTTTTGCCACTATGAGAAAATATAAACCTCCCAGCTTGATATTTAAAGCCCCAATATGGTCTAGCCTTAGGTACTCTTCTAAACTCTTTTAAAAAACTCCATTTCATAACTTCCATAATCAAGCCAAAGTACCCTACCCCTTCCCCCTGAAATTCTATCTTCTGTTTTCATATATTTGAACAGATGACTGAACAGAATCTGTGTTAAGAGACTGGGTTTGTTTCCTTTGAAAGGATAAGGTGGTCCTCCTGGGGTTTTGATCAGTTAGGATTAGGGCATGAACACTTGATTTAAGTGTTACCTAAAAACCCATCCTATTGGAAGTTGGTGTTTCTGAGATTTGGCAAAAATTCCACTGTCCTGTATTTTTCTTTTCTAGTAGTTACCGCCTCTGGGAATATGGAGGCAAAGGGGAACAGTGTATATTTTGGTTAGGAAATGTACCTTTGGAAACTTATTGAAAACAAATTTATTTTTATTTAATTTTATGATCTAGGAGTATTTCATTGTGTTCTGATTTTGAGGTGGAATTCCTAGACTGTTTGAGATAGACTTGCCTAGAACATTTCCTATATCTAGAATGCATAACTTAATCTTCTAGCCTTAACTCAGTTGCCCAACTCCAATGAAAACGTCTTTCCTGAACATCCTAGTTATAAGTTCATTTTCCCTCCCAAATTATCCTAAAGTTATTGATTTGCATAAATGAGATATCCTTCCAGTAGGCAAGGACTGGTTTTCATTTCTTTCTCTTCCTTCCTTCCTTCCTTCCTTTCTTTTTGTTCCCAGCACCAAGCTCATTACTTTGCTGAAGAAATGTTTTTTCATGGAAACTGAATAAAGACTGTAGGGTCGCAGATTTAGGACTGGAAGGGAGCTAATTCAACCCTTCCTTTCACATGGGAGGAAACCGAAACCAAGAGAAATTAAGTGACTTAGCTAAGATCATACAGACAGTAAATGACAGAGACAAGGTTTGAATTCAGATCTTCTGAGTACAAGTTAGTGATAATAGTCCAGAGTGGGTGTAGCATATACATATATACATATATATTTGCATGTAATGACCAAAGTGAGTTCTATACTTCCTCTAGAAACTATATTAAACTTAGATCTCTCCATACTGGGATTGATTCCATGCTATTTTCTAAAAAATTTGCTTTTCAGTCTATTCCAAAACACCATTAAGGACTCACATCATTTGTAAGTGTTTCTCATAGTGTTCATATTTCAAAGAACTGATTTATGTTTTCTCACTTAACTGTATCCAATTGTCTTTTGACTGAAAAGACTGAAATCAAAAAGAAGAAGCTTAAAACTGTTTGTCATTGTCCATGACTGAGTTAATAGTATTATTCCCAGCAGCAGATATGTGTTAGGGGAGTGTTCTTGGCAGTTGATGAGAGTCAGTCAGTTGGCGGAGGAAGAAAATTGAGCTCCAAGATGACTCCATAGTATCAAAGTCATTTAGCACTATGTGGTTGACTTAATAAAGCAGTCCAGGTTTTCAAAAGTAACTGATTTTCATTTGTTTTCACCTGAGATCCCAATAACCAGGTGCTGGCTATCAGTGGATAAATTGAGTACTTACCACTTCACACATGTATAGCCTGGCTCCCCTGTGAAGAATGCCTGTTATTTGAGCTGCCACAACTTGTAAACAGATTCTATCTCACTCTTATCGGAGAACGGGTACAAATACATAGTAGGGCTGCCAACAGATCTCTAATAAAAAAAGAAAGGAATAAATCTGAAAAAAAGGGGAGCAACACTTCAATTTTCTAGAGATTATTTGTTCAGAAAATCTTGATTTTCTAGAACATTGAGAAGAATCTGGAAGGTAGCAAAAGAACAAAAACAAAAGAAAGGAAGCAAACTTGTAAGGAAGAAAAAAACTATAAGCAGACCCGATGGATTTTACCAAGCCCAAATGCTAAAACTCATATACTTTTGCTACACTGGAATATTCTGTAAGTCTTCATTCAATTCCCATTTATTCTTATTTTAAATAGCCATCTAAAAAACCTCAGGTCAAACACTCCTTTTTTTTCTTTGCACACTCAGCATAAATACATACCTTGTATGTATTTGTTGTAAATTAATAAATGCTTGTTGAAAAGGGATTGGATTAACTGTCTTCCAAGCACACAGCCAGTTAGAAGCAGCAAGACAGAAGATGAAAGTTATTGTTAAAGAGAGGTAGAGAAACTGTTATCATGACAAAATGGTACCTGGTACTCACAGCAGCTCTCTTTCCCTCTCCCCCAACCCCCACCATCTCTCTCTCTCTCTCTCATCTATGA
The DNA here is from genome assembly GCA_028658325.1 of Potorous gilbertii. NCBI lineage: Eukaryota > Metazoa > Chordata > Mammalia > Diprotodontia > Potoroidae > Potorous > Potorous gilbertii. The sequence continues at coordinate 533,440,930 of CM053769.1, read as the reverse complement.
ACTATATTTTTTTACAGTTTTCTTTTTTTATTCTTTAATTTATTTTTTTCATTTTCAGCATTCATTTCCACAATATTATGAATTTCAGATTTTCTCCCCATCTCTCCCCTCCCCCCTGAGATGGCATGCATTCCGATTACCCCTTCCGCCAGTCTGCCCTCCCTTTTATCACCACACCCCCTTATCCCATTCCCCCTTACTTTCTTGTAGGGCAATATATATTTCTATACTATATTGCCTATATATATATTTGTGGTGGACGGCCTGTGTCCCCATGTGACTCGGTGACAGCGGTGAAGAAGAAAGACACATGGGTAGGCGAGAGTAGATAGGCCAACTATGTTTGTTGATTCGATGGTCAGGGTATTTATAGACAGAAACTACAAGTCTACATGACATACTGCCCATCTCCTGTTCTAGTGATTTGGCCAGTCTTATTGTCTTAAAGTCTGTTAGCCTAGAGGGCATCTATTTTACATATCCCTTGTATTCTGTAGTTCTCTTGTTTGTCTCACAGAGACAGAAACATCTGGGGGCATGGAGAGCCATTCTGGATGATACTGAGCACAGTCCCAAAGAACAGTTTCCCTGAAGGTATATCCTGAACTTGTCAACCACACTCCATCCTGGCCCTCGACATACCTTATTTCTTACTTGTTTGTAAAATCATTTTTTTACATTTATTTCTAAAACTTTGAGTTCCAAATTCTGTTCCTTCTTCCTTCTCCTCCTACCCTCATTGAGAAGACAAGCCATTCAATGTAGGTTATACATGTGTAGTTATGCAAAACACTTCAATAATAGTCATGTTGTGAAAGACTAACTATATTTCCCTCCATCCTATCCTGCCTCTCACTTATTCTATTTTCAACTTTGAGCCTATCCGTTTTCAAAACTTCTTGCTTCTGACTACCCCTTTCCCCAGTCTGCCCTTCCTTCCAGCATACTCTCTCCCTCTCATACCTCTTACTCTCCTGTAGGGTAAGATACCCAATTTAGTGTGTATGTTATTCCCTACTTAAACCAAATCCTATGAAAGTCAAGTTCACTCATCCCTCCTCTTCCCCTCCATGGTGAAACCTTTATCTTGTCTCTTTTATGTAAGATAATTTACCCTGTTCTATCTCTCCCTTTCACCTTCTCCCAACATATTCTTGCCTCACCCCTTAATTTTATTTTTTAGATATCATCCCTTCATATTCAACTCACCCTGTGTCCTCTATCTTTCTTCTTCTTCTTCTTCTTCTTCTTCTTCTTCTTCTTCTTCTTCTTCTTCTCTCTCTCTCTCTCTATATATATATATGTATATATATATATACGTATATATATATATATACATATATGTATATATATATATATATACGTATATATATATATTTCCTCCAACTACTCCAATACCAAGCAAGGTCTCATGAGTTACAAATATCATCTTTCCATGTAGGAATGTAAATAGTTCAGCTTTAATAAGTTTCTTATGATTTCTCTTTCCCAATTACTTTTTCATGCTTCTCTTGATTCTTGTATCTGAAAGTCCTTAGATTTTCTATTCAGCTCTGATCTTTCCATCAAGAATGCTGGAAAGTCATCTATTTCATCAAATGATCATTTATTTCCCCTGAAGGATTATTCTCAGTTTTTCTGGAGAGTTGATTCTTGGTTTTAATTTTAGCTCTTCTAACCTCTAGACTATCATATTCCAAGTCTGTGGTCCCTTAATGTAGAAGCTACTAGATCTTGTGTTATACTGATTGTATTTCCACAGCAGTCAAATTATTTCTTTCTGGCTGCTTGCAATATTTTCTCCTTGACCTGGGGACTCTGGAATTTGGCTACAATATTTCTACAAGTTTTCTTTTGGGATCTCTTTCAAGAGGTGATCAGTGGATTCTTTCCATTTATATTTTACCCTCCAGTTCTAGGATATCAGGGCAGTTTTCCTTGCTAATTTCTTGAAAGATGATATCTGAGTTCTTTTTTATTTTAATCATGGCTTTCAGGTAGTGCAATAATTTTCAAGTTATCTCTCCTGGATTTTTTTTCTAGGTCAGTGGTTTTTTCCAATGAGATATTTTACATTGTCTTTTTTATTCTTTTGGTTCTGTTTTATAATTTTTTGATTTCTAATAAATTCGTTAGCTTCCATTTGATCCATTCTAATTTTGAAAGAATTATTTTCTTCTGTGAGCTTTTGGACCTCCGTTTCCATTTGGCCAATCCTCATTAGCTTTTTGGACTTCTTTTGCCACTTGGCTTAGTCTATTTTTAAGGTACCTTTTTCTTCAGTATTTTTTTGGGTCTCCTTTCACAAGCTGTTAACTCGATTTTCTTACATCACTCTTATTTCTCTTTCCAGTGTTTCCTCTGATTTTCTTACTTGATTTTTAAAATCCCTTTTGAGCTCTTCCATGGCCTGTGACCAATCCATATTTTTCTTGTAGTCTTTTGATATAAGTTCTTTGACTTTATTGTCTTCTTCTGATTGTATGCTGTGATCTTCTGTGTCACCAAAGTAAGATTTTATACCCTGGGTTTTTTTATACTGTTTGCTCATGTTCCCAGCCAGATACAGACCTCACTGTCAAGGTAGAACTCTACTTCCAGGGGGTGTGGGTGTGGGTGTACTGTCCCAGGCTTCAGGTGTTTTGTATCAGTTGCTTGGTCCTCCACTGTCTGTGGACCCAGAGCTCCAGAAGCAGCTACTACCACTGCTACTGCTGCTGCTGCCACTGCTACCACCCTCACAGCCATGGGGGTGAGGCCAGACCAGCCAGACAGCAGGTTCCTCTTTCATCCAGGTCTCTCAATGTTTTCCCACCGACATTTTTGGCTTTTGTGGGTTGAGAAGTCTGGAAACTGCCACAACTGCCAATGATTCAATCCCCTGAGGTCTGCTCCAACCCTGTATGTGCTGGCGCACCCCTTGTTGGACTGGGTTTCACTTGCAGCTAGGTGCAATAGAAATTTCCTGCTGACCTGCCAGACTGTCTTGTGCTAGACATTTCTTTCACTTCATCATTTTGTGGCTTCTGCTGCTCTAGAATTTGTTTAGAATAATTTTTACTGGTATTTTGAGTGGTTTTAGGGGAGAGCTCAAGGAAGTCCTTGCTTTTACTCCACCATCTTGGCTCCACTCCTTCTCTACCACCTATGAACTATTACTTGGACTAATACCCATTACTTGGAGCACCTATTCCTCGGAGAATAATACCTAGTACTTGGAGAATAGCTGAGCAAGGGTGTATGGCTATTGGAATGGAATACTATGATGTGGAAGAAATGACCAAAGGGATGAATTCAGAGAAACCTGGGAAGTCTTGAATGAACTGATGTAGAGTTAAATGACCAGAACCAGGAGAACAATTTATGTGATTACAATGACATAGTAAAGACAAGCAACTTTAAAATCAGAGTCTGATTAATGAAAAGTCCAACCATGGTTCCAGATGGCCAATGAGGAAGCATGCTACCTACCTCTCGTCAGGTGATGGCCTTGGAGTACAGAAGGAGACCTATATTTTTCTGGACATGGCTAGTGTGAGAATTTTTTTCACTTGAATATGCTTATTTGTTCTTTGTTTGCTTTTTCTAATGGGGTAATAGAAGGGAGAGGAAGTAGATCTTCGTTTATTGAAAAAAATGATATGTTATGATGCCAAAAAACAAATAAACCCAAAACCTACAAAAGGGGTGATATTTAGCACCCTTACAATGATGGAAGAGAGAGTAAATTATTTTATGGTACTTTTTTTGGAGTAGGAGAAAGCAAGGCAGTTGGGGTTGAGTGACTTGATCAAGGTCACACACTAGTAAATGTGATAAGTGCCTGAAGTGGGATTTGAACTCAGTTCCTCCTGCTTCCAGGACTGATGCTCTACATATTACATCACCTAGCTGCTCCTAGAGTAAATTATTTTAAAATGGACACATGGACTCAAAAAGCACAGGAATTCAGTGCGAAGCAAAGATCTTTTACCAAAACCTCACTAGGCTTTGTAAACACTTCATGTTTATTTAGCACTTAAACATTTATAGACAGTTTTTATCATGACAGCCATGTGAGGCTGCTAATGAAAGTATGACTATTTCCATTTTATAGATAAGGAATCTGAGGCTTAAAAATTATAATCATAGCAATAACTAATATTTTTAGAGCTCTATAAAGTTTGAAAAGGTGCTTTATGTATATATATATATATATATATATATATATATATATGCATATAAAATCTCCATTTTTCTAGATGTGGAATCTGTAGCCTGCAGAATTTTAGCTTCTTCTTATTGATTTCACTCTTTCAAGTCAAAACACCATTAGTACAGTTCAGTGAGAAAGCATCAGCCAGTCTTTTAAAATAAGAACTCTGTGAGAGATATTTTGTGATACATGGAATTTTTCAAGGAGGTTTAGAAAACAATAACAGATGTATCTAATATTTATATGCATTTTAAAGTTTGGAAAGGGATATATCTATATATCTATATCTATATCTATATCTATATATATATATAATTTGCCATAAGCAACAACTCTGTGAAGCAGACACTCCAGACATTGCTATTCCTATTTCATAGATGAGTAACCTGAGGCTAGGAGAGGTTAAGTAATTTGTTAAAGGTCGAGAAACTAGTAAGTGTCAGAGCCTTGACTAGAACCCAGGACTTATGACTCTTAGTTCATTGTTGTTTCCATTATATCTCAATACTGCATTGTAGCATAATGCAATAACTGATATTCACTAAATATCCAAGAAAATCAGAAGGGGATAATAGATAATGTTTTACTTATGCCTGTCACAAAGCTAGAATGAAAACAGTACTAAGTTGTAATGAACAATTTCAGTTAATCACACATATGCTTGAGGTTCATCTCTTTTTAAAGCTCAGCATCTAATTTAAACTCTTCTCTTTGGCTCTTAAAGGTCTTCATAACACAGTCCTTCCTTCCTTTTCACTTTTCTTATATCTTCCTTCCTTCCATGTACTTTATGCTCCAGTGACACCGGCTTTCTTGGTGTTCTTTGAACACAATACTTCTCTTGACTCCATGCATTTTCACCAGCTGTCTCTCATGCCTGCAATTCTCTCTCCCATCCATCATTCCTGTCTTCTGGTTTCTCTGACTCCCTTTAAGTCTCAGCTAAGTTTATACCTTTCTCAAGAAGCCTTTTTCAATCCCCTTTGATGCTCATGCCTTCTTTCTGAGATGATCTCCAATGATCCTGTGTTTCCATTGTGTTATCACCATTAGATAGTGAGCTTGTTCAAAGCAAGGACCATTTTTTTTGTATCATCAGTGTTTAGCATAGTGCCTAGCACATAGTAGTGCTTAATATATGCTTGTTGATATGATAAATTCTTGACTTTTCTCATCCTTGAGAAAGGGAAAGAGGAGTTCAAGGTAGCTATTTTGGATCCAGATCTAATGAAAAAAATAACAACTAGTTGATGAAATGGAACCAAAAACCTTGTAAAGAAAGGGACCATATCATGTTAGTTAATGGAGAGTGAAAGAAAGAAACTCAAAGGCTTCAGGAATATTTTAGAGAGGATAAGTAAGGAATTGTACTCTGAGATTCTAAAGGCAAAATCAGCTTATGATACTCCTGGGAGAAAAAAAAAATCAAACATCATAAGAACAAATGCTTCTGTTGAGAAACAGCAGGGGAATGTGTTTAAAGAATGATACCACCACACGAGGAATTCATGGTTGAATTTAAAATAATTGATATCTTTTATTTTTATATCATCTTCATTTTCATATTTGGCTTTCCTCTCCCTTGCCCAGAAAGCCACTTCCTATAACAAAAAATATAAAAAAACCTCAAAACAAAATAAAAAATCCAACCACTCCAACAAAATTAAATAAAATATTTGCTAAGTCCCTCTGTTACTATTTCTCCGTATTCTCCATATTTGATATTTGTCACAGTATGGTAATGTTACATGAAATTTGTTCCATTTTTTTTGCCATTTCTCATTCAATGTTCACCTTCTTTGTTTCCAATTATCTGCTACTACAAAAAGTCTTACTATAAATATTTTAGTGTAAATGGAACCTTTATTTCTGCATTTTACTTCTTTGGGGTATATATGCAGCAGTGTGGTCTCTGGGTCAATGTATATGGACATTGCATTAATTTCCCTAACATAATTCCAAATTGCTTTTCAGAAACAGATGAACTACTTTGTATGGGCACCTCTTTTTCCATGGTTCCTTCATCTTTGACTATTTCCCCATTTTGAAATCTCTTCCAATTTCCTGGGTGTGACATTAATAGCATGTTTTTTTTTGATTTGGAGCTATTTTTCATAAGAGTTTTAAAAGACGTAGCAAAGATAGTAAAGGCCAGTAACTAAGGAGAAATAAAAAAGTGCTATATTTCTGTAACTTTTTCCAGGCATGCTAAAGCTACTATGATCTTCAACTGATGTAAATGCTAAGAACAAGGGGAAAAGACTTAGAAAAATGATACAGAAGGCAGAAGGAAGAAAAGGGAAACTATATAGCTATGTTTTAGGTTGGATAGGAGTATAATACCTAATTACTATTTTATTTTCTCAATTCATTAGTATTGAATGAAACACATTAAAAATACTGGAAGAACCTGTGGACGTGATTGCTGAATTGGAGGAATCATGAAGAATAATTGAGGTACCACTGGAGTGGAGATGGGAAAATAATATCCTAATTTTTAAAAAGGGAGAAAAAGTAGATACCCTAAGTTCTAAGACAGTGAGGTTAATTATGATTCCTGACACAATTCTACAACTCATTATTAAAGAGATTGCTCCTGATTGGTTAGAAAGAGAAGTGGTGGTCACTATAAATCATCATGGATTCATGATCCAATTTCCTTTTTTGAGAGGGCAGCTAAACTAGTATATGAGGGAAATAAGATAACTATAGCATGGTCTGTGTTTTCTTTTTGGTCAAGATGGAGAGAATGGGAGATTCAAAATTAGTTGAATGACAGAACACCTAGACTGATGATTAATGGAGTTATAGGACCAACGTTGCCCGTTTCCTTGCAACAGTGATTATTTTCCCTTAAAGGAAACAAATGGCACCTGATTGACTTCTTCCTTTTGATGCAGCTTGCTGGTCAGTGCATAAAAAAGTACAAATCAAATGGAGTTTAGGGCCCCTCCAACTTAGGGGACTTCTAATGACTGGAAAAGTCCCCCTAATTGGCCATGTTGACCAGTTGCATTTCCATATGGAGTTGCTTCTATAGAAGTTAAGTCTCTCTATCCTTTTTGCATATCATGGCTGTTAGGGCAAAGCAAACCTCCTCTTATTTACCCTTCATTGATTTAGGGGTGCCCAATTTTATACCAAATAAAACCCAAATTTGACAGTATGTGAGTGTTAGACCTGCCCCAAATAAATGGATTGATGTCAATTTGGAAGGTATATCACTGATTTAGTTAAATGTCATTGACCTTATTTTCTTCAACATTTACACAAACAACTTGAATGATGACATGAATGGCATACTTACCAAATTTGTGTTAACGCAATGCTGAGAGGGATAGCTAATACGATTGATAATATAATGAGGATCCAAAAAGATCTTCACTGGCTTGGAAGGATGAACTAAATCTAATAAAACAGTATTTAATAGGCTTAAAGGCAAAGTCCTGGGTTTTTACAATTGAATTTTAAAAATCAACTATACATTTATAGGGTAGGGAAGAGGCAGAATAGTTCATGTGAAAGTGACTGGTAATACTAGTGAATTGAAAGCTCAATTTGAATTAATAATGACAAGTAACAAGCAAAGAATGGTAATAGAATCTAAGACCTTGTTGATGGAAGCATAGAGTCATGATGTATTCTGGACTGATCACTTCATGTGTTGATGTCATTTTTTTGGTTTCTACATTTAAGGAGAAACATTGGCAAGTGGAGGGTGACTGGAGGTTTACCAGGATGGTGTGGAGCTTAATTAGACCCTATGAGTATTAGTTTAAAAGACCTGAAGGTTGTTTATCCCGGAGAGGAGAAAACTTAGAGTTGACTTAGCTAGTGTCTTCTCATATTTGAAAGGTTGTCAGGTGGATCTCCTATGGAACAGAGATTAAACTTGCTGTCCTTGGTCCCCAAAATCAGAATTAGGAGCAAAGTACTGTTGTTATAGGAAGGAAAATTTTGACTCAATACAGGGAAAACTTCCTAATAATGAATGCTGCCAAGAAGTAGAAGGGGGTTCCTTTACAAGGTAGTGGGTTTTCCATCCCTGAAGTCTACCAGCAGAGGTCCAAGTAGTACTTAATGGGAATATTTCAGAGGGCATTTGTGTTTCAGATATTTTTGGAATCTGATGACCTTTGAGACTTCAGTATTCAGTCTCAGCCCAGAATTTTCTTTTTTTTCTTTCTGTTTTTTACTTAGTAATATATTTATTTCCCCCAATTACACGTTAAAACAATTTTTAGCATTTGTTTTTTTGTAAAGTTTTGAATTCTAAATTCCACCCCTCCCTCTTTCCTCTCTCCTCTCCATGAGACAGGAAGCAAGCAGATTTTGCAACCATAAAAAACATTTCCATACTAGTCATTTTGTACAAGAAGATTCGAATAAAAGAAACAGAATGAAAAAGAAAGTGAAAAATTGCATGCTTCAGTCTGTATCCAGACAATCTCAGACCTTTCTCTGGAGGCAGATAGTATGCTTCATCATTTATCCTTTTGGATTGTCTTGGATCATTGTATTGCTGAGAATAGCTAAGTTATTCACAATTCTTCATGATACGATGTTGTTGATACAACAATGTTATACAATGTTCTCCTGGTTCTGCTCACTTCACTTTGCATCAGTTCATGCAATTCTTTTCAGGTTTTTCTGAAATCATCCTGCTTGTCATTTCTTATAACACAATAATATTCCATCATAATCATATATTACAGCTTGTTTGTCCATTCCCCAGTTGATGGGGAATATCCTTCAATTTCCAATTCTTTACCACCAACTGCTATAAATACTTCTGTAAAACTAGATCCTTTTCCCTTTTCTTTTTTTCTTTCTTTGGGATATAGATCTAGTAGTGGTATTGCTGGGTCAAAAGGCATGCACATTTTTGTAGCCCTTTGGGAATAGTTCCAAATTGCTCTCCTGAAATGGTTAGATCAGCTCACAACTCTACCAACAGTGCTTCAGTGTCCCAGTTCACCCACATCTTGTCCAACATTTATAATTTTCATTTTTTGTCAAATTTTCCAACCTTATAAGTGTGAGGTGGTCTCTCAAGGTTGTTTTAATTGATCGTGTTTTAGAGCATTTTTTCATATGATTATTGGTAGCTTTGAGTTCTTTCTCTGAAAACTGACTGTTCATATTCTTTGACCATTTTATCATTTGAGGAATGACTTGTATTTTTATAAATTTGATTGAGTTCCCTATATGTTTGAGAAATGAGGCCTTTATCAGAGATACTTATTAAAAATTCCCCCTTTCAGTTTTCGTCTTTCCTTCTAATTTTGGTTGCACTGGTTCTGTTTCTGCAAAACTTTTAAATTTTATATACTTAAAATGGTCTATTTTACATTTTGTAAAATTTCTCTATGCTTTCTTTGGTCCTAATTTTTTCCCTTAATCATAGATCTGATAAATAAACTATTCCATGCTCTCTTAATTTGCTTATGATATTATCCTTTGTGTGTAAATCATGTATTCAATTTTAACCTTATCTTATTTTAACCTGATTTACAGTGTGAAATGTTGGTCTATCCTAGTTTCTGCTGTATTGTTTTCCAGTTTTCAAAGCAGTTTTTGTCAGATAATGAGTTTTTGTTCCAAATGCTTGGATCTTTGGGTTTGTTATGTCAGAGATTACTGTGGTTGTTTGGTATAATGTAATGAGTACCTATTCTATTCCTCTGCTCCACCACTCTATCTCTTAGCCAGTACCATATTGTTTTGATAATTACCATTTTATAATATAATTTGAAATCTGGTGAAATAGCCCAGAATTTTCAAAAAACGTTAAAATGGTGTTGTATGTACTCTGTTTAGGAAAATAGTGTGATACATATGGGGAAGATTTGTAAGTCAGATGAGTCAAACAACCAAACAAACAAAGACCCGGAAAATTTACTTTAGTAGAACAAGACATTTCTCAAGTATGCTATGTAAATGAGATGTTATTATAATTGGAAATTCTTTTTCAAATTATTTATTTTCAATTTATGAAATATAATAAGGATTTCTATAACAATAGAATAAAAAAGATGATTGAACATAAAACTGTAGATCTATGATATGCAACTTGATATTACTTTTAAATAGATAACAAAGTTATCATGTAACTTTCCTCTCTTTTTTCTTTTCCCTTCCCTCATTAATCCCCAGAATTAATCCTTCCAAGAAAAATGATTTCCTGTGTGGAGCAGGTGAAGGATAGTCTTGAGGCCTGACATACTCATACAATATAGCCAACTCTGGAATTTTCTGGTGGTGGATTATTTAGTGTATAGATTTTGAAGGCTCTTTCCCCAACTTTCTTTTCTGTTCCTATTTCTATCAGGAGGAGAATATGCCATAAAAGCACATTAAGAATATCATCATAGAAATATGTGATTCAAAAAGTGGAAGAAACTGATAGATAACATATATACTCCATGAAACCAATTTCTTCATCTTTAAAGTAAAAATCATAATACTTCCACTCTGGATCTCACAGAAGTTAATATAATCTTTACAAAGCAGTAGAGGTTTGAATTATTTTTAGTGGCAGCAGATCATTGACTCTGAAACAAAAATGTCAGTTGTAATGCACAGGAGAAAAAACAACCCTGGTAAACATTGAACATAAATTAGTTTCCATGATTTCTTGTTCCTCTTATTTTCTCGCATTTCTACAATAAAATCTTAATTATCTCTTTGTCACTACTTAGTTCAATTTGTCTAAAATTCTTGGATTCTAGCCTTTTAATGCAGGAAGTAGCATCTCTTGGATGGGTCTTTAGAATTACATGTTGCAATCCTTGTAATCCTTTTATTAAAAGAATCTGTTACTGTTCTGTGCCTTCAGAAAGACACCTTTTGGTAGTCAGGGTATTTATGATATTTTAAAGGGTTATCACTTTCATCAAAACAGCATTTTAATAGACTTTAAACAACTAGTACTCAAACATTAATTGTCTACTCGTGCTCTTCATAAATATTTACTAGGCTCTCATTTGGTTGTACATTCAGGGAATGAGAAAAAAATCTTTGCTGCCTTTTACGTTTCTTTAAAAACATGTTTTGCCTCTTATGGGCAAACTGACAGGAGTAGTTCTCATCCTCTGCCATGAAATTATTTACTTTTAGGAATTTATCATCTTGAAATGGCCTTAAATGGCACAGAGACCTTAGAAATGTTTGCAGAATGGGTATTTTTCATGATTAAGTCAAACATAATTTAATTTTTCTTTGCACATGAGAGGTGTAGACCTGTGACTTTTGTCAGTGTGGGGAACTCCCAGGATAGAGAATCTCCCTACCAGTGTAGGTCGGTAACTCCCCTATGGGAGGGAAGAGGGAAATAGAAGACGAGAATAAGTATTTATTTGACATCTGCTCCATGCCATGCACTGTTTCGTTTTTTCTTTTTTTTTTACAAATATTATCTAATTTGATCTTTACATCAACCCTATGCTATTATTAACTCCATTTTGTAGTTGAGGAAACTGAAGCAAATGGAGGTTAAGTGACCTACCCAGGATCACCCAGGTTGTACATGTCTTAGACTGAATTTGAACTCAGGTTTTCCTCATTCAAGGTCCAGCACTGTATCTGCTGCACCATTTAGTGACAGCCTTAAAGAAATGCCTCAGATACTTTGAGGTTAAGTGATTGTGTCCGATCACACAGCTAACATGATATCAGTGACAAGACTTGAGTCCCGCTCTTCCTGACGCCATGCTTGACTTTGGACACTCTCCTCCGTGCTAATTCTCTGACACTGTATACATAGCTTTTACTATAGGGGCAGGGCCTGGACCTGTGATTGCTCTGGTGCAGAGAATTCTCTGATGAGGAAATTCCTTCTACCAATGCAAGTCAGCACCTTGTCAGTCACTTCCAGCCTTAGAGAGTTTCCTAGAGCCCTACGGCTGTGTGACTAGACTGAACAGCTAGTATGTGGCCAAGGTGAGATTTGTACTCAGGTCCTCCTGGCACTAAGGTTGGGTCTTTATTCATCAGTCTATGCTACATCTCTGCCTCTAGAGATATACCCTAATTCCTTTACATAGCTGATCAAAATTAGCTTTTCCTTTCATTTGAAAAGAAAAATGACCACTTTCCCCATCCCACCATTTTCATTGTTTTGGTGACTGAATTTAGGTGAGTCAAGCAAAAACAGAGGATTTCTAGGATGCATTTCACATACATCAGTCTTCTTCAGGGTCTAGTAGTCAATGGTTTGGAAGACTACTTCTGAGATGCTGATTGGGTTCTGCAACATGTCTTGAAAACCATTTTCACAAACTGTTGTTCCGTTTGGGTTCAAACACTTTCTTTTCTCTACAATATTTCTAATGTGCACAGGACTAGAATGAATGAAAAATGTTAGATGAAGTTAAATAAACAAAAAGATAGAACATCTGAAATGGGAAGGATTGCAGGAATCGTCTAATTTTGTTCCCTCATTTTATAGATAAGGTAGCTAGGACCTGGGGCAGCCAGGTGGCACCATAGTGGACATAGTGCTGGGCCTGGAGTCAGGAAGACTCATCTTCTTGAATTTAAATCTGGCCTCAGACACTTACTAGCTGTGTGACCCTAGGCAAGTCATTTATCCCTGTTTGACTCAGTTTCTTCATCTATGAAATGAGCTGGAGAAGGAAACAGCAAACCTCTAGTGTCTTTGCCGAGAAAACCCCAAAGGGGATCACAGAGGGTTAGGAGTGATGGAAATAACTGAGCAATGACAGTAACTTGGGACCTAGGATTAGAAGTCACCAAAATAATAGGCATTGGTTCTAAAAAAATGTACTTGCAGTATTATCCCAACCATTTCCTCCCTCCCCCTTTCCTATTATCCCATGGGATTTGCTCAGTTCCAGGAGGCTCTAGAAATCCTGATCCCAACCAATTTCAGATTCTCCTTATCCTTAGTCATGCATTCTTGAGGTATATGTCAAGTTTTCAAGGATTCATGATTTCACTGATACTTTTCCCTCTTCTCATGGTTACTTAGAGCTGTACATGCATTTGAGGCAAATAACCAAGGTTGGGAAGGTACCAGGGCTGAAAGGAAAGCAAATGCCCTTAGGATTGGGCTGTTGCTGATACTATGGGGCAGGCAAGAGAACATGAATTCCCTGGAATGCTGTTGTTAGCCCCACCTCTAAATTTCCCATCTTAGGACACAACTCCAGTCACTTCACTCCAGTTACAGCTCAGCAGATGCAGATCCCAACCTCTCCATGCCTTGATAGCATGTCTTAGTCAAAAATTGAAAAAAATCCATCTTCTGGAGTGCCCGCTTTGTGGTGAGTGAGGAGCCTCTTTAAACATAACAAGGCTGGTCCTTGGATGACAGACATTCAGTCCTTCTCTGGACCCATACTCAAAGACTCTCTGTTAAGGATTGGATTTTATTGGATTACCTTCCTACCTTGATGATGGTATTAGAGGCAGTTGTCAGTGGAGAGTTACTGTAGAGGAACATAAAGCTATTAATTTTGTCCAATCAAACCAGTTTCCCTAGAAAAATGACAAGATGAGCCTCAACAAAGCTTTCTAATTGGCACAAACTGGTTTTTTTCTTTAAGGATGAAATTAGCCTCCTTCCTTTCAGATATCTCCACTTTTGCTATGAAGACATGGATTTCATTTTAATGAACTTTCAATGACAAACTGAAAAATCTTTATTTTTAAAAAATAGGATGAACACTTTCAGTGAATGCAGATTGTTTAATTAGGAACCATTGCTAATTTATATTCAGCTGCATTTTTCTCCGGATGCATTGTAGATCTTAAAAACTTTATATTGATTTTAATCTTATTTTCTTCAGCATTGAAAATGAGCAAGTCAAAACATAGATCAAGAGATTTACTAGTCTTTTGCACCATAGGAGGAAAAGTCTTTATTGCCTCTTGAAGTCAACAAGAACTTTGCCACTAATGTAACCTATCATATTAAGAGCTTGTGAGAACTCAAAATGTAATTAAACATTATAAATTGCAGCTGAAGTTTTAAATTAGGAAGGGCATGCTACTAAAATTAAAATCAAAACTCTAGAATGGCATACTTTCAGTTGGGTATGGATAGATAACTGACAAGTTTTTTTTTGTTTAATGCAGTTCCAAAACTACATTTTTCAATGTTCATTTACAGCCTCTTCTCTTTCATGAGCTACCTTTCCCCTATGAAATAGTTTCCTTTGTGAAACTCCTCTGGACTTTGATCTTCTTCCATTAATGGGATTATTCTATTTCTTTGCTCTTTCTTTGTCTCTTTGGTTCTTATTTCCTATAAGGGAATATTTCCCAAAGTTCCAATGTTCAGCCTTCATATATTTCTTTCTTTCTTTGTAATTCATCTACTAACATGACTTTGTCTATCATTGTTAGAGAGATAATATTCAGATCTTTAGAATTTTGGCATCTCTCCTGAGTGCCAATCCTGTATCTTTCCTGCTCTCTGTATGTTTTAGTGTTATTTTTTTTTAACATTCACTTTTTTTAAAATTTTGAGTTCCAAATTCTCTCCCTCCCCACAGCCCCTCCCTCACCCATTGAGAAAGCAAATAATCTGATACTCATTCTTAGTTTTATTCCTAAGACAAAGTGGTCATGATTGAGCATTAAAAGAAACAAGAGTATAGTGGAAAGAGCCCTCAATTAGGGCTCAAGAAACTTGAGTTTTAAGAACTTCTCTCTATTTCTCCAGTGTTTAAATTAATGGAGTTCTTTCTGTCAGTTTTTTCATCCGTGAAATGAAGGGGCTAGATAATTTTAAAGTGCCTTTCAAACTCTAACATTCTCTTAAATCTATGATGCTATTTTTAAATAATACTTTATTTTTGCCCCAATTACATGTACAAACAATTTCAACATTTTTTTTTAAAGTTTTGACTTCCAGATTCTGTTCCCTTGTTTCCTTCTGTCTCCCCTCCCCGAGACTGTAAGCAATCTGATATAGGTTATAAATGTGCAATCATGTAAAACATTTCCACATTAGTCATTTTGTGGAAGAAAACTAGAACTAAAGAAAAAGTAGGAAATAATAAGCTTCAGTCTATATTCAGATGACATCGGTGCTTTCACTGGAGGTGGATAGCATTTTTTTTATCATGAGTCCTTTGGGATTGTCTTGGGTCATTGTATTGTTGCAAATAGCTAATTCATTTAGGTATTCATGGTACAGTAAAGGGGCAGCTAGGTGGTGCAGTGAATATAGCAGGGGTCAGGAAGACCTGAATTCAAATGTCACCTCAGACACTTGACACTCACTAGCTGTGTGACCTTGGGCAAGTCACTTAACCCCAATTGTCTCATCCTGGGTCATTTCCAATCATTCTGATGAATGTCTGGTCACTGAATTCAGATGCCTCTGGAGGAGAAGTGAGGTTGGTGACCTGCACAGCCCTCCCTCGTTCAAAACAAAGTCAAGTGCAAGTCATGTCCTTACTTCTCTGATGGCACGGTCTTCTTTGGTAACAAAGGATGAACACACGTTTCAATTAAAAATGGATTATTTTTAATGTAAATAAATAATATATATTAACTAATTCTTAAGTAAAATTCTCATTAAATTATTAATTTTGTATTTGTTAAATTAATTTGTAGTATATTTATATTATAATTAATTTAGTAAATTATTAATAAAATTCATTGTAAAATACAATAAAAATAATGTAAATAATTTGCTGATAAAACCACCCCTCCACACTGGAATTTTTTATTAGCAACAACAACAAATGCATTTAGGCAAAATTGACCAATAAAATAACCAAATTTGACAGTGTTTGCTGCTATGTTCTGCAAACCTGGTCCTCCATCTCTCTACCTAGAATAATGTGTTATAGGGATGCTCTTTGCAATGAAACAGAGTTCATCTGCCTTTCCGTGTCATTCACATTATATTTAGTATGGAAGCTATTCTCTTGGTTCTTTTTTCACCCTGCATCATTTTATCCCAATAGTCCCCTATTTCTCTGATTTTCTCATATCTATTGCTTCCTGTAGCACAATGATATCTTATTGCATTTATACACCACAGTTTGTTTATCCATTCCTCAACTGGTGGACACCCGCTTTGCGTCTAGTTTTTCATACTGCATATTTTCACTTGGATATGGTGCTGTCACAGCCAACCAAATATATTGAAAACTGAACCCATCATCTTCTTCCCCCCAAATATGCCCCATGTGGTTTTCTTATTACAGCCTATGGTTTCACCTTTCACACTGTCACTTTGAGCTGAGGTTCAAAACCTCAGTGGCTTTTGTCTCCTCCCTTTCCTTCATCCTCTATATTCAATCAGTCATCAAGAATTGCCATTTCCCTCACTTCCACTTACTGTATCTCTTGCATCTTTTTCTTAATCTCTATTCCCACTGACAATACCCTGGTTCAGGTTCTCCTGTGTATTGCAAGAGTTTCTTCCTTGTTGGAATTGCCTGCAGTCTCAGTCCCTTTTATCCATTTTTTTGTACCCCACTGCCAGATTACTCTGACAATAATAGGGCATCAATGATGTGTCATCACTCTTCTCAAAAACCTTTCCTAGTTTACAGCTGCTTAATGAAGAAAGGTCGCATTTCTCAGTTTGGTGTTCAAGCCATTCTGCCATCTAGCCCTAACTGACCTTTCCAGGTTTATTTGCACTACTCTCCATTTTATCTGCCTCTCAGCTAACAAACTGATTTAAGAGCTGATGAGACCATGTTGTTGTTCAGTCATTTTCAGTTGGGACCCTATTTGGGATTTTCTTGGGAAAGATACTGGAGTGGTTTGCCATTTCCTTCTCCAGCTCATGTTTTACAGATGAGGAAACTAAGGCAAACAGGGTTAAGTGACTTGCCCAGGGTCACACAACTAGTAAGTATTTGAGGCCAGATTTGAACTAAGGAAGATGAGTCTTCCTGACTCCAGGCCTGATACTCTATTTATTGTTCCACCTCTCTGGCTGGGTCCGACCATACTGCTTCATTATTCAATAAACTCCAGTGGCTCCTTAATACCTCCAGAATCAAACACAAATCCCTTATTTGGTCTTTAAACCTTGATAGCCTTGTCCCTTATTAACTTTCTAGTCTTCTTATACTGTACACATGCTCTGTGGACCAGTGACACTGGCCTTCTTGACATTCCTCATTCATGACACTCCCATCTCCTGTCTGAATATTTTTACTGGTTCTCCAGCAGACCTGGAACACTGTCCTTTCTTGTCTCTACCTCCTGGCCTCCCTGATTTCCTTCAGGTCTCACCTAAAATTCTCCTCTTGAAGGAGCCTTTCTTAGTCCTCCATAATCTCAGTGCCTTCTTCTGAGACTACCCTAAATTCATCCTGAATGTAACTTGTTTGTATGTAGTTGTTTACATGTTCTCTCCCCTGTTAGACCATGAGCTCAGTGGAAGCAGGGACTGCTCGTCCTTTTCCTTTGTATTCTCAGCATTGCACCTGGCACATAGTAGGTGCTCGATCAATGTTAGTTGGCTGACTTTTTCTTAAACACATTCCCACAGCTTCAGTCAACCTGTTCATTATCCATAGAACACATTCTCTCCTTTTCTACCTCTGTTTTTTTCTACATTTATGTATTCTATTTTTAATTTATGGAATAAAACAAGCATTTCCATAACATAGTGTATTAAAAAAGATGACCGCACATAAAACTGCAAACCTCTTATGTATAACTCACTATTTCTTTTAAATATATAATAAAATTGTCATGCAAATTTATTTTTTCCTCCCCCCCAACCTAGAAATGGCTGCCATTAGGCCTATATGCATATACATATGTACATACATACATATATTATTCTATACATACTTCTATTTATCAGTTCTTTCTCTGGATGCAGATAGTGTCTTTCTTCATATGTCCTGAAACAATAATTTTAATAAAGTCACAGGACATAAATTAAATCCACATGAGTAATCAGCATTCCTATATACCATAAACAAAACCCTATGAGAAGAGATAGTAAAAGATTCCCCATTTAAATTTAAAATAACTATGAACAACATAAACAATATAAAATACTTGGGAGTCCATCTCTGTTTTACTCATGAGAATCATTCCTGTCCCCCTGGAACACCTCCCCATCTCTCTCTCTCTCTCTCTCTCTCTCTCTCTCTCTCTCTCTCTCTCTTTCTCTCTCTCTCTCTCCCTCCCTCTCTCTCTCTCTCTCTTTCTCTCTCTCTCTCTCCCTCTCTCTCTCTCTCTCTCCATCCTCTTCCCCTCTCTCAAAATTACTTTTACTGTCCTTCAAGGCCCAGCTAAAACAATACTTCCTCCATGAATCTTTCCCTACTACAAGGAGTTTCAAGAGGGAAAGAGTGCGGGAAGTCAGGGAAGACCGCTTGTGGGAGGTTCTGCCTGAGATGGGTCTTATAGGTACCTAAGAGTTTTGTGAGGCACAGGTAAAGTAGAGGAGTGTATTTTAAAGAAGGAACTACTTGCATAGAAGCAGAGATGGGAGATAGGATATCATTTATTGGGAATAGCTAGTTGGCAAATTTGACTAGACTAGAGAAGGGAAGCAATATGAAATAAAGCAGGAAAGGTAGGAGGGGACCAGATAGTAGAGGACTCTGGATTTTAGGCTGAGGATTCTATATTTTATTGTAGAAAAAATAGGGACTCATTGAATATTTTTTGAGTGTTTATCTGTAACATGTATCTATGAATATGTGTATTATATAATCAGATCAACATATATTAGGTATATCATTTTTACAGTTAAGTGGAGGATCTATTGGGGAACAGTGAAAATTGGAGATAGGAATCTCAGTTAGAACGTGATTGCAATAATCCAGGTGAAGGATATAAGAGTCTGAAGTAGGGTAGAATCTGTGTCAGGAGAGAAAAGAGGGCTGGTGTGAGAGATGCCATGTGTGGAGAATCAGTAAGACTTGCCAAGTGATTCAATATGGGATTGAAGGAGAGTAAATAGTTAAAGATGACTCCAAGGTTGTGGTGGTTAGTAAGGTGAACAATAAAAAATAAATTAGGGGACCCAAATAGAAACTCATTCAAGTTCTATTCTCACATACAAGGATCTCAGTAAATCTAATAATAATTTATCTCCTAAAATTGACAAGCTACAACCGGAGTCAGCCTGAAGATTGGTCCTGACAGGGAAACAAAAAGTCTACGTAAAGAGGGTCCTTTGCACAAAGAGAGTTAGTTCCAAAACCTCTGTGGATACCCACCCCTCATTTTCCTCCTCTCGTACTGCTGAAAGCAAGCTCTTTGGACCATATAGTCCAGAGAGGAAATGTGATTGAGAGCTGGGAACAAGAATTAGGAGAGTTCAAGGCCCAGGGTTCAAGGCTAATGGCACTATGTAGGCTTGGATGTATCACCTCTCTGAGAATCAGTTTTCTGTTCTGTAAAATGAGAGGGTTGGTCTAATTGTCACTAAGGTCCCTTTCAGGTCTAATATTTTAGGATTCATGGCCACCCCTTTCCTAGTTTCCGAATTTGAGACAAAAGAATTCTCTCTTCTTCAAGGACTTACTGAAGATGAGAAAGGCCAAAATTAACCTTCTATTTTTATGGTTTAGATTTGTTTTGTTTAGAACGAAGGCCCAATTAATTATGCACATGAACCTTACACACTTAGAAGTGACTCAAATATTAAGCCTAGGATGATAGCTAAACAGAAAGCTGCCAGCCCAGGGAAAATGGAGAGTCTCAAGAAACTTGAGATTCAAAAGAAAAGATTTTCAGTCAGTCCCTAGTACCACTTGAAAAACTCAAATTCTGTGAACTTCTACCTGAGGTTGGGTATGGTTGATAGTTAAAAATCATGGTGCTTGATATTCATTTACAGAAGTCACTGGTTCTGGGGATCTACCTGTTCTCTTTGGGATAGGGCTGGTAGTATTTTTTATCAGCATTTGCTGTGCTTGGGTGGAAGGAAAGTCTGAGCATTGGTTGATTCAAAGGAATCTGGGAAAATAGTCCTGACCAGAGATTAAATGTTAGATGAACCCAGCTCTGGGGGAGAGAGAGCACTGGGATAGGTGGCTAGATTCACAAGTCAACAGAGCAATGAAAGTCACTGGATGACAAGCTCTGTTTTGTTCACTAGTCTATTATTTTCTTTTATGTGGATGCTGACCCTCTCCCCTTTGGGACTTAAAAGGGACAACTGACAGGATATATAGAATATTTATCTCACATTGAAAGGACTGAACTATGACTCTTTTAAAATTATTTATAGCTTTCATTTTTATATCAGCTTCATCCCTTCCTCTACTTGGTGACCTACCCCTTGTAGAAAATGATAAATATAGAGATGACAAAAAAAAACAATTCAGCAAAACACACCAACATATGTGTGTTCCACACCCATAATTCCTCCACCTATGAAATGATGGGGAGTTGAGGAGATATATTTTTGTATCTCTCCCTTGGAGCCAAGCTTTGTCATTGTTATATAGTTTTTAATTTAGTCACTTTGTTTTCCTTATATGATGTTCCTAAAATATTATATTGATGCTTATGTATATTACTTTCCAGTAATGCACTGCCTCTACCACCTACAAGGTCCATCTGTAACAAAGAGAGAGTTAGAGAAAACAAACCAACTGACTCATCAACAATGTTCGACACCATGAGCTTTGTTACAGAACAATAGTTCACCACTTCCTTCTTGGAAGGAGAGAAATCTATTTCACCATCATTAGTCCTTTGGAATCAAGGATTATCATTATGTTAACCTGAATTTTGATATTTCTGAATATTGTTTCCTTTACATTATTGCGGTCATTGAGAATATTGTTTTCTTGTGAGTTATGACTCTTCATAAATCCAAGAAATTCTTTAATATTTGGCTGAGCCAATGCAGAAATTCAAGCTATCCATTCTGAGTCGCAATGGATTGACTTAGAAAATAGGGTGGGGTGGGGAAACAATAGAAGCATTAACATCTGATTACAGTAATGGGTTCTAACCATAACACATCTTCATTAAGTAGATGATAGATAAAAGGGGACATTAAAAATAACTTATAGCTTCAGTCCAAAGGTCAACAAATGCTTTCTCAGTGCTCCCCAAAGCAATGGGAACTGATTAATGAGCTTCATTACTTGGTGTAATGGGCAGAGATGACAGCCTCTAGCATATGCCCTGGATGGTATTAAGGGGCAGCAACCCGAATATATTACTCTGTTACTCATACTACAAGGCTCCCCAAATTTTCAAGCCCTTAAATCATAAAGCAACTCCTCTCCTGCTGAATGAGAGCAGCAAGGGAAGCCACTCCCACTGTCAGCCTTCGTGACTCCTTACCACGGGCTTAAGGGATTTGGAAGAGGTCATTTTCTGAACAACAGCAGCATTTCCATGTTCCATCTCTTATTCACTGTAATGAGAGAAATAAATGAAAAATTAATGGCTTTATAATAACATTTCCTGTTTAAATTATTTGATCATAGAGTGGTAATATGCCCGAGAGGCTAGCAATATTATTCCTGTAAGAATTACCCCTTCAGCAAACTTTTGTGTTGTATTTTCTTTGTGATTTGTTTTTAAAAGCACCATGTACTAAGTAAACATGTATCTGGGGTTCTTTCCTACCTTCTGAGGGGTGATCCATTTGCCTTCTGAAGAGTTAGCTATGTGCGATGTCTTAATGGATGGTTAATGTTAGGTTTTCACAGAAACTTAAAAAATATCCACTTTTGAACAACTTTGAGTAAGCATCTGTAAGTCATAATCCAAGAATGCATCAAGGTTTATGGACCAGTTTCTTTATAATAACCCAGTGAATTTGGCTTTGTGAGAATTACCATTTCCATTTTATAGGTGAGGAAATAAAGGATTACATAGGATCATGTATTTGGAGTCTGAAGGGATGTTAGAGGCCATTGAGTACAACCTTCTTATATTATAGATAAGGAACTGAGGCACAGGGGAGTTAGATGATTTGTATAACCTCACACAGCTAGCAAGTATCAGATGTGGGATTTGGGGTGAGAAAGAGTGAGGAGTCCCAGATGACTTCCAGGTTGTGAGCCTGAGGTCCTGGAAGAAGGGTGGTGCTCTCTGAAGTAATGAGAAAGTTTGGTCAGGAAGAAACTTTAAGGAGGAAGATGAATTCTCCTTTAGATATGTTGAATTCAAGATGTCTAATAGGAAGTTGGAAAAATGAAACTGGAGGTTGGCAGAGAGGTTAGGACTAGACAAGGAGATTTGAGAATCATGGAGAGACAAGGAATTTGAAATCATGGAAGGTAATGAGATCACCAAGGAAAAAGTACAGAGGAAAATGGAAAGTGAACCCAAAACAAAGCCTGCTGACACACTCATGGTTAGTGAGAGTGACCTGGATGAAGATCCGGCAAAGGAGTGGTCAGAGAGGTAGAAGGAGATCAGGAGAAAGCGGTGCCTCAAAATCCTAGAGAGAAGAGAGTATCAAGGCAGAGAGAGTAATCAACAGTTAAGGCTGCAGAGAGGTCCAGGAGAAGGAGGACTGAGAAAAGGACACCGCAGGTGGTGATTAGGGAATCACTGGCAGCTTTGGAGAGAGCAGTTTTGGTTTAGTAGAAAGTAGAAAATCGATGACTATAGATTTTAAAAGCTCTGCATTCAAATACTGGCTATTATGTTTAACAGCAACAGCTAACCTTTATATAGTAATTACTTTGTACCAAGCACTATGCTAAGCACTTTACAGCTATCATCTCATTTGTTCCTCAAAATAATCCTGTGAAATGGGTACTCCTATCATCCCCATTTTATAGATGAGGCAAATGGAGGTGAAGCAATTTGTCTGGAGTCACCTAACTGGTAAGTGACTGAGGTGAGATTTGAACTCAGGTCTTCTTGACTCCAAACACAACACTCTGTCTCCACTGTGAGACTAACTAGCAACATTGCAACCTTGGTCAAAGTAATTTGACTCTTTGAAACCTTTTTATCTTCTGTAATATTACAATACTAATGCTTGTACTACCTACCTCATGCTGTTATTGTCAAGAAAACTCTTTACAAACCGTCAATTACTATATACAAATGTTACACGATTATAGCTTCCTCTTGGCAACTAAGTAGCATGGTGGATAGAGTGCTGGACTTGGAGTCCGAAAGTTCTGAGTTCATATCCTGACTCTGATGGATAA
The DNA here is from genome assembly GCA_028658325.1 of Potorous gilbertii. Classification (NCBI taxonomy): domain Eukaryota; kingdom Metazoa; phylum Chordata; class Mammalia; order Diprotodontia; family Potoroidae; genus Potorous; species Potorous gilbertii. The sequence continues at coordinate 533,417,632 of CM053769.1, read as the reverse complement.
GTCAACCTTCCACAGCCTCAAATTTCTTCTGCAAAATGGATATGTTATAGCACCTACCTCAAAGGTTTGTTGTGAGAATTAAATGAGACTATATATTATTCTCTTTGCCACGTTAAAGCATTATATAAATGTTCATTTTCTTTCTATTTTTTTCTCTCCTATTTCCCCTCCTACCAGAACTTGAACTAAGTTCAGAGTTTACACCCAGATGAGGAAATTGAGGCTCTGAGAAATGAAATGACTAGACCAGGGCCACATAACTAATACTACTCTATGACAGGATTCAAATTCAGGTTTTCCCTACTCCAAGTCCAGCACTCTATCCATTACCATTTAGTTGGATGGATTAGATAAAGTGACTTAGCTAATGTCATGTGACCAGCAACCAGGTCTTTTACCTTCATATTCAGTGTTAAGGAAATGGACCTAAGCAACACACTGCATTGAGTCTATGTACAGACTGCCAAAGGAAACCTAGGTAGAAATATGACTTGCTGTACAGCTTTACTATGGAAAGGAATCACAGATATCAGCAGCTTATTTTTAGTATATTTTTGATGAGTCAGATAGTGGTCCAGAACTTGGTTTATAATCAACTAAATGGCTTTATCAACTTTTATTTTTAATTACAAGGAGTTGTTGAACTGTCTAGTGTGACCTGTGATTTGTGGAAAAACTTAGAGACCCAGTCTTGCAATACTTTTTTGATCTAGACTAGAGCTTCAGAAATTCCTTGGGAGTGAAAGCCCACCCAGCTGGAAGGGAGCGTGTGGTAGCAGGGTGAGCTCATCATCAATTACTACATTCATTCGATAGTCATGTCTAAGATCTCATGTCACACTAGAGCTATGTTGATGGTATTTTCTGGAGAATATACTTTGTTGAATCTCTCATTGAAGTAATTCCCAAAAGGCTTCTTCATGCTGGACCTGAGTAATCAGCTTAACCTCAAAAGGAACTATAATTTGCCCTGATAGCAGCACTATTAAGATATCCCAGAGGGAGACTAGGGCAATGAGTCTGGTTTCTCCTACACAACTCCCTCAAATTTTAAAGTTGTCCTCTATATCTCACAAGACATTAAAGAACCAGACTACTTGATTACAAATAGACATTTGAGGAGTTTCCCTGATTCAAGCTTCAACACTATGAAAAAGGAAAATAGATTTCTTTCTTCCCCAATTGTCTGTAGGAAGCATTATATCTCTCCCTTTGCAATTATAGTTAGAATGATTTGCTTATATGTAAGGAGTAGATCAGGGCAGATAAATAGTGCAGTGGATAGAGCACTTGGACTTGAAATCAGGAAGAGTCATCTTCCTGAATTCAAATCTGGCCTCAGACACTAAATGTGTGACCCTGGGTAAGTCACAACTCAGTTTTCTCATCTGTAAAATGATATGGAGAAGGAAATGGCAAACCACTCCATTATCTTTGCCAAGAAAATCCCAAATGGGGTCTGACTGAGCAACAACAAAAAACCAAATAAATTTTATAGTGGAAAGGAAGTAATATATGAAGTCTATATTAATTAGCTACAGAAATGTTAAGTATAATGTGTCTAGAATGAGGTAGTTGATAGAACTGTTATGCTTGGCTCTGGTTAGAACACATCTGGAATATGGTATTTGATTCTGAGTATAACATTTCAGGAAAGACATTGACAAGCTAGAATAATTCTACAGGAGGGTGATTTGAAATTATATCATGTAAAAACTGGTTAAAGGAACTGGGAATATTTATCTTAAAGAAAAGAAGGTGGATAAACATGAACAATGCCACTTAGAAGGACTGTCATGTGAAAAAGGGACTAAATTTATTTTGCTTAATTACAGGGGTAGACTTAGGGATGTTCAGTAGAAGGTACTGAAAGGGGCAGTTTTTGATTAATGTAAGGAAAAAATCCTAAAGATAATTAGATTTATCTGAAAAGAAAATAGATTGATTTTATAGGTAGCAAGTTTCTTACTTCTGGAGATCTTCTAGTAGTGACTGAATGGCCATTTTTGGAATTTTGTAGAGCAGATTCATAATTCAGGAAGGGATTTGAATTGATGGCCTTGCTCGTCATCTTTCTTGACCCTTTCAACTCTAAGATTCTGTGAAAGTGCTTTGTAAACCATAAAACATTGTAGAAATGGGAGTTATTATTGCTGTCTCATTCCCATCTTTTCAATAGAGTTCAGATAGAAATGGTCCTGAGGCAAGTTGTTATTCCACTATTTTTCTTTTATCTTTAATGTTCTGTGGACAATTACACAGGGAAGTAAGGTGACTTGCTTTTATAGTTCAAATCAAGTCAATAGGCATTTATTAAGCACTTGGGGCCAGGCACTGTGCTAAGTACTAGAAATAAAAAGAAAGGCAAAACCTGATTGTAGTCTCAGAGTCAGCCAGTCAACTAACATTGATTAAGGCCCTACTATGTAGCTGGCATTGTGCTAAATGCTAGAGATACTAAGAAAGTAAAAAAAAATAGGTATTTTCTACTTTCAAAGAGCTCATTATCCAATGGGTGGGGGGAGACAACATGTAAAAACTATTTATTGGCAAGACACATTCAAAATAAACTGAGGTTAGTCTCAAAGGGAAGGTATTAAGATTAAAGAGGACTGGGAAATGTTTCGCAGAAAATGAAACTTCAAGGAATCCAGGAGGCAGAGATAAGGAGGAAGAGTATTTCAGAGATTGAGACAGTCAGTGAAAATACACAGAGTTAGGAGATGGAGTATCCTGTGTGAGGAACAGCAAGGTGATCAGGGTCACTGGATCACAGAGTACATAGAAAGGAGTAGACTGGAAATGGAGAAAGGAGCCAAATTGTGAAGGACTTTGAGAGCCAGAGGATTTTCTATTTCATTCTGAGGGTCATAGGGAGCCATGGGAGTTTCTTGAGTGGAGGTGTAACATGACCTACATTTTAGGCATATCAGTTTGGCAAGTGAATGGGAGATGAACTGGAGTGAACATAGACTTGAAATGGGAAGACCAACCAGGAGGTTATTACAATAGTCTTGCAGTGAGATGACGACGGTTTAAACAAGAGTTGTGGCAGTGTTGGAGGAGAGAAGGGGGTGCATGGTAAAAAGGTAGAACTGACAAGATGAACACTGTTTGGATATGGTGGGTGAGAAACAGTAAGGAGTCGAGGATGATGTCTAAGTTTTGAGTTTAGTAACTGGGAAGATAGTGATGCCCTTGGCAGTAATAGGGAGGTTAAGAAAATAGTGGGTTTTGGGGGAGAGGCAATGAATTCAGTTTAAGATAAGTACAGGAATCCAGTTTGAAATGTCTTAAAGGTAGTTGGGAAGGCAAGATGAGCTCAGAAAAGAAGTTAGGGCTGAACAAGTAGATCTGAGGGTTTTCTGCATAAAGATGGTATTTATTTAGATTTTTATCAATTAATTAATCTTTTTAGTTTTCAGCATTTATTTCCACAAGATTTTGAATTCCAAATTTTCTCACCCTCTCTCCCCTTTGCCCACCCCAAGACAGCATACATTCTGATTACCCCTCCCCCCAATCTGCCCTCCCTTCTATCACACCCCCATCTTCTCTTATCCCCTTCCCCTCTATTTTCTTATAGGGCAAGATGGATTTCTATACCCCATTTCCTATATGTCTTATTTCCCAGTTGTATGTAAAAACAATTTTTAGCTTTTGTTTTTAAAACTTTGAGTTCCAACTTCTCTCTCTTCCTTCCTCCCCACCCATCCCCACTGAGAAGGCAAGCAATTTGATATAGGTTATACATGTACTGTCATGCAAAACACTTCCATAACTGTCATGTTGTGAAAGACTAACTATATTTCCCTCCATTCTATCCTGCTTCCCATTTATTCTATTCTTTCTTTTGACCCTCTTCTGTCCTCAAAAGTATTTACTTATAATTATCCCTCCTCCCATTTGCTTTCCCTTCTATTATCTCCCACCACTTATTGCCTTTTCCCCCTATTTTCCTCTAGAGTAAGATAGATTTTTGATACTAAATTGAGTGTGCATGTTATTCTCTCCTTAAGCCAAATGCAATGAGAGTAAGGTTCACTCTTTCCCTCTCACCTCCTCCTTCTTCCCCTCCATTGAAAAAGCTTTTTCTTACCTCTTTTATATGAGAGATAATTTACCCTTTTTTATTTCTCTCTTTCTCCTTCTCCCAATATATTCTTCTCTCACCCTTGAATTTTATTTTTTTAGATGTCATACCTTCTTGTTCATCTCACCCTGGGCCCTCTATCCATATGTATAAAATTCTCCCAACTACCCTAATACCGAGGAAAGTCTTAAGAATTACAGATATTATCATTCCTTACACGAATATAAACAGGTCAACTTTAATAAGTCCCTTATGGTTTCTCTTTCCTATTTAAGATTTCATGTTTCTCTTGATTCTTGTGTTTGAAAGTCAAATTTTCTATTCAGCTCTGGTCTTTTTTATCAAGAATGTTTGTAATTCCTCTATTTCATTGAATGATCATTTTCCCCCCTGAAGTATTATATTCAGTTTTGCTGGGTAGATGTTTCTTCGTTTTAATCCTAGATCCTTCGACCTCCTGAATATAATATTCCAAGCCTTCAAATCCCTTAAGACACTGCTAGATCACATATTATAATGAGAGTGTTCCCATAATACTTGAATTATTTCTTTCTGGCTGCTTGCAATATTTTCTTCTTGACCTGGGAGCTCTGGAATTTGGCTACAATATTTCTAGGAGTTTTCCTTTGGGGATCTCTTTCAGGAGGAAAATTGATGGATTCTTTCAATATCTATTTTACCCTCTGGTTCTAGAATATCAGGGCAGTTTTCCTTGATAATTTCTTGAAAGAGGATATCTAAGCTCTTTTTTTCTTTTAATTATGGCTTTCAGGTAGTCTAATAATTTTTAAATTGTCTCTCTTGGATCTATTTTCCAGGCCGGTTGTTTTTTTCAATGAGATATTTCATATTTTCTACTGTCTTTCCATTCCTTTAGTTCTGTTTTTATAATTTCTTAGTTTTTCATAAAATCATTAGCTTCTATCTTCTCCATTGTAATCATTAAAGAATTATTTTCTTCAGTGAGCTTTTGGACCTTCTTTTTCACCTGGTCAATTCTGCTTTTTAAGGCATACTTCTTATTGGCTTTTTGGATCTCTTTTACCATTTAGGTTAGTCTATTTTTAAGGTGTTATTTTCTTCAGTATTTTTAGGTCCTCTTTAGGAAGATGTTGACTTGGTTTTTATGATTTTATCACATCACTCTTATTTCTCTTCTCAATTTTTGCTCTACTTCTCTTACTTGACTTTCAAAATCCTTTTTGAACTCTTCCATGGCCTGAGACCAATTCTTATTTTCTTGGAGGCTTTAGATGGAGGAGCTTTGACTCTGTTTCCTTTTTCCATTTGTGTATTTGGTCTTCCTTGTAACCAAAGTAAGACTGTATAGTCTGATTCTTTTTCCAGCTTCTGCTCATTCCCCCCACCATTAAGTTGACTTTTGAGCTCTTTGTCAAGATAGATCTCTGCTTCCAGTGAGGGTGGAGAGCACATGGTCAGCTACTCAATTCCCCCACAATCTCTGGGCCTAGAGCTCCAGAAACAGCCACTGCCTCTGCCCCTGCTGCTGCTGCAGGCTCCTCCAACCCCTCTGCCACCCTGGGGCTGGACCATTCTACTCTCTCACACAGGTTTTTTTCCACTGACCTTCCAATTTATCCTTGCAGTTTGAGGTTATGAAGTCTGGAAACTTCCACAGGTGCCAGTGATTCAGCCCTCCTTTCCCTAAGCCTGTTCAGGTCCCATCTATGCTGGGGTGGCCCATGTTGAACTGCACTTTGCTCCCAACACTGAGTAATAGACATTTTCCATCAACCTTCTGGGCTGTCTTGGGCTGGAGTTTCCTTCACTCCATCATTCTGTGGGTTCTGCAGCTCCTGAATTTGTTTAGAGTCATTTTTTACAGGTATTTGACTGAGTTTGTGGGGGGGAGGAGCTCTAGCAAGTCCTTGCTTTTACTCTGCTATCTCTGCTCCACCCCCTAGAGAAAGTATTTAGATCTATGGGAGTTGATGAGATCATCAAGAGAAGAAGTATAGGGGGAGATGAGAAAAGGGCTGAGAAGAGAGTCTTAAAGGATCCCCATGTTAGCAGGTATAATGTATATAAATATGCAACTAAGGAGACAGAGAAGGAGTAGTCATACAGGTAGAAGAATCAGGAGGGAGGAGTGTCATAAAAACCTAAGAGAAGAGTATCAAGAAGAAGAAGGCGATTGATAATATTTTTTCCATTTGATATTTTATTTTTCCAATTATATATAAAGACAATTTTCAATATTCAGTTTAAGAAAGACTTTGAGTTCCAAATTTTTCTCCTTCTCTCCCTCACCCCCTTCCCAAGATAGCAAGCAATATGATATAGGCTACACATACACAATCACATCAAACAAATAGGAAAGTTTCTTTTAGAAGATAGGATTTAAACTTAGTCTTAAAGGAAGCCAGGGAAGTCTGGAGGTAGAGAGGGGGAGGGGCAGGGGGAGGGGGAGGAAGAATATTCCAGCATGAGGGACAGGCAAGGAAAAGTCACAGAGTTGGGAGATGGAGCGCTTTATGTAAGGGATAAGAAGAAGATCCATGTTGCTTCATCATAGAGTATATGGAGAGGATTAAAGTGTACAGATTGGATATTTGGTTAAATAAAAATATTGTGATATAAACTTATCTTCTGAGGGCTTATCAGAAGAATCTTTAAGATACCTCCAATAATGGACTAGATCATTGGGATGATGTGCATCTCATCCTGTTTCCTTATAGTTTAGATTTCTTTCATTAAATTTCTATATTTCAAAGGCTTTTTAATGCTTGGAAATTTTGAGTATTCAGTATCATGACATCTATTTAAAACATTGTTATTAAATTTTTGTGGATCAATATTATGTCAGAGAGATTGTGGGCAATAATTATATCTATTACAATGTTTTAATTTCAGTATGGGTTTTTGCTGAATTTTTAAAGGTATTTTCGTATCTGTATATGGAGATATGATCTGTTCACTTATGAAGCATAGTGAGCTTTTGGTGCTTAATTCTAGACACCTTATCATGTCTTTCTAGGTAATAAAGTTTTGTAATCTGCAGTAAATGTTAGACATTTTATATAATTTGCATAATCTGAATTTATTAACGACTTTCAGCTCACTAAGGATATATTTTCTGGTGATGATAATCTGAATATGAATTGCACTTCCAATTTTATAAACAAATCTTTATGGCTGCTATTTTGTTCAATGCTTATTTGTTGACAAACTGCTAGTTGAGTTTAAGTGGATATTGTCCATAGACGACCTTTTCATTTTCCTCTTGGGTCTTAGTCATTTCATATTCTCTAACTGAGGGAAAATACTTTCAGTTACATTGAACAAATCTAGTGGCATATACTTACTGTCAGCCTTTACTGTTAATCTGTGAATTGATTCCCCATTATTGCACAAGTATTCTTCTAAATTTTGAACTGGTTAATCACGTGCTCTGAAAAAAACCCACCTATTAATTCTGTTCCTTCTTATTGATGAAGAGGTGTTCATCTTTTTGTTACTTTATTAGAGAAATAAATCCTGTTTCTGTAATATTACATTTTTGTTAATATGTTCTCCAAATCTGATGTCATCCAATTTACAATTTGGAAAGTATATATTAAGGTTTATGTTGCATATTGCTTTAAATCAATTTTTTCCATTGAACTTTCATATCAGGACACCCATAAATCAGTTTTCTCCTTGATAACTTTATTTCATGTGTCTTGCCTGAAAAGATAATTCCAAATTTACCCTTTGGTTCAGTTTAACCTCTGGATTCAAACTGAGAGACTTCAGTCTCTAGTTGTCCTTGGCACTTGCAATTTCAAGAATTTTATATTAATGAGTATGAAAGACATTTTGATATTGTGGAAAAATTCTACAAGAAGGAGTAGCTGTTTCAAGTGTTGGTTTTTTGTTTGTTTTGTTTTTGGATGGAGACCAATAGCTTTTTAATAAGTAATTAATAAGATGTTTTGATGTTCTTCAACTAGAAAGTCACACTCATAGGATCATAGATTCAGACCTAGAAATAACTTGAGATGACCAAATCCAACTCCCTCATATCCCAAATAAGAAAGCTAAGACCTAGAGAGGTTAAATCACTTGCCTATGATCTCACCTTCAGTAAATGTCTAAAGCAGGAATCTCTAAGTCAAATACTCTATCCATTATATCTTGCTGTCTCTGGGCTATTTAGGGAAAATGATGATGAGTTTAAATTGCTTAAACTTTTGCCCTAAAATAAGTTATATATTTTATACTAGTTTTGCTTGACATTATTTTCTTGGTGATATGTTTTAAATAGAGAACAGTTGTGCTCCCCATGGACATAAAATGCTTTAGGGTTCTCACTATACTTGGGTGCAGTTTATGTATTTGCAGAATGTAAATAAGCCATGAGTACAGAACTGAATCAAAGACTTTGCCATAATCAATAATTGTAGTAGAAATGTGCTGAATTGATAAAGAATAACACTTTATGCCTTTGAGATTTTTTTTGCCACCCATTTTTTGCTCCTCAGACAAAATGTTGTTTCCTTATAAATATTTATAGACTTTTAAAAGTCATACAAGTTGTGAATGTATTGTATAAAGTGTATAAAAAGAGTTTTGACTCCAGGTCCAGTCAGTGTCACTTAGCGGCCATAAGAAGAAACTGGTGAAATACTCTCAAATAATTCTTGTGCTATTGTGAGACACTTGAGCCAATAAATATGACTCATCTGATTCTACTATTTCTCAGTTTTGCTAATAAATGTAATTATTCTCTTATGAGCCATATTAATAGTATTTCTATTTTGCATTTGATCCAGTTTGAATTTTTGGACTCTTTACAATCATATAGAGACAATCATAGATTTTCAACATCCTCTTTTTTTGGGTATCTTCTTTCTCTTTTGATTTTTCTTTCTTGTTTCTCAGTCCCTTGTAGTAAAGTTTTTGATTTACATCCAACTATTTATTTTGGTTTTTGAATTACCTTGACTCCCTTAACTTTATTCACTTTACTCATTTAACTTTGCTTTTTTAATTGTTGATTTTGAGAACCTAGAATTTCTTGTATATCTTGGTTTTTGGTATTTTTCTTCATCTTTTTGGCCTTTTATACTACTATATGATCACATTTTCTATGAGCAAACTAGCTAGATATTGGCAAAATCTTCCAATGCTTCTTTTTTTACATCTCTTTAATAGTTTTCTCAAGTAATATCTCTCTTGATTGTTTGACATTTGAGTTCAGTATTCCTTAAGAGAAGGATATATGTATTATATAACATATAATATATTTACACATATGTGTATATATGTACTTATGTATAAATATATATATACATACATATACACACACTATACATATGCACTATACACACATATATAAACACATATCTGTATGTCTGTATGTATATATCACAACTCTTTTGTGGTAGCCATGAACTGGAAACTCAAGGGTTACTCACGTATTGGGAAAGGGCTAAACAAATTGTGGCATATGAATGTAATGAAATATTGAGCTATAAGAAATTACAAAATAATTTCAGAGGAAAGTAGGAAGACCTTTATGACCTCTCTGAGGTAAAACTGGAAAAATATTTACACAATAACAGCATTATATGAAAAAACAATTTTGACAGACTTTAGCACTCTAATTAATGACATGATAATGTCAGAGGACTTCTCTGTTCAGAGGACAGGCAAAACATATCCCCTCTGTTCAGAGGACAGGCAAAACATATCCCCCTTTTTCTTCCAGAAAAGTGATAGACTTAAAATACAGAATTAGGAATGGTCAAAGTGGGAATTTGTTTTGCTTGACTATGCATACTTGTATGAAGATTTTGGGGGGGTACTATTTAGTTATATAAGAGGAAGTAGAGAGATACTAAATGCATGAAAAAATAAAATTTATAAAAGGAGTATTCCTTCATAGGTCAGCTTTTTTTTCATATGATTCTTACTGTGGCAGTAGCTGCTGCCTGTTTTATTTAGTACAGGTTCTGAATTTCTTTTTTTTAAAATTTTCTCTGTCAGCTATTGTGAAAGAATGCATTTTTCATTATAGCAAACATCAGCTTTTTTGAATTATTCTGTCTCAGTGTTGTTGTCTTACTAATTGGATATATGCTATCAAACTTAAAAAAGGGTTTTTAAAAAAATCTATCCTAAGTATAACTACTTCTCTTGAAAATCATTTGTGGCATAACTCTTGTATTTATCATCTGTTTTGTTACTAGATAGAATTGCTGGAGTTGGTGTTAAATGAAGATTTGGAATGTCTTCAGAGTCTTCACCTTTTCCCTCTTCCAGTTTTTTTAACTCCTAAATTTTCACTTGTTTTATTTAATCTAGGTTTAGAAATGAAGTTATGCCTTATGTTTCCTCTGCATTGATCCATATTACATTGTGTTGTGTAACTTAGAGCTGCCTGCATCATTGATGAAAAGCCTCACCTAAAGCCTGTACGATCTGTTTCCAGTTTTGTTATGATATATTATTAGAGCATAATAAAGGAACACCTATCATGAGTCCTCTGAGATATGGACCATGCCATAGGGATCTGTTTAGATGGCTGTGATGTGTAATGTCCCATTCTATGTCTCCATGGGAGACTGATTTCTACCTTAGTGGAAAGCAAGAGAATGACTGTGCTTGGGAGATTACACTTTCATTCTCCTATTTTCAAAATGGGTTTTGGTGGTAGAAATGTGCTTATCTCTATTGATTGTTTATCAATCTAGCTGTCATTTATTTGTCATAAACAAAATATATTTGTAATTTAGGGGCTCAGTGCTCTTTTGAGGTCCCAGATTAAAGTAAATCTTCCTATTTACTATCTTTGGGAAGTCAAGCTCGGAGAGTAACAGCATAGTCTTGATCAGCTCAGCTCCTTTCCCACCACAGGTTATCCAAAACACAATCATTGATGGTAAGCAAATATATTTATCTAATCAAATACTAACACAATAATTGGAGAAATTATCCACATTAAGTTAGGGGATAGTACATACAAGGGTCAGAAGGCTCTGCAATTCAGGAGCAAGTTGAAATTTTAACTCAACCAATGAGACAATGATCTCACCTAAAACGTTTGCCCTTACCTGTCTCTGCGGGTGTAGGTTTTGGGAATCAAGGGTGCTGTTGGGGGTGCTCACTTGCCCACATGCTTGTCGTTTCAGGGCTCCTGTTAGGTTCTATTTTCACTTTTTTAGATGTCTTCTCTGGTCTCTCCAGTGATTCAAAGTCATGTATTACCTGTGGCATCACGGCTTCAAACTTCTGACCAATCAGGAGTCCTATCTCTGTACACAGATACAACACCAAATGATTATTCTTCTAGGAACTGTCCAAGCTAACCTGGGCAAGGAGGTTATATTCCTTTCACACATATACTCAGAATTCAATACCACTCGCAATGGTCTCTTTTTCTCAGGGGGTGTATTCTTATTTGGGAATTTTTTTTGGCTTTGCATCTTACCTTTTCATGTTGCCAGAAAATGAAGGAGCACCACTTACTCTGGTGTCCAGCTGATCATCATGATGGCTCCAAGTAGGATCAGCTTGAAAAACTAGATCGCCAAGTCTGTTTCTTTCCTTCTAAGGAGCAATTATATTACACTGAGTGGGGTGCTAACCTGATCAATGTTTTCAGCAGAGTCCAACTGTCCAGTTTTTCAGGGTTCCTTCACAACTATTTTTACAGCCTTAGGACACACAGAGTCCCTATCCTACAGCAGGCTAGTTAATAGCATTTTACTATTATTTTTTTGTTTCCCAGTTACCCCGTCATGACATGGACAGTGTCTTGGGTCTTTGAGGGGGTGGTAGTGGTGGTGACTATTATAATCTAATGAGAGGTGACTAGATGGGAAGGAATAGAATACATGCATTCTGACTCTATCCCTTAACTTGCTGTGTGAGCCTAGTAAGGTTATTAATTACAGCGAATCTCATTTAAGTCTCTCTTTGTTCATGCTATATATGAGATATTACGCTAGATAGTAGGGATAGAAAGGCAAAAATAGAAACAGTCTTTTGTCTTCAAGGAGCTTATATCCTCTTAGAATCAGAAGAATAATAGTTTTTAAAATGCACATGTGAAGAATAAAAATATTCAGAGAGTATTTTTAGTGCTAGGAGCACCTTTAGACATCAGTTAATCTCATTCCTTACATATTATTTAGGTGAGGAAATTGGGACCAAGAAAAGGGAAAGACTTAGCCAAATCATCTAACTAATATTCTCATAAATTATATGTGTTTTCTGTCAAATATTCCTAAGAATAATAGCTACCCAGACCTTTATACCTCTAAAGGTATAACATGGAAAGTTTATTCTTCAAAGGAAAAATTAAATAAAAATATTCCAATAAGAGTACACCTTACTTTTCTGTGGACTGATTAGGAAAGGAAGTCTAGTTGAGATGCATTTATTTTCTTTTGCATTTTATATCTTTTATAGATTAGGCTGAAAAATATTCAATTTGGACAAGGAACTGGGTGTCACTCTGGTTTTATGCCTCATTCTATCAGGGATAAAAAATGAGAGATAATCTCCTTTGGGATTGTAGAATAATGTGAAATATGAATAAAAATACATTGGGTTTATGTAAGGGAAAAATGGCTCAGGAAAGTGTATTTCATGATTTTGTCAGTAATGTAAAACATTTCATAAAATAGAGAGGAAATTCTCTCTCTGTCTGTCTCTCTCTGTCTCCATCTCTCTCTGTCTCTGTCTGTCTTTCTTTTTCTCACTCCTCAGAATTAAAAAAACTTCAGGCACATAAAAATAATATCAAGCATTTATATAGCCCTTTAAAGTGTGCAAAGTATTGTAACTCATTATCTTATTTTGTCCTGGGAGGTAGGTGCTATTATCGTAATCCACCTTTCACAGATGAAAGTCAGATTCTCTGCTCTGAGAAGATGTAGCATGCACAATGGCTACACTCCAGTGAAACCATCTCTGCAGAGGAACTAAACCAAGTGAAGGGTAACCAACAGGTCTCAAACCCACTGGTGATTTAGGGGGATGTCTACTCCAAGCATGTGAAGACTTTCTCCAGCAAATGGGTAGATGAGAAAAATTATCCCAATGGCCATAAGGGTGACTGAAATCGACCCTGTGGAACACTTGAAACTTGGTCAGACATTAAAAATAACAAGGTCATCCAACTGGCTCCTGGGCCATCAACAGTCATTCTGACTTTTGTCTTGCTGCTAGATTCCAATGAAGAGAAAGAGAGTGTGAGGCTGGTGACTTTGTGCCACTTTGCCCTATTTAAATCCAATTGACATGGGAGTCATGACATGATCCCATGATGCCTTTGATCTTCTTTGAAAAGGAAGGGTGAACAATAACACCAGACTGAAAATTAAATGACTTGCCCATAGTCACTGCTAGTAAGTGTATGAGCCTGGATGTGAACTTGGTTCTTCCTAGAACCAGATTGAGTGCTCTACCCACTGTACCACCCAGCTGTCATTCTTCTTAGCTGTGCAGCATTTCTTTAGCTCTCCAAGAGTTTTTCTTTATCTGCAAAATGGGCATAATACATGACTTCCTCATTTAAAAAAATAAGGAAATTGGACTAGATATCTTCTGAGCTCCACTGTAGCCCTTCATCTCTGATTCTATAACTCTGTGTGCTACCTACCTCCAGAGTGTAAGAGTTCAAAGGCTTCTTATAGTTTCGATCCCTCTCCTTCTATCACAAGTAGCCCTCATGCCTAAGAAGTAGAATAGAAAGGATATTTTCTAGAGCACTACTTTCTGTTTTAGTACCTTTTCTTTGGTGCAGAGGTATTTCCTGGCTACCAAGCATCCTATAGCACTAGTACATACATGGACACACATATTTACACACACCCCCTTAAGGGATCTAGATTCAATTTTTCTAAAAACCTCCATACATATAGGAGGGATACAGCCCTGATTTACCTGTCAATGCTTTCTGTAACATCTCAAAACTTTATTGGCTTCTACTTTGTTCTTTCCTCAATCTCTTAAATTCACAGCATTGTCCAAAATATACCTGCTGAGCATTTATTCCATCCGCTTCCCTTTTTGACCCTGGCTACTTTAAGAAATACCCATAAAATCAGCGAACCTTGCCTCAATAGCTCTCAGTAGCCATGGTGGCAATCTCAAGGTAATTTCCATCAGGTGCTTGTATTCATCAAGCTCCCAACCTCAGACCTACCGCTAAATAATCTTCTGACCTTGGCAAATCATTTTCCCACTGTTACCTTTAGTTTTTTCCTTGGTAAAATGATGGAGCTGGACCTGCGTGACCTGAAATCCCTCACCCATTCCAACATTCTGTAGTTATGAGAACGCTTTCAGGACCACCTGCCTTCTCTCCAACTTCTGAACCCATTCTGTTTTGTCTCTCCTACCATCCTGGTGTAGGGCTATTAGGAACTTTATGAGATAATGAATGTGAATGTCCCTTATAAATGGTAAAGTACCATGCAAATGGGAGTCATGGTGATTAAACTGGAGACGGACCAAAAAATGGAAAAGGATCCAAATGTACTGAATATTCATTCAAATCAAGAAGTAAAATGAGAAAGAATGTGGTAGTAGTGACTACAAAAAGACATCTTGTACTTTCTAATGTTATTAATGAAGTTAGGATTCATTCTAACAACACTGGAAATGTAATGCCATACACACTGCCACTAGAACATGAAGACACAATCATTAAACCAATACACTGCCAACACAAAGTAAAAGGACACAAATTCTAAAAAAGAAAGATTTCTTTAGGGAGTCAGGATTGGGGGGTGCTGTGTGATGGTCTTTTGCTTGCTTGTTTTAGTTCTACACCTATGATTTAATTGGCATAGGGAACCCCAGTGTGGAAACTCCTTCCTATGAACCACAATTTACCTGCCATGTATCATAGTATCATAGATTTAGAGTTGGAAACAGTGTTTTGGGCAATAATCCAGTTCCCTTCATTTCATTCATGTCTGATTCTTTGTACTCAGTTTGGGATATTTTGTCACAGATACTGTAGGGGTTTGTCATTTCCTTCTTCAGTTCATTTTACAAATGAAGAAACTGAGGCAAACAAGGTTAAGTGACTTGCCCAGGGTTGACAGATGAGGAATTGAGAGACTAGGTAACCTGCCCCAAGTCATACCAGTAATAAGAAGGGGAACTGACTCTAGGTTCTCTGACTCCAAAAACAACACTATTTCTCTTGTACTAGCTGTTGCTTTCACTTAATGAATTAGAGAGCTGTCTTCCTCATCCCTGTGGGAAGTGGAGTCCTTGCCTGACTCGTTATCAGTGGTGAGAGAGATGCTGTCAACCCAAAGCAATTCAGTGAACATTTATGCAGTACGTATCATTTGCCAAACATCATTCTGGGGCACTCAGGGATACAAAAACAAACAAGAAAACAGTCTCTATCCTCAATGCACCTATACTCTATTGCTGGTAGGGGAGAGAAGTAACATGGACACAGTTAAATACAAAGTATAGACAAAATAATTTCAGGGATTGGGGAGCATTAACAACTGTGAGGATGGTCTCTTGTAGGAGGGAGCAGCTTCTAGTTCTTAACTGACTCATAGTACTTAATAAATATTGAGTAGATTGGCACTTGAGCTGAGCCTTGAAAGGAACTTAAATTTCATAAGAGAGGGGGAGGGGGAGCATTTCAGACAGGGGAGACAGATTTTACAAAGGTGTAGAGGAAGGAGATATTATTTAATGCTCAGCAATTATCAAGTAAATAAGTTGGGTTGACATTCAAATCCCTAGTGGACAAGGGAATAGATAACCTTGTTGGGGAAAATGTCAGAGGATCTTTTAAGACTCAGGTTTCCAAAGATTCTATTCTACATTCCCCCAGAATGATGACTTTCCTAGATATGAAACAATTTATTATACTATTGAAAAAGCAAAGTGGAATAACTTTAGACAGAGAAAATGATCTGTTTGGAGTTGTATCTCTGTACATAAAAGAAAGTAAGAAGATGCTTTTGCATTTGGATTTTGAAGGCACCATGCATTCCAAGATATCTCTGCTGCTATAGTTCTTGAAATTCTCATCCTTTGAATTTCTCTATGGTTTTCAGGTGACATCTCCATGAGGTTCCTGTTAAGATCAAATTCTGTTACTTGGGAAAATTTCCTACAGTATCCATGAACATATTAGGACAGATTAGTTTCTTATATTAACACAATAAGACCATGAGCGTGAAACCAGAAGATCTCTCGGGGTTTATTTTAATTTAGCATTTATTGAGTACATATCATGTACATAGCACTGTACCATGGATACAAAGACAAAACAGAAGTCCATGACCTAAAGAAACTGTCATTCCCATTGTGTTCCTTACTAAGTTCTCACTGATCTATCTTAATGAAACTCCAGAGTTGCCTCCAAGGCCACCCCAGTTACATCTGTGAGGATTGCATTTATGGCACAATTGAGATGAATTAATTATGGACCTATTACTAGGTGTCTGAAAGTGGATAATTTATTTGCACAAAAGAAGAAAGGTGAGGATCAAGTAACCAGCATGTAAAGGTGTAGATTCAGGATAAAAAAGGCCAAGAAGCAACCAATAGCATGGCTGACCAGCCTTGCCCTTTGTCCTATGGATAGAGTTGTGGAACTGGAGCTGTTTATCTTTGTCCTTCTCTATTAGCTGGTGACCCAAGTAGGAGATAAAGTAGAAAAGATTAAATCCTAGCCACAAATGCTTTAAGGATCTCAGAGACTTTACCTTCTGAATTTTTGTTTTCTCTTAGGCCTTTGGATCAACATTGTAAATTTTAGATGTATGATGACTATTGGTGGAATGATGGATGAATTGAATGAAGATGAATGGGCATGCAGGCTCTCTTTAGTAATAAGTTATGCAAATAATTGCAATGAATTGGTTCACAATGGTATAGGAATTAGTGGCAAGGAACTCTATTAACTTCCTCTCAGACATAAGTCTGATCTTTCTTAACTAAAATAATCCCATATTTCTTATCAAAGGATGAGAACAACGGTGGCTCCTCCAAATAAAAACAATTATGTATTTGTACTTGATACAAAATAATAATAATATAGCATGAAAAAATGATGTACACTGATGAAGAAAAGCTATCTTTTCTGAGAAGAAAAAAGGGTGTGCCATAAGAAGCTTATTTGATAATTATTGAAAACATTGGAAAGAAAACACCATCAAAGAAATACAAGTCTTTGACTGAGTTCTGCACTAATGGTTTATTCATGTGCTACAAGTATATAAAGTAGATCCAAGCATAGTGAGAACATTAGGGAGTTTGATGGGCCCATGGACAACTGTTTAAACCGTATCACCAACAGTTTATATAAAATGAAGAATTTTTCAGGTTCTACCTAACCATAAAACTGTCTTCATTCCTTTTTCATATGCATGGCCTCCAAATAAAACACAGAGTTGAACAAAAGAATCTTATTGACCATTTGATGTGGCTGATATAAAAATTATATAATTCTACCAAAAATTTAATAATCCCTCCATGGTACAAAGTTAGTGCCCTAAAATCATCTCCTAGAGCAACAGTAACTGGCCAAAATGACTCCAGTGGGAACCAAGGACAGAGAGGAAAACAGTCATGGCTCCTTAAGAGGCCTTGCAAAGAAGGAACTTTGGGGAACCTCTTCCTATGGTTCAGTCCTTCCGTCATGTCTTGGAGTGGCATGTGCTGTGTGATGGATATGCCATATCATATAACAGACATGCCACATGAAATAACACATTATAGCCTGTGATGAACCCATGTCATGGCACACAATGGTACATCATGTGAATGACATGCTATGCAATGAACACACTATATCATGTGACAGGCAAGATCATAATGGGATGGCATGACTTGACACGTGACAGCACGCTACCCTATGTGCCACATCCTGTGATGACACAGTACATCATGTGCTTACAGCCACATCATGCAATAAACACAGATGTGACATGCTATTTTATTGAAATGAAGCCACTTCATGGAATGGACATACCATGTCATGTAGCAGGACACCACAACATGTGATTAACACACTGCACCATGCCACAACAATCATGTAATGACACATGTCATGCAATGGACACTCTATGTCATACGTGTGTACTACACCAGGTGTACGTGCGTACACCAGGTACAAGAACATTATATGAAATGCTGCCATGTGACAGACACACCACATCATGTCATAGACCTGGCATGTCATGTGGAGGGCATGTCCAACCATGTGATGACAAGCTTTTGTCATGTCCATGTGATAAACATGCTGCATCATGTGACAGACACACTACATAGCAGGCACACTATGTCAGTGCATTCTCTTTGTTTCAGTGGATCCTGCATATAACTTGTTTGTGCATAATAGTAGGAAAGTTGTAGTTTCCATTACATTATGACCACAGACCAACTTTTGCCTTTCTTTGTATCCCCAGACTGGCACAGTGCCTGGCACCTTATAGGTGATTAACAAATGCTGATTGACTGAATGTTTGACTAAAGGCATCATCATTTTGATGTGATATGCTGTGTCATGTGACAGACATACCACATATTGCAACAAAGCAATATATTATGCAATAGATATGCCATGCAATGTGATGGGCACACATCATGTGATGGACATACTGCAAAACATTCCACCATGAGTATGATGACTTGTCATGCCATGTGACAGAAGTGCTACATAACATGATAGAACACTATGTCATATGATGAATACATGTCATATGATAGACACATAACAATGCTATCAAATAATGACATGCTACATTATGTGATATACTATATAGCACTCTACATGTGCCAACTCAAAGCAAAGTCCATGTTCTGTTTACAACATCAGTAGGCCTGGACTCTTTCCAGTTTCACCTCTCTGGGCATTGTTGGGAAAATTTTATGATGAAAAACCAGATCCATTTCTGAATCTATGGGCTCTAGGACAGCCATGTCCTCCATAGGGCAGTCCCTTTAATTCCCAGATGCTTGTGCAGGGATTCTCATAACTGTGGGAGCAGATTAGATGCCCCCTCCTCAGTCTCTAAAATCTGCTCCTGCTTAAAAAAATAACAAATTTTCTCTCTCTTTGTGAGGCAGCTGCAACATGGGCCCCAGGGGACTGATCCCTAAACATAATGTCTCTGAGACAATCACCATTCATTGCATTAGCCTGCCCAGGAGAAACTGGAAAAATGTGTGGCTCACCAACAAACTCCGATGTAAAATTGGTCACATCTTTTCACTGGGTGGAAAACATTTTTGGTCGTAGGCATTAAATCTGACAAAGCAGCTGAAAAAGGCATCTCTCATCCCTGTACTTTGTCATTATCCTCTTCCCTTTTTCTAAGACTGAGAAATCTGCTGCTGCTGTCGCTCCATTCCTTTCCAAAGAGGTAAGGGCATCAGACCGTGCTGACACAAGTCACTTTCACGTACATTCATTAAAAATTCATGCTTAAAAAGTAAGGTTAGAGGGGAAGGGGTGGGGAATCTCAGAAATTGCATTATTTCATAAAGCAAAATACATCCAATGGCTGAGGTAGAACACATTTCCCTTTGAAAATAATTACTCCAGACAGGCAATTTGTATCAGAATATCCCTCTAGCAACAGATATTAGAGTGATGGAACTTTACAGATAATGTTTCTGACTGTGACGGGTAGAACCACAGAAGTTGGTGTAGATAGCTCGGCCCCAAGGTCTATTTGCCTATCGTATACATTTCTATTACTATTCATATCTTAGTGCACCTTTACTAAGTTATGATTCCTAAAGAAATCTGGATTTTCCTCAAAGCCTATGGTGTTATGATCTTCAAGCTAAAGGAAAATAACCTTCTATTAGGTAAGGCTAGAGATACGATGGAGGACTTAGGAGTGAAGGCAGGAGTGGGGAGGGATTTGGAGGCAAGTAAATGGACTGATTTCCATGTTCTAATCTGTGAGACAGTAATTTCTTTGTTATGTATCATAGTAAAATATTCTGGTTGACAGAGAAATGTTATCGATATAATATAAAGATGACTAATTTAAAAATAATTCTAGCTTTCTTTGTGTGCATGGAAGAGATAAAGTTGTGTGGACTTGTGATTTCATGGGCATTAAGAACTCCCATTGTGGAAAATGCCTTCATTGATTTTGGTCAATATCTTATCTGCAATTTATGTTGTTTTGGCATTTGTCTTGAGAGTGACACCAGGATCCATGTATCAGGCAGGATTTAAAGCCAGATCTTCGGAATTTTTGATTAATTTTATTACTCCCCCATTTTCACGAAGGGAACAGAAGAAAGCCTTGTAGCTAGGCAAGTATAGTGATACATCTATGGAAGGAAGAAATTCAATGGCACAGCAGGCAGAGTGCTGCACTTGGAGTCAGGAAGATACGAGTTCAAAACCAACTCCAGACCCTTGGGCAAGTCATTTAAACTCTGTTCTTCTCAGTTTCCTAAAATGTAAAATGGGGATTATCATAGTCTCTACCTCTAACAGTTATTGTGAGGATAAAAGGAGATAGTACTGGCAAAAAGCTTAGCACTATGTGCCTGGAACCTAGTAGTAGGCGCTATATAAATGTTTCATTAATATTAATCAATGTGAAATGAGGTATTTCAATAGAAATTAAATAATTTGGTTTCCTTCCTTGCATTTGTATCTCATGGATTTTCCCCCTTGCTTTTCTCTGTTATATAAATTAAATCTCACCTATATAGTGAGTAATGGGTACAATGGGAAGTATGAAGAGATATCTAGTAGTCAGAGGTGATAAGTTACATGTTGGGTAGATCTAGTTAGATAGTTAAGTCATTGTATGAGCTTCAACTTACTTTTCTCTGTGTCAGGGAATGGTAGGCATATGCTGATAATCCAAGCATCTATTATGGTTCCAATGTGTACAAATTCCTGTACTATGAGAAATTAAAGATAGTTAAGCATATGTTGTTATTTTACTACCAGAAAATGAAAGAGTCTAATCTTAAATAGACTTGATTAGGATCTCCTAGCAACTCTGACCTCAGGACAGTAGACAGATGTGCCAGTAAGTTTGCACATCATTTTAGTCACAAAGAGTTACAAAAAAGAAGACCAAGGATTATGGATATTTTTCTAATCAAGTAAGAGGGCCAGGAGAATTATTCTAACATGTGGCAGAATTTCAGATTTTTGCTAAAAGTATGCTATTTGTTTTTTTTCTGTTAGTTCCAAGTAACATCTTTACAGAAAGTACAAGTTGGTTCTCTCCTAAAGGAAAAAGTGAAAAGAAAGATGGAATGTATCTCTAGTCTCTAGATTAGCAGTTCTCAAAGTGTAGTCTAGGGATCTCTGGGGGGTTTCACAGGGTCTATGAAATGAGAGTCTAATAAGGTAAATATTAATGGATATAAGCAATGGTGTGCTGATGAATGCTTAACAAGTACTTATCTAAAAATGCTTATTTAAAACAATAATGCTTATTAAAAACAAGTACTTATCTAAAAATACTTATCTAAAAAGTGTAGAAGGTGCTAATCCTAAAAAATATATTATACACTTTTATATAGATATGTACATATATTATTTATTTATATTTTACTTCCACAAGAATTTGAATTCAAAATTATCTCCCCATCTCTCCCCACCTCAGGACAGCATGCACCCCATCCACCCCTTCCTCCAGTCTGTCCTCCCTTCTATTACCCACCCTTCCTCCATCCCCCTTCCCCTCTATTTTCCTGCAGATCAAAATAGATTTCTATATTCCATTGCCTGTATATCTTGATTTCCAGTTGCATGCTAAAACAACTTTTAACATTTATCACTAAAGTTCTGAATTCCATATTCTCTCCCTCCCTCCCCACTCACCCCCATTGAGAAAACAAGCAATTCAATATAGGTCATACATGTGTAACAATTCAAAGCACTTCCATAATAGCTATGCTGTAAAAGACTAACCACATTTCTCTCTGCCCTATCCTGCCCTTCATTTATTCTATTCTCTCCCTTGACCTGTCCTCCCACAATAGTGTTTGCTTCTGATTGTCCCTTTCCCCAATTTGCTGTCCCTTATATTATCTTCCGTCTCCTTTCCTTTTTCCATTGCCTTCCTACAGGGTAAAATATATTTCCATATCCAATTGAGTGTGTGTTATTTCTCCTTAAGCTAAATCCCATTAGAGTAATATTCACTTATTTCCTTTCATATGCCCCCTCTTCCTCTTCATTGTAGAAGCTCTTTTATGTGAGATGATTCATTACGTTCTACCTCTCCCTTTCTCTTCCTCCTAGTACATTTCATTCAACAGTAAATTTTATTTTTTTAGATATTCTCCCTTCATATTCAGCTCATACTGTGCCCTCTGTTTATATGTGTGCATATATACACACATACACTAATGTAAATATATATACTTACACATATATAGTATACACATACATACCCACACACACCTACATATATATTCCCTCTAACTACTTAATACTGAAAAGGTCTCATGCATTACAAATAACATTTTTCCATATAGGAATGTAAACAGCTCAGCTTTAATAAGTTTCTTAAGTCTTCTCTTTCCTGTTCAACTTTTCATGTTTCTCTTGATTCTTGTACTTGAAAGTCAAATTTTTTATTCAGCTCTGGTCTTTTCAACAAGAATGTTTGGAAGTCCTCTATTTCATTGAAATTCTATTTTTCCCCTGAAGTATTATACTCAGTTTTTCTGGGTAGGTGATTCTTGGTTTTAATCCTATCTCCTTTGACCTCTGGAATCTCATATTCCAAGCCCTTCGATCCTTTAGTGTAGAAGCTGCTAAATCCTGTGTTATCCTGATTGTATTTCCACAATACTTGAATAGTTTCTTTCTGGCTACTTGCAATATTTTCTCCTTGACCTGGGAACTCTGAATCTGACTACTATAATCCCAGGACTTTTCGTTTGGGGATCTCTTTCAGGAGGTGATTGGGGAATTCTTTCCATTTCTATTTTACCCGCTGGTTCTAGACTATCTGGGGAGTTTTCCTTGATAATTTCTTGGAAGATGATGTCTAGGCTTTTTTTTTTTGATCATGTTTTTTAGGCGGACCAATAATTTTAAAATTGTCTCTCCTGGATCTATTTTCCAGGTCAGTTGTTTTTCCAATAAGATATTCCACATGGTCTTCCATTTTTTCATTCTTTTGGTTTTGTTTTATAATTTCTTGTTTTCTTATAATGTCATTGACTTCCATCTGCTACATTCTAATTTTTAGAGAACTGTTTTCTTCAGTGAGTTTTTGAACCTCTTTTTCTATCTGACCAATTCTGCCTTTTAGGGCATTCTTCTCCTTATTGACTTTTTGAACTTCTTTTGCTGTTTTGGTTAGTCCATTTTTAAAAGTGTTATTTTCTTCAACACCTCTTTGCATCTCCTTTATCAACCTTCTAAAATCTTATTTTTTTTCTTTTTTTGGGCATTTTCCCAGTCAGTTACTTGACTTTTGAGTCCTTTGGCAAGTGGAGCATATGCTGCCCTAGGCTTCAGAGGTTTTCTGCCACCGTTCTCTAAGATATCTCTAGGGACCTGTAAGTTCTCAGTTCCTCCAAGATGGCACAATCAAGGAAGAGAAGATTACTCCTCTCCTGGCCTGCACTCTGTTCTATGAGAAACCACAAGCACTCCTTTCTGCCCTGTGACTGCGAGTAGGGTTCTTTCTCCACAATCACCACTTGTTCCACCAAACCAGCACCAGCACTCCTCCTCATCCCAGAACTGCTACTCAGGGCTGAGATCCAGATCAACTGCTTGATTCCCCCAGGGTCCTTAGGTGGAGGGCTCCAAAAGTGGCTGCTGCTGCCCTGGAGCCAGGGCTGGGGCAGGACCATGTTCCCCTCTTACTCCAGTAAAAGAGATTTCTTATTGACTTTTGAATTTGTCTTTGTTATTTGTGGGTTGAGCAATCTGGGAACTTCAGCTGCATCCCATGACTCCTCACCCTGAAGCCTGCTCCAGTCATGTCTGTGCAGCATGGCCCAGGCTGGGCTGTGCTCCCCTCCGAGCCTGGTGCAATAGACCCTTCCAGTTGGCCTTCCAGACTGTCTTGGGCTGGAAATCTGTTTCACTCTTTCATTTTGTGACTTCTGTTGCTCTAGAATTTGTTTATAGTCATTTTTTACAGGTATTTCTTGGGTTATGGGGGAGAGCTTGAGCAGGTCCGTCCTTCTATTCCACCATCTTGGCTCTGTCCCCATGATATACTTTTAAATTTAATCTGCATTATTAATGTTTCCTTGATCACTTTCTTAAATATAGACAATTAATAGAACAATAAATCAAGTCCTAATTTGTAGCATTTGCCAATTTCAGAGGTCTAAATTCTCATGAGGAATATTTAACACCTCTTTAGAACTGTACAAGTTGGCTCCAACACATTCCTGAATATTAACCACATTAAAAAAAATCCTTTGTGGGAGGGTCTTTCATCGTTTTTAAGAGTTTAAAAGGATCTTAAGAAGATAAAGTCTGAAAACTTCTGCTCTAGGTTATCAAGGAGGATGAAGCATTATGTGAAAAAAAATAGAGTTAGTGCTCAAAAGAGGAAATGAAAAAGAAAAAATGATACATAGCAGTCCAAGGATGTTGACTGATGGCATTTGGTCACTTTCAGATGAGGGATACTGAGACTGCTGCTTGTCATCTTGACAAAAACAGGTTTTTATTGTCTCCTAGTGATATGTATCTGGGTTATAATGGAGAGAATACAGAGACTAGGCGAACCTGACAACTACAACCCCCTTCTAGTGATTTATGTGACCATAGATGATATCATAAAGAGAAACCTATAAAGCATTACTAAGGATTGGGAAGTTGTGGACAAAAAATATTTAAGGCCTTGGGGGAACAAATGGTGATGTTTTCAGTACTACTGACAATTTATGATAGGTGGGTAGCTATGGTGGAAACTGCCTTTGATTCTTGCTACTGAGAGGCTGAGGCTTGAATTCTGACCTAGAGTAGGGCTAAAGTAAATCAGATGTCTGAAATAAGTACCTGATCAATATATGAGTTCCTAGGAATGCAGGATCCCCAGGATGCTTAGGAGGGGTGACCTGGCAATCAATAGCGGGATGGTCTGTGAGGAGCCCCAGCATTTCTAGCATAGATGAGATAGGGAGACTCAGTCTCTCTCTCCTTACCCCTAGTGGGATAAAAGAGCAATTGAATAACTAGTTAAGGAGTTGATTTCTGAGAATGCCTTTTTTGACCAGGGATGGAGTATACCTAACAAAGGGTGGTAAAAACACATTTGTTTCATGTGTTTTGAATCTGATCAAGAAGACATTACACTTAGTAGGGTGGTGCCAGGAGAAAACTACCTGAGTAGAACAGCCAAGACTGATAAGAGTAACAGATATAATGGAGATGGTTTTGCCCAAGAAAGGATGCATAATTCCTGAGGGATTACATCTCAATAACTGCAAATTAAGAAGAGTTATAGTTTTGACAAAATTGATAAATGCTTCTAATGGAACAACTTCTTTTAAAACAAATATCTTTTTTTGCCCAATGACATATTCTACTATTAAAACTTCAACTACAACAAAAAATGAATGGTACTAGACTTGAGCTAAGAAGACACTTGGGCTAAAATTCAGGCTCCAAAACTTACTACTTATGGACTTTGGTGACATTTTCCCATTATTGCTATGGAAGCTAAGAAGAGGGTTTTTTTCTCCATACAACTTCCATCTTAACTAACCTCTTAATAATTTCTGGATTTTTCAGTGTGGATGTTATCTTGGAAGGTCTATAGAGGAGTGGTCTAGGAATCTATCTGTGGCCTTATTATATTCTATATTTTTATCAATAACTTTGATGAAGTCATGGATGGCATGTTACTAAATTTGCAGATGACATAAACTGGAAAGAGACAGTTAAGATGATTGATAATACAGATGAATCCTCTAGAATTCCATGACAGACTAGAACAGTAAATCAAATGTTATCTAATGAAGTTTCAAAGGCATAAATAAAAAAATTTTATACTTTGGTTCAGAAATTAATACTTACATATATCCAGACAACAACTCATGTTAGGTAATAAATATTTATTAAGCACCTACTATGTATCAGGCACTGTGCTGTGCTCTAGGGATACAAAGAAAGGCAAAAGACAGTCCTGGTTATTATAGATCCTAAAGTCTAATGGGGAACAACATGCAAAAAATTATGTATAAACCAGGTATATACAGAATCATTTGTCAATAAACAACGGAGAGAAGACGCTAGGATTGAGAAGAAATGGGGAAGAAGGGAATACGCATTTATTAAGTGCCTACTGTGTGTCAGGCACCACGTTAAGCATATTAAAACACTATCTCATTTGATCCTCACAATAATCCTACTGGGTAGGTGCTTTTATTAGACTTATTTTGCATTTGAGGAAACTGAGGCAAACAGAAGTTAAGCAACTTGCCTAGGGTCACACAGCTAAATCTGGACTCAGGTTTTCTTGTCTCCAAGCTCAGCATTCTATCCATGGCACCATATAACTGTCTCCTTCTTGGGAAAGGCTTCCTGTAGAAGCTAGGATTTTATCTGGGGCTGGAACAAATTAAGGAAAGCCAGGAGGCAGAGACAAGGAGAGAAATTCCAGGAACATTCCTTTGGCAGTGAATATTCTGGCTAGTGAAAATGCCAGGAGTCAGGAGATGGAGAAGTATGTGTCGGGGTCTGAGTGGACCACAAGCTCAACATGAATAGACAGTGTGGAAGGGCAGCCCCCAATCTTCCAACCTTCTAATTTCTATCCTTGACTGCTCTTGGACATCTATGTCCATCCTGGGGATGCATAAGCCTCTTAAAACCTCCACTCACTATTCCACCTCTGGTCTTCCAGAGGGAGCTGTGCTGATATTCTCTGGCTCACATTTGTCAGCCAAAGCCTTCTTCCACCCAAGTTCCCTTTTCCTCCAGTATAAAACTGGGGAAGAGAAGCATAGAGGCTGAAAATTCAAACTTGGGTTGTACAGGGTTCTGCCTGTTTTAAGCCATGAGGATATATGTGGTGGTTACAGATACAAAATAGTTGTACCATTTTTTTAAAAAGTGGAATTCAGCCAAATAGTTTTTTTCCATTTACATAACTGTAGGCCATTTGCAAATCTATCAATCATTGCATTTCTTTCTCTTCTTCCACTTGTTTCATTCTCTTGCCAGCTGTTTAGGTATGATGTGGATACAGCTCAACTCCTCCTTCCCTGCCTCCTTCTTGGCCTCTTGTCCATTGGTGCTGAACACTGCTGCGATGGAGCTCTTCCAGTTTATTTCCCCTGTGAGATGTTGTTCTGGCCAGTCTTCTCCTTTGCTAATATTGTTGCTTCTCTTTCTCTTGTCTCTTTTCTAAAGTTCTGGGGCTCAGTGCCAGGAAAACACTGAAGCCCTCGACTGCAGCATTTTATTATGCACAGATTGTGGTGCTACCCAGACAAGGGAAAGCAAAGCAGCTGTATGTCTCAGGACTCTCAGGGACTTTGTGTCTTTATTTCCTTTTTTTAAGAGGTACATTTTCTTCTTAGTGTTGTGCTTGATTTTATTTTCAAAATTTTCAGAAGTAAATTGGATTTCTGCAGACCATTATGGGAATGATGACTGAGTAGCTTTCCTTTCTCTCTTCCCTTTCCCCATATTTCTCCCACTCACTCATAAATTTCCTGTTTACTCAAACAGATTTTAACATTGATCCTGTGATTTTTTTTAAAAACCCAGAAAAGTCTTTTCTGATTTCTAAAACATGTAAATATGTCCCAAAGAATATCCCATATATAATCTTACTTCTCATTTTTAGACTTCTCCCTCCCCAATCTATCATGGAGTGTGGTTTTGCATAATGTCTCTAGAATATTCACAGAGTAATATCCATTCTGGTTTGATTTCATTGCAATATAGATCCAGAATTTAGAAATCTAGATGCAGTTTCTTTGAATATAATTGAGGATAGGAAGTGGGGAGAAAGTGTACCAAGAACCTATATTATTGCTACAACACAAATGTTGTTGGTATAAATGAAAATAAAATAGATCAAATGAGATAATACGTACAAAATATTTTGCAAACCTAAAGGATCTATATAAATGTTCACAATTATTATAGAGGCAGCTAGGTGGTAGAGTGGTAGACAGCATCAGGAAGTAATTGTTCAATCATTTTTTAGCAATGTCTGACTCTTCATGACCCCATTTGAGGTTTTCCTGGCAAAGATCCTGGAGTGGCTTGCCCTTTCCTTTCCTAGCTCATTTTACAGATGAGGAAACTGAGGCAAACATGGTTAAAGTGATTTGCCCAGGGACATACTTGTCTGAGGAAGATCTGAGTTCAAATTCTGACTCAGATACTTCACAGCTGTGTGGTCCTGGAGGAGTCACCTACCCTCTATCAGCCTCCGTTTCTTCATATGTAAATTGGAGATCATAACACCTAACTTACAGGGTTATTGTGAGAATCAAACAAGTCAATGTAGGTAAAATATTTCACAAACTTTAAAGCTCTATATAAATTCCCATAATCATTGTCATCGTCATCATTAATCTTCTGAGGCCATGGTCAGGATGTTCTATCTGCTGTTGCAAACACTAGGACATATATATTTTTTAGGAAGGATATTGCCTTTTTTATTTCTCCACAAGAATATTGCAGGACTGTGGTCTTTCGGGGTGGGGGGATGTCTTTTTGGCAGTGGACAACAGTGCTATTTTAACAAGCTGAACCCCACTGGAAAGAATGTCATTTTTCTCCAATAGAGAAAGGTATTTGATGTGTAAATTGTGAGCTCTGTGTAAATGAAAATTTACCAAAATGACTTCTATACATTGTAAGTATAACTTTTACTGGTAATCATGAAGATATAAAAAGTATAAGTATTCTTGTAAGTAAGATGGAATTAGCCAATCTTTTCTGGACCCCATTTGGCCTTGATGTTGGACTTGTAGAATTGTGGACACATGAACACCCTAGCTTCTAGGAGATAGAAACGACAAGGTAGGGTCACTCTCAGGGAAGACGAAGTAAGGATGATTCTCTGAAGTTCTGTCCTCCAAGGCGAGAGAAGGAGAACCTTGTTGCCTTCTGTTTCTCCCAACATTTGGAAGAAAAGAGGGAGTAAGAGAAAGCCCTTTGGAGGTCATGTGTCCTTAATCAGGTCATTTCTGAAGCTCTTTTTTCCAAAGTTACCAATTATCTCTTAATTACCACTACCTAATTACCTTTTCTCAAATACACCTTCTTGACCTCTCTGCAGACTTTCCCATTGTTCATCTTCTTCTCCTTGATATTCCCCTAAGTTTTCTTGATACTACTCTGTCCTCATTCTCTGTCTACCTGACTGCTCCATCTCAGTCTCCTTTGCTGAATGTTTATGCAAGTTGTGCCCACTAACTGTGGGTGGCCCCCAAGACCTTGTCCTGACAGCTCTTCTCTCCTTCCTTTATGCTGTTTTGCTTGGTGATCTCTCATAAGTTTCTATGGGTTTGTCCATTGTCTCTATGCTAAGGATTCCCAGATCTATTTGTCCAGCCTTTACTCTCTCCCGACATCTGGTCTCACGTCTCCAACCATTTTTTGGACAACTTGAACTGAATGACTTAGTGACATCTTAACTTAACTTGTCCAAAACTGAAGTTACAATATTTTTCTTAAGCCCTCCCCTCTTCCAAAGACTTCTCTATTACTGTTAATGATGACCTTCTTAATCTCCCAGGATCAAAACTTGACTCCTTACTCTTTTTCCCCCTTTCATTTCCTATTTGCATTGTTACCAAGTCCTATAATTTCAACTTCAATACCATCTCTTTTATAAGCCCTCTTCCATCTTCTGACCCTGGTACAGGCGCTCATCACCTCATGCCTGAACTCTTGCAATAGCTTACTAGATGGTCTCCCTGCCTCCTGGCTGTACCTCCTCCCGCACTCCAGGCTATCCTCCATTCAGCTGTCAAATTGATCTTCCTGAAGTACAAGTTTGAACGCGACACCTCCTAATTTCATCAAATACCCCCAGCATGACCAACCACACTTGGCAGCAGTAGAGGCAAACACAACTATCATTTATATTGGGCTTTAAAGTTTGCCTGGTGTTTTTCATGTGATCTTTCATTATGTATAAGTGAATTTTTCATTTTTTACCTGAAGCTCACAGAATCACAACCTTTAACTACTCTCTTAAGTAAGGAAACAAAAGTGGCTAAAAATAATCAGAAATCCCTTTAATTGGTAATATAAGGAGAGCTTTCTCCCTATTTACTCATGCTTACTTTGAATGTATTGTATATATTTACGCACATGTTGTTTCCCCTGAGAGAATGAAGCTCCATGAGGGCAGGGATGATTTTCTTTTTTTTCTTGGTATTCCCTGAACCTAGCAAGGGGTCCAGTGTTTATTAAATGCTTGTTGATTGATTTGGAATCAGAAAAAGGGATTGAAAATAGAACTTTCAAAAGGCTTATTCATGCCTGACAGATGTTTAGGAAAACCCAAGGATTGTTGTGGAATATGTGGAGAGGAGACTTTAAAGTCCCATTCATTTCCAATGTCCAAGGTTTCCTTAGACCTTTAACAGGTCAAGGGTGATGTCTTCGGAGACAAGAGCTCTTTCCTAAAATCATTCATTGGTCTCCTGCCTTGGGCAATAACTAGATTGGATTGATGGGGTTCAGAGTGTCGAATTTTAAAGGCTTCTACCAGTTTTTTCCATTAGTAGGCAACTTAGAAACAGAGCTTGGCACCTACTTAGCAAGGGTATTTTGGTAAAATTGGAAGGTGCAAAAAGATAGACTGTTGTCAACTCCTTTTGTCCCTGCCCTCTCTGTTTTCCATCTTGACTGATAGGCTTCTTTGTCTTTAAGCCAAATAATCATGCAGGACCTAGGACTGGAGGGAATCTCAGAGAACTTCTAGGTCAGTCTTCTTAGTCCAGAGACTTCAAGTAACCTAAAATCAGAGGCAGGAAGTCAGGATTTAAACCCAGTTGCTTTAAATGTCAAAGGCAGTACTCATTCCAGCTCACAGCTCACTCCCTTAAGGGAGTGCTAGTTTGAACTAAAAAGAGTGTATGACTGGATTCTTTCATGCATGGCTTGTCCTAGAGAAGCTGGAAACCAGCTGGAAAGCACTACTAGGGGAGACCAGGGACGTTTCTTTGATTCAGACACCAGTTTGGAGACCAGGAAATCTTCCCAATGTGGAATTCACAATTCTTCGTATTAGTAGGTAGCATTAATGGTGCAATGAATTTCCACCAGTGCTCCAGTGAAGCTAAGTGTTATTATTAAAGGCGATAAAAATCAATTTGAATTATTGCTTTTCCAGAATATAATCTAGTAGAATGATCACAATGCTATATGAAGAAAACAATGATGGACTGTTCAAGCAAATTATTTCACCATCCTTCCCAATCCTTCCCATCTCCACCTCCCCCCCCCACCCACCCATAGGAAAAAGAGAGATTCAAAAAGAGCCTGAAATGATTTGCTCTGTGGCTTGGTACACCTAGATTATGAAAGGAAAACGTGATGCATGGAGGAGGAGAAGGAGCCCTGCATGGGCAGCGTGTCTTTCTGTGCTTCAGTCTCATTTGTGCTAACTCCTTCTGTGACCTTGAGGAAGTTCCTCTCTCTCTCTTCTTCCCTCTAACCTCTTTTCCTTCCCTCCATCCTTCCTTTCTTCCTTCTTTTCCTCTCTCCTCTCTTCCCTCCCTTCCTTCCCTTCCTCTCTTTCCTTTCTTCCTTCCTTTCTTCCTTCCTTCCTTCCCTCATATACTTTGCTAGGCACTGAGAATAAAACGACGAACCACCCAACAGTTTCTGTTCTCAAGAAACCGATATTCTAGAGTAGAGTCATGGCAAGAAGTGGGGTGTGCACACAAATAACAAATATGTACAAAGTAATTAGAGGGTAGAGATGAGGACAACACTTGAACTGTATCTTTAAGGGAGCTCAGTATTCCAAGAGGTGGAAATACAGAGGAAGAACATTCCAGTCTGGGCAGCAACTTCATATGATTTGCTCTTTTGCTCCATTGGGGTTTTTCAGGCATCTAGGTGGCATGATCACTTGACCTGAAGTCAGGAAGATCTGAGTTCAAATCTGGTCTCAGACACTTCCTAGCTGTGTGATCCTGGGCAAGTCACTTAAGTTCTCTTTGCCATAGTTCCCATAATTATGAAGTGGGATTAATAAGATATAATATTTGTAAAGCTCTTAGGACAGTGCTTGGCACATAGTGGGCATTATAAGAATGCTTATACTCTCCCCACTTTCTCTGTATGGTTTTGTCCATGGATGGTACTTTGGGTTCACCTTAGCCACCAGGGCCATGACTATCCTCAGTTCCTTCATCTGTAAAGTAAGGTCAAAAGATGTAGAAGTCATTTAATCCAGCCCTGTTATTTTATTGATGAAATACCTGGGGGCCAGAGAAGAGATGTGATCAATCCAAGGTCACATAGTCAGCAACTAGCACACCTGGGATTGGAGCCCAGGTTATCTGATTTCAAATTTAATGCTGTTTATGACTTACTAGAAAGTGTATTTCCATGTACAAAATTCTATGTGTGATTCTGAGGTTTTAAATATGTAGCTAGCTAGGAGCTGATTTTCTTGTTATTTTAAAAAAAAACATTTCCTATAGTAATTAAACAAGAGGTTAATGGAAAGCTCTCATCCTTTCCAAATACACTCACTGCTTGGAAATTAAATCACATTGTTTTGTCATTTTTCTCTCTACCATTTCAACATGAGTAAAGAGTAGCTGTTTGAAGGACAGGCAGAGGAGCAGATTTCGATGTCTAGCCCCTAAACAATAACTACATAATGATTTGAAATGAAAATGTAAGGAAATATCAACATTATAACAAGGGAAGGAGAGATGTAATGAAACTGAAAGCGTCATTGACAGAAAACAGAATTTACATTTTCTTTTAAAAAACAATCCAGACCAATTCAGGGAGGGAATGATGGGGAAAAGCCTTTTGGAACAAATTCATTTCAGAATGATGTTCTAGAAGACTGTTCATGTGCTCATAGGGTGGATTTTAAAAAATTTATGCATTAAAGGCACAGCTCTGACCATGCTTCCTACGGAAGTCCTTGGATACTCTTTTAGGAAACGAAGGGGACTCTGGCTTCCCACGACACAAACACTGGGAAGAATTTGAGTGATGATCGCCAGGTATTTGAGGAAAGGTCTGCTTCTTGAAAGTGACTTCTTTTGTTCCAATTGGTTCAAGAGTGCATGGCTATGGATGGAAATCCCCAGACAGATTTAGGCTTAGAATCAGGGAAAGCTCTCTGGTCATTAGGGCTTCTCCAAAGTGGAATGTATGGGCTGCCTCAGAAGATGGTGGGTCTCCCCTCATGGGAGGTCTCCACGCAGAAGCTTGATAACCATTTGTCAAGTCTTTTGGAGAGGAGAGGCTTGCCTAGTGTGCCATAGGCTGGAAAGCCTCTGAGGTCCCTTCCAAATCTGAGATGGCATGTGGCAATAGATTGGATTCCTGCCATCCAAGGACTAACTTAGTTTGTAGAGGCTTATCTGGGTCACATGAGCATTCATGTTTTGGCCATAGCAATTCTCATAAACCATCTGCTGAGCTGATGGCTAGATAGAGGATGTAACCATGGAAAGAATACCAACAACAAAATTGCAAATCATGGGAATAATAAATGCCAATAATAAATTGGCATTTATACTGAACTTATATTGAACATTTATACTATAACACTGAAGAGTTTGTAACACATTTTTATCTACATGATCTCGTTTGAAACTTGACAATAACCCCATGAAATAGTTTCTACACTTGCTATCCCTCCCAGTTCAGAGATGCAAAAACTGAGACTGAACAAGGTTATGTGACTTGTCTATATTCACACACCTGTAAGTGTCAGAGATAGGTTTTGAACCCAAAAACTCCTGATTCTGAGTCGAAGACTGTCCATCAGGACATGGTGTAGTGGAGAGAACTCCACTTGCAATGAGAAAGAACTGAGTTCAAATCCTGCCTCAGATATTTACTAGTTGTGTAACCCTGAGTGTGGTCATCTAAGTTCTCTCAGACTCCTGTGCCATAATAACCCCTGCCTCTCAGGATCGTTGTGAGAACAAAACGAGATAACCTTTAAAGAGCTTTATAAACCTTAAAGAGCTCCATAAATGCTCTTATGCTATTACTATTAATGGTCATGTATATATACGCAAAATAAATAGAGCTTCGTGGTGTAATCTAGGTAATACTTCCTTACTGATTGGTGCAAACAATTGATCTGACTGGCTATGGTAATAATTTCTGGGATAGGCTAGAGTGCAGGCATGTGTTTTCATGGGTGTCACAGACTCCATTAACTGGGGGAGATCAACATCTCTTGTGTAATTTAGAGTCTGAGGGAGTGGCCTGTGCACAGTGAGTGGTTGTGACTCACCTATTGCCAATTTGTATGTGTCCCAGCCAAGGCCTGAACTCAGGTCAAAAGACCAGGCATTTTGGCCACAAGGCTGGCCCTCTGTGCATTAGGCCATGCCATCTCACCGGGAACAGTTTTGAAAGTCATAGAAATGAACCATGACAATCTCCTCTATTCCTTCTTCCAATCTCCATTGGCAAACTGCCTTAATTAGAGAATTTCAAACCATATTACTATCTCCCTCATTCACATATGGATTTCCAGGAACCTAGACTAGGTTGAAGAAGAGGAAACTTAGAATGGGCGTGATTGGTGTCCTTGAAATGTTTGAAGGGCATAGGGGCAAGAGATGGGACATAGGAAGAGGTCTCTAACAGTTAAATCTCCCAAGTGGTTAATAACCCACATTTCTATAATATTTTAACATTGCCAGGACCCTTAGTCACAAA
Organism: Potorous gilbertii; assembly: GCA_028658325.1. Lineage (NCBI taxonomy): Eukaryota > Metazoa > Chordata > Mammalia > Diprotodontia > Potoroidae > Potorous > Potorous gilbertii. Next base: position 533,382,713 of record CM053769.1, on the reverse strand, counting down.
AACTCTATCCTTTACTTTATTTGATGTGCTTTGCAATAGTCAGTACAACATTTTATTTAAAGGAATGATAGTGGGATATAAACTTATCTCAAGATGGCTTCTATCGAAACTCAAAGAAAAAGATGAGAGTTAGATGATACTAATAGGAACAATAATTATTGCTTGAATATTTTTTCCTTAATTTCTACAGAATGAAAACATTTTCTTTCCATTCATATAACCTTATGGAAGGACTTGACTTTGGAGATTTTGGGTTTTATTCGCTAACCCTTCCCCTTTCCTCGGATTTGGTGTGAAGATGGGGCAACACTGAAGGGGGCCAATAAGCAAGTTGTGGGGTTCATACAAAAGAAGGAAGAGTCTGAACTACTTGAATTGGGGAAATATAAGTAGTTACAGACAAGGTTCTTAATGCTGAGTCCTCATGATGGACACTTTTGGGGTATTGCATCTGTTGTTGGGGGGAACAGTGGGGTAAGGGAGGCAGGTCAGTCCACAATGCAAAATTTGGAAGGAACAGCAGCAAAATACAGCAGATTTTGTAAAAAGTAATCAAAATTCTTACCTCTAGGATTCATTGATTTTAAGTACATCCGGTCACATTGTCTAATCTAGGCCTAAACATCCCCAATCTCATGAATTATTCTAGTAAACCTAACTAGTATAACCTAAATACCTCAAAATGTTGAGACTTACTTTTATGATAGAATGACATAGGGTCATTGATTTAGAGCTAGAAAAATTCCTAGTGATCATCTAGTCCAGGTTTCTTATCTTTTTTGTGTTGTGGATCCTTTGGGCAGTCTGGTGAAGCAGACTCCTCAGGATATTCCTTCTCAGGATAACATTTTCAAATAATGTAAGGAAATGTTAATTTGGTAGAGACTAGTGAAAAATAATATAATTTTTCTTATAGACCGCCCCCTGAAATCTACCCATAAAGCCTATATTAAGAGCCTCTTCTGGTTTATTCCACACCTACCCCACTTCTAACCCCTTACTTCAAAGGCACAGAAACATTGTGCCTTGTCCAAAGTCACACAGATGGGGCAGACCTGGAATTCTAACCAAGAGCACCTGACTCTAAACTCTGTGCTCCTTCCACCAGGCTGCCTTACTTTCCAAACATTTTCCATTTCCCCAAATGCTAGATAAAGACTTTATTTTCCTTTTAGATTAATAGAGCTGCCCTCTACTATCTACTGCTAGGATAGCACTTTAGAATTTAATCACTTAACATTGGGGCCCTGCCATTTATTTCAAGGAAGATAGAGATTAGAAAGTGTAAATCAAAGGCATATAACACACCCTCAAAGGTCTTATCCTCACTCACACTATCTCTCCTGCTCTTTCTCTCCTTCACCTCTCACTTTCTCTCTTCCTTCCTACCTTCCCTTTTCCTTCTGTCTCTTTCTCTACTTTTCCTCTTCCTCTCTCTGTCTTTCTCTCTTTCCTCTAAAAATTGGATATTTATCATCTGCTATGAAAATAGTATAGTTTTATAATGCTGAATGAGCTGCTTTGTGAAATAGTGGATTCCCCTTCACTAGACATCTTCAGGCAGAGCCTGGCAGACTAACCATTTGCAATGGTTACTTTTTACAAAATCTGCTGTGATAGTGGAGATTTCTTTTACAGTTTTATTGGCTGGACTAGATGGTCCTACCTAGTGGTCCATCAGGGCAGCTAGGTGGCACAGTGAATAGACCTCCAGGCCTGGAATCAGAAAGATCTGAGTTCAAACGTGGCTTCATACGCTTACTAGCTGCATGACCCTGGGCAAGTTACTTAACCCTGTTTACCTCAGTTTCTCATCTGTAAAAATGAGCTAGAGAACAAAATGGCAAACCATTCCAGTAACTTTGCTAAGAAAACCCTAAGTGGAGTCATGAAGAGTTAGACACAACTGAGATGTCTGAACAGTGGCTCATCTAACTCTGCAGTACTTAAAAACTACCTCTTTAGAGGTTTTTAATTATCAAACTAAATCACCATTTGTTGATCTCATCTTCATCTTATTTGATGTATTTACTATTTTAACATTGTGGATACTCTCTCTACTCCAGGAGGGAGGAAATTTGTCCCATAAATTTCTAGCATCTCTACTGCTACGCAATCTATCAGTCAATCAATAAACAAATGTTTATAAAATATTAAATATTTACTATGTGGCAAGAAGTAAGTGCTGGAGAAACACAGGTACAAATTAAAATAATCTTTACCATCAAGGAGCTTATGTTCTATAGAAGGAGACATGTACAAACACAAGCACATACAAAATAAACTTGTATAAAACTTTATGTAAAATAAGTTCATGTAAAAGTAACTATATAAATTTGGTAAAATAAATCAAGGCAATATTGAAGGGGAGGCACTAACAACTGGGAGTGTGTGTGTGGGGGAATGAAGAAACCTCATATGGTAAGTAGTAATTCAGCTCAGCTGTGAAAAAACTAAGTCTTCTGAAGGAGGAGGTGAAGAGTGAGTGCATTCCAGTCATGGAGGACAGCCTGTACAGGGCAGAGATTTGGAAGATGAAGTGTCAAATGTGAATACAGTCAGACCACCAGTTTGGTTGGATCTTAGAGAGCATGAATGCAAGTAACATAAAAAGTTTGAGAAGGTACATTGGAGTTGGGTTTTAAAAGGTTTTAAATTCCAAAAAGAGGAGTTGGCATTTGATTAGAGAGGTAATAAGGAGTTATTGGAGCTTACTGAGCAGAGGAGGAACATGGTCAGCCTTTTGCTTCAAAGAGGAATGAGACTAGAGGCAAGAAAATCAATTAGGAAACTGTTGCAATAGTTCAAGTGTGAGGTGAAAAGGACCTGAATGAAGATGATTGTGGTACCCATGATGGAGAGAAAGTGAAATATGTCAGAGATGCTATGGAGATAGTCTTCATCCAGCAATACATTTGTTATGAGCAGGGAGGGAGAATGGCAGATTGAGGAATTCAAGATTGTAAGACTGCTTGTGTCTTAAGTATGTCTTGAAGTATGATTGTGTCCTAAACAGAAATTAGAAAATTTGAAAAGGATGGGATTGACTACTAAAGATATTGAGTTGTGTTTTGGATATGTTGAATCTGAGACTCCTTGAGGACAGCCAGCTCTGAATGTCTGCTAGTCAAGTCAACAAACTTAAAGACTGGAACATGATAGAGAGATTGGGGCTGGATCTATGGATCTAGAATTAATAATTAAATCTGTGGGAACTGATAAGATTACCAAGAGTGCAGAGAGAGAAGAGAAAGTGGTCTATGCTGCTACTATAGGTGCTTTTTGCGATATCTAGCATATTGGATGGGGGCCATCTCTAGTTGTCCTGATATATATATATCTTGCTATTGGATGGCTCCAGAGGAGAAAATGAGTCTGGTGACTTTACATAGCTCTCCCTCACTTAAATCCAAATTCACCTGCAAGTCATGCAACCTTTCTGCTGTCATGATTCTCTTTGAGATCAAAGAACAGACAACAGCAGTAGTGGCAGCATACTGGATATATAAGCAGTTTTCTTACCTCTCCTTTTCCTAGTTTAAACTCTTTTTGACTAGGTTTACAGAGCTCTAAACAAATATGTTTCAGCCCTTGATAGGGATAGAGAATTAGATCTTCTGACTACAAATCCAGTCCTTTCTCCACAATAGAGAATGATTTCCATCAACCAACCAATTCAGGATCTATTAAGCATCAACCATGTGCCAGATATGGTGCTGACTGCATACAGTTACAAAAGTGAAAGAGTCCCTGTCTTCAAAGACCTTATATTCCACTAGTGTAAACAACATATTTACTGAAATATACATGTAGAATATGCACAAAATAAATTCAGAATTATTTTGGTGGAGGTTACTACTTAAGAAGAGAATTAATAAAGGCATCTTAAAGAAGATGACCATTAAACTGAGCTTTTAAGAAAGTTAGGGATTCCAAGAGGTAGAAGTGAGAAAGGGAGAGTATTGCAGGCACTGGTTATAGTCTCTACAATGTTATGGAGCTAGAAGTCCAAATTTCATGTACACAGAATGCCCAGCATGCCAACATGGCTGGAATATAGAGTATATGAGCAGATTTAATGTGTAATGAAAGAAGAAATATAGGCTGGAGCTGTACCATGAAGGGCTTTATATATCAAAAAAAAAGAGCTTGTGTTTTATCCTACGGGCAATTGGGAGCCACTTGTACTTTGTGAGCAGTGGAGTGATAAGATCAGAGCCGTGCTTTAGGAATATCACTTTGGCAGCTGGATTAGAGATGAGGAGACTAGAGATAGGGAGATATTTTCAATAGTCCGGGCTACAGCTGCAACTATCCTACTCCTACCTGGAGTAGGATAGTTGTGGCAAGAGAAAGGGAAATATGTGAGAAATAGAGACTTGGCAATTGATTGGGTATGGGAGAGTGAGTGAAGAGCTATGATTGATTATGAGGTTGTGGACCTACATGACTGGAAAAATGGGACTATCCTTGAAAGAACTAAGGAAGTTAGGAGGAAGGGAAAGTTGGGCAGGGGATAAGTTCTATTTTGGGAATCTTGAGCCTGAGATGCCTATTGAACATGCAGGTAATGTGTCCAGCAGGCAGCTGATAATGTGGACCAGAGATCAGAAGAGAGATGAAGTCTGGATATGTTGATTTGTGATATACCCAGAGATGACAATTGAATCTGATTACAATTCCTGCTCATTTTCCACCATTGTAGGCAGTCGTAAGTCTCTCTTGTGCCCAAGGCTTTGCTGCCCACAATCAGGGACAGCGAGTATGACATTGTTCAGGTGGCCTATAAAGCTTTTTTTGTCAGGTCTGCCACTCTGCTCAAATACCATTTAGCAGTCTTATGAATTTTTGAGTTTTATTTTATGATGACCATTTGGATACTACCAACTCTTAATGAGATATTTTAAAGTTTTCTCTTTAAAGCCAATTTAATAGAGCCAATTGAATTTTTTTGAGTTCACGTAATTACCCAGAAATCAACCAGACTTTTCTTTGCCTTTTAATAGATTTGGAGGAAAACCATGATTAGAATGTATTCTAACCATTCTCTGACCAGAGGGGAGTAATTTAACATCTACGAACCTGTCTCCTAGTCTGTTAAATAAAAGATGAATTAGATGATCTCTTGAACTTCTCTCATTTTCTGGTTTTTATACTAGCTATCGCCAATATCTGGAATGTATTTCTTCTTCATTTCTATCTCTCAGAATCCCTGGTTACCTTCAAAACTCAGTTCATGCACCATTTACATGAAACTTTTTCTGATTTTCCTTCCTACTAATCTCCCCCCCTCCTCCACTCAAACAACCTTGTATTCATTTTGTGTATAATCATTACCTATTTATATGTTGCTTCCCTTGTTATAATGTGAACTCCTTAGGGTAGAGACTATTTTACCTTTTTTCTTTGTGTCTCTGGTGCTTAGCACAGTGCCTGGCATGTGGTAGATGTTTAATAAATGTTCATTGATTGGTTCTTTTAAACTTTTCTATGTATAAGTTTGTAGGTGCCAGTCTCACAAGAGCTTGTTCAATCACTTTAAAATATTTTGTTTCTTAGTAAGAACATCATTAGGTACCTACTATCTTTAGACCAGGAAGACATTTCTATGGAGGAAGCAGCCTCTCATGAAGTTGTGACTTCAATTGAGTTGATCAGGCTGTAAATCCAGTGCCCAAGGTATCACACCACTATTTTCCAGCTTCTGAGTAAGTGTCTGGATGTCACCTTACAGGGAACACTATGTTTCACAACATGATGCTTTTCTTAAGGTTTTTTCCTTCAATTCATTTTAATGAACTTTTATTAAGCACTTAACACATGCACATCAGACAACCAACAAACATTTATTAAGCACCTACTATGTGCCAGGCCCTGTACTAAGTTCTGGGCTTAAAAAGAAAAAAACAAAATACTGTTTCTGCTTTCAAGGAGCTCACAGTCTAATAGGGGAGGCAATATGAAAAAACTATATACAAATTACATTTTTTATAAAACTATATTTGTATGCAAACTATGTGTGTGTATATATACACATATGTGATAAACTGGAATGCACTTGCATTAAAGGGAGGGGGTAGGAAAGGCTTCTTATGAAAAATTAGACTTTTAACTTGGACTTGAGGGAAGCCAGAGAATCTAGAAGGTGGAGATAATGAAGGAGAGACTTCCAGCAACTGGTACCAGTCAGTGAAAATGACCAAGATTAAGAGATAGATTATCTTCTGCTAGGAACAGCAAGGCATTATGTTAAGCACTTGGGACATAAACAAGGCAGTTTCTATGTGCAAGGAACTTGGTTCTAATTGAAAGTGAGAGAGTAAAGATACCACATGTACACAGATTAGTGTAGCACAAGGGAGGAAAGGGAGAGAGAGAGAGAGAGAGAAACAGACAGACAGCCTGCTTTGCTGGTTTGTATTTGTATTCTCATAGATACATAGTAAGCACTTAATGTGCTGTGTGTGTATAAAGTATGAGAGATGTATTGTATGTATGCATATGTATATATATATATATACATATGTTTATGTCAAGTCAAGAGGAAAAAGGGGGGGAGAGGAGAGAGAGAGGGAGAGGGAGAGGGAGGAGAGAGATCATGTGTTTAATTGTGGGGGACAAACACAGCAGCAAGAGACAGATGCCAGGGAGAAAGGGGAGGAAAGGAGAGGGAAGGCTTCAAAGCAGAGATGGCACAAGCTTTGAACAAAGACAAGGCTCATTACAGCAGTGATGCTTGGTATTTTTCTCCTGATGTAGTCCAGTGAAGGTACAGTTTTTTGGATGGTCATTTTGCATCCCTTTTGCTCACTAATGGATGCCTCATTAATGGTGGTGAAAATCTCCCGTCCCAGGTTTCTGCTTGGACTCACCAGTCAAGCTGGGAGCTGAGTTAGGAACACCCACTGATTCTGCAAATGATTTTTTTCAGCTTCAGCTTGTTTAGCACAGTCATCCTTCAGGAGACTGAATAATGTCAACCATGGCACTAAATGTATCTGCACGATTTCTATTTGACAGATTGATGTGTGAGAGGGTGTACATTATTACCCTTCTGGGGGATCCTGCAGTGTTTGTGAATTAAGATTGATTAAAACAAGGAATTGGCTACATGAGTGGCTTTTGAAGTCATTAATTCTTAGTTGGCATTAGCTTGTATGACTCTCCTTACAATACATGAATAAATGAGAGAAAATGCTTTAGTGCAAGTAAGGGAGAAAAGACAGGTGGAATGTCCCTGAATAGAGATAAACTTCACATCTGTATTGTTGGTGCTCAGGGATGAAAGTCTTAGAAAAACAGATCTCATGATAATTACAAGGCATCATGGGTCACTGGCAAGCTGATTTTTCTTTGTGCCCAGTATAGTAATTGCAAAGCTAAGGGTTAAGCAAAATAAAATGAACTGAGAAGCAATAGTTTGCATAAACAAACCTGCCAGTTCAAAGACTTGGCAAGCTCTGACAGTTTCAAGCTAATTTTATCAGTTGGCGAAAATAGCCTTCAAAACATCTGATAGATAAAAATCTGATATGATGGAAAAAATGTTGGCTCTGGGTTCAAGATTTCACTCTAATGCTTACTTCTATCACCTGTGTCACCATAAACAAGGAATTTAATATCTATGGGTCTCAATTTCTTAGCTATAAAATGAGAAGGGCCTGGGTTGGACTATATGACCTCTGAGCTCCCTTCTAGCCTGACACCTATGATGCTTATATAAGGGTCCAAACATTGCACATAGTCTGATGCAAAGAACCAAAGAACTACCAGTCCTGCTACTAATGAGATGGTCAAGACTCTGAACACCTGACTTCAGGTACACACATATGTATCCGTATAAATATGCATATATGTAATATGCCCACAATTTGTCATTGTTCATTAGTCCTTCATTTTCAAAGAGGACTAAAGCTATCACAGGATATATCTTGACTTGCCCGTGAGTTGGATTTAAGTGAGGCAGAGTTAGCTAACACAAAGTGTGAGGCTCACTTTTTCTTCCAGAGTCATTGAAGTCCCATGGCAGGACAAAAGTCAAGATGGTTGGTGATTGCCTGGGATGCAGTGGATGCCCTTGGCATATTTGAGGTCTGACCAAGCTCTAAGCACTCCAGAGTGCTTGCTTCAGTCACGTTTATGGCTATCAGAGCCAATGATTCTCATCTACTAGTTATGCTGTGGGAAGTCTTCAAATGTTTGGGGTAGGCATCCCCCTAACTCACTGACAGGTTTGAGGCCAATCAGTTACCCTCAGGCTGGTTTAGCCCATTTACCAAGATGTTTAACTGGGGTTTAGCCTCTGTGCATGCTACAGCTTCTTGGAGCCATGAGTTAGATGACAGGTGGACACCAAAGGTGGATGAGCAGTCCTGAAAAGGGCAAGGCAAGTCCTTCCACCAGAGGTGCTGGTCCTCTCTGACATCCCACTCATTCTGTACCCATATGTGTGTATATGTATATGTATTTATACCTACATACATAATGTGTATAGGTATGTATGTATATATAGGTATGCATATTCATGCATACATACATACAAGAATGTGTGTGTGTAACTTTAGGGTCATGTGAGCTTAGGTTGGAGCTGGGAGGAATTTAGATCATCTAATCCAACAGTGTCATTTAACTAATGAAGAAATTGATCCCCATGAAGGTCAAGTGATTTATCCAAAATCACACAGATAGCAAGTAATGGAGATAGGCTTTGAACCCATGACCTCTAACTTCAGATCCAGCACTATTTACACCATACTGTTTCCTTTCTCAAGGCAGGGTCTGACTACATGATCTTCAAAGACTCTTCCAGCTTTGCTATCCTATGAAGATCATGTTGAGCAACTCAGAGTATGAGGCATTGGTGTCTTCACTGAGTACTAGAGCATTCTAAACATAATTATTTCTCTTTGAAAAAGTCATCATCCCCCACCAACATGTGCTTAAGAGCTTAAGATTCAAGTCAGAAAAGCCAAAAAACTAGAAATATCAGATATTCTTGATTCTATGAGTCCCTTCAATTACAGAATTGGACTGAAAAAAAAAGGTTAAGGGAGAATAATGTTGCTATTCTATAAAATATTTATTGCTCTCCACACTGGTGTTCTCATACTTGAGGCTGGGAAAGATTTATCACTTAGTGGATTGGTGATGAGAATAATGGAGAGATTGAGCCCAAGGGTGAGAAAAGATGTGGCTGAAAGCAGAAAAGTGGAGCCTGAGTTCCATTTGCATACAGGCAAAAAATGACATTCCTTGTCATCTCCATCTGACCTCTATCCTTCAGAAAGTTCTCTATAAAGCCAAACTGCAACTGTCACAAAATAGTTTTATTATTTTTTTATCTATTATTATTTAGTAGTTTTGTTAACTTGCTATTGATGCCTTTTTAGGGGTAGGAGAGAGAGGGAGAGAGAGAGAAACAGACAGACAGCCTGCTTTGCTGGTTTGTATTTGTATTCTCATAGATACATAGTAAGCACTTAATGTGCTGTGTGTGTATAAAGTGTGAGAGATGTATTTTATGTATGCATGCGTATATACATATATTTATATATATATATATATTTATACATATGTTTATGTCAAGTCAAGAGGAAAAAGGGGGGGAGAGGAGAGAGAGAGGGAGAGGGAGAGGGAGGAGAGGGAGGAGAGAGATCATGTGTTTAATTGTGGGGGACAAACACAGCAGCAAGAGACAGATGCCAGGGAGGAAGGGGAGGAAAGGAGAGGGAAGGCTTCAAAGCAGAAATGGCACAAGCCTTGAACAAAGACAAGGCTCATTTTTAGGGGCAGGGATGCCCCTAAATTGTCCCTATTTTGCTAAATGTTCATCATCTTTGTTGATTATACCCTCATCTGTTCAAGGTATATCAATTTGGGTTGCAACATAAGCTCCTTGGCTTTTTGAAACATAATATCTTTTTCCCTTCTTTGATTTCTTGTGACTATGAAGTAATTTTACATTTTCCAAATTTTCTTTTTTTCATATTTGAAGGTCTTTCTCCTGGTTGCTTGCACAATTTATTGCTTGATAGTGAGCATATAAAATTTAACTACTACATGTCTTGGAAGTTGAAGTATGATTTTTTTTGTATCAATTTATGGATCTTAAATGTTTTGTTTATTGAATTGAGAAATTCTAAATGTTATATTGAATTATTTTTTGGATTATGGTATTTTCATTTTCAAAAAATTATTTTTTTCTGGAAGACCTATGATCCTGTTCTTAAGATCAGCTTTTATCTTGTATATAATTCTTATATTTTTTCACTTTCTTTTTCAAGAGAGATTTTCTACCATGGATTTAATTGTTTCTAATATATTTCAATCTGATTTTAGGATCTTTTTTAAAATTTGCCTGTGTGGGAACCCAAATGGTAGAGTAGGAGGATGAACCTGTAGAAGATCTCCCCCCACAGCCCATAAAATACCTGTAAAAAATGACTCTAAACAAATTCTAGAGCATCAGAAGCCACAAAATGATAGAGTGAAAGAGATTTCCAGTCCAAGGTACCCTGGAAGGTTGACAGGAAAGGTCTATCACTCCAGGGTTACAGTGGAGTGCAACTATGGAGCACAGGCCAGCCTCGGCTATGTGGTGCGGCAAGGACAGGACCAGAGAAGGCTTCAGGGCACCATTGGCAGCTGCTGAGGTTCCCAGATCCCCAAAACACTAAAGATAGCTTCAAAGGTCAGTGAGAAAGTTCTTTTACCTCAGTGAGAAGGGAGCAGGGTCCTCCCCTAGCCCAGGCTTCATGCAGTGGCAGCAGCAGTGGTATCCATTTTTTGAGCCCTTGTCCTAAAGACCCTGGGGAAATTGAGCCACTGATCTGAATCTTAGCCCTAAGTGGCTGGTCCTGGGATGAGGAGGAGCACTGGTGTGATGGAGCTGGTGGAGGCTCTGGAGAGGGAATTCTATTAGCAGATCCTGGGCAGAAAAGCTTGTGGTTGCTCCCAGACCGGGAGAGGAGTAAACTCCTTTCCCTTGATTGTGCCACCTTGGAGGAACTGAAAACTTACAGGTCCCCAGAGTATACCCTTCTCTTGACTCAGAAGTCAAGTAAATGGCTGGGAAAATGCTTCTCAAAACAGGGAAAATAAGACTATAGAGGGCTACTTTCTTGGTGAACAGGTATTCCTTCTGAATGAAGAAGAACAATGCATACCATCAGAGGAAGACCTAAAAGTCAACGTTTCTGCATCCAAAACCTCCAAAATAAATATGCAATGATCTCAGGCCATGGAAGAGCTCAAAGAGCATTTTGAAAATCAAGTAAGCAAGGTGAAGGAAAAATTGGGAAGAGAAATGAAAGTGATGCAAGAAAATCATGAAAAGCAAGTCAATAGCTTGCTAAAGGAGACCCAAAAAAGTGCTGGAGAAAATAATACCTTTAAAAATAGATTAACTCAAATGGCAAAAGAGGCCCAAAAAGCCAATGAGGAGAAGAATGCTTTAAAAAGCAGAATTAGCCAAATGGAAAAGGAGGGTCAAAACTTCACTGAAGAAAATAGTTCTTTAAAAATTAGAATGGAGCAGATGGAAGCTAATAATTCTATGAGAAACCAAGAAATTACAAAACAAAACCAAAAGAATGAAAAAATGGAAGACAATGTGAAATATTTCATCGGAAAAACAACTGACCTGGAAAATATATCCAGGAGAGAAAATTTAAAAATGATGGGACTACCTGAAAGTCATGATCAAAAAAAAGAGTGTAGACATCATCTTGCATGAAATTATCAAGGAAAACTGTCACAATATTCTAGAACCAGAGGGCAAAATAAATACTGAAAGAATCCACCGATTACTTCCAAACACAAGAATCAAGAGAACCATGAAAAGGTAAACAGGAAAGAGAAATCATACGGGATTTACTCAAATTGAACTGTTTGCATTCCTAATGGAATTGCATTCCTAATGGAAAGATAATATTTGTAACTCTTGAAACTTTTCTCAGTATTTGAGGAGTTGCAGAGAATATGCACATATCTATATAGGCAGAGAGCACAGAATGAGTTGAATAGTATGGGATCATATCTAAAAAAATAAAATTAATGGGTGAGAGAGGAATATATTGGGAGAAAAAAAGGAGAAATGGAATGGGGCAAATTATCTCTCATATAAGAGGCAAGAAAAACTTTTTCAATGAAGGGGAAAAGAGGGGAGGTAAGAGGGAAAAAGTTAAGCTTACTCTCATCACATTTGGCTTAAGGAGGGAATAATGTGTACACTCAATATGGTATGAAACTATATCTTACACTACAGGAAAGTAAGGGAGAAAGGGGAAAGTGGGGTGGGGGAATGATAGAAGGGAGGGCAAAGGGGAGGAGGAAGTAATTAGAAGTAAATATTTTAGGGAAGGGACAAGGTCTAGAGAAAGAATAGAAAAAATAGGGGGCAGGATAAGATGGAGGGAAATATAGTTAGTCTTTCACAACATGACTATTATGGAAGTCTTTTGCAAAACTACACATATGTATTCTATATTGAATTCCTTGCCTTCTCAGTGGGGATGGGTGGTGAGGGAGGAAGGGAGAGAAATTGGAACTCAAAGTTTTAGGAACAAATGTTGAGAATTGTTTTTGCATGCAACTGGGAAATAAGAAATATAGGTAATGGGGTATAGAAATCTATCTTTCCCTACACAAAAAGAGAGAAGATAGGGATAAGGGAAGGGAGGGGTGTGATAGAAGGGAGGGCAGATTGGGGGAAGGCGTAATTGGAGTGGGAGGGGGAGCGATGGGGAGAAAATTTGGAACTCAAAATCTTGTGGAAATGAATGTTGAAAACTACAAATAAATAAATATTAAAAAAATAAAGGCAAGAAAAGAAAAAAACAAAACAAAAATTTACCTGTGTGTGAGTTGGATTTTTATGGAGCCATTTTCTCTTGAAATTTTTGATGATTTTGCCTTTTTTGTGTGTATTTCTTCATCGCTTACCTTCTGGTCCCTCCAACTCTTGGTTGCAAATCTGCTTTAGTTGTCTTGTGTTGGGAATTATAGTGTTTATTCATCAGCCTAAGTCTTTGCCTTGAGTAAGCTCTACAGGAGCAGGACTAACCTCAGCTATGTTTCACTATTTCATTGTGCAACCACCTATGCTGGCTTTAGGAATCATCCGATTCTGACTCTGTTTTAGTGGGTAGTCCCCCCTGTACAAATTTTCAGGTTAGCTTATGCTCCAGCCTCAGGTCTGTGGAAACTGGCCAGGGGAGTGTCCCAAATGATTAGTCTAAGGATTATGGTTCTTTGATGTTAACTTATAAAGAATTTTACTTTTTCAAAGTTTATCTCGGTTTTTCCTTTGGATTTAACTATGCACAATCTCCATCTTCATCATAACTTCTTTTTTCTTTTGAAAAACTGAAGAGCTGAAGTGGCTAATAGGAATAGATTACTCAATCATCTTGCTTCAATAGAAGTCCTTGTTAACTTATGATTAGGGCAAATCACTATCAGAAATTAGCGGAACTCATTTAACGGTATATGTAAGTTATATTCTTTTAAGCAATTAGATCTCAGCCTTAACAATAATATATTAATATAGTAGTTCATTTGTGTTATCTCATTTCTTACTTATAACAGCTCTGTGACATTGGTAGGACAGGTAATCATGAAATATTGAAAAGTTGGAGTTGGGAGGATTCTTACCTTAAGAGACTGCCTGGTTCAACTAGCTCATTGTATAATAAAGTCAATATGTTACAAAATGAAAACAACTTTTAATCTAAGCACATTGTACCAGATTGTAATCTGCATAATGTTTAGATAATTGTACTAACGGAGAAACAGAGGCCCATACATTTGTGTTTGTTCATCCTTCTCGAAGAGGACCATGACATCAAGATGATGACATGACTTGCACTTAACTTTGATTCAAGTAAGGGTGGGCTGTGTAAGGCCACCAGCCTCACTTTCTCCTCCAGAGCCATCAGGGTCCAGGGGGAAGATATAGATCAGGACTACTGGAGATGGCCCAGGATGCAATGTGGGACCCTGGCTATTTTAGGCTAAGGTCTTCTCAGATTCTCACTTTGAGTGAGATACATCCATTCAATGACTAAGCCTCTTTAAGTAGTTACTCAAGGGATGGCTGCTTTTAATAAAATAAAAAAAACCCCAAAATCAAACTGGGAGGGGAAGACCTTCAGGGTTCCTGGGTAAAGGAGAAATAGTTACTATTTAGTAATTAGTACTTTAATCAAATCACTGTTTTAGTTGGTGTCAGATTCAAGATTAGAACGTAGATCTAATGAATTTTTAGCCCAAGGTCTTTTTTTCATGGTACCATGCAGTTCATTATCCTTATTTTATAGATTGTAAAACTAAAGCTTGGCTCTAGGTTAAGTGACTCACATGAGTTAAGTGAAGGAAGAAAGGCTTGAACTTAGGTCTTTAGCCTTTCAAAAGATTCAAGACTGTTTCCATTCTACTACAGTCAAGAAATCTGGACCCTGTGGCCTTGAGGCCACATGTGGCCCCCTAGGTCCTCAAATGCAGCCCTTCGGCTGAATCCAAATTCATAGGGTCCCCACCCCTGTAACTATACTGATCTTGAAAGCTGCACTATGCTTTCAAAGAGAACCTTGCATCATTCCTCAAATCAGTTGCGCTATGATATCAGGGATGTCTTTTATTCCCCCTTTAATCTTGTGTGGTTTTATGTAGTTTTAATGAGAAAGAATGATTTTCCTGTAGACCTTCTAGACTGGATGAATCTATATTTCTAATAGCATGATAAAATACCAAGACATATTTTATCTAGAGAAGGTAAAGAAGTTGATTGTTGATTATTCATATACATTCCATAACCATTCTATTTGTTTACTCCCAATCACTTTTGGAATTTCATTCACTGACTTAGATAATGAACTTATTTTAACTTTTGGGTAATTAAGTTCATTAAATGCAAATGTCACTTTTCTGTTGAAAGGAGGTAAAGAAATGTTCAAGAGAATCAGCTTATAGTTATTCTAATAACAACTCTCTGGGGATGTAAAATGACTGTCCCATGAAACAAACAAGATAAGGAGAAATGGAAGAGACTGTTAGCAATTTAAAGTACCTTTACCCCTATTTAAGGAGAAATCCAACTTTTTTTTCATTCATTCTTAGCAATTCTGAAAAATTGTCTTTTTTCCCCCTCTATCTGTTGAGAATGCAGGTCAGCTAGAAAATCTGGAGAGACAAAACAAGCCAGGACAGGTACTGAAGCAATTCAATTAATCTTTTCTCTGGATCTCCCTCAGTTGGAACAAACAACCTGAAAATTTCCATAGGAAAGGGTCTATGTGAATAAAAGTAACTGATTTCTTTATTCAATCTGACCTGGTAACCATTATTAAGCACCTGACAGGTACAAGGCATGGGGCTGGGTATTGGAGACATTAAGGATTAAGATATTATAATTAAGATATTGGGAAACTTATATTCTATAGTAGGGATGCAACATGAACACGAATAAGGTAGTATGAAGTGGTCCTACACTAAATGCATATCATCTAGCATTTATGATAAGATCTTTCATTTTTCTAATGATAGAGCTTCTGTGGACATTATCATATTTCTTTGAATTGATTTGACATTTTCTCTAAAGTGCACACTGAATAAATTCTTACATTTATGTAACAATACTGTGGTCTATCAACTCCGGTTTAGAAATTGCAAGCTCAGACCATTAGGGCAGAGCTCAGAACTTGCTCTGGATTAGGCTATTTAGTCATAATTAAAGACTGAAGTTCCAAGCCTGGGCTGTTTCCGAGATCCTGGAAAGACAACACTCTGAATACCTTGAGAAAGTAACAGTAAGACCTGAAAGGACATGTAATAAGATCAACCTTAGTCCAGGCATTCCACTGAGAAGTTCACAGAACCTGGACACAGTATTGCAAGTTGGAAGAATGAGCAAACAAAAAAGAATCCCACCATAAAAAGCTATGTCTTATAGTGACAAGGACACTCAAGAAAGAAACCCAGAAGATGATGATGACTATGAAATGTCTATTAGTAAAACTTCCTAGAAAAGCACAGGTTGGGCACAAGCTAAACTAGAATTCCTGGAAGAGAACAAATAAGAGATAAAATGATTTTATAAAGGAAACGAGAGCCCTAGAGGAAACAGCTGGAAAATAAATGAGGGTCATGGAACAGAGAAGTGTAAGAAAAATTTATAGTTTGGTACAAAAATTATGAAATCTTACCCATACAAACAGGTTCCTAAAATATCAGAACAGACCAGTAAGAAGTTATTGATGACATGAAGAACAAGAATTAGTAAAACAAAGTCAAAAGACTGAAAAAATAGAAAAAAAAAAGATCTTACATGAAACCCTCAAATGATTGGGAGGAAATAATGTTTAATTTAATAATTTAGGAATCACTTAATTTCCTGAAAGTCATGACCACAAAAATAACCTAGATATCATATTCCAAGAAATCATAAAAGAAAATTGTCCATATCTCTTAGAACTGTAGGGCAAAATGAAAATAGAATCCCATAGTCACTTCCTAAAAGAAATTCCAGAATCAAAACTCTTGGGAACATTACAGCCAAAATGAAGAGTTTCCAGGTCAATGAAAAAAATATCTCTAACAGCCAGACCAAAAGAATTCAAGTACCAAGGAGCCACAGTCAGGATAACTCAAGATTTAGCAGCTATCTTAATGAGTGGAGAGCATGGAATATGATATATCAGAAGGCAAAACAAACAAACAAACAAACAAAAACCTATAGATTTACAACCAAGAACAACTTACCCGGGAAAATGGAATATAATTCTACAGAAGGAAAAAGTAGTGAACTTCCTAGGATTTTTGATGAAAAGCATAGAGATGTGTGAAAGATAAAGCTGGACAGAAAACAATTGTGTTCCAAGAAATAGGATGCCATGAAGTGTCAAAGTCCCTAGGTTGGAAATGTTAGCTCTGGCATTTACTCTGTATTCTCTTTCACATATTTCCTCTTTATTCACTTACTGGGCCAACATCTTAATTCAGTTCCTCCTAATCTTCTGCCTAGACTATTAAAACTGTCTTCTATTTGGTCTCAACCCCTCAGGTCTTTTTCTTCACTGCATCCTTCAAATGGCTACTGAAATCATATTGCTAAAGTGGCATGATATTCTCATCATGACACTCCATTCAAATACCTCCAGTGACTGCTTTTAAGGTAAAATATGAACTCTCCCATGTGATCTTTAAAGACATTCACAATCTAATTTCAGCTCACCTTTCCAGATTTATTACACATTACTCCTTTTTGCAAACTCTACAGTCAAGGCAAACTATCCATCTTGTTGTTCCTCACTCATGGTAATCTGTCTCCCCTCTCCCATATTCCATCATTGTGCCTGTTCACAGGCTATCTCCCACATTTACAAGTCACTCCTTCCCCACACTCTGGGAATTTCCAGCTACCTTCAACTCAAGCACTATCTTCTACTTTAAACCTTTCTTTATTGCGCTGCTCAGTGGTGTCCCTTCCCAATAACTTGTGTACATTATCCATGTCTCTATTTTGTGTACATATATATATATATATATATATATGTATATATATATATATATATATATATATATATATATACACGTATATGTATGTATACATATGCTTGTAGTTTTTGAGTGAAAGCCCCTTGCAGATAGTGACTATCTCATTTTTGACTCTGTATCTCTGGCTCCTGATACTTTGTAAGCCCTTAAAAATGTCTAATGATTGACTGACTACTCATATGACTCTGAACAAGTAATTTTTCTTTCTCTGTGCCTCAGTTCCCTTGTATGTAAAATGAGGAAGTTATCCTGAATGAGGTGCCTTTCTACTCCAGATTCTATGATCTTGATTGGTTTTTCAAAACACTTTCAGCTCTATCATTTTATGATTCTGTAATTCATTCATCTTGGTTTAGGTAGGGCACGTGTTGGTCATCCTCATATTATATTCACATTCGTTCATTCATTCATTTATAGAATAGATTTTGTTCTGGGCAAAGCCCCCTGGGTTAGACATGGAAATAGATACAAAGAAATAGAACACAAGACCCTACTCAAAAAATTTGCAGTTGAGTAACAGAGAGAAGATAGATTCAAAGAGAATTACAAGGCAAATTTCTAATTGGTCAATGCATAAGAAGAGTACAGAGAGGCGATTCAAACTGGTTTTTGTTTGTTTTTATGTAGCAAATGAAAATGCTTCCCTTCTGACCTCACTCTGGACAAAACCTGCTTCTGTTAAATATTTTTCAGTTAAATTTAATATAATTTTAACAGAAAAAAAGTGTTATGTAAAGTAGAGCAAATGAAAATCATTTGTGAAATGGGAAAATAGAATTTAGGACTGGAAAGAATCTGAGAGATTGTCCAGCCAAATTTTCTCATTTTATAGAGAAGGGAATTGAGGGCCATGGAGATTTAGTGACTTGCCTCAAATCGCAAAGTTGTAACAACACCTAACAGTTAGATATTACTTTAATATTGACAAAGCTGTTTTCTAACAGCAACCTTGAGAGGTAGGCAGTTTAGGACTTATGAATGAGAAAACTGTGACTCCAGAAGGTGGTTTCTGTTTCTAAATCTAGTGCTGTTTCCTCTATACCAAGCATCCTCTTCATGACAAGATTATCAGTCTGAATGAAACTTGTTCACTGAGTATTTTATGTTTTATGTACCAAGTCAGAACTACAAAAAACAGTAATAAATGTTATCTATAAATGGTAATGAAATAAACATCAAATTCTCTTGGATTAATATTTCCTGAGAATCAGGTGATAAAATTTTAAGAACTGGTTTATGTTCCTTCCCTGCCCTCCACTGAAATGATGAACAGGTTGAACTTGATTTAAATAGCACCTCAATCAATTGAGTGTGAATTTGGCCATCAACATGGTAGCCATTGCAATGGCCTGCTGTGGGTATGTCCTTAGAATTTGAGGGAGAAGAAAGCGAAGAAAAAGGATATCTGTGGTATAAAGGACAGAAGGCTACAACTGGAGTCGGCATACTTCAGTTTCCATCCCAGCCCCACCAGTTACTAACCATCATGACTTTGGGCCCATCATTTAACCTCTTGGCTTGGTTTTTCTTATATTTAAAAGGAAGTGGCCAGAAAAGGAACTAAGAGGTTCAACTCTACTTCCTTAAGAACACTCTGGCTTCCCAATCCTCAGTCTCCTCTATTGTCATGACCTCTGATGGCCCCAATCCCACACAGGAGTAATCATCATCTAGACCTCCACTATACTCCATCCTCCCCCAACCCAGTCCTAAAATGAATTTGCCCTGTGGGTCAGAGTTTCTCATTACAACTCCCCTCTCTGGCTTGAGAGGCTGCCTCTTAACATTTCCTCGGTGGCCACAAAGAAAATAGGAAATATTCCTCGGAATCTTGGCTTCTCCAACAGATGGTGTCTGAATTTCTCCTAAATCATTTCTCTTGAAGTCCAGAACACTCTTCCTGGGGCAATTGAGTCCGATTATTTTAATCACCAAATTCACTTAGGGGAGAAAGAATCAGGAAAGAAGGAATGATCTCTGGATACTAACAACAATTCAAAAATATAGAATCTGTGAACAATAGTAGTCATGTATCTGCTGGCTCCATGTATCTTAACCTCCTCACTCCCCTCTCTAGACAAATTCTCCCCCTTGTCTCCAGCGGCTGGCCCCAGCTATCCACAGCTAGAAGTGTGTTCTTGCCTCTGCGGGAAACATAAAAATTCTGGTCTTGAAGCAGGAAGTTGGCTAAAAATGTAAGCTTTGTTTCCTCTCAGTCTTTCTGGGCCTTAGATTTCTCAACCAGTTAAAGGAGGAGTTTGAACTACCAGGTATTCTTAACCAATTATGAGAGTATATTTTTTAAAATGTTTGATGATTGTATTTTAATATATTTGTTTTATTTTGTAATCTTACAAATTTTATTTTTTACATTTGAAAACATTATTCTGAGAAAGCATCTGAGTTTCATTAGACTGCTAAAGATGGTAAATGTTAACACCTGGGTCTCCAAAAATAAAAACATTTTAAAATTTAATCTGCATCATTAATGTTTTCTCCATCCTTTTCTTTAGTCTAGACAACTAACAAAATACCAAATGCAGCCCCTGATTTGTAGCATTTGCTGATTTTTAAGGTATAGTAAATGCTCACACTAAAAATTTAACAATCAGCTCTGGTGAGCTGGTTCAAGCTGTCTCCAGCATACATAGTTCCATGATATTAAAAAAGGTTAAGAACACCTGGAGCAGATGTTCTCTAAGTACCCTGTCAGCTAGAAATCCTATGATCCTGTCATTCCCTTGCCTAGGTTTCTGAGCTCTTTTTCTCAGGATTCCCGATTATTGCTTATGGTGACATTTGAGACTTGATCAATTCTTCCAACCTTGCCCCAGCCCTCAGCTCTCCCAGTCCTGGCTCCTCGCCCTGGCACACTTAACAGCAAATGAGTTCCTTGTTTCCACTATGCTGTTGCCTGTGTCCTCATGTGGCATGCAAAATGAAGTTGAGGAATAAATTACAACCCAAATTCAGTGCTTTATGATGGCTAGGAAGAGAAATACTTCAGCATCTGAATTATTGGATTGCTAACTAATTATATAGCTTTTACCTTGGGGAAGTGGATTGTTTTTTAGCAACCCTACACACTGAACATGTCCATGATAGGGTTGTGAATAAATACAACTATGCCAAAACAGGTGCTCACAGGGGCATTGTTTGTGGCAAACTTCTAACAGTCTAAGGAAACACAAGCTTATCAGCTGTTGTGGCATGACTAGATCGGATGGGATTTTTTTTATCTGTCTATAATTGGCTTTTGCTGTTAAAGGTTCCAAGACTGTCAAAAATAATAAAGTGACATTTGAATTTGGCATAACATTATTAGTGAGTTGGTAATGGGGATTATGACTGTGAGTTAATGTAAGGGAGAAGAATAAGTCAGTTGGAAGCAAATGTTTGAAATGGAATGACTGTGGAGTTAAAATACATCGTTTGATGTGGGTGAATGCTGGCAATTAATAATTCATGACCTTCTTAAAAAGATCCATAGGGTCCACACTATTTTAATAGCCAGAAATGCAAAGGTAGAAGTGAGGGCCTCTAGCAACAACCACAAATTGTTCTGGGATAGGAATGGGTGGGCTTCCAGTCCATCAGGAATGGGAGACAGGTTGTACGGCTCATTGGTTTTAAAAATGTAATTATCCTTAACACATGGAACAGGGCAGGGGGGAAGGGATAGCTTTCAGCAATTTATAATCATCATTAAGTTGCAATGACTTATAAGCGAACTGTATTACATATATATTTTATGTGTGTATATAATAATTATGTATATTAAACATACACACACATGTATATATATATAAAATTATTTTCCTTGAGAGTCTTGCAGTCAGTGATACAGTTTTATGGCACTTGTAAATATTCCAATACAAAAACTCTTATTGATATGACAAGGCCTTTGTTGGCCTTCGGGTGTTTATTAGAATTAGGATAGCTTAATGCATTATAAAATTTCAAAGTTTAAGTGCCATTATTCTCAGGCATGGATTTGCATATTGAGAGGAGAGAAGTAGCCTGGGGATATGTTGGAAAAAGAAAGTTCAGTGTAAAGCATGAAAATCTATGAAGCAATCCTGTCTTAACAAATTTCTGCTATCTCCCGGAGTTTATATCCTCAAGAAACATAGGCATGATTGGAAGACCTCACCCAGGCTGCCTCTAATATCAGTTTCTGGGCAAGCCAGATAGCTGAGGAAAGTTAGTTTTTGCCTGGTTTCCTCTCTTCCCTTAGGGCAATAAAAACCCTGGTTTCCTTGGTGGACAGACTAACCTCCCCTTCTCTACACTCTGTCCCCCAAGGCTTCTCTCTAAACCTTAGGCCATGGAATTGATAACAGCTAAGTAGGTTATTTAGGCTCAGGTAGTCAGGTAACTTATGATGACTGACTGTTTCCATGGGCAAGACTGTGAACTGAGTTGGACCAACATGGATAGGTGACCCCTATTTGCCTGTAGTCACTCCTCATGAATCTCTATGGCCTGGACTATTAAAATGGTGACTGAAAAATATGGACTCCTTCTTAGCCTTCGTACCTTTCCCAAGTGGAGGTAGCCTTTGAGTGAAGTTTTAATATTCCCTTTAGTAGGTAATCTGGTTGGGCTGAGAGAGTGTGGTGCTATATCAATCAATGAGTAAGCAATTATTAAGTACCTACTATATACCAGGCTCTGTGCTAGATCTGGGGATACAAGTCCAAAGAATCACTCAGTCCCTTTTCTCAATAAGCTTGCATTCTAATGAAGTAGGCAATAAGTGCATATGGAACTTGAGTTCTCTCTAACTAACCATCCATGACTGATAAAGTTAAGAGTACCTCTTTACTGGACAAGGAAGAACATGCCTCCCTGCCTTGTGAAGGGGTCTGCTTGGTTAATCCCTAGTCCTTTACACAGCAGCAGCTCTTTGGAGATGAAAAAATTGGCAATTTTCCCTTTATGCATGTTTTTATGGAGGCCTAAGGGGAATCTCTACTCCTCTTCCAACCCTCAAACCCAAGAATTAATTACTAGCACCTTCTACAATAAAAAGTTCTTGAAGAGGACTTTGATGTCATCTCACATAGCCTGAAACTATACTATAGCATTTTAAGAATAAATTAGGGCCTGTGGTAAAAAAATCCCATTTCTCAAATGAAATGATACAGGAACTACATCTTCCTTTTCTTTAGAATTTTGAGCCTGAAAATGTATCTCTTCACTTACCTTGGCTTCCTTTTCCTTGTATCTTGCTTCTTCTCCCTATTATTTGTCTTTCCCCTTCGTTGCATCTTCTTCCCCCACTTTCTTTGCTTGGAAGGAAAGCTGAGGGCCTACTGCTTTGCCTTTTTCCAGCATTATATTCTCTTCTGAGATTTAGAATGCTCCAGGATACTTTACAGTAACAGTAAATTTTCTAGTCTTGTTTCACGATAGTACAAATTACTCTTCCTTACTGAGCTCCTAACTACATTAGGAGGTCTTTTTCAGGTTCCCACAGTACACAGCATACCGTGGCACTTGATGGGAGTGGCTCCCTGAACTAAGTGTCAAAGGACATGGATTAACACCCCAGGTCTGCTGCTCTTCTTGGGTCTCAGTTTTTCTCACGTGAATAATGAAAGGGTTGATCTAGCCCATGAATTTTGACCTTCGGAACCCTTTTGGCAATCTCGTAATCTTATGTGAACCACTTATAAGAATCTTTTTAAATAAATAAAATGAAATATACAGGATTACAAAGGAAAACAATTATTTGAAATACAGCTATTAAATGTTTTGTAAAATGTCCAGGGACTTCAGGTTGTGAATGAACTCCTGGATTAGATGATGTTCAAAGTACCCTCCACCTCTAAATCCTGTTGTTCCTGGGAAATAACATTAGCAGACTCATCATCATTGCCCCTCTCCTACTAATGACTAGCTTGTATTTTGCCATACTATTTTAAAAGCAACTTTATTTAATATTATTATTTACAAAGTACTACGAGAGAGACAGAGAGATAGAGAGACAGAGAGACACACAGAGAGAGAGACATACACACACAGAGACAGAGAAACAGAGAGAGAGAGAGAGAGAGAGAGAGAGAGAGAGAGAGAGAGAGAGAGAGAGAAAGAGAGAGAGAGAAAGAGAGAGACAGAGACAGAGAGACAGAGACAGAGAGAGAGAGAGTCAGTCAATAGTAACGGCACAGAGCTCAGTGGAACCCCCAGGAAGCTGGCTCAGTAGCGGACAGGCAAGGTTTGCTGGGGGTCAGTAGGGGGAGAAGGGGCTTGTCTGCCTCACAGACAGAGCTGTCGCTGCCAACTTGTCTGCCTCCTCGCCTTGGAAGCTCTTGGTGCTGTTGCAGTTCACTAGGCACATTTATTGAACCAAGAGAGGGAGGGAGTGAGGATGATGGGGAAGACACAATCAGTCCTCATGCCAAGGAGCAGGGCAGGGAGGCAGGAACAAGATTTCGAATGAGCAAAGTGCTCTAATTCCCCCAGGATGGCTGAGCCAGGAATGCAGACATGACTCAGGGGTAGGGAGTGGCCTGTTCTCCAGGATTTTGATCTGAAGAATATGTTTCTGTTTTCCAATGGGATTGTAGAGGAACAAATGACAAATAGAGCTTGGACATGTTTTTTAAACAGAGTAGTTATTTGCCCCTCAATGGCTTTCTTCAGCTCTTCAACTGCTCCCCCTCTTTCTGTGCCTTAGTAGAATATATGTAAGCTTGTCACCTGAAATCCTGAGTGTCCACAGCAAACAAATAAAGATAGGGAGAACACTGTGGATAAAGTCTTTTCATCAAGGAAGGGGCAATGCAATTTGTAAAGTGAAATAATATTCAGATACAATTTTATGCAGCACTTTGTTGTTATAAACAGGGGTATGTTGGTAAATGTTTAAAATGAAATTCCCCCCAAAATGTATGCATGACAAAATTTTGAAGTTTAAAACATATTATTAACCTTTTCCCCAGAACTTTTAAGGCAACATAATTAACAAATAAAAAAAAATCAAGCCCCTATTTGTAGTATTTGCTGATTTCTGAGGTATAAATGTTCATCTAGACATTTTAATAAGCTCTTACTAGTGTGTAGA
Source organism: Potorous gilbertii (assembly GCA_028658325.1). Taxonomy (NCBI): domain Eukaryota; kingdom Metazoa; phylum Chordata; class Mammalia; order Diprotodontia; family Potoroidae; genus Potorous; species Potorous gilbertii. The sequence goes on along the minus strand of CM053769.1, from coordinate 533,358,088 downwards.
AGCTGGTTCCAGCCACCCCTGAAGGGACTTGAACATCTATGAACTCCTCTGATCCTTGGGATCTTACTTTCCAACTGAAGTGTCACTTGAATTAGCCTCTTTCTTTTTCTACTTCACTTGGAGTCCTCTCACATCAACTCAATCTCCCAATGGGAGGAAGTTCATCATGATCTCCATTTTACAGATGAGGAAGGCAAGGATACAAGAGATTCAGTGATTTATCTGTGGTCACACAACCAGTAAGTGGTATACCTGAGACCTGAAGTGGACCTCAGTGCTTGTTTATGGGCAGTCTTTTGTGGGGAGGGGCAGCCAGTGTGTGGACCCACATAGAGGAAAAACAGAACAACTCATCCTGAACTGCAATGGCTGATCATTTGACTCTTGAGGAACACACTAAAAAGGGGACCATTAAGAAAGAAATGTGAATTGGTTAGGATGTGCTCCTAACAGAAAGTAGGTCCAGGCAATCTAATGCTCCCTCAGTGAAAGTTTCAATCTTTCATTGCCTCTGTCCCTCCCCAGGAAACCACCTTGGTCTAGGTGGAAGGACACTTCATAAGACTGTTCATAATAAGATTTTGGGGTTTGTGGGGACTACAATTTGAGAGGAGAGGCTTGGAGTGGGAAAGAGTGTTAAATGTCAGAGACAGATTAGATGAACAAGCGAGGTTTAGTCTGGAGAAGATGAGGACATCTTAGCTATCTTGAGGATCTGAAGGACTATGTAAAGGGGAGGGAGGGTTAAATTTGTTCCCTTCGTCCCCAGGAAGCAGAATCAGGAGGGGAAAGTTGCAAAGATGTAATTTAGGATTGATATTTGGAGAAACTTCCTAGGAAGAAGAGTTTTCTAAAAATGTAATGTTGGTACCATCCCTCTCTGTGGAGGCCTTCAAACAGAAGCCAGGAGACCCCTTTTTGGATGTTTTATAGTTGGGATTCCTTTCATGCATGGGTTGGGACAGGAGACCACGGAAGTCCCTTCCAATTTTTAAAATCTATGATTCTGTGAAATGGATCCAGGGGTTCTGGGTTCAAGTCCTGAATTTGATACCATGGGCCAGTCTATTAGCTTTTTCAAAGCCTCAGATTTTTCATCTGTAAAATGGGGAAAATAATGCTTATAATACCCATCTTACTGAACTGTTGTGTAAATTACTGGGAATATAACTATAAAAAATGAACCATTCTTCACGGCAGGGAGCTTAAATTTCTAAAAAGAAAGACCACATGTACATATATAAATGCATTGAGCAGAAATGTAAATAGAATAAATACAAATATTTATAAAATAATGAAGTCTTTGAAAAAAAGTATAAATACAAGTTACTATTGTTAATATGAGTTAACAATGTGATACAATAGTCCCTAAAAATCTTAATATAATTTCTGGATGCATTAATAGAGACACAGTACTCCGAAAAAGGGAAAGAATTTCAAGGCCTTCTGGATTCTGACCTGTTTAGGCCCCATTTGGAGTCATGTATCCTGCTCGTGATACTCTAGTTCAGGATGGCAATCTGTGAGGTTTCCCTTCTCTTTCTGTCTTATGCTGGGTTAACTCAGTTCTGACCTTAGCTGAGTTGGCTGACTCTATCAGAAGCCTTCTATTCATCTGTAAAACTGGAATAATAATAGCTGTACTATCTGCCTTATAGAGTTATAAGGAGAAAAAGGACTTTGCAAATTGAATTGCGCCATATAAATATGATTTATTGAGTTCTAGTTTTTTTTTTAATAAATTTATTTAACTTTTTACATTCATTTTCACAAGATTTTGGGTTCCAAAATTTT
>CM053769.1:533338651-533355794 GCA_028658325.1 Potorous gilbertii | reverse complement strand
GGGGTCTTCTTTTGCAAGGTATTGACCCGTTTTTCATGCTTTTCTTGCATCTCTCTCATTTTTCTTCTCAGTTTTTCCTCCGCCTGTCTAACTTGATTTTCAAAATCCTTTTTGAGCTCTTCCATGGCCTGAGACCATTGGATATCTATTTCAGATGTTTGGGATACAGAGGCCTTGACTCTTATGTCTTTACCTGTTGGTAAGCATTGTTCCTCCTCCTCAGAAAGGAAAGGAGCTAACATCTGTTCACCAAGAACGTAACTTTCTCTGGTCTTATTTTTTTTCTCTTTTCTGGGCATTTTCCCAGCCAGTTACTTGACCTCTGAGATTCCTCTCCACCTCTGCCTACATCTGCCCAGCTAGTGCTTGGGGTCTGAGATTCAAATGCTGCTCCCCAGCCTCAGGGCTTTCAGTGGTGAGGCTGGCTGCTATTCAGGGTAAGATTAAATCAGGTTCTCAGGTGGGGGCAGGGCCCCTTCCAGGCTCTGTTCCCTCAGGGGGTTTATGCAGAGACCTTCTGTAATGGAGCTGCTGCCTGAGCTTCTGCCTGCTCTGGTAGCTTCTGGCCACCTCTGCCTCTGCCACTGCCTCCTGAGGGGGCCTGAGTTAAGGCGACACCCTGCTCCCCTCTCAGCCAGCCCAGAAGTGTCTCTCACTGACCTGTGCGTCTGTGGGTGGAGGGACCTTTGCGGCCACCAGAGATTCCGTCCCTGAAGCCTGCTCGGATCTGTTCCTCTCCATGCTGTGTGGCCAAGGCAGGGCTGGGCTCTGCTCCCGTCCAGTGCATGACGGACCTTTGGGATTGGTTTTTCAGGGCTCTTTGGAACAGAAATCTCCTTCACTCTGTTGTTCTGTGGCTTCCACCTCTCCAGAATTTTTTAGGAGTTCTTCTTTACAGATATTTTATAGGCTGTGGTTTCGGAGCTAGCATAAGTGTGTCGTTCTACTCCACCATCTTGGCTCCTCCCAGCATCCACATTCTTAAAAGAGAAGTTAAGTGAGTTACAAGTTCATGACCAAACAAGAGACAGAACATTATGAAATGCAAAAATAGATCATTTTGAGTATATTAAATTAAAGCTTTTATACAAAAAAAACCAACACAACCAAGATTGGAAGAAAAGCAGAAATCTGGGAAACAATTCTTTCAGTAAGTATTTCTGATAAAGGACTTATTTCTCAAATATATAAAGAATTAAATTTATGAGAATACATTACAGCCATTCCCCAATTGAAAGATTGTCAAAGGATATGAACAGACAGTTTTCAGATGAAGAAATCAAAGCTATCTATAGGCATATGAAGAAGTACTCTAAATAACTTTTGATTAGAGAAAAGCAAATTAAAACAACTCTGAGGTACCACCTCATACCTATCAGATTGGTTAATATGATAGAAAAGGAATTGATAAATGTTGGAGAAGATGTAGGAAAATTGGGACACTACTGTACTGTTGGTGAAATTGTGAACTGATCCAACTATTGTGGAGAGAAATTTGGAGTTATACTCCAAAGGCTATAAAACTGTCCATATCCTTTGATCCAGTAATACCACTTGTAGGTCTGTATCCCAAAGATATCATAAAAAAGGGAAAACGAGCTACATGTACAAACATATTTATAGCAGCCCTGTTAATGGTGGCAAAATATTGGAAATTGAGGGGATGCTCATCAGTCAGGGAATGGCTGAAAAAGCTGTATTATATAATAAATGTTATGCTATTATGCAGTAGGAAATGATGAACAAGGAGATTTCAGGAAATCCTGGAAAGACTTGTGGGAAATGATGTAAAGTAAAGTGAGCAGAACCAGGAAAACAGTGACACCGTACCAGCAACATTATGTGATGATTAACTATGAATGACTCAACTCTTCTCAGCCACAAAATGATCCAAGATAACACAAAGGCCTTACGAGGTAGAAATGGTATCCACATCCAGTTAGAGAAGTGATTGGACTCTGAATGCCAATCAAAACATACTTTTGTTCTCTTTGTCATTTTTTTCCAATTTGATCTTTTTTCACAACTGTGACTAATATGGAAATATGTTCTGCATAATTGCACATATATGACTTATACCAAATTGCCTATCACTTTAGGAAGAGGGAAGGGGAAAGAAAGAGAGAGAAAAAATTGAAACTCCAAATTTTATAAAAATGATTGCAAAAAATTGTCTTGAGATGTAATTGGGAAAAATAAAATACTATTTAAAAAGAAACATTACAGAAGATAAATTGGATATTTTAATTTCTTAAAATTTAAAAGTTTGCACAGAGAAATCTGAGACAATTCAGATTAAAAGGGAAGCCATTAACTGAGCAAAACTTTTTGCACAAAGTTTATCTGATTAAAAATCTCATTTCTAAGCTATCTAAGGGATTGATTCAAATTGATAAGAAAAAGCCATTCTCCAGTTGTTGAATGGATAGTTGTTGAATAGATAGTTCTAGTCAGTTGTCAAGGGGCGAAAAGGCACTCTGTCTTTGTGTGTTTCTAATTATATAAATACATATAATCATATAAAAATGTGCCACATAACTATTTAGAGAAATGTAAATTAAAGCAAGTCTGAGATTCTGCTTCACACTCGTGAGAGTGGCTGAGATGACCAGAAAAAGGGAAAATGACATATGCTGAAGAGACTGTGGGAAAATAGGCAACATTGGTCGATCTGGGAATGGGTATAAACATTCTGGAAAGCAATTGGAGTTAGAGACAAAAAGCTACTAATCACCATATGCTCTTTGACCAACTATACCTGAAACACCTTTACTCAAAAGAGATCAAATAAAGAGGAAAAGGTCATTTATATACAAAAATATTTAGAGTAGCTCTTTTTTTTTGTGGTGGTGAAAAACCTCCTGGAAATGAAGATGGTCAACGATAGAGAAATGGTTGAATAAGTTGTGGTATATAAGTGTGATAAAAATGTTGCACTATAAGAAATGTAAAAATAAAGAATTCCAAAAAGACATGGAAAACTTCATATAAAATTATGCAGAGTGATGTGAGTAGAACCAAAAGAAGAATTTATATTTTAACATCAATAAATAATTTTGAGGATTTTATAAACTAAGAATGAAATGAGCAATACCAGTACAATTTATATAATGACAATTTTGTAAAAACAAACAATTCAAAAAGCTATAAGAATTCTGGTAAGAATAGTGACCATTCATCACTTCAGAGGAACGGTGATGAAGCATATTATCCATGACTTTGAAGTGATAGTGCAATATGAGGCATGAATAATTTGGTGTATAGCCATTGAGGGGATTTGTAATGTAAAAGAAAATTCAACAATAAAACTAAAAGTGAGAGAAGAAAGAAAATAGCAAAGTGTCCTACCTTTCTTGGATTTACACACATCACTTTCAAACTGTGTGGAAAGGTCACACACACATCCATACACCCCAATCACATTTCAATACATGAAGGATTTGTGCGTTTTCAACTCGTTTATGCTTTTCTAGATCTTACTTCCTAATTGTTGGGGCCGAAAGTATGATCACCCCATTGCCAACCGTGTGATGATGTCTTTGTAAAAAGAGATTGGACTCATAGACTTAGCAGCTTTATAGGAAATGCCAGTACTTAATCTCCAAAAGCAAAGGTTTTGATACCCTTGGGTCATGTCCAGACAATGATGAGATGTCTATGGGGACAGAGGGAAGGGGAGAAGAATGTGTGTTTGTGTGCATGTGTTAGAAAGGTCCAAGGTGAGGTCATAAAGATAGTATAATGACATAAAAGAGAGATTAGCTTTTCTGAGGAACAGGGACACTAATTCTATGATGCAGGAAGGAAGAAAACAAGAACTAATGTTAAGAACATTTCAGGCATTGGAAATGAACTGTATGTAAACAAAGATATATATATATATATATATATATATATATGTATATATATGCCTTTGCATATACACATATGCATACAGTATGATTACATGTATGCATACACATGGTATTTACTAGCTATGTGATCTTGAACTCCTAGGTAGTGGCCATTTTATTGGAGTGAATACTTTAAAAGCAGAAACAATAAGACCTGGAAATAGATTGGATAAGAGGGGTCAGAAGAGTTGAGAAAGAAACTGAGGTGGCAAAATTGAGTAATGGAGGGTTGTAGGGCCCCTGACGTGAATGTTCCATAGAGGTGAGAATTTTGGGAAAAGATAATGAGATCTGTTTTGGGCATGTTTAATTTGAGATGTCTGTGATGGGACATTAAGTTCAGTATTTCCAAAAGACAGTTGGTAATGTGAGACTGGAACTCAAGGGAGAGGTTAGGGATATGCATACATACATACATGCATATATGTAAATATGAACTATATACATATATATGTGTGTCTGTCTATCCATCCATCCATCTATGAATCATCTCTATAATCCCAACAAGCAGAGGATAATGCTGGCTTTGGAATCAAGAAAAAAATGGAGCCTGGGAGCCAAGCTGAGCTGCTTCCCCAACAAAGACGCTGCGTAGTCACTTCTGTAAAGACGTTACAGAGAAAAAAAGGGATACCAGGTCATGCAATTTATGAGGTTATGAGTTACCGTTTTCTACGCGTATGCTCCACATGTACCTCACTGTCTTTGTAATCTGATTCTATTTTTCCTGTGGATACTATGGGTGCTTCTGAGAGAGTATATACTACAGGAGCTTGGGGAGTTATTTACTAGAGTTCTTACTCTTTCATTTCTATAAATGCCCTTGTTAGAAGCTAGTTCATCTTATTGGTTGATTGTTATTTGGAATCATGCTGATGGAAGCTCAAGCACTATGACAGCAGTAATAACCACCCACTAGGTTACCAATGGAACATAGGGTAGCAGTCACCCCTTGGGGACCCAACCCACAAGTGTGAATTGTCCTTGTAATGCAGAGAGGATGTTACACACATTCATGAATGTTTATTTGTGTATCTGCAGCTAGGTGGCCCTGTGAATAGAGCACAGGGCCTGGAGTCAGGAAGTTGTTGTTCCGTTATTTCAGTCTCACTCTGAGACCTAGCTGCCAGAGTCAGGAAGACCTGAGTTCAAATCTGGCATCAGGCACTCACTAGTTATGTGATCCTGAACAAGTCACTTAACCCGGTTACACTCAGTTTCTTTATCTACAAAATGAGCTGCAGAAGGAAATGGCAAAGCACTGCAGTATCTTTGCCAAGAAAACCTCCAAAGGGGTTGCAAAGATTTAGACACTGACAAACAACTAAATAATAAAAAGATACCAGAGAATATTATGTATCAATTTATTTTTATCTTCAACTTTTCATAGTTAAGCTAAAATGGTAGATCCACATAGATAAGTACTTACTTACAAACATTTAATTATATACATATGGATATATTGCTTGTTTAATGCAAAGGAGCTATTATGCATTAATAAGTACATTCATATTTGCTGCCATTTCTAGAGCTCTTAAGATTTTGTCTTTTGAATACATATTTAAAGACATCTGAGCCATTTGTATAATCTATTCAACTTTCATTACATAAATACATGTTTAGGTGCTCATTAAAAATAGATTTTGAAAGCCATCATTGGGGAATTCCACAGCTTTTCATACCTCATGGTATATATCACATTAGCTGGCAATTGTGAACTAACTGAAACCCTTACAAGGCATATAAGATAATCACATCTGCTTTTAATGGCTTTTTGAGTCACATACTAATTATGAGTATTGTTTTATCCTATTCAGGCAATGAGTTTATCTGATTAAAACAATTAGATGTTCAAAGGTGGAGGAAGCCTATTTTATGTGATAAACAATTTCAGAAACTTCGGTTTGTTTTTTGCCCCAGAGGTGTGATTTTATCTGTTCAGGGAACACAGATATGGAACGCTACAAAACACGACTTGAAAACTTCCTCCCTCAATTGCAACTAGCAACTATTCTGTAATTCAGGAGCAGGAAGGGGTTGAGTGACTTATCCCAGGTCACACAGCCTATGTCAGAACCAGGATTTGAACCCAGGTTTTTCTGGCTTTAAGTCTGGTCCTATAAGCACTATACAATGCTCTTTCTCTCCAGTATGATTTTCCATGAAGTATTTCTCAAATTCTAAGAATCTGTGGTAGTTTTACCTTCCTTTAGTGCCATTATTTGAAGATAAGTAAGAGTTTTTTAAGGTCTGCTAAGTGGCGCAGTAGATTCAAACCTGGCCTCAGACACTTTCTAGCTGTGTGACCCTGGGCAAGTCACTAACTTTTTTTGCTTCAGTTTTCTCAACTGGAGAAGGAAATGCCAAATCACTCGTGTCTTTGCCAAGAAAATCCCAAATGGGATCACAAAAAGTGGGGCATGACCAAGAGTGATTGAGCAGCAGCAATGACAGGGTCTTTTAAAAAGTAATACATATTTTTGGGGGAAGGTGTGTGTGTGTGTGTGTGTGTGTGTGTGTGTGTGTGTGTGTGTGTGTGTGAGATGGTGGTGATGGTGTAGAGTAAACTAAGTACTGGCACTTAGGGTTAGTAGACTCTGAGAAAGGTGGTCATACTGTAAGGAAAGTGATAGTCTCTAAAAACAAATCAAAGCACAGAGATTGTAGTTCTAAGTATGGAAAAATGGATGCGGTGAAAGAGAGAGTTTGCTCTGTGCTCATGAAGGGATGTTCACCCTAAGGACACATCGAGGCTTTAACAGTTTCTTTGTTCTCTGTTTAGTCTGGTCTTTATCATTTTGGTCACGTTTTCTTTGTTCTTATAGCTGAGGATGGTCAGGTAATTCCTTCTAGTGAATTATGCATTGGTTTAGTGTGGGAAAAGCAAGATGAAATCTGCAAAATACATCTCACCTTAGCTGCAGAAGCATTGCTTCCTCTTGCAATGCCCCAGTAGCACTGAGCTTCGGTCTCTATAACATCAGGGCGTATGATGTAGAAGCGTTTCTATACCCCTATTATTTGTTCCACAACTTTGACTCTGTCTACATACATGATTGGCTTACCTTTTGACCCAGATTGGTCAGTAGGCAAAAACTGTCTAACCCAACCAACCAAATGAATCAAGTGTTTTGTGGTCCACACACTTGTCCATACTGGGTGACTAATTTGACTGGGCTGAGTGTGTTTCCAATATGAATTCAAACCAGTTTTGACAAATGAAGCACATGTAATATATAGACCCAGCCTTGGTTCTTAGAAACATAGAAACAGAATATTAAAGGGAATCTGTTCCTCATCAGCAGAGGAAATGACTAAATGAGATCTTAAATGAAGTGTAGGTGGGTCAGTCTGTCTTCCTTATGAATCCATGGCACAGATAGGATGTGACAGTATTGTTTATGTTCCTGCTCTAGGATTTCTAACTACTTAGTGAAAGTGGGGGTGGGGTCCATAATGGTAATTTAAATGGGAAGATCTTTCCCATTCATCATGTAACCTGCTTAAGTCACATGGAAGACTAAGTCATATGTGGTGAATAGGTGGAACAGAACTAGGAGGAAGTTGGTGAGAGCAGTTGGGGTGGAGGGAGGAGAGGACACAGGCAAGCAAGTACAGCTAGGCTGGAGAGTGTTTGTTTGTGGGAAGGGTGATGTGGGAGGTGGGAGTGGGGTGACTTGGGAATGGTATTGTCCCATTTGGCTTTCTGGTGTCTAAATAAATGTTTTCTTCTGCCTTCTCTATGGAGAGTCTGTTAAACTTTGTGATTCAGAGCTACATTGGCATAGTCACCATTGGTGCTGTGAATAGTACCTTGGTGATACAGGGTCTTAATGTGATTCCTGTTAAGCTACTTCCTACTGGACTTTTTGTTTTGAGGAATCAGTCTCACAAAATGTGTAATTGTAGGTCCTTGGTGCCTCAATAAATATTTTAAAATTAATTTTGAAATAATTACTCAATTGTGAATCCGGCTGTATGTGGTATTTAAAAGAACACTGGACCAGGAGGTAGAACAAGACCTGGGTTCAGTTCCAGATTTGCCACTAATTAGTTCTGTCTCTTTGGACAAGTCTCTTCCTCTCTTTTGGGCTCAGTTCCCTTATCCATAAAATGGAGCAATTTGATGGAATATCTTTTAAGTCCCTTGTAGATTTCAAATTCAAGGACCAGCCAATCTCCAAAATCTTGTCCTGTTCCAAAATTTGGTGATTAAGACTTTAGTACAAATGAAGGATCTGAGAAATGATTTTGATATGAGGGAATGGATCCATGCGTTCTTGGTCTATGAGGTTGGGGGAAGGCTCTGTGATTCAGCAAAATAATACCTTCTTTTTGTAAAATGGGGAGATGTTGAACCAGATGATCTCTAAAGTCCTTTCCAGTTTTTACATTCTTTGGTTTTGTGATAATATGATCAAAGGATCATAGATTGAGAGCTGGAAGGGATGTTAGTGGCCATCAAGTCCAACCTCCTTATTTTGGAGATGAGGAAGCTGAAGCTGGCAGAGGTTAAGTCACTTATTCAGGTTGGCACAACTAGTGAGTGTCCAAGGCAGGATTCAAACTCAATTGCTTGTGATCCTCATATGGTACTCTATCCATTAGGCAACCAAGCTGCCTAGGGATGTTTCAATGGCAACAAAAGGAGGCTGATGGCATTGTACATAAATATCTTCTACCTTATCCATTTCTTCCAAGGTGTAGTCTTATTGGCCAAGATTGTCTTTGCTGGGAACACAATTTACCCCATCTCAAGTCCAACTTTTCACCATGGATCTACTGGTCTTGTGGTGGGGATTTACGTGGAGAAATTTCCTCATATGTCTCCTCATAAAAAAGGGAATGTCAAATGTAATGAATGGAACATTATAAGTAAAGATGATATTCAGGAGAATGTGATCTTTAAGAGTCCATACATAAAACTCATGCAAAATGGAGACATAAATTCTTTTTTTAAAATTTCTTTTTATTTTGTTAAATATTTCCCAATTACATGTAAGACTTCCTTTTAGCAATTATTTTTCTTTTTTTGAGTTCTATATTCTCTCCCTCCCTCTTACCTTACCTCCTCCTTCAGAAGGCAAGCATTTGGATTTCGATTATACATGAGAACTCATGAAAACATATATCCATATTAGTCATGTTGCAAGAAAACACATAACAAAATAAAATAATAGAAAAAAGACAATGTATGTTTCAATCTGCATCACTTCTTTCTTTGGAGATGGATAGCAGTTTTCATCCTGGGTCCTTTGGAATTACCTTAGATCATTGTCTTGATCAGCATAGCTAAGTCTTTCACGATTGAGCATCATTACAACATCGCTGTTACTGTCTACAATGTTCTCCTGGTTCTGCTTGCTTCACTTTGCACCAGTTCATGTAAGTCTTCCCAGGCTTTCTGAAACCATCCTGCTCATCATTGTCATTTCTTGTGGCACAATAGTATTTCATCAAAGCAGATGTAAATTCTTGACAATGATTCTTGACTTCACAATCACAAAACACTCTCATATTCATTATCTCACAGAATCTCATACTTGGAAGGGCCCCCAGAGGTCACCTAGTCTAACCCACACCTGAACGTGAGGTTTCTCTGCCACATTCTTGTCATTTGTTACCCAGCAATGACTTGAAGACAACCATTGAGAAGGATCCAATTCCTGCTGGAGGTATGCAATACATCTGACTTCAAACTCTTTAATTGTTAGGAAGTTTCTCTAAATACGCTTTTTAAAAACTTCTGTCCACTGCCCTCAGATTCCTACCCAAAATCAAATACAACAGGTTAATTCCTTTTCCCGATGATGTCCCTTCAGATACTTTAAGATAACAATCATGTTGTTTCTCTTGGAGAAGATGTCTTCAACTAATCTTATAGATTAGGACGAATTAACTAATGAATTACAGACCTAGTCACTCTCTTGTGGATACTTTCCAACTTATCAGTGTACTTCCTAAAATGCAGTAGATAGGTTCCTTGAGGTCAGAGACTGTTTTGGTTTTGTCTCATGTCATCAGTGTCTAGCATAAAGCCTGACTTTCAGTAAACACTTGTCAAATTGAATGAGATTGAATTTCATCTTTACTAGGACTTAGAGAGAAAGGTGGGTAAATTTTCACAGATTTGACTGATGGGTTAAATGGTTTGCTTAAGGTTGTATAGCAATTAAGGGGCACAGCAAGGATTTGGACCCAGGTCTTTTAGTTCCAAGTTCTGTACTGTTTTCATGACAGCACACTGACTTTCCGGTCAATGAAGGAGTCTGGGAAAAAGCAATTCAGAACCACAATGCTTTCTATAAGGGGCTTGCACAATCTATTTTCTTCAGTTGGACCTGAAAGCCTGGAAAAGGAGAGACTAGTCATTTATTCATTTGGATACTGGGCAATCAAGTGAAAACTTCTATTATCCAATGGTTTCTAGAAACTAAATGGTGCTTCCTTATCACTTCACTTTATGAAGTGATTATGCATGGCATTTTTTTTCTGAGCTAAACATTTAACATGACTTAAAACATTAAAAAATATCCTGTTGTTTGACATTAGCATTTTGGTGAGATTTATACATTCCTGGACAGTGTTGATTTTCTGCTGCGTGTTCAAGCAGAACAATGCCATTTTGACTTCAGCCTTCTTTTTTTATGAAATCACATGCATTTATATCAATATTATATTCACACTAAACGCTTTTTCATTTGCTGATATTTATGTATTCACAGCCCTTTGCATATTGGTTCTTCCTTAATATTTTCACTCTAAATCAAATGAGAGGCCTTGAAATAAGAGGATGTTTTCATTATGCCAAAAGCTATTCATTATATAAATTGAATGAATTTTTGATATGTGTATGGCAAAACTGAGGATAGATTCACCTACCTTAAGAAAATGCTTCTGTTTACCAGAATTATAGCATCTTAAGTTTGGAAGGGAACTTAAAGATAATTTACTATAATCTTGCATCCCATGCATGAATTGTACCCATAGCATGACTGATAGTCAAGGATCAAGTGAAATATTTGTTAAAAAAATGCTTACCACAGTGGCTGGTACATAGCAAGTATTATATAAATGCGTATTTCCTCCCAATTAAGCTTTTTTGGGGGTGAACTAACCCCTCACTCCACTCTCTCATGCCTTCTGTCATGGGCTTGCCATATTGGTCCCAGACAGCCAGATCTTCTGAAGACCTTTTATTGCATTTAGGTTTGCTGTAGCTCAAAACTTGTAAACTCAAGCAACTCACTGCCCTCATCTCCCAGTAACTGGGATCTCAGGCGCACTCAACCATGACCAGTTCCACCTGATTTCTTCTTGAGCAACTTCAGTGACAGGAAATCCATGAGATCCATTTTCATTTTCAATACCTCTTAATTCTTCCTTGTATTGAGCAGAAGTCTTCTTTCCTCTTAAGTATTCTAGGTCTACTTCAGTCTTCTGGAACTGCACAAGTATAACATCTCCTTGAAATGAAAGTCCTTCAGATATTTGAAAATAACACATGCCCCCCTTTTTTAGTCTTCTCTTCTCTTTTCTTTTTTTAATCTTAAAAATTGTTTTTATGTGTAATTGGAGAAAAATAAAAATATTAAATTAAAACAATATATAAAATACTCTGCATTCAAAAATATAGGTACACATATTTTGATGTTTCACAGATGAAAGCTTCATTCCTGCGTACTCTACTGTGCTATCTCCATTTCACCTTGGAAGTTCATTCCAACCTAGGACTGCTTCTAACATGAAAAGTATATTCTTCACTTGCAGCTTCTCCCCTCCACCTCCCAACTTGGATTTTTTAAAAAATAAATTTATTTATTTAACTTTTTACATTCATTTTCACAAAATTTGGGGTTCCAAATTTTCTCCCCATTTGTCCCCTCCCCCTCCCCAAAACACTGAGCATTCTAATTACCCATATCACCAATCTGCCCTCTCTTCTTTCATCCCTCCCTCCTCTTACCCCATAGATAACTTTCTATTCCCCATTACCTGTATTTCTTATTTCCTAGTAGCAGGAAGAATACTCAACAGCTGTTTCTAAAACTTTGAGTTCCAACTTCTCACCTTTCCTCCCTCCCCACCCATTCCCTTGGGAAGGCAGGCAATAGTCTTCTCTTTTCTATGTGAAACATCCTCACAGCTCTAAAGAATTCTTCACATGCTAAAGTTCTGATCCTTGCATCATCCTGGTGAACCTCTTTTGGACATTCCAATTTGTCAGTGTCAGTACCAAACTTAGTACAATAGCAGCAAAATTTATGAGATAACTACTTAATGGAGTTTATAATCAGAATACACAACATTACATGCAAAGTTCTTTGGAGCTACAAAACAAAGTGCTTTGTTTGATTGGATGGGAGAAGGTTGTTATCTACCAGAGGAATCAGGAAAGCCACAAGCTGGACATAACATTTGAATTGGACTTTAAAGGATGGTTAGAGATACATCAGATGAAAAAGAGAGATGAAGACATTTAGAGGAGTAGGAAATAGTTTGAGCAAAGGAATAGAAGTGCTAGAATGTTTTTAAGTCAGACAAAACATTCCATTTTGGCAAGTATGTGGTGGGAGATTAATATAAAATAAGTCAACAAGCACTTATTACATGTCTATTCTGTACCAGTCATTGTGCTAAACACTGGACATACAAAAGACGAGATAAATAGTCCTTTTCTTACAGAGCTCATAGTTTCCTGGAGACTGGAAAGGTAAAGTGGTGTCAGATGTGAAGGGCCTTAGAGAACAAGCATTAGTTGTATTTTTAGGGTTTCTTTCTAGCAAGAATGTTCCAATTTTCATTAAAGAACAGGAGTTTCCCACATCTGTGACAATGATAAGAATCTTCTTCACTATGAACTCTCAGATCTCAATGCTTATGTCAGGGATGGAAAAGAGATTCTTGTTCGGGTAATACTTAGACAAAATGGCCTTGGAGGTCTCTTCCAGCTATGAGCTTCTATGATTCTGTGACACTTATATGTGGTCTCATCAGCTCATTACCTCTCTTAAATGAGACTTCAAAAAACTCCAGGTAGGATTACCTCTGTCTCTCCTCTCTGTCTGTCTTTCTCTCTCTCCCTATCTCTCTCTGTCTCTGTCTCTTTCTCTCATCTGTATTATACTGTTGGTCCACATTGAACTTAGAACCTCAGATAATTTTCATATGGATTGTGGTCATCCTGGTTTCTTAGTCTTTGTTCTTGTGGACATGGATTTCCCTTTACTTAAGTGCAGGGCTATATACTTGTCCTTGTTAAATTTTACCTTGTTTTATATCCTTATTTGAGCTTGTTGAATTCTTTTCTATTTTTTATTTTGTCATATCCACTTATTTGATGAGAATGCTTTTTTTATACTGTTATGTAAGCTCTCTGAGTGCAAAGGGCTCTCTCTCTGTCTCTCTCTCTGTCTCTGTCTCTCTCTTTCTCTCCTTCCTCCCTCCCTCCCCTCTCTTTTCTCTCTCTCTCTCTATTTCTCTCTGTCTCTGTCCTCTGTCTCTGTCTTTCTCAGTACCTGATCATCTTGTCTCGTAATACTCAAGAAAAGGATCAACAAATTAGACCACTAGTGAGATAATTGTAGTTCGTGTACCAACATCTACTTCAAAGGATAAGAAAGTAGAGGAATTCTAAGAAGAAATGGATACTATCCTTTAACTGAAGTTAACATACACTTTAATAATTGGTTGCTTCGGTGTAAGGCAGCCATAAAGAAAGGCAGTGGAAACAAACTGAAAACCATGGTTAAGGATTAGAAAACTAAAGAGGAATAAAACTTTCTGGCTACTCAGAAACCTCACACTAAATGTCATTATTATATGGGATGATGTGGAATGTTCTGGATATCGTGTACAACAATACTATCAAAAACAAAATCAATGATATTTTAACAGACAAGAGATGGTTAGTTGCTGATAAAACAATCATTTCTAAACTATCTAAATGCAGTAAAGGCATTGGAAAGATAACAAGGAAAGATAAAAATCAGCACTGAATTAGCATATATGATAAAGATGAGAAAAAGATGTGGCATACAATTGCCACAGTGTTAGCTTGATTTATTCAAACAATATGTTGATTTAAAAAAATGGAAACTAGAACAAAAAAGTGGGACTGATGTGGACTATTGCTGTTTCCTATGGAAATTTGATTCATATAAAAGCAATTGTCCCAAGTGGAGGCCAAACACTATACAGGAGCAGTATTTGTTAGCAAATACTTGATCTTGCCAAAGAGAAAAACATGACAGCCAATGGCAACAACATTTTGGAATAGAAACTCATTTGCAATATTTCATGCAGGAGGGAAATGGAAGATTGGGAGCAGTATTGCCTCATAAAACTGGACAGAGGCAGAAGGAAAAATATTTTTTTTTCAGAAAATTTGGTATAAAGTCTAATTAAATGAGATCATTCCAAGAACATTTATAGATGCAACAGGAAGGATGAAAAATAAATGGATCTCCAAGTTTTTGTATAGAAAACTATTTTATTAACCAATGACAATGGAGATGCTACATTTGAACTCTAAAATCTCCATCATCAGCATGCTTTTTGAAGTGGAGAGAGTGCTTAAGAAGATGTGCAGAAGCTGAATTAGATAAGGTATACGAAAAGGAAATCTCTGTCCCAACAGGGGCCACAACTTGGTGAGCATTGAATGATCAGTTCTCAAGATGTATGAAAGAAATGGAGCTGAGTGGCATTCTATACACGGAGAAGCTTGTACCCTTATAGAATACATTTAAGAAGAAATGGTTTGTATATTAAATCAGATAGGTTCACTTTGTTCTTTGGCTTTTTATAGATTTTATTTGTCCACAGTCTGATAACGGTCAGGAAATGTGAAAAGAGAGATAGTATATTATCTGAGATAGATAGTAAGCATTTCTTTGTGCTTCATTCCAAGTACTTCAATATTTGATTGGCAGGGAATCAGTCAGGGGAGTGTGTGTGTGTGCATGTGCATGTGTGTGTACGTGCACACCCATGCTTGTGCACGTGTGTGCATGCATGCTGAAGTTGATGGCACAGGAAAACATTGGTCCCATCCTCACTTGACAAATGAGTCCAATGTCTTAATTATAGAGTCAGAAATATTTATTGTTGCAATTTTGGGATAGTACTGGTTTTGAGTCTCTGTCTTATTTCCTAAAGGAGATTTTGAGAGCTCATCTGTAACAGTGTCATTTAACCCATTTTTTTTTATCTTACCCACAAGGATATCACAGGAGACTTTGTTAAATGTCTCGCTGAAGACAAGACCTGTCTGGTATACAGCATTCTTCTTATCTACCACACTAGTAATCCTTTCAGGAAAGGAAATGTTATGGTCTGACATAGCTTGTTTTTCACAAAATCATGCCTACTTTAGTGACTGGCATTTTCTTTTTCAAATGCTCATACAGTATTGGCTTAACTTTTATATTTTAGAATTTTGCATAATTGACCCCAAATTTATATTGTGTCGTTCCCAGAATTACCCTTTTTAGATCATTTATTTATTTGGAAAGGAGCCCATGTGCCCCCCTCTAATCTTCTGAAACCTCTCCTAACCTCAATGACTTATCAAAAATTACTGACAGGGTTTTCCAATCTCATTTTCAAATTCTTTCATTATCTTGGGCTGAGCCCAGCTGAAGTGGCTCAGTACTTCCTTGCCTATTGTATCATTGGCTTCACTTTCCTCTTAGAGACATTTGTTTTAACCCTTTCAGTCTGAAGAGAATTGTCTTTAATGGGAAAGATGAAAGTCAAAAAGTTGGCCAATTCTGCTTTCCCTCTTTCATTTTTTAATACTATGTCATCTCTCTCAAGCAATGAATCTCATCTTCCTGCAGCATCTTCTTGCTTGCAATATAGCTCAAATGATAATGTAAAACATAGCTTAAAGTACAACATACACAAAATAAACAATAACTGAACACCTTGTGCTATTTTCCTTAATATCTTCATTCTTTTTCATTATATCTATTTTATTTTTCCCCAATTACATTTTGAAAATTTTTTAAATTTTAAAAAAGTTTTTAGTTCCAAATTCTACCTTTCCCTCCCTCTTTCCCCTCCCCTGTCCCTAAGATGGTAAGTAATAAAATTTCCCTTAATATCTTCAGAAATTATCCATTCATTCTGAACATTACTTTCCCTGATATAATTACTGTTTCATATCTCACTTTTGATTTTGTCCTGGCTTATATGTGCCACTTCTCATCTTTTCACTTTGTCCTTGTAATCTCTAAGCATATTGGAGGGCTCCCTGTGTATGCCCCCTGATTTCCTTAGATATCTCCTCTCTGCTTCCTCATAAGGATTTTTATTGAGAATCTCACTTATCTTAGACTTCCTATGACTTCCAAGCTTTGTTCCCTTTCAGACAAACCTAGAGCATTTATTAAGCACTTATATGCCTGACAGGACTTTTTTATTTATCATTTCAGATGACAGGATCATGCCTTTTTTACTCTAAATTTTTTGAAGTCTACTTTTCTAAAATCTAGGGTATATGAATGGCATAATTCTTTTATTACTAATTCTTCCACAAATATCTCCTAGGTCTTCCTTCTTAATCAAAACTAAATCTGCGAGATGGCGGAGTAGAAAGACTCACCTTTGCTAGCTCCAAATCCACAGCCCATAGATTTCCTGTAAAAAGAACTCCTGACAAATTCTGGAACAGTGGAAGCCGTGCAGCAACACAGTGAAGGAGATTTCCGTTGCAGAGAGCCCTGAAAAACTGACTGCAAAGGTACCCCGGACGGGAGCGGAGCCCTGCCCTGAAGAGCGCTCCCCTCCCCCACCCTGGCCATGCGGCACTGAAAGGAGCGAGCAGACCCAAGCAGGCGTCAGGGACCTGAATCTCCAGCAGCCGCGAAGGTCCCTCCACCCACAGACACACAGGTCAGTGAGAGAGACGAGCTGAGAGGGGAGCGGGGCATCTCCGGGACTCGGAACCCCTCGGGAGGCCGTGGCCACAGCAGAGGCAGAGGCAGCTCGGCCAGAGACTCCCAGAGCAGGCAGGAGCTCCACCCCAGCTCCATTACAAAAGGTCTCTGCATAAACTCCCTGAGGGAACTGAGCCTGAGAGGTGGCCCTGCCCCCACCTGAGAACCAGCAGATAAGCTCCCATTGAAGAGCAGTCAGGCCTGCCTCCAAAAGCCCAGAGGCTGGGGAGCAGCATTTGAATCCCAGACCCCAAGCACTATCTGGGCGGATCTAGGCCAGGGGGTGGAGAGGACTCTCAGAAATCA
>CM053769.1:533265046-533338151 GCA_028658325.1 Potorous gilbertii | reverse complement strand
GGCAGATTGGTGATATGGGTAATTAGAATGTCCAGTGTATTGGGGAGGGGGAAGGGGACAAATGGGGAGAAAATTTTGGAACCCAAAATCTTGTCAAAATGAATGTAAAAAGTTAAATAAATTTATTTTAAAAAAAAGAAACTAAATCTGCAATTCAGTTCACTATATTTCAACAAACTTTAATGTAACACTTGCTGTGTACAAGGCTCTGTACAAAGACAAAATTGAAACTGTCACTGAAATTACTGAATTTATGTTATATTTGGGGATACAACATATATGCAAAAAGTAAGCAAAAATTAAAATGAATACAGAAATGAGATGGAAGGGTGGATTAGAGATGGTAGAAATGCTGGAAGAATAGACTCCTCCTCCTCCGCCTCCAAAATGGAGTTAATAATGCCTGTAATATCTTTTATTGTGAAGAGATGATTTTGTCAACAAAGCAAGAATATGGCAGATTTTTTACATTTATGAATAAACTTCCAGGTGAAATCCAAGTGGCTTGAATGCCGCATCACTAAGACATATCAATTTTTACGTCTGTGATCTTTTTTAAGTCAAGGAGTAATTATCCATATTTTCTATTAGATTCATGTTTTAAGTATAAGACAGGGAATAAGACATATTGACTAGAGTTCCATATAGCTGTGTGACCATGAACAAGTCACTTAACCTCTTAGAATCTCAGTTTTCTAATTTGTAAAATGGAGATAACAAAGCATATAGTATCTGCCTCACAGGATTGCTATCAGGCTTGAATGGAATAATATGTATAAAGAGCTTTAAATAATTTAAAATACACCACTTTCATAATTTAACATTTGACTTCTGTATTCTCTTTTCTCCAAAAAGTAATAAAAACTATTGACATTGAGGATGCTCCAGGTCATTAGCTCATTTAAGCCAATAAAAGGGTGAGGTCTTTTGTAATTGTGTACAACTTTAGCAATATTGCAACGTGCCCTAAGACTTAGTTACTATATTACTGGGTATATGTCACAAGAGAATCAAAGATAGAAAAAAAGTCCTATAGATATCAAAATATCTATAGCAATAATTATGGTGTATGAATACCATACAATATCATTTTACTGTAAGAAATGATGAATTCGGACTAGAATTCAGAAAATACATAGAGACAAAAAAATTAATTTGGAATGAAGTAAGCAGAAATAAAGTACAATACCAAAGACTTTATTACAATAATGTAGACAAAAAGAATGTTAAAAGAATTCAAAATTTGCTTAATTTTGATGATCAGGCTTTACTTTTTAGATAATAAAAATACTCCTCTCTCTTTTCAGAAGAGAGAAAGGGGAATTTGAGTGTGGAGTCTTTGACCACAGACACTTAGACTCAGTTCTTATGTTAGTTGATTTTGCTGAACTATTTTTCATTGTTGCATGAAACATACTAGAAGCAGGGAGACTAATTTGGTAGCTATCATATGAGAAGTTCTGAAGGTCTGAATAAGTTTGGTTGTGGTATAGTTTTACATAAATTGAAAAGGATTGAAATGAAAGGCACTGATAAAATTTATTTTCAAAATTAAAATAAAATAATATGACAAAGTCATCAAGATTATCCTCTTAACAATATTCATGACCATTTTTCAAGGGGAGCAGAGTTAATCTATGATAACAATCTTGTTTCACCTGCATGAAGTCAGAATTTTAGAGCTAGAAGCAACTTCATTTTCCAGATGAAAAAACGAAACCCCAGAAAGGTGAAGTCTACAAGATCACAGAGTAATGTATATTGCCTCCGACTCCAACTTGTTCTGCTATGCCATGCTAATCAAAATAATTATTAGGGATTGTGGCGTATTTTAATTTGTTGCTGTGCAATATTGATAGTGTGCAAATGATGTATGCCTTTTGGAGCACTGTGTTTTTATGATTGCAAGTTTATATTATCAATGGCCCCTAAGGACTCCATCGCCTGTGATTTGTACATTGGTGAACAGAGAGATTTTGTTCTCTTTTTAAGTCTCATTGTCACCATCCAGGCTCTTTTCTCACAACTGATTTTTGTGACATACTTATTTCTCTGTCTCTGCATCTCTACACTTTACCTCTATCTCCGCTCTCAAGAATTGGCTTGATGCGAATGACTGGGGAAAAAGTCAGACAAAGGTTTTCTTTGAAACTCTTGCATAAGTAATCCAATTCTAACCTAAAATTAATAGATTATACCCTTTGCAGCTTGGCCACAATTATGCATTTGATTTAATTGCTTTAATATTTTGGTTTTATTTAATGACAAAGTATGAAGTTCTTATTATCTCTCCCTTGCAATTTCAGAATATTAAAGAATGAATTATTCTTCTCTAAGGAGTCATCAATGATAGATAACTCTAATATGTACTAATGGACAGTAAAATGAATATTTGATTAGGATATTTCCTGGAACATTTTACAAAATATTTTTATTTAAGTTCATATGCAAGAAATGCAGGTCTTTTTATGTCCCACCTGTTATCTATCAGTATATCCTGAATCTTGATGTTACTCAAAGTCTTATTAATTTGAGTGCTAGGGATGATTTCTATTTCATTCCTTTAATAAATTTATTTAAGTAAAAGTTGGTTTTAAATGATTTCTCAGGGAAAGAAAATAATTAAAGAGAAAAAAACTCTTAAAAATAGAACTGAGGGTTTCTGGTTGGTGCCTTGACTCAGTGCATTCATGGGTTATGTGGACCTATAGAGTTCCTTATTTTCAAAGGAGAGCCTTATCCTAAGCTCTACTTTTAACAGATGGTGGGGCATCTAGGTGTTGCAGTGGATAGAGCACCAGTGCAGGAGTCAGGAGGACTTGAGTTCAAATCTCACCTCAGACACTTGATACTCACTAGCTGTGTGACCTTGGGCAAGTCATCTAACCCCAGTTGCCTCATCCTGGGTCATCTCCAGTCATCCTGATGAAAATCTAGTCACTGGATTCATATGACTCTGGATGAGAAGTGAGGCTGGTGACCTACACAGCCCTCCCTCACTCAAAACAAAGTCAAGTGCAAGTCATGTCATCCTTTCTCTGATAGCATGGTCTTCTTCAGTGACAAAGGTTGAACACATGCACAGTTCCAACAGATGGTAAGAGAACAGCAGATTCTCTGAGGAGATTGAATATCAACAGATGGTAGCAGTTGTAGGGAGGCAGTTCTATCTGTAGATCAGCAGAAAGTAGCACAATGTCATCACCAGAGAACGTTAGAGTCCTGTCAAAGATGTGAGGTACTCAGATCACACATGCTACCTATGTGTGTGCTCCTCAGGATATCTTCCCTGGTCATGTGTACTCTCTGAGGATCCATTATCTCATTGGTGGCATGATAACCCTAGGAGAGGTTACCTCCTTATCTTTTAATTTCTTATTCTCTTTGAGTATTTTCTATTTTGCACTAATGTACCCTTCCTGGTTGGCTTGATAAAAGCAAGCACATTGATGGTGACTCTAGAGATTATAGTTTGAAGTATGTGCTAAACCACAAACATCAAAAATCATTAGTGACTCCCTACTGACTTAGGAAAAAAAAACTTAGTCTGCTATTTTAGACACTGGGCTGCAATCTGGCACCAACATACTTTTTCAGGCTGTCTTCTATGGCTGCAATATGCCGCTCACCTCTGTTTCTCAGGAACTTCATGATTCAGCCCAAGTGTTACCTTCTTTCTTTAATACACTAGCTGCAAATATTCTCTTCTTCCTCAGATTTTCTTAGACTAATCTATCTAAGCAAGGTCAATTTCAATTTTGTATTTTTAACCTCAGTATTTAATACAGATGCCTGTTGTTGATCTGAGGATGACTTTGCTCCACCAATGGTTATCTTAGATATCTGTCAACATTGTACATTTTTTTAAAGTCTCCACCTGACTCTTGCATTTTTATTATGGAAACTTTTGGTAGTGTTTCTTGTCCCAAATCCTAAGTGGAAGCTCCTATGACAGATAACTTAGATGAGTTTTCCAATGTTAGATAAATAATTTAATTTTTGCTCCTTTGGCTCTCTTTGAAAATGCTCTGGCACTGGGCATAATTATGTGTTTTGGAGGTTTCACCACATTACCTCCCCCCTCCACCCCTTACTTCTACCTTGTAATTTGCTCTGTTGAAGAAAGTCAAGTCTGGAATACTTCCAATCATTCCAATATAATGCCAGTGACTTAAGAGAGTGAGCCTCGCACTGGGGTGGATATCCTGATTTCAGAGATTTGGAGACCTAGGAATGTTCAGCTACGTAAATCTGAATTTGTAAGCAGACAGGCAATACATTGGAGTTGCATAGTTTCTGAAAAGTAATGTAATAGTTCTATTTTCAGAGCTCTTTTCCCTATGGACAAGCATGCAAGTGATTGTGTTTTAATCAGAATAGCTAAAAGAATCATTAAAATGATAACTTATTATCTTGTAAAGGGGATGGAATGATGGATTTTATTCTTGATCTCTGATATTTTGAATACTTTTCAACAGACATAATTTAAAGTGCTACATATGATTAAGAGTTCAGAGCTTTCTCTAGTTCTCAAGTATTTTGGTATGGATCTAGAATGTCCTATGAACTTAACATCTAAAATACCCCCAATTATACAGCAAAGGTAGTTTAGAGGGTCAGAGGGAGTCATGTGAATCTCCTCAAAACAAATTGTTTTCTGATGAATTGACACTGCAGTAAAATATGATATAGCTGCTATTGGGATGGGAAAATAATCTTCATATCAAAAAAAAGAGCTAGAAAAAGTGATGATATAGTGCAAATGATCCTGGACTTGGTGTCAAAAGACCTGAGTTTGCCCTTGGATTTGCAGCATAATTAGCTACATGACATTAGGTAAATCACTTAACATCTCTGACCTTCAGTTTCCTTATCTATAAAGTAGGCTCAGCTCATGAAACACCCTGGATATTTGAATCTTGGAAATAATGGATGGAATGTAACTTGTAATCATAAAACTCTGTGTAGATGAGCATTACCATTAAATTGTATACTTGGTCCTGTACAATCCCCTTTCATTTCTGCAGGACAATGGGAAAAGTTATGAACAAGGAGGCAGAGTACTAGAAATCACATACTATTTAGACCATTTATAAATTTTACCTTAGACACTGGAACTATAAAGCTGAGGACCCTGTCCAATGACCAACAAGCTGATATCCTATTGTAGGATCCAAATTGTACCAGGTCTGGCATTTCCACTGGGAATGATGCCAGAAGATAGAAAGTGCAATTGACTTGCAAGATGATGAGCAGATTTCTCTTGGAAAAGCAGATAAAGGTGATGTAAGAGTTGGTTTTACCATGCATACAAAGGCAGCAAAACATCATTGCATGGGGCATTTGTTCATTTCATATTGCAATACTCATAAGTATTTACAAAAAAACAGCCATGAAAATAACTGTAGCTCATCTATCAATAGAAATTGTAGAAAATGAAGAGGTAGAGAAATTCTTTGAAGAACTTGATAAGACCCTCTAAATCAAATCAATATATACTTTTCCTCTTCAGTGACTTCAATGCAAAGGTGAGAATTAGTAAGGACAGCAAAAACATTCATCAGGAATAAGGAGCAAGAGAAGTCAAAGACTTGTAGATTATATAGAAACTTCATACCTATATATCAGGAATACCTGAGGAAAAGAAGTCTGGGAGGCAGTACATATGGTGAGCACCAAAATGAAAATGAAATGGATTATTTATTAACATATGGTACGTGACTTTTTACTGATATAGTCATCTTTATCAAACCACTTGTGTATAGCCAGACTGCCAACATGTTTGGGAAAGAACTAAAATTTGTATAAGCTAGAACAAAGAACAAATAGAAAAATAGAAAGCATCTAACAACCTCAATAATGACTGGCATTTAACTAGCACCTAGTAAGTGGTTTTTATAAATATTATCTTGTTTGATCCTCAAAGCATCCCTGACAGTTAGATGTTATTAGCCCCACCTTACAAATGAGGAAACTGAGGTGGGTAGTGTTTAAGTGATTTGCCCAGAGTCACACATCTAGTAAGTATCTGGAGCCAGATCTTAACTTAGGTCTTCAAGACTCCAACCATTTTATCTACCATACCAACTAGTTTCCTCTTATTTAGAATAATTCCAACTTGACATATTTAAATAAATTACTAATGCCAAAAATACGATATGGGTGGGAGAGAGATTATAGAAATCAGTTACAAGAATTTCATATATTTTAACTGATATAATTCAGTTGATAAAAAGATGAGACCTAAAAAGTCTTAAAATCACCTTAGACAAGAGAAAAGTCAAGACAGAAAGAGACAATAGATATTTAGAATACAATATTTATAGAGTTTTACACAGAAGGATGATGGAATATTATGATTACAACTAAATCATAACAAAGAGAAAAGCAAGTAAACAAGTAAAGTAAAACAAGTAAAGCTTGTTTAAAGAAGACTTGGTGAGAGATCCAATTAAGCAATCATCCTAAGAGCATTAAGGATGAAACTGAAAAGACAACAAATAGAATAAAGATGGAAAAAATCTGCAAAAAATTTTTAATAACTCCTTTTCACAATCAAATATATTGACCACATTTACATTCTAACACCGTAGTCATGAATGCATTTATAGAACAACACTAAAAAGAACCAGGATTGAAGAAGCAACTGGATTAGACAAAAACATCTATAAGTATTACAATTGTGAGGATATTAAAGGATTGATTCTCACTGTGTCTGAAGGAGAAGTAGATATGAAAGATATGTGAAAAAAATCTTGGAACCTATTAATACTAAAATAAAGGTTGACTGAGATAAAAAATAATCAACTGTTGGTCTATTACCTACTTTCCTATCAACGTAAAAATTTTATTTGTATAATCTACATATGCATTGAAATCAACCTTGCTGAGCATATTTATAGGATTTTGTAAGTGATATTGTACAATAGACAATGGTAAACTAGATGGCACAGTGGAAGGAGTTTAGGAAGTTTAGTGGAAGGTTTAGTAAGACTCATCTTCATGAATTCAAATCTGGCCTCAGACACTTACTAGTTATGTGATCCTGGGCACATCATTTAACCCTATTTGCTTCAGTTCCTGTCCTATAAAATGAGCTGGAGAAGGACGTGGAAAACAACTCCAATATCTTTGCCAAAAAAACCAAAAATAGGGTTACAAAGTTGGATATTAATGAAGTGACCCAACACCGAGAAGAAACAATAGACAACATCTTTATCATTTTACAATTGACTCAAAAAACAAGGTCCCTTATTTATTGATTATAACAAATAATCTGATTTAATAGAGATAAATGCCACATTAAAAGCTTTCTTCCAGCAAGATTTACTCCCATGTATACATCCAATTTATGTAAAATTCCTTGAAAGATATAATACCAGAGATCATCTTGTTTGATTAACTTTGGATCTTTAATACTGAGTGAAGCAAGAAATATAGAGATGTATGCTTGCCAGAGCTGTGTACTGTCATGGAGGATGTATTGTAGAGAGTCCAAATTGAAAAGACATTTTCCATAGATAATGAGATCCTCCAGGTTTCAGTTGATGGATGATACAGTGATAGTTGTGTCAAACATGGGATCTATTAACTACTCATAAGTGTTAAAACTAACTGTGTGTGGAGGAAAAATACCAGATGGATGAAGAATGCCTTTTCAGATAAAGACATGAACTTTTAAAGACTACAATGTAACTTATTATTACTATGTATAGTTGGGAAAATACTAAGGTTGGACTACTTTTTTTTGACACAAAGTACATCAATAATCTTGTTTGAATGTTTCTTTATTTGCGGTTTTTGTTTGTTATTTGTTTTTGATGTACCCATCTTATGCATCTTACCATCAGGGCCAAATGGTGGGCAAGCACATCCAATCCTCTGGTTTCATTTGTGTGAGTGACTTAGAGTGTGGACATTCTTATCAATAAGAAATTGCAATTTGTCTTTGACTTACAGTTGTGGAGAATTCTTGGAATCACTTTGTCCAAATGACTTGCTCATGGCCATACAGTCAGTATGTGACAGAAGCAAGCCAGCAACCCTGACGGTTTTCTCCTCCCAGTATGATTTTTTTTATTAAAGGTGCTACTCCTTGACTCACTTCTTAAAGAGGCCTACTCACTGAATGAGTGTTGCATCAATCAAAGTGAGAACATGAAAAGACCTTAGCTTAAAAGGTCAAGGTCCTCCACTGCATCCTATGCCATCTCCAGTTGTCCTGACTTGTATCTGGTCACTGAACCAAGATGGCTCTGCAAGAGAAAGTGAGGATAGCAATTTTGAACAGCCCTCCCTCAAATCTAATTCAATTGCAAGTCATGATATCATTTCCCTGATGTCATGTTCCTCTTTGAGAGGAACCAAGACAGAGGAACATTCTAGGTCTTCCTAAATGACTCCAAAGTTGTCTTGCTATCCACTACATCAACTATCCACTACAAGTTTGTCTTGTCTTCTTAATTAGATGATAAAATCTTCAGTTCAACAGGTATGGTTTCAAACTCAAATATAAACTTTCTAGCAGGCTATTAACTTAGAAAACCACAAGTTAACATTATCTATGATGTGTTGCATTTTTATTCATTTGGTTAATATTTCTCGATTATATTTTAATCTGTTTTGGGCAGCACTTGGAAGTTTTGCTGAAATTTTGTGTGGGGGTGTGCGTTCAACACCTCTTGTATAAACTACACTAGGTTTCAACTAGTGTGAATAACATTTCTCGATTATATTTTAATCTGTTTTGGGCAGCACTTGGAAGTTGCTGAAAGTTTGTGTGGAGGTGTGAGTTTGACACCTCTGGTATGAACTACGCTAGTTTTCAACTAGTGTGAATAATGAGTCCTGTGAAGCGATTACATTATTCCAATTCATACTCTTCAGAGTTACAGCTTTATGTAAAATATGGTCATTGGCTCTAACCCAAAGGAAACATGCAATGAAAACTTGAATAATGTAACCATTCGTAGAATTGTTTATTTATGCTAATTAGCTGTTTTTATTTCTTAATCTTATAGCTGACTGTCCTGAGAGGATAAAAGTATTCAATTCATGAAATGAATAAACCAGTGACAAATGAATCTTTTTCTAAGACTGCATGTATCTTTTGTTTCTGTATGAAATACTAGGACCCATACTCCCCTGTGCACATCTTTGCTGTTAGCAAGTAGTTTGTGACTTAAATAGTGAACTGGCACCTTCCTTACAATTCTCACAACTCTTATGTTCTAAGTAATTCTTTTCCAACTCCTAGATTTTGACCATTGAAATTGGCCTAGATTTCATGCCCTTAGATGCAATAATAAAAAGCCAAAGTTGGTTTTTCTACCTCTTTGCATATATTTCCTTCTTCCTACTCTCACTTTTCTAGAAATTTTGGACTGTAGAAACATGGGGCACTGAATAAAGCCTCTTCCTCTCTCTCAAGGTGTGTGGGATGGCGAGACCCCTACTCAAATTGACTACTCAGAGGCATCTCAAAGTACACACAGAAAGTCCTTTATTCGATTCTTGAAAGAACTGGACTTCACCCTCCTCCAAGCATTTTACAGAAGCAGATGCAAGGTTATATAGCAGAAAACCACAACCCCCCCCACCCCTTACCCTTTTGGTCAGGAGCCTGAGAGAGCAGTGTTTATCTTCAGAAATAAGGAAATGGAACTCAGCAGCCTGAGCTAGCAGTCTCTATTTCAGAAATAGGGAAGTGGGAGTCAGTGAAACTGTGGGGCGGGGTGGGAGGCGAGGGGGGGCAGGGGAGATGACAGACGGTTTCACAACTTCATTTCCCCATATCATATGATTTTTGATAAACTGAAACTCAGGCATTATGTCTGCTTTATTTTAGACTGAGAAGTCTTCACCAACTTATCACATTCAAAGGTATTAATTGTAATTTTCTCTCTTTCACAAAGTTGTTTCCTAAGACCTTTGAAAAACACATTTCAGGAGCTTGTTTCAATTGTTGCCCCAAAGATAAAATACATGTAGACAAGTTTGTCTACTTGAATGACATTTCTCATTCCATTTCTCATCTCCTTCTTTTGTATGGATAGCACTGGCTGTTCCTATGCTTCTAACGCACTCCTTACCTTACCTCTGCCTCTTAAGAATCTTTCTTCTTTTAAAAATGCTCATAGTAGCTATGCATATGACATGGGACTTAAGCACCACATCATGTATATAGCTGTTTTTGATTCTCCCAGTTACTAATGCTCTTCCCCCTAAAAGGAAAGGGAATTCACTTATGAATTTAGAGTTTTAAAAAGATATATACAGAAGACAGAGAGAAGGAGGCTGGACACTAAAGTAGGACATGTCAGGTATGCCAAAGATCAGATAGAATTGAGGCTGGTAAGGAGAGCTTAAGAAAAAAAAGAGGCATTTTATTTCTTTTGCTATGTAAGGAAAAAGAAGATCAAAGAATGGTAGAAACTCAGGTAGGGATGGATAGGATTAAAATGGAACTGCTCAACACTTATTTTGCTTCTCTTTCAAAAAGAATTCTCTTTGTGCTGGAAAGGACAGACTATTTTTGTTCATTTTGTCCACAGTTGATACCCAAGATCAGTATGAACATAGTTATAGAGGATGTAGCTGCCCTTGATGAATGTAGTCTATAGGTCCAGATAAACTATATTAACCCATTAATCAACGGCCAATTACGAAGTGCCAATTATATACCAGAGTTTGTGCTTGGGAGATAAAGACATAAAAGGCACAGGCCTTACCCTCACGGAGCTTACAAGGAGCTGAGGATAAAAACATTCATAGCATGTCCCTGAAATCATTATTCAGTTTCAAGCTATTAAAACTTAAGGCAAATACATTCTTACTACAAGTAAGCTATTAATTTCAGACATTTACAAAATAGGTATGAAATCAATTTTGGAGGACAGGTAGAATTACTAGTATCTGGAAAGAATCAGGAAAGCCTTCATGTAGAATGTGACGAGCTGATTTTTGAAGAAAACTAGAGATCTTCAAGCAAAACCAATATAACCACTTGTTGGATACTTTTTAGAAGTAATTCTTATTCAGATTCTTTTTGACTGGATGCTACCCACCCCATATCTCTTCAATACTGAGCTATGGTAAATGTTTCCGCATAATGAGGCCCTCACGAAGAACTTGTTGAATAAAATTGAACTTTTACTTACCAAGGTTTAATTCAATTATCATTCCCCTGTTCCAGTAGCTGAGAAATTTGTTAATTTGTCAATAATTTCCCCAGGAGTTCCACTAGTCTGAAATGTGGTATCTAATCATTTCTGTAGCCATCTGAAATGAGGTGGCACCTCTCCCTGTTCTGGGGCAAGGCTCCAACCATTCAGTCCTGCTGCCTTCTGCCAGTTCACAGATTTGGGGAGATTTCAATATTTCCTGAAATAGCATATCACTGATGAATAAATGGCATAAAGCCGAAATTTCAATATTGTTCAAAGACAAAAGCTAAATCCAAAGGCAGAATTCTAAGCTAAAAACTTTTCTAGTAGTGGTGACATTAAAAGCATTTTTAGGGAAAGGTCTTAAAATCAGTAACAAAATGAGGTAGAAGCCATGATTATGCTTTAATTTAATTAAATCCACCATGCCATAGATGGGAGAAGAATCCAGAAAGAGTAACGTATGATTTAATCTTTCAATTTCATTTCATTTAAATGCTAAGTAGCACCTGAAACTTAAAAAAAAATCTAAAAGATAGAAAATAGTTGTTATTGTATGTGAAAAATGCTTTTTAATTATTGTTTTGGATTTTCATGTCTTTGTGATGACCAATTTAAATAAGTTTTGTAATTTATCCTGAGTAATTTGCTCTTTCACCCTTCCTATACAAAGTTATTTGTTCTAAACTGGTCTTGTTAAATGACATGAGAAATAATGTGTTTGGAATTAACCTGCCTAACCATGTCACCCACTGCAGCAAGGAATCCAAAAATCAGTGTGAGAAATACAGATCAAAGTGTTCAAAAAGTTTCTAAGCTCCTGGAAGTCATGCTAAGTATAAGAAAAGGGACCTTTTTACCACTGTCAGGGCCAAAAGGAGGAACAAAAGTGGGTTAGAACTCCATTTTGGAGCAGGTAGGACGAGGACAGCTGGTAGGATAGAGAAGATGCATCTCAAACTTTTAATGAATTAGTGATACTAAACTTTGGTTTTGTTTCTCTTTCTCTACAAAGGAGAATGATCTTTGGACTAGAGAGACTGGAACAAATATGATTAACAGGGAGTGAGATGGAAAGAGCTCATTCTCAATGAGTTTGTCACTAAGCGCAGATCAATCTCTTCCCAGGGTACTGAAAGAACTTGGGGGTGTGATTGTTATGTCACTGTCAATTATCTTTGAAAAATCCAGGCATGTTAGAAAGAATATCTAAGGCTAAAAATGAGAAAGTGTTGATTTTCAAATTAAAGCAGTTGGAAACTGTAAATTAGTAAGCTTGAAATTTAACATCAGATGAAATTGTTGAATGTTTTCAAAAAGATATCACTTGTGAACATTTATAGAATCTGAATATTTTAGAGGTAAAATGATCTTAGGGGCCAACAGATTAATTTTACAGCTGAGGAAACTGACATATTAAATTATTTGCCTGTGGTCATCCATAGTTATGAGACCATGGTCATGCATAGTTATACAGAGCCTTGTAAAGAATGCTGGATTAGGAGGCAAAAAGCCCATAGTTCTTTTTCACCAGATTCTTTCAAGGCTCTGTTTCTAGAACCTTGGCTAAGTCATTCAACTCTACAATTGTTACCTATGAAGTGAGAAAGTCAGACTAGATAAACCTCTAACCAATCAGTCAATCAATCAATCAACAGACATGTATCAAGTGCTTGCTATGTTTGATGAACTGTGTGTTAAGTAGGGACAGGAAGACAAAAAATATTCAGTTTTTACCCTTAAAAAATGCAAATTCTAATGGAGGAGACAATATGTACACATTTACAAAATGTTTATAAAATGAATACAAGACAGTTTGGGGAGGAGCATCTGGCACCTTGGGGGACCAAGAAAGACTTCATAAAGAGTTTGTTATTTGAAATGAGAGTGGAAGGAATTAGGATTAGTCCCATAGCCTCACTTTATAAATGAGGAAGCTATGGCACCTTGAGGTTAAGTGACTTACCCAGGATCAAACAGCTAATAAGTTTTTGAAATGGGATTTGAATCAAGGTCTTCCTGACTCCAAATCCAGTGCTCTCTGCACTAAGCCACATTGCATCCCAGAAAACTGGAGTCAATCTAACAATAGTCTCAGGTGTCTGTAATCCTTTTTAGAGGATGAAATAACTTTAGTACATAAAATGAAGTAAATTGAATTCTTCAGCAATATCTTAGAATGATCAAATGCTTTTAACCTGGGGCTCCTTCATATGACAGAACAATTTGAAGTCCATTACATTTTCATAGGATAATTTATCCTCTTTGCCTATAAAAAAAAGGCTCCACAAAGGAGAAATGTGACATGTAGTGAAACATTGTAAACGATACTGGGAAACCACTCTAGCCTCTCAACAATTCTCTGTTGCATATTTAATATCTTGAAAATCACTAGGGTTAGCAAGGTGCAAAGAAAGGAAAATTTCTCTGTGGAGAAATTCCAACTCTCCCACATTTCAGAGCAATTGTGATGTATTATGTGTTTCTTCCCGTCGAACCACTGCTCAGCCCCAAACCAATGTGACAATTGGGGTAGTTCATCTACAATCCCCTAATCACCTTGTAGAAGCTGAAGGATTGTAAATGGCTGAACTGTGTTCTGGGGAGTCATTAGCCACAAGGTTATCAGAACCTAATGGAAAGGAGGACATTTTCCTGGAAATTCAAGGACCATGGATATCACTTCCATATAGTAGGTGTTATAGTAACCTTACAGAACCCTTTGTAGGTTTCACACTGACATCGGCCAATAGAAAAATGATATGTGATCCTGATGAGACAAAATAAATTATAGAAACTAAAAGGGTGATTATGTATGATTAAAATTCTTAGAAGCGAAACTAGCTAAGCATTTTATACCCTGATCTTTCCCTTAGAAGCAGATTAAAAATATACAGGCATACATGTTTATTCATGCATCTCTGATTGAGTAGATTATTGAAGTATAGCATAATATAAATGTTATCAAAACTTATTATATATTGAAGTATTTTATGTGTATATTCACACATATAACAGACCCTGTCACAAAGGAAAATGTAAAATGGTTGGGCACTTAAGGCATTTATATTATATATGATTACATAATTCATCTAATACAATGGGAGGCAGGGAAAGCAAATTTTTGGGCTTTCAAGGCCAGCTTGACAAAATGGGGGAAAAATAACATTCTGGTACATTCGAGGAATTTTCCAGTGCATTTAATCAAGGGTATTTGAAAGTCTAGGTTTGCCTATATATTATAGTACCAGTAAAGCTACAGAAGATTATATTGCTGTTTCACCAGAAGAATCTATAATAGAGTTTGTTCTATAGAGAATCAACTGAGTTTCTTTCTTCCCTTTCCTTTCTTGCTTTAGTTCAGCTGAATGTTTCCTTTAGGACAAATAAGAACATAACAGGCATCTGTCAAAAACTTTGGAAACAGATGATACCATTATTTGCAGACTGTTTTATTAGGAAAGATGTTCTCATTTGTTTCATCTGAAGAAGTAGACAACTCCAAGTAATTATCATTTCTCTAATAATACTTGACAGTGAGTGCCTAGCCATCATTAATTCCTTTGGTATATGGATTATAACCCCATAATTGTGATGAGTATGTTTAGAATTAATTAGATGATAGCATGGCATTCTTGTCATTTAGCATTGGCTAATTTTCTTTCTCAAAATTAGATGCCTGAGAGTATACTTCATAACCAAATAGAGGACAAAATAAAGATGTGGTCAACAGCTGTATTTTTATGGAGGTGGGAAGAAAGTCACAAATGGAATGTCTATATAGTTCTGAGTTAATGAGCTCCCATGTGCGAATTCAGAATCACCACTTTCATAGATTGGGCTAGGCTCGGCACACGCTAGGGCAGACGACTTTGCTTTCTGATTACTTGCATTACGCTACTGTTGTCTGTCCAGAAGTGAAGCATCTTGGGAATGGGTCTAGACCTCTTAGTGGTTGTCCCATTTGAACCTGATCTTTCTGAGGTAAGCCTTGATCTCACAAGCTTCTTAGAAATAGTGAATTTGACTATTAGTAGCTTTTAGGAAAAATTGTAGCTCAAACAAATGTCACATGTCATTTAAAAAGTGTGACTTTATCCATCTATTACATAATTTTTATCAGACCTTTCAGCCATATCTTTTTCTTTCCTTTTATAAATTGAACAAGATTTAATGTACAGAATTTTAAATTATGTTTATTAATTTTGGGGAAAATATCAAAATGATTAATATAGGGCTGTGACTCCTCAATCATTCCTGCAGTGAGGGAGGAAGAACAAGCTAGTGACAGAAATCTGGTTTTCACATACTGAGCTCTGAATCTTTTCAATGTCTTGGTGCAGAGCCATCAATTGCTCCAGTACATGGGGGTGATTTCCTCTGTCATTTTTACTGAGTACAGGATAATAACACAAGATTTATCCCATTTGAGGCTGTACTGGTAGGAAGTACATGGTACCATGATGACCTCCCAACCCCAAAGGGAGTGGGTAATGTATCTAAATAAAGATGCTTGCCCTTCTAAAGGGCAGGATGTTTTGTCTGTCTTTGTATGTTCCAACTGATGTAAACATCTGTTGTGAAGGATGCTCTTCATTGGGTCCAAATGAAAAAGGAATTCTTTATACACTGCACAGTCCTTTAGATGTTTCTGTCTGTGAAAAACATTATACCAATGGCAGCAAGTCACATGATATTAGATGCTCTCAATGAACTTGTATACTTCCTCTAAAAGATTCCTAGTAATCTAAACAGAAAATTCAAGTGCCTGAAGAACGTCTGTTTTTCAGATAATGATATATACAGTTGGATAAATAGCTGATTGTTTTGGTCTATCTATAAATCAACCATAACTTTTATTAACTACAACATTGTACAATAGAAAGATTCCTGAAATTGAGCTGATGAACTTGGCATCACTGGCCTTGAATATGAATTCTGATGCCATCCCCTACTGTGTGTGTAACCTTGGGCAAGTCATTTAAATACTCTAGGCCACAGTTCTCTTATTTATGAAGAGAGAGGAAAATAGTTCCTTCCAGCTATGTAGCCATAATCCCAAGAATTTACTTCATTCTGGGCACTGATCTAGATGCTGAGGACATAAAAAGTCCTTACTCTTAACAAGTTTATATTCTAGGGGTTGAAGGAGGAAGTTAAGAAAGGAGATTCTACAATTCACAGATAAGTAAATATAAGGATTGTTACAATAACTTTTTATAGTGATTTGAAGGGGGGCACTAGCAATTGGAAGTAAATGTCGAAGACAACCACCCAGGTCATTATATAATACCTGAAGGAGGTGTCACCTGAATCGTGAAGGGAACTAGGGTCTCCAAGAGGAAGTTGTGAAGGAAAGCATCTCAGGAATGGGAGATAGCTTGCACAAAGATACAGAGGTGGGAGATAGGATATCCACATATGAGATGCAGCAAAAAGGCCAGTTTGGCTTGAATGAAGAGTGCACAAGGCAGAGGGTAGGGATAGGAATAATGTATAAGTAGCCTAACAAGGCAGGAAGAACTTAGGCTGTAAAGGGTTTTAAATGCCAAAGGAGATTTTTTAATTCAAAAGATAATGAACTTCTCACCTTTTTCCTGAAGTGACACAGTCACTCCTGTTCTTTAGAAATAAAACACTGGTAACTTTGAAGGATAGCTTGGAGGGATGGATGCAAGATGCCAAGTAGGAAACTATTACCACAATCCAGGTAGAAGATGTTGAGAGTATGTACTAGGGTGGTTGGATTGTCAGTGGAAATGAGAAAATAGATGCAGTAGATGTTGAAGATGTGAAAATAGTATGATTCATCACTGATGATGCCACATGAGTGAGGATTATGAGTCAAACTTGTGTGCTCAGGTGGCTAGAAAAATGATGGTGCTCTTGAAAGAAAGAAGAAAATGAAGACAAAGAGAATATAGGGGGAGAAATAATGAGTGGTATTGGATATGATGGATTTGAAATGCCTAGGGGACATCCTAGTGGGGATGCCCAGGTGATAGTTGGAGATGTAGGACTGGAGTTCAGAACAGAGTTGAAGGCTGGACATGAAGATTTTGGTGTCATCTACATAGAGATAATATTGGAATCCATGGAGACTAATGAAGCAAGTGAGAGAGTATAGAGAGGACCCAGGACCATCACCTCAGGTACACCTAGATCTAGGAGGTGGGATATTAATGACTGTCCTACAAAAGATATCTTGGGCTTGATATGAGAAGTGCACTGGCTCTAGAAATAAAAAAGGAGTAGAATTGTTTGGATTACCTTTGGGCAATTTTTAAGTTTGTCTAATGATCCTGAGCTGTTCTCTGAATTAAAATCTATCTTTTTTTTAGAACTGATATCATAAACTAATAGATTTAGAGCTGAAAGGGACCTTAGATAACTAGTCCAGCCTCTTCATTTTAAAGATAAGGAAGCTGAAGTCCAATAAATGTAAATGTATTTTCTAAGGTCACACACTTTGGTAACTCAACCAGTATTTGAATCCAGGTGCTCTGAGGCATGGCACTTTATGGCTTTCAGTCTGAAGCTCATACATTGGACAACACTAGGTTCCTGCCTAAGGACTATCTTCTGGACCCTCCTGGCTTCAGAGTGATTGTCAGTAGTGACAACAGTTGTTTTGATGTCTTTACTTTTCTTTGCCTCATGAAAGGGGTTATGCTCTGGCTACTTCTTAAACAGTCCTATTCAATGAATGAGCATTTCCTAACCCTAAGTGAGTACCTGCAAAGAACTTGGCCTAAAGGGACCCAGTGCATCCTGGGTCATCTCCAGTCAACCTGATGAATATCTGGTCACTGGATTCAGATGGCTCTGGAGGAGAAATGAAGCTCGTGACCTTGCACAGCCCTCCCTCTCTCAAAACAAAGTCAAGTGCAAGTCATTATTTCTCCGATGGCACGGTCTTCCTCAGCAACAAAGGACAAACACAACAACAACATGGGATACCACAGACTAGGATACACAAAATTGTTGGATTCTCAACTGACATTAGAAGTGCGTATAAGTACACTACAGCATATTTTTTAATGTTTATTTATTTATTTTAGTTTTCAACCTTCATTTCCACAAAATTTTGAGTTCCAAATTTTCTCCCCATCTCTACCCTCCCTCCACCCCAAAATACTGTGCATTCTGATTGCCCTTTCCCCCAATCTGCCCTCCCTTCTATCACACTCCTCCTTTTCCTTGTCCCCATCTTCTCTCTTTTCTTATAGGGCAAGGTAGATTTCTATACCTCATTACCTGTATTTCTTATTTCCCTGTTATATGCAAAAACAATTCTCAACATTTGTTCCTAAAACTTTGAGTTCCAACTTCTCTCCCTTTCTCCCTCCCCACCCATCCTCACTGAGAAGGTAAGTAATTCAGTATAGGCTATATATGTGTAGTTTTGCAAAAGATTTCCATAAGAGGCATGTTGTGTAAGACCAACTATATTTCTCTCCATCCTACCTTGTCTCCCATTTATTTTATTCTCTCTTTTGACCTTGTCCCTCCCCAAAAGTGTCTTCTTATTGCTCCCTCCTCCCATTTGCCCTCCCTTCTATCATTCCCCTACCCCACTTCTCCTCCTCTCTCCTACTTTCCTGTAGTGTAATATAGATTTTCATACCAATTTGAGTGTTATTCCCTCCTTAAGCCAAATGTGATAAGAGTAAGCTTCACTTTTTCTCTCTCACCGCCCCCCTTTTCCCCTCCATTGAAAAAGTTTTTCTCACCTCTTTTGTAAGATATAATTTGCCCCATTCCATTTCTCCCTTTCTCCTCCCAATATATTCCTCTCTCACCCCTTAATTTTATTTTTTTAGGTATCATCCCTTCCTATTCAACTCACTCTGTGGTGTGTGTGTGTGTGTGTGTGTGTGTGTGTGTGTGTGTGTGTGTAATCCCTCCAACTATCCAAATACTGAGAAAAGTTTCGAGAGTTACAAATATTATGTTTCCATGTAGGAATGTAAACAGTTCAATTTTAGAAAGCCTCTTATGACTTCTCTTTCCTGTTTACCTTTTCATGCTTCTCTTGATTCTTGTGTTGGAAAGTCAAATTTTCTGTTCAGCTCTGGTCTTTTCATCAAGAATGTTTGAAAGTCCTCTATTTCATTGAATAACCATTTTTTACCCTGAAGTATTATACTCAGTTTGGCTGGGTAAGTGATTCTTCATTTTAATCCTAGTTCTTTGACTTCTGGAATATTATATTTTAAGCCCTTTGTTCTGTTAATATAGAAGCTGCTAGATCTGGTGTTGTCCTGATTGTATTTCCACAGTACTCAAATTGTTTCTTTCTAGCTGCTTGCAATATTTTTTTCTTGACCTGGAAATTCTGGAATTTGGCTACAATATTCCTAGGAGTTTCTCTTTTTGGATCTCTTTCAGGAGGTGATCATGGATTCTTTCAATATTTACTTTACTCTCTGGTTCTCGAATATTATGGCAGTTTTTCTTGATAATTTCATGAAAGATGATGTCTAGGCTCTTTTTTGGATCATGGCTTTCAGGTTGTCCCATAATTTTTTAAATTGTTTCTCCTGGATCTATTTTCTGGGTCTGTATTTTTCCAGTGATATATTTCACATTGTCTTCTATTTTTTCATTCTTTTGGTTTTGTTTTGTAATTTCTAGGTTACTCATAAAGTCATTAGCTTCCATCTCTCTATTCTAATTTGTAAGAACTATTTTCTTCAGTGAGCTTTTAAACCTCCTTTCCATTTAGCTAATTCTCCTTTCTTTTCCTAATTGGCTTTTTGGACCTCTTTTGCCAATTGAGTTAGTCTATCTTTAAAGATGTTATTTTCTTCAGCATTTTTTGGGTCTTCTTTAGTAAGCTGTTGACTCGCTTTTCGTGATTTTCTTGCATCACCCTCATTTCTCTTCCTAATTTTTCTCCACCTCTCTTACTTGATTTTCAAAATCCTTTTTGAGCTCTTCCATGACATGAGGCCATTGCCTATTTATTTTGGAGGTTTTGGATGCAGAAGCCTTGACTTTTACATCTGCCTCTGATGGTAAACATTGTTCTTCCTCATCCTAAAGAATGGAAGAAAATACCTGTTCACCAAGAAAGTAGCCTTCTATAGTCTTATTTTTTTTCCCCTTTTTTGGGCATTTTCCCAGCCAGTTACTTGACTTTTGAGTCTTTTGTCAAGAGGAGGGTATACACTGGGAACCTGTAAGTTTTCAGTTCCTGCAAGGTGGCACAATCAAGGGAGATGAATTTACTTCTTTCCTAGCCTGGCCTGTGATCTCAGAGCAACCATAATCTTTTTTTGCCCAGGATCTTTGAAGCTATCTTTGGTATTTGTGGGTTGAGCAATCTGGGAACCATAGTTGCTGCTGCTGCCAGGGATTCCACCCCTGAGGCCTGCTTGTGCTGTGTGACCAAGGCTGGGCTGCACTCAGCTCTGAGACCAATGCAATAGAGCTTTTCTACCCAGAGTCTGTAAGTGGGGTTCCCTGTCCACAACTGCCTCCAGCTCTACCATGCCAGTGTGCTCCTCCTCACCCCAGGGCCTCCACTCAAGGCTGATATCCAGATCAGCTGATTGATTCCCCTAGGGGCTTTAAGTGGAGGTCTCCTAAAATGGACTCTGTGCCATAGCTACCACTGCCATCCTGGGGCCACTGAGGCCAGATCATATTCCCTTTTCCCCCATGTGAAAGTGCTTTCTCACTGACCTTTGAAGCTACCTTTGGCTTTTGTGCATTGAGTAATCTGGGAAACACAGCTGCTCCCAGGGATTCTGCCCCTGAGGCCTGCTTGAATGGCCAAGGCTGTGTTGTGCTCCGATGTGAGCCTGGTGTGATTCCTGTCTGCCTTCCCAGCTGTCTTGGGCTAGAAATCTCTTTTACTCTGTCATTTTGTGACTTCTGCTGCTCTCGAATTTTTTACGGTCATTTTTTACATGTATTTACAGGTGTTTTATAGCCTATGGGGGGAGAGCTAGAGCAGGTGTGTCTTTCTACTCTGCCATCTTGGCTCCATCCCCCACATGACAGCATTTTATTGGTGATGATTTGAGGGCAAGAATAGGCAGTGAAGCTCGGGAAATCATTTTATAGAAAATTACTAGAATCCAATGAAGACATAGGGCAGGTAGATGGCACAGTGGACAGAATGCTGGGGAGAGTTATCTTCCTGAATTCA
The DNA here is from genome assembly GCA_028658325.1 of Potorous gilbertii. Classification (NCBI taxonomy): domain Eukaryota; kingdom Metazoa; phylum Chordata; class Mammalia; order Diprotodontia; family Potoroidae; genus Potorous; species Potorous gilbertii. The sequence continues at coordinate 533,316,827 of CM053769.1, read as the reverse complement.
AATCTGGCTTCAGACACTTCCTAGCTGTGTGACCCTGAGCAAGTCACTTAACTCTGTTTGTCTTGGTTTCTTCACATATGAAATGAGCTGGAGAAGGAAATGTCAAACCACTCCAGTATCTTTGCCAAGAAAACCCCAGCTGGGGTCACAGAGTTAGTTGTGACTGAAAAGACTGAACATGAATAATGAAGCATTTGTGTAGGGTGGGTATTTTACTGGAAGTAGACACTCCAGTAGAATTTCCTTAGACTTTTACTAGCTGTGTGACTCCAAGCAAGAAAGCAGACTCTGTCTGCTTCAGTTTGCTCAACTATAATATGCAAATAATAATAGCCCCTGTTTCATAGGGTTGTTCTGAGGACCAAATGAGGTAATATTTGTAACAGGGATGAACACAGTACTTAGCACATAGAAGGCACTTAAAAATACTTGCTATTTCCCCTTAGAATGTAAATTCTTTGAGATTAATAACTATTTCTTTATTTTCTCTCTCCTACATGTAGCACAATGCCTCACGTGTGGCAGGCGCTTAATAAATTCTTATTTGTGTCTAGGAGCTATATGACTGGTAAAAGAGGTAGATCAGAGGTGTAGTGACAAATTACTCCATCATTATGAGTGAACCTTGCTGCCCTTCCTCTCCTAGAGGATTATGGGAAGACAGAGACCCAAGCCAAAAACCAATAGAAGGTAGAGATTCATTTTCATTCTATATCACTGAAGGGAAGATCTATCGTGATAGAAATCACAGGCTCACCGAAACATCTTCTCTTACCCGTCATATATGCACTTGCCAAATGTTGCTCTGATTACTAATCTCTGTGGCTTCCTTTAAGTCCCAACTAAAATCCTACCTTCTAAAGGAAGTCTTTCCCAATCCCTCTTTATTCCAGTGCTTTCATTCTTTTCATTATATGCCATTTTTCTGGCATGTGGCTTTTTAAGATATATATTTGCTTGCATGTTGTCTTCCTCATTAGACTTGAGAGCATGGACTATATTTCCCTTCTGTGTATCCCTAGCACTTAGCACAGTGCCTGTCTCATAGTAGACACTTTATAAATTTTTATTGATTTGTTCATTGATTGAATGACTTCTGGGGGCCTCTATTAATTGAATGATAACATGATATGATGGAACAAGGATTCGGCAAGGAGTCAGTTCATCTGAACTCTAGACGTGGCTATGACACTGAATTGCTGGCCTTCAGCAAACCACTTTGACCTGTTAGCTCATCTGTAAGAGGAGAGGAATGACTGTTGTTTGAATGGAATGGTCTGATTCTATGAGGCTGTCGTCTTCTTGGGCTCAAAGCCCATTTTACCCCCAATGCTACCTCTGGGAAAATCAACACAAAGAGATAACATTTGAAGAAAAATTTCACCAATGTGTTTTGTTTTTATTTTATATTTACAAAGTATTCCAGCTTTATGAGAACTCTCCTGTAGCAAAGTAAAACTGTTAAATAAAATGAATAATGTGGTGACTTCATCTGAATGTGCATGCATTGTTTCACATCTGTACCACATCTCACACTTTTCTATTTAAAAAAAATTAAAATCATATATCAAATTAGCCTTTTCTTTTGGGCATATTCTTTATTTGTGGGTGAGCAAGCTATTTCTTGTACATTTCTCTAAGGAAGAGACTGACCTTGCATCAAATGAAAAGATACTAGATTATCTTTTCCGCTAATGTGTTTGTTTGCTGCTCTCTAATCAATTACCCCAATATATATAGGATTCCTCTTTCTGTCTTATTTGATATTGATGTTTCCAGAAGGAGGCTTATTATGATTTGAATAGTTAATTAACAACAATTAGTGAGATACCAAGAATGTGAACAGCTCAGAGAAGACCAAAAACCTCTGAGGCAGAGTGACAGAACTTTTAATTATGGATCTTCAAGGTGGAATTATCAACAGCATCTGGAATTTTCATCTAGAAAACTAGGCCTCATGAAAAAAATTTGTTTCCTAACACAGAAACATAAATAAAAATAATTTAACAAATTATTAATAAATAATATTAACAAATAACAATAAATTAATAAATTAAAATTAAAATAAAACAACATAAAATAAAAGAATTGAAAAATTAAATATGAAAATGGGAATGGAGGAACTTGACCCATTGGAGTATCATTGAAACTTTACTACTTATTAGTTCTGTGACTTAAGGTAAAACATTTAACTTCTCTGAGCCTCAGTTTTTTTAAATTGTAAAGTGAGAGAGCTGGGCAAAAATAAAGTTTCCCACATTTTTGCCCCCCCTCATCCCTTGGTTTTTAGCAAACTTTCCCCTTCCCGTATTCAATAGGAAAATAATTCAATTATTGAATTTACCATGAATATATACATAAGAAATAAAATAAAGAGATTAACTGCTGTTGAAAATTACAGTTATTTACCAATTATTACTCATAGTCTTTGACAAACTTTTCATATACTTGGGGGTATATGCCTTTGATTGGGAACCAGTGGGGCCGAAAGGAAAAAGAAGAGCAAAATGAGGATTTGTTAGAAACTAACATGTCATCAAATGTCTACATTCATCAGCAGAGTAAGAAAGGTGATCAGAAACATCCAATCCAAGGGAGCGGGCAGAAGCAGAGACTAGTACGTACCAAAGTAACCAAAACAGGGTGCCAGAATAAATAAACTGAGCCAGAGAGTGGACGAATAGGGATAAGCAATTGGGAAACCAGTTACTATACCCCTGGATTTATTATGTATTATATATGGTGGGGCATGCAAGGGAATTGTGAACGCATACCAGTGATGAAAGCAGGGTCAGGGTGATCCAGTCTAGGGAGCGGGATGGAGTCTCTGAATTGATATCCAAATAATTATGATCCAAAAATCCAAGCCACATCAGCAACCAGTATTTTCCATGTCAATCAAGAAACATTTATTAAATTCCTTCTATGTGACAAACACTGTGGTAGGAACCAAGGACATGAAGACAAAGGGAGAACATTCTCCAGGTTCAAGGAGTTTACTTATCTATGTAGAGAAAACATGTATCTGTCAAACATATGTAGAATCGATATGATTATTTTAGATGGAAGAGTACTAGCAGCTGGGAAATGGAAAAGATTTAGAGTTTATGTAAAAGGTGACATCTGAATGGTTTTAAAGGAAAGGGGATTGTAAAAAACAGAGGGAAGAAGGAACCACATCCCATGCAGAGGGAACTACTTTCACTGTAAAGGCAAAGAGAAGGGAAACAGAACTATGTGTGAAGAACAGTAAAAATGCCAGTTTGATGGATCTGTTGAGGGCATAAAGAGGAATAATCTATATTATGGCATTCAAGGTAGATGGGAACCAACTTGGGAAGGGATTTGAATGACAGGGGAGCTTATCTGTTCTCTAATGGTAAGAGAATCCCCGGAATTTATTGAGTCTAGGAGTGCAATGTTCAGACTCATACTTAAGGAATATCACTTTGGCAGCTGTGTAGACAATGGATTGAGGTGGGGAAATCAGTTAGGAGGCTATTGAATTATTCCAGGTAGGAAGGGATGAGGACATGAACTAGGATGACTTATATAAGTGAAGAGGAGGGAATGAATGCAAGAGATGCCATTGAAGACATGAGAAGACTTGGTGACCAAGTGGATATGTGGGATGCATGAGTGTGAAGGGAATGAACAGTTATGCCTGATGCTTAGTAATTTTTTCCCAACCTCCCATTTCTATTTTTTAAAAATTTTTGTTATTTTTAATTTTAAAATTTTATTTATTTTAATTTTTGTTATTTTAAATGTATTTCTTGTAAGTTATAGATTGTGGGATTTTGTTTTCTAATCCAATCTTTCACTATTTTTTGTTTTATTGGATTATTTAATTCATTCACATTAAAATTATGAGTTAGGGTTCTATTTTCCTTCATTTGTCTCTATTTTTTTTTAAATTAGCGTTCTCCCTTTTTTCCTTCGCAATTATGGTACTATGTCTCTTCAATTATTTTAGTTTACTATATTTCAAGGCAACCTTTGCCCTCTTGTCTCTCTTCCCTACACCCATTTCTTACCCCTTTTACTAGTTTTAGAATTTTGTTTGACATTATTTCCTTTATCTTTTTTCCTTTTTACCTAACAATTTAGTTCTTCATTCCTTTCCACCTTCTCCAAATAGTCATATATAATCCCCTTTCTTTTTTCTACTTCAGCTTTTGTTCTTTAGTTTTTAAAATTCCATTTTCTGTGTCTTTTTCTTAAAAAATATTTTTTTCACTGGATAACAGTGTGGTGGAAACTAGGCTTAGACCAATGACTGACACCATACACAAGAATAAAGTCCAAATGGGTACATGATCTAGGTATAAAGATTGATACTATAAACAAATTAGTAGAGCAAGTAATAGTGTGTTTATCAGATTTATGGAGAAGAGAAGAATTTTTGACTAAAAAAGAGACAGAAAACATGATGGAGTGCAAAATGGATAATTCTGATTACATTAAATTGAAAAGATTTTGCACAAACAAACCTAATACCACCAAGATTTGGAGGGAAGCAGAAAACTGGGAAAGAATTTTTGCAATTGATGTCAGTGATAAAGGCCTCATTTCTAAAATATATAGAGAACTGAGTCAAATGTACAAGAATACAAGTCATTCCCCAATTGATAAATGGTCAAAGGATTTGAACAAGCAGTTTTCAGAGAAAGAAATTAAAGCTATCTATAGTCATATGAAAAATGCTCTAAATCACTATTGATTAGACAGATACAAATCAAAACAACTCTGAGATACATCACACCTATCAGATTGGCTAACATGACAAAATAGGATGATGATAAATGTTGGAGAAGATGTGGGAAAGTTAGAACACATCCATTCTTGGTGGAACTGTGAGCTGATCTAGTCATTCTGGAGATCAATTTGGAACTATACCCAAAGGTCTACAAAAATGTGCATACCCTTTGACCCCAAAATACTGCTCCTAGGATTGTATCCCCAAGAGATCATAAAAATGAGAAAGGGTCCCACACATACAAAAATATTTACAATAGCTCTCTTTGTGGTGGTCAAAAACTGGAAATCAAGGGGATGCCCATCAATTGGGGAATGGCTGAATAAATTGTGGTATATGCATGTGATGGGATACTATTGCCCTATAAGAAATGATGAACGGGAAGACTTCAGAGAGGCCTAGAAAGACTTATATGAACTAATGCTGAGGGAAAGGAGCAGAACCAGGAGAACTTTATACATAGCAACAACCACAGTGTGCAAAATTTTTTCTGGTAGACTTAGTACTTCATTGCAATGCAAGGACTTAAAAAATTTCCAGTGGTCTCTTAAGGCAAAATGCCTTCCACATGGAATTTGATCACAGAATGTAGCTGATCATTTTCTTTTGTATTATGTTTTGGTTTGTTTTACAATTTCTCCCATTCATTTTAATTCTTCTATGCAACATGAATAAAGTGAAAAAAGTATTCAGTAGGAATGTCAGTGTAGAACCTATATAAAATTGCATACTATCTCAAGGAGGGAGAGGGAGGGAGGGGAAAAAAATCTAAGTTATATGGAAGTGATTGTAGAACACTGAAAACAAATAAAATTATTTAAAAAATATTTTTTCCTTCACTCCATTTATTATTTATTTTTCCTATGATATATGAGCATCCCAGAAAGTCATATACATCTAATTTCTGCTTTGTATTCAAAATTCTTTATAATTTGACCCCTTCCTTGCAGTTTTATTATGGTTTCAGTCATATCTGATTCTTTGTGACCACATTTGGGGTTTTCCTGGCAGAGATACTGGAGTGACCTGCTATTTCCTTCTCCAGCTCATTTTACAGGTGAGGAACTAAGGGAAACAGAGTTGAGTGACTTGCCCAGGGTCACACAATTTGTAAGTGTCCGCAGTCAGATTTGAACTCAGGAAGAAGAGTTTTCCTGACTGCAGTCCCAGAACTCTACCCAATGTGCCACCTAGCTGGTTCACTCTTATGCCTCTATCTATAGAATATTCTTTTATTAAATGAAACCTCCTTGAATGCCAGGGGTATTACTGCCTTTCTATTCCTAGCACCTAACAAAATGCCTGGTGTATAATTTGTATAAAGTTAATGCATATAGATTGATAAATTTGCCTTTTATAACAAGTGCACATCTCCTGTACTGTGCCTTCACTGATGTCTGAGTGGTCAGAGATCAGTAAAACTGTAATACTTCCTACTGATTAGATACACCAACATATTCACCAGAGCTCAGAGACCAGGTGTCCAAACAATTGAGGAATTGGATGAAAGTACATGAAGTTAGCTCACTGTGGAGACCAGCCTTTGAAAGATGAAGAATGTTGGTACATAGGTTCTTTTTGATGGGACCTTAGAGTACGGTACTTACATATGATACCTCCTATACAGGGAATAAGAATGATCTGAACCTGCAGAGGTTTCTGGGATTTGGAGCTCATCTCCTAAGACAAGGAAATATTGCATGACTTGGACTGGGGTTGGATCGAAATGAAAATTGGAGAAAAAAATAGAGAACACATGACGATTAAGGAACTGGAAGCGGGGGAATATCCCTGCCCCCTCCAGAGCAACAGTGCTAACAGCAGCAACACTGGTGTTCTCCCCCAAGCCTAAGCCTCTGGGAACCTGGAGAAGCAAATGCTAAAAGGGAAAATAGAAAAAGTATAGTTTTTAAAAAATGGTGGATTCTTGCTAATGTGTCTAGATAACTGATGGAAAGATTGATGGCTCTTATTCCCTTCTCCTTATTTACTTCCACTGGGTACAATTGGTAATATTTTTAAGCATGATCTCTTTTTTTCTCTGTTAAAGACTATCTCTGACAGAACTAATCTTGTTTCTCACGAGCACCTGTGGTTGACCCTGTCCTTTACATTTCCTTGTATTTCTTTCTTCATGGCATAAAGGCAGAGGAGTGCTCTGGGAGGAGGAAGAGGAGGTGGAGGAGGAGAGAAACAGACAGAGAGACACCCAGAGAAAAGACACAGACACAGACATAGATACACAGAGAGACGGAGACAGAGACAAAGAGAGCTAGAGACAGAGAGAGATAGAGATAGGGAGGGAGGGGGGAGCAGATGGGAAACAAAGGATGAGAAGGGAGGGGAGGGGGATGTTTCATGAATACCACATTCTCCAACTTAGCCAACTAGCCACTGTCTTGTTTCCTTTCATTATAACCATGATTTGGGATGGGGGTGGAGTCTTCTAGATGGGGAACTCAGATGCTCCTCCATTCCTCAGGTTTGTAAGGGAGGGTGGGAGTTTTATCAAGAGGAGCACAGAATAGAAGTAAAATACTTACCATTACAGAAACCAGGTGAAAAACCAAACCAATAGAGAGAAATAAAATTCCTTAAGAGAAACTGATGTTAGACCAGCATTGAGAACAGGTCTGTTCATAAGGTAGTAAACAATGGTTGGGAAAGGTTTAAGTTAAATCCAGGTCAAGGTAAGAAGTTGCAGATCAGTCACAGAATAGAACTATGAAGCAGAAGTTACTGAGCTCAGCAACCTCAGGCAGTATGATTTCCTCAAGTGCAGGCAGAACCAGTCACTCTATTGAACTTCCAGAACTAGCCCCAGTCATGACTGTGACCTTGAGCATATCAGGATAAATACAGGCTGTTAATGCTCAAAGCCTTGGATGCCATAAAGAACAGAAAGAAAAAAAACCCAATTTGGGTTTGTTAACTTCATTAGCATAGATCTGTATGTATACAAAATATTTGTATATGAAACAAGATATTAATAGATTAGGTAGATTAATAGATAAAGCATTTTCTAAATTCTAGCTAGTCTGTTAATCCCTGGGGTCAGAATATAAAGATGACAAAGTATTTTTCTCTGTTTTCAGAGAGTTCCCTATCATTAAAAAGCTAAGCATATGATAAATACAATGATAAAGTCAAGTATGTGACAGTCAGTAGTCAATAAAGATTTATTAAGCATTTTTATGTGCTAGGCAGTGTGCTAAACACTAGCGATAAAAAGAAAGATAATCCTTGCCCCAGGGAGCTTATATTCTAATTGAGGAATAATACACAAAGTAAAGCTAAAAAATGGAGAAGGTAAGGGGAGAGTGGGGAGAGGGAGGAGGTGCTGGAGATGCATAGAAATCCAAAAAAGGGTACAACTGGATGGGAAAGAACATATCTGTCTTGGGGATCTTCCTTAAGTGGATGTTGAAGAGTTCACTGCTCTCCTTTCTAATCAGAAAGAGAAAGTACTGATGGAGATGGAGTACCAGGGTTGATTGAATCTAGCAGGATGATGAGATTTCCCAGTGATGGGATTCTTGGGGGCTTGATGGACAAATCAGAGAAGTCCAGAATGGGTTCAAATTCCATCCATATGGGAATTCCATCTCCCAGTATGACTCCAGATGAGGTTTTTCATCTCTCTGATTGCTGACATATTGTATAATAAAGAAATTTTTAAAAGTTGTGTTGCACATGCTTTCCAAGAGACTGAGTTGGTAGAATATAAGCATACTACCTACCTCCTGACAGAGCTGATGGACTCAAGATGCAGCAAGAGATGTATATTTTTTGGACATATTTAATTTAAAAATTGTTTTGCTTGACTAAGTATATGTGTTACAAGGATTTGTTTATCTTTTTTCATTTTTTTTCAACTGGAGGTGAGATATAGATGCACAAAGAACAACTTTTCCAAAAGAAAAAGGAAAGAGGGTCATTAAAGTATTAAAAAAATGAACAGAAGGTAACAGAAGACCAGAAGAAATCAGACAAGCAGGATAGCTTTGAAAGTTATACATTAAATTAATTACTTAAAAGGAAAAATAAGCTAAGGTACTAGTACTTCACATTTTCCTACCATTCTTCTTTATCTGTTTTTTTTTATAAATGGAAAATATCTTTTATTCTTATCTTAAATTTTAAAAACAGACAAATAAAATGAAACAAAGGAATCTGACTAGATCATGTTTATGCTTTCTTCTAGCTATATCATCTATGGCTACAGGAAGATATAGATAAAGAATAACCTTTAAGTTCTCAGAGGAGAGAGAGACTTTTTTTTTTAAAGACTAGATCTCCCTATCTTTCCCAGGTTCAGTTTCACTGCAATGGTCTAGGGAGCTTTGACCTGTTCTTTCTTTTTTTTTTGACCTGGGTAGATTCCCTTCTCCTTAGGCAACCCAGTGTTTTCTCAATCACAAGTGCTCACCATATTAAATGATAAACTCAGTGGGGACACCTGATTGGTTTAGTACATTACAGCTTAGAAATTCCCAGCTCAAGAGATCCTTCACTCTCAGCCTCCCCATTCACTTACAAATCATGGCATCACCTTGTTGAGGTCATGGTGCTCTTAAAGAATGAGGGACAAACAATAGACTCAACAAACAGTAGCTAGGACTGCCATGCCCAAAGAAGAGGCCTTAATCATGATCCAGTTTCTCCACTCCCATAAAGCCTTGGATCTTTTTGAGACTTTCTTTATGGCATCATTTTGTGTGCTTTGTGCAGAAATTTAAGGTTTGAGGCAGCAAGTGTTTACAAAGGCGTTACTCCTACAAAGCATTCTGCATGGCTAAAACCTTTCCAAATCTCAATATTTACATATGTCAAATTGTTTACTGGCTGGTGCCGAGATTGAAAGATTTGCACTGGCTTTTCATAGGTATTTGCGATGTAAATTGCAGCTGATCCGATTGACTCCTAAATTTGTTTGGCTACTAACAGTAAGCAGACATTCCCTTTGTGAGCCAGAAATTACCAAATAATTTCCTCATTAAAGGAGAAATCACCTTGAGCTAGTGCCATAGACTTGGTGAGATTAACATTTAAAAATGAATTTGGGATTTCTGCTTTAGTATGTTTATAGACTTTAGTCTAGTATACATGGAAGAAAAAAGTTAGTAAGCCATGAATGGAAGAAATTAGCCTGAAGTGATGATTCTTTCACAGTATTAAATGCAGGCACCTCAGAGATATTCCTGGGAAACCACACAGAAAATGAACATTCATGTGAAAACAATGTCAAATATCCTTAAAAACAGATTTGACTGAAAAGTTACATAAAGAGTAGTTTATGGAATACAATATGTGTATTCTCTCCCCTACACATCCTTAATTCTTTTTGTTACAACCATTAGAATCATAAGATCATTGGATTTAGAGCTGGAAGTCATTTCAGGGACCATCTCATTCATTTTTCTAATGGGGAAACTGAGGCTTATAAAAGAGGAGTGATTTGCCCAAGGAAGAGCATGCACCATCTTCAGGGAAGAAATAAAAATGGGTTCTGCACTATATATGTGTTTTTGTGAAGTCCTTGATATTCCTGGGAAGGATGTGTTTAGGGCATTCTCAGACTGCTTATAACAAAGATGAGTGAAGAGGAGTTGAGAGAATCCAGAGTGAATAACTATCTTCCCCTCAAGAGCCACCGTGCTCTAGTAGAAAATTCTGATTTTTAGGGTCAGAGTTGGACCACTTCTTCCACCAATTAATACCTATGTTAAGTCACAACTCTCTGACTCTTAGATTCCTCATATATAAAATAGTAGAGTGTTACTCACTAAAGAGAAAGAAGCCTTAAGTACTTACCTAAGTAACATTCAGGGGACTTACCTAAGTATCATTTACTGATACAAAAACTAAGGATAGAATGAAAATGAATGCATATTTTAATGATAGAGTCACCCTGAATTCTAGCATTGTTCACTCTCATTCATCTGACAAATCCAAATCCACTGATGAATCTCTTCTTTCTATCTTCACAATGTTTCATATATATGTATATACATATGTATGTATGCGTATGTGTATATATGTATGTGTGCGTGCATGCGTGCGGGTGCGTGCGTGCGTGTGTGTGTATCCTCCTCTCCCCACCCACACAGCCACTACCCTAGTTCAAGCCCTCCCCACTAGTCACTTGGGCTTTTGCAACAGCTTTCTAATTAGCCCCCTTGCTCATTCTCCACACTCCAATCCATCTTCCCCATTGCCAAAGTGATTTTTCTAAAGCATCCATGTTACTGCTTTACTCTGTGTACTCCACTGGCTCTTTATTATCTCCGGAATGAAATATAAAGCCTTTTTTTGTCACTTAAAGGTCTTCATAACCTGTCTCCATCTTACCTTTCTTATCTACTTACATTTCGCACCTTGCACAGACTCTCTGATCTAGCTACCCCAGCCTATTTGCTGTCTCCATACACAATACTCCATCTCTCACTTTCATGTCTTTGCATTGTAGATATCATTTATGCCTCAGCTGCACTTTTTCCTTGTCTCTGTCTCTAATTTTCTCTGACTTCCATCAAGACAACTCAGATTTTACCTTCTACAGGATATTTTTCCCATTCCACTAATCATTAGTGCCTCCCTCTCTTAGATTTCCTTCTGTCTACTCTGCATATATTTTTCACCTATCTAATTATTTTTCGATTGTTTCCTCCTTTAGAATGTGAGCTCCTTGATGGCAGAGACTTTTTGTTTTGCATTTAGCAAAGCAGAAATTACTTAATATATTTGCTGATCATTGACTTACTGTTATTAAGCCATCTCATACGGCACCAACTCCCATTTCATAATGAAACTTTGTTGCCATGACCAGAGTTGCAAAATGGGGCAAGGAAACAGACTGTTTGCCACTTTGCTTTGGTACTTTAGTACATCTCCACCAGCTTAATTGGCCATGAGGAGTTCTCCTAGTCTGAGTACATGTGGACCTTTGGTTTTTTTGGATTAAGGAAGATATACAGTGTCTTCTTGAGACAAAGTTAGAAAAAAAGTATTAGAAATGACATGACTCTTAGAAAGTTAATCTTGGTTCCTTCTAAATACACTGTTGAAATGGAGAAAAAGAAAAATGTTGAAAATCTCATTCAATGAGCTTTGCATTTGTGTGTCTAGGCAAAAGACTGCTTTGTAAGTGAGCATCATAAATAGTTAATTAGCTGTTCTGGATGGCACAGCCTGCAACTGATCAAATTGATTCATAAATCAGAGAAATAGGGGGAACAATTATTTTATATTTGGATTGCATGTTGGTCCCCTGGTCTTTCTTATTTTTCATTTCTACAATTTCCATCTCCAGAAGGAGCCTTCTCCAGTGGTTGGACTGGGGAATAGACTGTGCCTCCAAGGTAGGAAACTGTATGTTTAGAAGGTTGGTTGTTAACCAACCCCCACCCCCAAGCTCTCAGGTAATGTTTATATATTCAAAGTGACCTTCTGGAGACAATACTTAATTTTTTGCCATCTATTCCAAGGCGATATCTCCAAATAGTGAGGATTTCAGGTCAAGTTGATGGGGAGAAAGGGCAATACTTGGGGTAGGAGGGTCCATGTCCTTCCCTCCCTCCCCAGTACTTTTCCTCTGACATTATCTTCCTTCTATCATCTCTCTATCTTATGGGTACCTAGTTATTTATATATGTCTCCCCCTCCTCCCAGCCATTGGAAAGTTGGGCAAAGACTGTTTTTGACATATTTGCTATCCCCATAACAGCACAGCACTTGGCCCATTGTAAGCAGTGAATACACTCTTGATGACTGACAGAACATAGAGAATCACTGAAAGACGTACTTGAACTAATGCGAAACAGAGTCAACGGAACCAAGAAAATAATATAAGAATGACTATCACCATGTAAATGGAAAGAATAACTATAATACAATGGAAACTAAATGATAAAAAAATTTTCAAGAACAAGCTTGGCCTGAAAAAGGAGACAGGAGAAGACACCTCCTCCTACTTTTTTGCATAACCAGGAGTCCAGAGATAGGGAATTGTGCATACATCAAATCTTTTTTTGATGTATTGATGAGTTTCGCTGAGTTATTTTCTATTTTCCCTTAAAATTGTTATGAGATGAATTTCTTAGAAGGGATACAGAGGGAAATTTTAAAAAGAATAGATACAGATAAATTTTTTTCAAGGGTTGAGGATAGCAGCAGTAACTTTAGTCTGATGTTTTTTGGTTTACTGCTTTATCATTAAAGAAACCATAGTATGAAGAGGTTTCACAAGTTGCAAGTGGAAACAAACAGAAAGAAAGCAGTGGTTATTCAAACAAAATGCTTTTGTTGTCTTTGCAGTAACAGTCAGGTAAACCAGCATAGTTTGGCATTGTAATTATTGACTTCAAGAAGTTGATTTAGCCATTAACTAAATTCTTGTTGTCTAAGAGATTTTAACTGTCACAACGCTTTGGGCAACTAGGGTGGCACAATGGTTAGAATTCTGGGCCTGGAGTGAAAAAGACCTGAGTTCAAATCCAGCCTCAGACATTTACTATCTGTGTTATTCGGTCAAGGCACTTAACCCTGTTTGTCTCAGTTTCTTCATCTGTAAAATGAGCTGCAGAAGGAAATGGCAAACTGTTAAAGTGTCTCTGCCAAGAAAACCCCAAATGGGATCACGAAGATTTGGACATGACTGAACAACAAAGAACAATATCTTGTGGTTTTATCTTTGTTAGGGTTTTACACTCTTACATAGGCAATTACACATACACACACAGAGATTGTAAATCTGTCAATCAATAAACTTATGTTGATTATTTTGTGGGAGGAGTTTTCTGCAATTTGGTGTTATGTGTTCATTTTTCCGTCATGTACAACTCTCCATAACCCTATTTGGGATTTTCTTGGCAAAGATACTGGAATAGTTTACCATTTTCTTCTCCAGATCATTTTACAGATGAGGAAAGTGAGGCAAACAGGGGTAAGTGACTTGTCCAGGGTCACATAGCTAATAAGTGTCTGAGACTGGATTTGAACTCAGAAAGATTAATCTTTTCGACTCCTGTTCTGGTGCTTCATTCACTTACCACCTATCTTTTCTCTTTACTTGGTTATCTTTTACTAAGGAGATATATGTTAGGAACCTCACATAATAAATCAATAAAAATTATATATAATTTAGCACATTGATTAAAGGCATATAAATGATTTCTTCTTATTAGCAAAGTTAGTGTTTTAACTGTTATATATAATTACATGGCAGAAAAATAGACAATGATACAGTGAAGATGAAAAGTATGAAGGAAGGCAAAGAGGGAGAGAAGGGACTCCAACACTGCAATTAACATATAAAACTAAGGAAATGGCTGCCTTGGAGTCCATGAAGATCCACCCAGCAAATACTCAGATAAAATCAAATCAATGTGATCTGAACTGAATAATTTTTACTGTGGTTTCATGTAAAATGAACAGTTTAACAATGTTTTCATTCTTTAAGTCATTTCAGAAGAAAAGGTACTCCAAGGAATATGTACTCATCTGCTAATTTACACCCAGCCAAGACACCAAGTATCATTCTTGTTCCCCTGAAATATTTGAAAGTGAGAGAGTAATCTCTATCTTGAGACTTCCCAAGTTTTAAGGTGTTAGTTACCATGACAACTAACTTAAATGGACAAGGTATTTAAGGAAATGACTGTCCTCATTGAATTAAGTCATTAAGTGCCTGGTCACAAGTCCTCCTATTAGAGCCCCTAGTGGTGCATTTAAAAAACTCTTACTGTATACTGTATTATAGAAAATTTATATAAAAACTGTGTTATCTATTATTTACAAAGCTCACATTTTAAGCTAATTTTGCATCTCAAACTCAGGTAAAAGTGAGGTTATGACTTAATATATTTGAAGATCTTTGCCATGGTTTTAACCATGAAGAGCTTGCCATGTAGAAACTCCATTAAGATGCTTGCCAATGGCAAAGGACAAGGCAAATTAGCATATTTTGTTTTCCCTTCTCCTTGTGTAGTTAGTCATCTCTTCTGCATCCTATCATAGATGTGAAAACCAGAGAACAAATTGGTAAAATATAATGTATTATTTCTTTTACATTAAGAATATAAAAAGATACATTACTCTAATAATGCCGGCAAATGACAAACAGTTCCGTTGGGTAGGGTCAGCAAGGAGGCTCTCCAGCATTTAGAAGATCAGACTTTTCCATGACGTTTTGATACCTTTCCATTACTATAATTTTTTCATCCCACATTCACTTGTCAATCCTTTTGAATCTCTGTTCCTTCCATACAAACATATTGAAACTACTCTCTCCAAGGTTACTAGTGATCTCTTTATTGCTAAATCCAATGGCTTTTTTTCTCAGTATTCATCCTTGATTTCCCTGCAGTATCTGACATGGTTGACCATCTCTTCTTTTGAATTCTCTCTCTCTTTCTCTGTGTGTGTGTCTCTCTGTCTCTCTCTGCCTCTCTGTCTCTGTCTGTCTCTCTCTGTCTCTCTCTGCCTCTCTATCTGTCTGTCTGTCTCTCTTTGTCTCTTTCTGTCTGTCTGTCTCTCTCCCTCCCTTAGATCTTTTGGGACATTAGTACCCATATCCTGTCTTTTATGTATTCTCCAGTGCTTTCCCTTGGGCCCTCTCTTCATGTCTATATAAACTCTCTTTGGGATATCCTCAGTGCTCATAGTTCAATGCTCATCTCTGCAAATCTCAAAACCTCTTCTTTCTCTTGAGTTCCAGACCTGTATCTCCACCTACCTACTGGACATCTTCATTGTCTGTCCCATTGTCTTACACACTTAACCTATTTGAACCCAAACTTCTTACCTTTCCCTTTTTCCAAACTTCGCTGCTTCTATTGAGGAAACCACCATTCTTATAATCGTCTGAGTTTGGAACCTAGGAGTTATTCTCCTGCCTTCACTCAGCTGCCACTTCCAATCAGCTGCTAAGACTTGACTCTCCTTCCTCAGTATCCCTTTCCTCCAGCCTGTTTACTCATCCTACAACCATCCCAGTTTGGGCTTTCATAAGCTCTTGAATTGACTATTGTGATACCTTCCTAACATTTCTGCATCCAGTTTCTCCCCATATGAAATGTACCCTCTGCACAGTTGCCAAATCAATATTTCTAAAATGCAAATTTGACCATATCACTCTTCATTTCCTCTAGGAAAAAATACAAATTTCTTTATTTGATACTTGGGATCTTTCATAATTCAACCCATCTTTTCAGTTCCAAAGAAATTAAACATCTTTCCTAATCATGTGTAGTATACTCCCTCACATGCTAATGTCACTGATATAACACCAAAGCCTTCTTCCCCTAGATAGCTATGACAACCATTTCTCCCATTCCAACAGAGTCGAATGGGGAAAGACACAACGCTCTTGGAATGATGGGTACATATGTCCCCACCTAGGGTTTGCCATAGTTTTCTCAGCTCACACTAGCTCAATTTGACTTGATATTGAACCATTATGGAGTTGCCTAATTGGTAGATCCAGAGAACACAGTCTTGGATTGTTCAGTCTAACATTTAGCTGAAAAATGTTTTCTGAAATTCCAGAAGTCATCAATGTTCACATGATTTATTTCACTTACAGACATAACCCACAAGTCAGAAGGAGAAACATTAGATTCTTTACTCAGAATCTGTTGAAATGTCCATTTTCCCAATGGAGCCCTTGTTGAGGCTTGAGGCCAAGGATTTTGCTGCAGTGTCATTTGAGGCCACAAGGTGGCTCCCACCACATACTTTTTATACGCAATAAATCTTCAGCACTCACACAGGACACAATTTCCTTGAGAGGCCTGTGACTTTAATGCTCAGAATTGTTACTTAATTATGTACAGTGATGGGAAAATTATAAGCACTTTTGCAGTAACTAGACATTAATTTAACATCTTAAATTGATAGATGTTTAATTATTTGTTATTCAAATGTAGGGGACTCAATTGAATTATTGAGTTTCTAACGTTCTAGAGGTGTTTCCTTTGAAATGAAAGTTCCCATTGTTGCCTCTCCAAAATCAGTGTTTTGTTCATGGTTGCAATGACAGTTATTGGCTCACTATAACAGAAATGTTCCCCAGTGGCTTAGAAAGCAAAGAAATTACTCTATGGTGTGAGCTATGGGAATGCTATTGTCCTGCATATTCTATAGTTCAGTATGTTTATGTAAGTTTTAAATGTATGCCAAAAAACAATGATCCAATTCTAATTTGAGGGAGAATTCTTCTGGATATCTACAAGAGTCTTCAGAGGTCTGGTGACTTCAGATTATGTCAATATTAAGAAATAAGCACTGTAATAACAAATGCTGAAATAAAAACCCCAAACACTAGCTGTCTATGGGCTCTTACCTGTACAAAGCATCATCAACAATCTATACTTCTCAAATCTCCCCTGCCCAATAGAAAAAAAACCCACTAAAAGCTGGGTCACCAAAGATCATTGAGTTATAAGTGTTTGCTGACCATCATTTACTACACATAGATAAATTCACATAACCTTTGGAGGTGGACGAGAGTCAAATCATGATTAAGACGGAGAAATCCACTTGAAGGCTGCTAGGAACTATAAAGAAAAGGGCAAGGAATTACCCTGGAACTCATTCATTCTCCTACTACAACTCTTGCCTGTACCAAACAATCTGAAGTATCATTGATAACAATATAATTTTTGGGTAAATAGAATTTCTAGTGCAATGACTTATGATGGTCTTTGTAATAATCATCAATGAGTATCCAGTACAATTTAAAAAGGACTTTATGGGATATTATACTAGCTCCTGGAGGGAACTATGGAAAAAGTGTTTTGTCTTCTACAGGAGTTTTACTTTTTGGAGACATGAAATATTTTCTTCTTCTCAACAGAGATATAGGGTGGTATGGGTAGAGAATGTTGCATATTCTTCCAGATGAGATTAATTTATGTTTCCCTGTATCTCCCACAAAACTTCAGACATAGTAGGCAATCATTAAATATGTACTGAATAAGTTTATTGATTAAATATAAATGTGAAGGATTCATCTTTCTAGTCTACCAGGAGGGTGATAGAGCTGATTAATTTCTCTTAACTCTTTGAATGATTGTAAAGGAGTTTTATTTAAGGGGAGGAGATGATAACATTTTTGGGAAATGATCTACTGTAAAGTATTAGGGGCATTTCTGTTTTGTGGAATGAGGCACCACTTTGTTGCAGGTGATAAACCAACATCAGTACAAAGCTATAGTATCAATACAATCAGACAGAGAGAGAGAGAGAGAGGCAGACAGAGAGAAAGAGAGAGAGTCTGACATACTCATGATGGTTATTTAAAGGGCACAAGCATTTAAAAGGTATAAATGGAAAATCAAATATAGTGGACTTCGCTTCTCTTCCACCTTCATTAATCTCACTGGCTTCCCTTCTACATTAATTTTTATGAATTTGGGGGGTCTTTGTGTTTCACATTTTGAGCTTTATCACTTACATTCTCATTATATTTCTATATCCATAGATGACTCCTTCCTTCTTTTTGCATCTTGCCTTCTTCATAGTTGAGCTCTATTTTTTTCAGGGAAAACCACACTAGCTATCATATAAAACACATTGTCTATTGTACTTTTTTATTATCCACAAAAACAAACCAGTATGACCCATTGTACACATCTAGAAAAGCATGAGATAAGCACCTGTGTATACCATGGAATGTTGTATTTGATGTTGATGTCAGTTGTTTGTGGAGAGAATGAAAATGTTAGAGGAGAAAATGAAAAAGCAAACAGAAAGAAGAGGAACTGGAAATTGAATTGGAATTATTTAAGAGAAAAATCATATCACCCTCCCAATAGACTAAAAAAGGTGAATCCTATTTAATTAATAAAATTATACAGTACATATTTCATGATCACCTTCTATGTCTGAAGTTTTGTAGGGGATATAGGGAAACATAAAATATAGAATCTATCATCACAGGTCTATCTAGGAAGATGGAATGAGAGTATGTGAATTAGAAACCAATTGAGTACAACTGAGAATGCATGTAGAGATAAGTACTGGCTGGAAGTCATGACAGACAAGTAGTCAAAGGAAAGAACATTGAATTTGGAGCCAGAAAAACTGGGTTCAAATCCTGACTTTGCTACTTGCTATGACCTTGAGCAAATTTGTTAGCTTTTCCATGATTCATTTTTATCACTGGGAAAATGAAAAGGTTAGACAAGATGATCTTGATGGATCCGTGAGGTTCTGAATGGAGGATACTTCCTAAAATGCCAAATTGGGAAATACTAACTTCAAGAATATAATATTGTAATAATTTCATAAATATAATAGGTCAGAGAAGGGAAAAATTAGCATGGGTGAGGAGAGTTAGAAAAGGGTACACATGGTACTTGAGCTGAGCCTCCCCAATCTGGACCTATCCTCCATTTCCAACATCACTTCCTTCTACTCTAGCCAGATAGATCTACTTTAGAACCTTGTGTTTTCCTGTCTGTACACCTTTGCTTGTACACTTTCATACACCTTTACCTCCCTGCCCCACCCATACTCTTCATGCCAAGTATGAATCTTTTTCAGCTTCTCTCTCTGCTACTTGTAATCTCGCTCATTCTTTGGGCTTTGTAAATTTTTCTGTGATTCCACGGGTCATGCTGCTCTCTCCTTCATCAGAACTTCTATTGAATATATTAGCACTCAGTGGATTCTTAGCATGTGATGTCTTTTATTGTTTCTTTAAAATTTTTTATGTGTTTTATCTCTTCAACCACAGATTAAGATCTTTTAGGGCAGGGACAGGGGATATTGTTTTATATTTCCTATTGCTTAGCATAGTGTTTGCAAATAACAGGTTTTCAAAAGCTCATTGCTTTTGAAATCAATTGATTTAGCAATTAATGCCATTTCACAGTTCTTTTATGTATGCTGTACTCTATATCTGAACTTGAGCTATGGTTCTGCCAATTTTCAAGCTCCTTGAAGGCAGGCGCTATCTCATTTTTGTCTTTGTATGCCCAGCACTTGGAGTATAAATGGCATTTAATATACTTGTTGGAATGAATTGAACTGTGATTGTGGGCAAGTCAATTAAACTTTTGTGAACCTCAGGTTCTTCATTTTAAAATGGTGATCATTTCATTCTCATAGGGTTGCTGTGAAGAAAGTTCTTTGAAAAAATAACCACCCTCCCAACAAATATTCCAATAAATCAGTGGTTTCATCAATATGTATGTTTCCTACAGTAATACAGATTAGTGCTTACACAGCTCTTGTCTTTGTCTTTTTCTGAAGTCTGCCACTGGTGGTTCACCCAGTGTTCTAGTGACTTTTCTCACTTTCTTTAAACTGGTTCATCTTTCACTGCTTCTCTCTATTTTAGGAGGTAGTTTTTCTCATACTCTTGCATACTCTTGTCTCTTTACAAATTTATTTTTATACAAATGGTGACTTTGGCTACTATTTCTTTTGAGATAAAACTTAAATCACGAATTTTTCTGCCTGAAGCACACATTAGGCTCTTTAAGTCTCCTAGTTAAGGTAAGTGGACTGACATTGTTGTAAACTCTCCTATTAAAATAGTATAGTCTCTATGTTTCTTTTTCTGTCCATGTACCATTTTTCATCACCAAAAACATGTCTATATATGTCAGTGTGGAGCTGTTTTGAATAACATTGCAATATTCTTTCTCATTTTTATTCTTTCCTCTGTCTCTGTACTAATTTTTATTTTTGCTTAAACTAATTTCTGGTCTGACTCTATATGGAGAGCTAATTCAGGAATGAAACCTATATCAGTAACAAATCATTTATAATCTCTTAGAATATGATCAATTTCATATTTTGTTCGCTGAATAACAACTTTGGATTTTTCTCAAATAGGTAATATGTATTAATGTATTAGTAATGTGCATTTATTAATACAGGGAATATGTATATATGCATATATATTTATACATAAGTATTCATCTACATAATGCTTTTGTGTCATTTCCAAGTCTTTGACCTCTCTGATTCTTTGTGCTTCATCCATGTTTTCCAATTTATTTATCTCTATCTTCACCTATTTCCACCTTTGCTCGAAGTTACCCAGAATCAAAGTATATAGTGAATTAATTTGGTGGTTCTAAGGGATTTCTTTGTAGAATTTTTTTGTTCTTCCCCTACAATAGCTATTGGCATACCAGCAAAAGTGGCAATTCCTTTTGTGGTGATTGGTTTTTATTTTGTTTGTTTTGCAAATGCTTATGATGAGCATTGCAATATATGATACCCAAATGTCCATGGAATGATTTTTTAAATTTCCCTTGAGGCACAATGTAACCAACTTTGCCAATACTCTTATTTACTTCTCTGAAGTGATTTATTTCTTCCAGTTGTATATCCAAAGGTAGTTCACTGGATAAGGATCTCACTTTGGGAGTACTGGCAGTGAACTTAAAGTTTATAAATGAGTATAAAACCTCTAAGGTTTGTACCATCCTCTGCCCCATTTTCTGCCACTCTATTACCAGCACTACAAAAGTAGAAGGGGGCCACATGAGGCTGTAGGTAATTTTGTGTTTTTATTTGTTTCATTGGTTGCCATTCCTAAAGACTTATTTTCAAGTGAGCAATAACTGTTGATGAAGGCCTTTCTATTTGTATAGGCTTACCCTCAGAGAGCAGATAGTCTTTGATGGTACTATATGATGGTTCATATACTATATGGTACTTGAAGTTTTTCCAGTATGATAGAACTTGAGAGATATCAAATACTGCAAGATGGCATGATCTTCAAGAACTAGGGTCACTCATATAGTACAGTGAGGCAACATAATAAGGCTTATTGGGGGAAATTTTGATATACACTAAAAGTTCATAGTTGTGGTTGTTGCTCAGTTGTTTCAGTTGCATCTGACTCTTTGTGACTCCATTTGAGGTTTCCTTGATAAAGACACTGGGTTGGTTTACCATTTCTTTCTCCAGTTCATTTTACAGATGAGAAACTGAGGCAAACAGGGTTAAGTGACTTGTCCAGGGTCACACAGCTAGTAAGTGTATGAGGCCGGATTTGGACTCAGGTCTTCCTGACTCTAGGCTTGGCACTCTATCCACTGTGCCACTGAGCTGTCCCCTAAAAAACTGTAATATTTTAATTAGTCATTAAAAGTCTATTAATCTCCAGGATAGCATGTATGCTATTAGATGCTTAACTATTGCTGTAAAGACTTTAAGCCATATGATGACTCTCCTCTGACCTGACAAGCAAACAGATTTTAAAAAATTAATTGGCCTCAGTGGAACTTGAGTAGATGAGTAGGTCTTGCCAAACTCACTAATCATGGACATTTACTCCCCACTCTTGCACAGAAAGCACTGCCATGGCCTTTTTTGTTTTTTGGTGAAGGTTGTACTTGTTTTTGGCTTTGCTTCTATGGTCTACCTGGCAGATGTTGCATTGAAAATATTGGAAATGGTGGATAGCTCCTGACATCTTCCACTGATCACACCCAGGCCTGGTAAAATGAAGAAGCAAGCAAAATTTACTTTGAGAGTCTCCTGTGTCCTCCCGGGGTCTCTGACCAGCCAGATCTCCTCTGTTATTCAATGACCTCATGTTGCCCTTGTATATGGAACACTGTCCTCTGAAGATCCCCATTAGGCCATGGATTGGAGGTCCTCTATAACATTCCTTCCATAAAAATGTACCTTACCCATGTCCTAGATCCTCAGGGTTCTGACAAGTGACCTGACTCAACATGGTGAATTGATTTTGCCAAGGATATTAATAGCTAAAAATAAACATCTAAGACTCTTTACAATTAGAGCCCACCCTAACTTATTAGACTTACTTCTCACTATATCCCCCAAAATATGAATATATCGTAATTGGTTTGTAAAATTCCAAAGTCAAACAATCTACCTACTAGATGATACTGCCTCCCTATGCCCAAATAATCGGATCTTTGCCCAAGGACTTTGTGGACTGGGAAACAAGGGCTCCAGAGGAAAGAAGGTATAAAGGGGTGATAGTGGCAAAGGAGAATGGTCAAATGAAAAGGCCTGGCAGACTGGGGGAAATTTGGGACCATGAGGCAGTTCCTTTGTAGGGCAAGTTTAGTTTTTTTGCGTCTTGGTATTATAGAGGCAGCATGAGGGCAGTGGACATTTTTTTCAAGTGGTACTAGAAGGAAATAAAAGGAATACCACAAGGGATCTTCCCCCACTTCCCAGTTTTATCTAGGTCTGGCCCTTGCATGAGTCTAGTTGATGAAGGAAGGATTTTCATATATCTGAGACTTTCAGACTGATACTATTCATGGTTAATTCACTTTTCAAAGAGGAAAAAACAAGAAAAATGTTTAGTGGGTTGAAAAATATGTTAATACTAAGAAAGAACTTCTCATGGGAGGAGGCTCCAGGCAAATTATTAAGCATGTTTCACAGTCTGGCCTCCTGTTTCTCTGTGTGTACACAGGTATAATTATTTTATAAATGGCTGACACACCTATTAACAGAAATGCATACTCTACACATGACAAGACCCCATTTATATAAAAAAGTTCAATCTAATGTGGTTTTCTTGAATAACTTTTGCAACAGGAAGCCTGGAGGGATAGAATAGTTTGATCTTTTTTTTTAAGAGAAAATCTTTATTGTCAACAACCTATCCAGTAATATTATTGAAGAATTACTGCCTGTGGCTTCTAAGTTAGAAAAAGTCAGTTGCTGAGGAATAACACCTCACTAGCTACAGAAAGACCACATCATTGAAAACTGGAAATGGATGTGTTACTTGTGTGAAGTGTCAGCACCATGAACTTGGAGGAATACTAGGAATCATTTTGGTGACTGGGGTCCTGCTTTAATGCTTTGAAAAGAAATTGTAATGGCTAATGCTCCTAAGAAAATTTTTACAGGAAAAAAAGTCTCTCTCCTCTTTGTCCCTTTTCCTCTTGCCTGGCCAAATCTGCTCTGGTTTTCCAAGAACAAACAGGAGACTGTAGTCTGACTGCAATAACCCTTTTCAGGATCCTCTGCTTACCATTGGTGGATCTCTGATAATCACTTGCTTATAACTTAATAATGTTGCCCTTGAGGGTGAATTTTCTCATGCAGAGTCTCAGCTCATCTGTGATTTACATTTTTTAAATTGAAAGTCCAACATTCTGTAGCAGTCTTTGAATTGAGTGGACCTTAAAAACCCATTAAGACTTATTTACAATCACTTTTTAGAAAACTTTTCCTATCTTCCCTTTAAATCTCTCTCTCTCTCTCTCTCTCTTTCTTCTTCTTCCTTCCTTTCTCCATCCTTTCTCCCTTCCTTTTTCCCTTCCTCCTTTCTTTCTTCCTTTACAGAAAATTACCAACAAGTCCTGGCACCTAGTCTGAGTCTACAGTGTTTATTTTATTTTCTAGTTGAGCCAGAGATATAGACCACCAAATATCTGGCAGGTTTATAGTGTTAGAAGAAAGAAGAGTATTTAGAGATGCTGATGACCCACTTTAAAGAAGGAGGGGATATTTCTGAGAAATTTGTTGGACTTTTCCAAACTGGAAATGAAACTACAGGATTTGGAAATTTTGACTAGATTCTTAGTACAGGATCTAACATTTCCAGAGCAGTGTTTGAAGAGAGTGAACTGTAATTTATTCCTTTTGAAGTTTCCTTTCAGCACCATCAGAAAGTGTTAGGTTAGGTACAAATTAGGAGTACAATTGAGCAACTGCCTTTTGTGACCTTCAACCATTTCTGTGGCCTTCCAGTTTTGCCATATCTCCATAAAACAGGTCTAAAGGCATATGGTCTAATGACCGTAGTTCTCCACAGGCTATACTGGTTAATTCACACTTTCAAAAGGAGCTTTGAAGATAGTTCACTGTTCACTCTACTTTTAAAATTTCTTAATTTAATTTCATCTTACTGATTCTCCCCTAAGTCGAAGCATTTAACCTTCAGATTTTTTTTTACTAGGTAGGACATCCTTTCTTTCTGAACAAGTCCTTACCTTGCTTTGTCAGTCTATTTTTTCCTTCCTCCAGTAAATAATTCGATGAGCTAATTTTGCTTATTTTGGTTCAATCCTTTAACTGTTACATTTGCTTTTTGGGGATAAAAAAGTCTTCCTCTATTTGGTTTAGCTCTTTCTGGGAATTGGGAAGCAGGGAGGTGAGGAGGATAGTTAGTTCTCTCATTTTTAACACCATTGATTGGTTATTCACATGAGTAGATTTTCCAGATAATTTCAGTCTACATCTTCAAGCACCAATAATTTACATACATTTCATAATTCCCTGATACCTTAAATAAGGAAGTCTGCATTTAATTTAATCTTTTCTTATTTGTAGCTTCATTTCTTTCTTAATCCTTTCTTGGTTTAAATATTATGATTGTATTTGTCATTAAAAATAAATTCGGTGGTTTTCTTTCTCAGTTTTTGTGAACAATTGGTGCAGTGTCTAGTACAAAGTAAGTGGTTAATAAATACTTATTGATTGACTTATAGTATAAGTTTATTTAGTATTTGATAAAATTCAACTGAAAATCTATCTGAATGGGAAGAGTGTTTTTATTTTTCATTTGGGACTGTACTTATAGTAGTTCAACTTCATTTTGTGAAATTTGATTATTTAAGGTTTCTTTTCATGTTTTGATAATTTGAGTATTTTATATGTTTGCTGATACCTCTCCATTTGTTTTAAATTCTAAATTTTTGGTGTCACATTAAGTTTCTAATAATTATTTTTCTTTTCTTATGTGATTTTTGCTTTGTGCATTTAAAAAAGTTGATAATTTGATTTTATCTCCCTCTTAATCAAGTTAGCCAAAGGTTTATCAATTTTTTTGGTCTTTTCAAAGAACTGGATTTTAGTATTTTTATGGAGTCTATTGTATCTTTTTTCCATTTTATATAGTTCCCCTCTAATTTTCAAAATTTCTTCTTTATGCTTATTTTAAAAACATTTCTAATTGATTAAGTTGCATATTCAATTTTAATCTATTTTTCTATCTTTTTAAATATATGTAATCTGATATAATATATCTTTTAATGACTCCATTAGTTATATTCAAGAAATGGTATATTATCTTCCCATTATTATTTTCCTATCGTTAATAATTTTGTTTATGACCTAGTCATTTTTCAGGATATCACTAAGCTATCATTTAGGTTCATATCTTTTTCTTATATTCCCCTTAATAATTGTGATTTGCATTTTGTTATGGTCTATAAAAGATGTGAATTATAGTTGTGCTTTTTATATTTATAATTTCTCAGGGACAGTTAACCTTTACTTAGTAATAACCACACAGTGCTTTATGATTTGAAAAATACTTTGAATCTATTATCTAGTTTGAATCTCATAATAACCATATGAAAAGATACCACAGATATAACTATCTCTATTTTAGGGATATGAGGAAACTGAGGCTCAGACAGAATAAATGATTTACCCATGGTCATTCATGCAATAACTGTCAGTGATTTTCATAATTCGAAATCTAACTTTCTATCCTGTGTAACAAAAGGCATCTCTCTCTTTCTCTCTTTGTCTCTCTCTCTCTCTCTCTCTGTCATGTAATAGGGCCATTGTTATAAATGAGGGCCTAAGAAATAAAATACAAAGTTTAAAGGAAGGAGATTTAGGAGCAAGGGGACAATGTTGTGGCTCAGAGTCTAGAACCCAGAGACTTGGCCTTTATGATCTTAGAGTAATAAAATACAAATTACTCTACCAAACACAGTTCCTATACCTAAAGCAAGTCTACGTTAGTTGCATATATGCAGCTGACCTCCCTAATCAACAGAATACACGAGCAGCAGGTATCTTTTCAATGATTTTCACCAGTAGGGGCTCCTGGATTTTGCCTGATTTTCTTCAGGCTACTTCTTCTGCTTTCTTTTGTGACCAAGGACACAATGCTGTAGGATGGTCTTCCAGGGTTAGGATCTGTTCTATGGTCACAGGACAGAGCAAAATTAATTGGTTCACATGGAGACCAAATATGTGACCTTGGTGACATTGCATTATTTTCCAATCCCTTAAACTAACTCACCATGACCAAAGCATATAGTTTGGAGCCATTTAATCACACCTCTGAACAGACTCTACCTAAATGTGATACCAATTGAGATTAGGTAAGATCATGGCAGTTAGAATAAATAATTACTTGGATTGTAGAAGAGAATGTGAATTATTTCCTTTCCTACTTTGACAAAGATTGAGAGGAGGTGAAAAATGGAGAGTATTCTCATTAACACCCTTTGCATGGAGAAGCAGGAAATGTCTTCTGAATATCACTTATTACATAAGTGCCACAGTGCATTCACATATTGGAAAGTTACAAAACAGACCTGTGAATTCAAACAAGAAGATAAGACTCAGGTAAAGCACAGAAGGTGACATCTCTTCAAACAATCCTTAGGGCTGACCTGAGATTTCTGGTGGCATCCTCCCCCTCACCTTCCTACTTCATGCCCTTTGCAGGACAGTTATCATCGATCCTCTTACTCTATCACAGTATCGCCCTTTCCCTAATTTCCTTTCCTACCTTAGAAATTATTCAAGTAGAAGAAGAAAATAAGGTAGATATGACTGTGTTAGAGAATCATGGATGAGATCATGCAGCAAAGTGAGAACTAAGAGATAATCCATTGTTAACTCCTCATTTTATCCCATAAGGAAACTGAGGCCCAAAGGGGTATTGATTTGCCTTCTGATTATTCAGGAAAGTAGAACTGGGATTGCAAACCTGGACATTTGGTTTCAAATCCAGGGTCCATTCCACTGGAACATGGGATCTGTCCTGTTCTTGGTGGCTTATTGCTTGTGTATACTTGTGTATACTTTACTCTGAGCTCTAAGATTGTTCTACTGTTTTATATTCCTCCATACCATACAACTTAGTTGCACTAAACATTGCTGCACCTTAATTTCTATTTAATCATTTCTTGTGTTCTAGTCTTCTCTCCCAACTAGGTTATAAGTACCTGGAGATCAAGGAGCTTAATTTTATTTATTTATTTTTTATTTTATTTATTTCATATTTTCTTGTTTCTCCCATAGCACTCACCACAGGGCTAAACATACAGGAAATGTACAATAACAATGGATAAAAGCCTCCCTAAAGATACTTCAGGAAATTGGTCTTTTTGAGAAGTGTCCACCTTAACAACATTTCTCCAGAGTCTGTTCAGACTATTGAACTCAGCTAGGGTATGGGGCTCAGACTGTTCAGTCTGGTGGTCTGAACTGTGTACAGATCAGTTAGCTTTAGCCAGAACAAAGCTGGATTCCTTGAGCACAACTTACAAGTTTTGTAAATGGGATCCATCAGTCATTGGAGGAAACAGGCAAGAAAATGTCAATGACTTTAGGTGAATTTGTTCCTAGTGTCCCAGACTGGATTCCACGAGATCAAAACTCATAGTACTCAGATTCATTCCCTTCTTCCATATCAGGAAAAAAACACTCAAAAAAACTCTCAACTATTTCAGAAACACAGCCTCTTGATGGGTCAGTATGTTAGATGACTCAGGACAGGCAGAGTAGCATACTGAAAAGAGCCTTGGACTCGGAGTCAGAAGACTTGGACTTGAATCTAGCTGACAATTAACTTGGTGATTAAGGGCAAGTCACTTTGCTTCTCTGACTCGTTTTCCTCATCTGTAAAATGGGAATAATAACCCTGGTGCAACCTAGTCATACATTTTTTGGTAAACAAATATTTTGCAAACAATAAAATGCTACAAAACAGGGGCTACTTCTTCTAAGCAAAAACATTTTTGTCACCTCATGACCTCTGCAGATTACCTTGTCTTGAAAAAGTA
Source organism: Potorous gilbertii (assembly GCA_028658325.1). Taxonomy (NCBI): domain Eukaryota; kingdom Metazoa; phylum Chordata; class Mammalia; order Diprotodontia; family Potoroidae; genus Potorous; species Potorous gilbertii. The sequence continues at coordinate 533,288,291 of CM053769.1, read as the reverse complement.
ACCTTTTTTTGCTGAATTTTGGGGTCTCCCACTTAGCATGCAGGTGCTGAAGTGGACTTCTCATTTAGGGTAAATGGAACAAGCTTGCAGCTGGATCCTATATCAAGCCAATGAATTCATAAAAACTAAAATAAAAAAATAGTGTTATTTATTTAAAGTGATCATTGAGAAGACTCCAAATTGCTATTATCTAGAACTTCATGGGCCTAAATACAAGAGTTGGTGAGCCTCTTAGTCAGTTGCTGGCTCCAAACATGCTTTGGGATAGAATTCTGTAGCTTTGGGAGTTCTGATTTGTGGAATGCTTAACACTGTTCTGAGCCAATAGCAACTCCCATGAAGGACTTCTGTATATAACTCTTCCCAGAATGAAACCCCTCTGGCGGTGAGTAGGAGGCTGTATTATGAACCAAGGGCTCTTCTGTGTTAGGGACTGTGCAAATATTGTAGAGTCATCCATCACTGCTGCAAAAAAGCAATCCCCTCCTGTAAGAAAGGCTTTTTAATATTGCCAGGGGTAGGACCAGAAGGAAAAACTTCTTGTGGAATTTTGGGCTTGAACTGCTATGGGAGTGCTCAGTTCGCTTGTGAGATCTATCAATGTCAAAAACTAACTATTGTCTTATCTGTCCTCAGTATAAGTGGCAAAGTGCCACTGAGATCTTGGGGAAGGAAGTTAACACATGAAGTCAATCAAAAGAACAACTTTTAAAGCAAATGGCAGTTTGTGGTCCTCAAATGACTTCCTGTTTAGACATACAGACAGACAGCAAAATCTAAGCATCCTGTGCATATTGAACACATCCCTTCCACTGTATTAGTTATATAACAGTGCACTGTATGATATTCTGATCACTTGAAAGAATTCATCCAGAATCAACAACAAGGATTTATACAGTGATCTGTGAGTGCAGGGCTCTGTCCAAACAACTTGAGTGCAATATGAGGTAGGATAAACGCACCAGAGATATGCAAAGTCCTATGTGTCATCTAAGAGAGAATGGGAGGCCATTATTAACTAAGGTGGTAGAAAAACCTTCCTGTAAGAGGCAAAATTTGAATTAGGTTTTAAAGGATAGGTAGGAATTACAAAGACAAGACGCAAGAGGGAAGAGAGGACTTGATGAACTCCCAGATTGTCTTTCTTATCCCCAAGGAGCCATCAAATCATCAAATACTAGGGAGAATATGTAAATAACCAGGCATATGCAAAATATATCTATATCTATACTTACATATACATATACACATTTGCACATATACATATATACATACTTATATGTATGTGTGTATATCTCTATCTATCTCTATCTCTATTTATATAGCTATATATATCTTCCCTTAGTTGGGGAGGCACTGATAGCTAGAGGGACTATGAAAGGTTTCCTGCAGAAGGTAGTATTTGAGCTTACTTCCAAAGAAAACCCAAATTGAGAGGCAGAGGTAAGGAGAGAGAACAGCCAATGTAAAAGACATAGGAGAGGAAAATGGGGTGTCAAATTTAAGGGACAGAGAAGAGACCAGTATGAATGGACTATAGAGTGCATAACATACAAACATGCAAGCATGTATGTGTGCTATAGGTATAAGTAATGTAGAGGCACTCCTTGTATTTAGAGAAGAACATCTCTGCTCCTGGGCAATACAGTAGGCGACCATATGACCAGTTCATGACCTAGGGACTATGGGCCGGCTATTGCATGCTTTGCCTTCCAAGGTAAAATCTTTGTATCACAATGGTCCTTTATATTCTGCCAGATTGGCTTGAAAATTAATCTTATTTGGACTTCCATGAGCTGATACTGAGTGAAGTGAGCAGAATCACAGAAACATGGTATATAATAAAAAGAGCACTGTGAGTTGATCACACATAATAGACTTAGCTCTTCTTGGCAATACAGTCATCCAAGACAATTCCAAAAGACTTGTGATAGAAAATGTTATCCACATCCAGAGAAAGAACTGCTGGAGTCTAAATGGAGAACAAAGCATACGCTTCACTTTCTATTTTTTGTTCATGTTTTTTCCTTTTGTTCTGTTTCTTCTTTCACAACATGACTAATGTGGATATGTTTAACATGATTGCACATGTATAACTTATCTTGTGAAAATATGTTTAACATGATTGCATATGTATAACCTATATCAGATTGCTTGTCATCTTGAGGAGGGGGTTGAGAAGGGAGGGAGGGAGAAAAAATCTGGAATTCAAAATCTTATAAAAATGATAGTTGAAAATTATCTTTACATGTAATTAGAAAAAAATACTGTTTATAAAAAGAAATAAAATTAGCCTCATTATAGCCCCATTGTATCCTTAATGGTGTCTAGGCAATAAGAAGAAATTTTTCTTGTGTTTGATGGAGTCAGGCATATTCCTTGTACCTTGGAAAAATCATACCAGTTTGGAGGATTCTTATGTAAGGATTTAGCAGATGACTTCAGGGTTGGCACCTGGAAGGGGTTATCTCTCAGGAAGCTTTGGCTGAGTTTCTTTATCTAGCTTCCCTATATTTCTTCACTTCCTCACTCAACTGTCTTTTTCTGATAACTTTTTCTGCTGTCTTAGTAAACGCAGTCCCTCTGCTATTTGGTACCTGCAAGAAACTTGGGCAAACTGGGCAAACCACCAGGGATGACACTATACTCAGTTGGCAGCATCTCCTCAGGAGGCAGTGATGTCTTGTAGAAAGAACCCTGCTAAGGAATTCAAAACCGTGGTCTTCTGCCAGAAGTCCTGGCTCTGCCTCATACTAGCTAGTTGACCTCTGATAAGGTGCTTCACCTCTCTGAGACTATTTCCTTATTTGTAAAAGTCTATCCATTCATCTACCTGTTTTATTGTGTGAAGCAAATAAAAGAGTGGTTGCCAATTTTTTTTGAAAGTTTAGCGCATTAAGGATGTAGGGAAGAACCTCCTCACCCTTACTGGCTGGCCCCTGGAGTGGTTGAGGCAGGGGAAAATCTTTTTGTTTCACAGAAAGAAGTTTTAAAATACAGAAACCCACAGGAAAAATGACATGGTCACAAGTTCATTGGAAGATGCATGGAAAGGTCTAAAAGAAAATGGATGGTGGGAGAACTATCAACTATTTAAGGACTTTCATGAGGACTTCCCAGAGGCAGTTAGCTGGTCCAGTGGTCAGAGCATGGGACCCAGAGTAAGGAAGATCTGAGTTTGAATTTTGTCTCAGACACTTATTAGTGTGTAAACCTGGGCTACAGGGTATTTGCCTCAGTTTCCCCCTTTGTAGAATCGAGATAATAACAGCACCTCCCTTGCGGGGTTATTATGAGGATCACATGAGTCAACATAGTGGAACCACTTTGCATATCTTAAAACACCATAAAATTTTAGACATTGTTATTGTTATGGTTGTCAATGTTATTGCTATTATCAGTAGTAGAAATAGTGATATGGTGGTGGTGATAGTAGTAGTAGCATTAGTGGTAGTAGTAGTAGTAGTAGTAGCAGAAGTAGTAGTAGTAGTAGTAGCAGCAGTATGGATTAGATTTGGATGGAAATTACAGAAGGGCAGATTTCAGTTTGATCTTCAAATGAAAAAAACTTTCTTAACAATTAAAACTCCTCTAAAGTGGAATGAGTAGCCTCAGCTGGTGATGAGTTTTAAGTAAAAGACTGATGTAAAAAGATTTAAGTAAAACTTGAAGGTTTTAAGTAAAAGACTGATGATTGTTGTCCAGGTATGTTGTAGAGGGAATTCTTGTGTAGGCAGATGTTGAATTAGATGACCTCTAAGGTCTGCTCCAATTCTAAATGCTGTGATAACTTCTTTCCTTGATATTAGATTCCAGTTGGGGAAAAGAGATTAAAGCTTAAAGGTACTAGGCATGTAAAAGAGACAGAGGAAAAGGAACTAGTACAGGAGAAAAGATGAAAATGTATCTTTAGAAAGGAGGGATACAGGTAGAGGAGCACTACAAGTTTGGAAGGCTTGCATATGTGAAGAAATTCAAGAACCATGGGAAAGAACACTGGATGAAGATTAATGGAAAAAGAGAAGCAATTTTATCATTGGTGTGTACTACAGGCTACCAAGACCAAAAGAAGAAATGGTCAGGAAATATCACAAATCTATTTCAGGTGCATAATGATATGGGACTTTGATTATCCAGCTATCTGCTGGAACTTCTCCACCAAAAGAATAGTTAATAACCTCTTCGCTATGCTTAATAATCATATAATCCTTCAAAAAGTGAAGGGATCAACAAGGGGAAATTCTACAATGGATCTGATTTTCACTAATAGAGAGAAACAGGTTGCTAGAGAGGGAAAATAATGATGGAACACTGGGAAGGAGCTAATCATTCATCCCATATTAGCATTTGCTGTAGAGGATAGAAAAGCTTTGAATGGTTTGAGAAGAATGTTAGATCTGGGGGCAGCAGATTTCAAAGGAACAGCTGATATTATTCCATCGATTAAAATTCTATAGTGGAAGTCACTTTGGGAGGGATGAAAAATGTGCAAGAATGAAATTCTGAAGACCCAAAGGACAACATTTACAATCAAGAGTAAAAAGTCTTAGATTATAGAACTGAAAGGCATGTGAGAAACTGTCCAGTCCAATTCCCTTCTTTTTCAGAGTGGAAAATTGAAATCTAGGTAGGTAGAGACTTACCCAAGGCCTCACAGGTAGGATTCTAAACTGGGTCCACTGACTCTAAAGCCAATCTTCTTTCTATTGTGTTATCTGTGGGCTAGATTTGAACTGTGCCATCCAGCTGTCTCTAAAGACCATTGAGTCAGTCATGAGAATCATTTGTAAAGCTTAGAGGTATTGACTAAGCAGAAAAAAAAAGACTCAGATGATCAGGACTGCTGTGTTCAAATATTTGAAGGGGTTAAGATTAGCGTGATTCTATTTGTCCTCAAACAGCAAACTGAGAACAGAGGATCGAAGTTGTAAAAAGATGTATTTTATGCTGAATTTCAGATAAAACTCCCTTATAGAACTATCATAAAATGGAATCGGATATTTTGGGACATAGTGTATTGCTTGTCCTTGGAGGATTTCAGCCAGAGGCAAGACAAACGCTTTCTATGTATGATTTAGTAGCAATTCCTTTGTGAATATGGATTGGACTAGATGTCTACTTGTGGTCCCTACAAACTCCAAAATATTCTAATTGTGAGAAGGATGGTAGTTTTTGGTCCAAATTCCTTGACCACATTCAAGACCTCCACCTCTAATCTGGCTAAGCTTACCATATCTTTTTAGCTTTTTCTCCCACAATTCTACATGATCTCTCTCTTCCACGCAAACTGGCCTATTCAATGTCCTACATCCTATGCATTCAGATTTTAGTGTCTTAGTTTGTGCTACTTTCTTTACCTGGAATATTCTTTCCTTTCTATCTGAATTTAATCCATCTATCTAGGCCCAACCCAAACCCATGTCTTCCATTCAAGCGAATTCTTGCATTCAATTCAATTCACCAAACATTTGGCTACCACCGACTATACGTAAAACCTTGTGTGCTTTATTGTGGTGCATAAAGAACATTCACGTGGAAGTCAGAAGAAGAGTACAAGTCTCTCTGAAGAACTTTACTGTCAATTGTAAGACATGGCTGACACTGGCACAGGACCACTCAGCAGTGCCCACATCTAAGCACTATGCTCTATGAGTAAAGCAGAATTGCACTAGCACAAAGGTATTGTGAGATGCATAAATCTAGAGACATCTCCATCCCAAATGTTCAAATGGACTATTTATGCTTATGGTAGAGCTTCTGAGCTCTTCTTAGACTAACCAGCCACAGATGAACACATTCTACCTTGACCCTAACATAGTGATGTCATTCGTCAAAGGATGTCAAAGGATGAACAACAGTGAAGTGTAAGATAGACAAAGTCCCAGCCCATACGAAATTTACCCTCCAGTGGAGTGAATAAGACATTTACCAAAAACAAAACAAAACAAAATACATTGCATATAATAAATCTGTAGATAATCTAAAAAGAACAAAACTGTCATGAGGAAGGTATTAAAGCAGTCTATGACTGTTTAGAGAAAGAAGAGAAAATATTTCTTTTTGGAAGGGATTGAAGGTTCATAGAGGGAGGTAGCATTTATTTCTTGAAGGATGGATAGGTTTCTGAAAGCTAGAGATGCAAACAGATGGCATTTCTGGTTGTGGGAACAGACATGGAGGTAGAAAAGTATAGGGGTATATTTGGAGGATAGATAAGTACCCCAGTATGACTGGAGTGTGGGAATGGGTGAAGAAGAAGAGGAGAAGATAAGATTGGAAAGAAAGGTGAAGGCCATATTCTTAAGGGACTTGAAGGATTTTAGGCAGCAGAATGGCATGATTGGAGCTGTGCCATAGGAAGTTAATATGATAGCGCATATAGGGTGGATTGGAAGCAGGGGGAGGGGAGGGTGAGGAGAGTTAGGAATACCAGTAAGAAAGCTATTGTAATTATTGAAGTTATCTAGTCCTTTCAGTCCATGGGACCACAGACTTCTCAGGCTGGAAAGACCTAGAAAAACCATGTAGTTTAAACTTTTATATTTTAAAAATGAGAAAGCTATGACTTAGGAGCCACTTGTGAAAGGTCATGCATCTATTAGTGGCAGAGGTGGGACTAGACTATAGGTCTCCTAACTCCAGGAATAATTGAAGTGCCTCTTTGTATCAATTATCTGATGCAATACATAGTGTTTGACAGTAGTGTGTGTGTGTGTGTGTGTGTGTGTGTGTGTGTGTGTGTGAGAGAGAGAGAGAGAGAGAGAGAGAGAGAGAGAGAGAGAGAGAGAGAGATTGGATATTATAAGTATTTGGTAGAATTGTCTCTCACACCTTTGCCCTTACCTGCAGCACCTGAGTTCCTTTGGATATAGATGATATCCAATGAAGAGTAGCTGGTCTGTTTTCTTTAATTGTGCTAGTATTACATTAATAGGAACTTTGATACTTGGGTCAGTAATTATGCTAAACTTAAAAGTATAAAGTGTAAACTTAAAAGTATAAAGTTCTAGTTGAAAGAATCACAGGATGTTAGAAATGGAAGGAACTTTAAAGAAATAATGCCCTAATTTTACAGAAGAGGAAACTGAGGCCCAGAATAGGGAAATCTCTTGCTCAAGTTCCCACATTCGGTTAGGGGAAGAGCAGGGGTTAGAATCCTGGGCCCCTTCTTTGTGCTTTTTAAAAAGATCACCTTAAAGTAGGTAGGAATTTAGGCCTCTATTCTGGGTGGTTGGCCTGGTCAACACAAATGAAAGATATCAGATAATTCTTTAAAATTCATCACAAAGCTCCAGACCTCTATTAGGTTGGTGACAGGCTCTCCTGACACACAACTGTCAGTGAATCCAAACCAGATCAACTTCAAATCCAAGCAACTAGACTTCGGCTAGTGCCTCGGCTCCAGACATGATCTCCTTCCCTAGAGAGTCTGGGGAATTCCCTTTGTTCCCTGTATGGGGGGGAAAAGAATAACGTCAAAACACCCTTTGCAATCTGAGAGTTGGGGGTGGGGATGGTAGGTTAAGGAGTGCAGAGGGGGAATCTGGGATTACATTTTTTACTTTAGCGTTTTTCAAAACAGTAGGGAATGCTTTGGGTATTTTTTTTCTTTTTCTCGGTCTAATTTCTGATATGGAAAGTGCAAGAAAAGAGGCAAAGAGTGGTTTTTTGGAAAGGTAATCTTGGTGGAAATTCTCACGACAAAAAGCGGTGAATTTAAGGTCTGAGGAGTGTGGAGATGACATAATGTGAAAACACCTGAAATATACAGTATGTAATATATGCGCTCTAAATCGGTGTAATAGAAAGCTGTCTTTGTGTCTGTGTCTGTCTTTTTTCTCTTTCTCATCTTTGAAGAAAGATAGGCAAAGAGAAAAGGGCTTATTTGTTTCGGTGGAGGGAAGGAACTGAACCGCCAGCCAAAGTGGCCAGGGAAAAGAGCTGAAGGCGGCGGGCATCCCTGGATTTTCCTCTCTCCTGATAAATAAATCACAGCTGCGGAAGACACGAAGTTATTTTTCCAGTTGACGGCGGGGAAGAGGTAGCCCTCCCCCTTCGGTCTCCGCGCTTGGGCGCAGGCGGATCGAGAGCAAGAGCAGCAGCAGCGGCAGGACCGCGGCGGCGCCGCCAGCAGCTCCGGTACCTGGGAGAGCGCCTGCCCCTCCAAGGCAGCTTCCCCGGGCGGCTCCAGCTGCGGCTCCAGAGGCGGCTGGCTCCGCCGCTGGGAGATGGGAGAGGAGGAGGGGCAGGGCGAGCTCTCCTCGCTGGGGGCCCTTTGGAGAGCCGCCGGTTTAGGCTGAGCCCTGCCCCCTTTCCCTTCCCGCCCTGGCGCTCCCGCCTCCCCAACCTCACCCCCCCAACCCAAGTCTGTGGCGCGTCTGAGTCTCGGACTGGGCTCTTTTAAAGAGAGGCGCAGCTTGGTGTAAAGTCCAGCTGCGCGAAAGGGGCGCATTGCTTGGGATTGGCTCAACTCTCCGACTCACCATGCGGGATCTGGCCATCGAGATTGGGGTCCGAGTACTCCTCTTTGGGGTCTTTGTGTAAGTACCTGGAAAACCGTGGTAGGGCATGGAGGGATGGACACAGGCTAGGTCTAGGGCTCAACTTTCTTCCCACCGTTACCAGCCCTGAACCCGGCGCGCCCCTTGGGGGTCCGCTTTCTATGCTTGGAGTGTGTAAAGGATTAATTAGAGTCGTGTTTACTCTGCTTTCTCAGGAGCCCTGGCTCCTGAGCTCCTGTGTGTGGGTATATGTATGTGTGTATGAGTGTGTGTGGTGGGATTGAAGGATGCGCGCGCTTAGGGGTAAACTGAGTCAGAACTAGAGCTTCGCCAGCCTTGTCCTGACTGGGGCTTTTCAAAGGAGACAGAGGGAGGTGCTCTACAGACACTGAAGAGAAAGAACGCGATGGTTGTATCTCCTGTTACCCCTGCTTCCACAAGACACTTGGAGATACCGGAACAACTCGGATTTTAGCGTACTTGGTTTCCGTCCTACTGCACTCTTACCCTGGGTGAGCAGGATCTGCAAAGGGGTATCGCAGCGAGAAGGCTTTTGTCTCGGAATGAAAGATTTGGTCTCCGTTGACATCCCTGGATGACTGATTTTAGAACAAAATTAAAAACATACACACACACACACACACACACACACACACACACACACACACACACACACGGAGATGGAATTAGTTCTCTACTAGAAGCTGACTGTATCTGCATCTCTGTGTCTGTGCTGGTACTGGGGTACTCTCTTTAAGCTGTGTTTCCAGAAAGCCCCTTGATGTAGGGTTTTGTTTTTCTTCTTCAGGGGGGTTTGGAGACATTTTTCAGCAAGGAAAACTGTTGCCAGTTAGGAAACAAATCCTTCATTGGTGTGGATGGCCACCAGTGCCTGTGGACTTTGAAGTCTGTGAAGTTCATGGGGGGATTCTTGTGTAGTGATCTAAGAGTAAGGGAGACTGGGCGGGGGTGGGGGCAATCAGCTGAAATCAAGGGGTGAGCTGAGTTTTTCTGGTGATCTTTGGCTCAGCTCAGTGCAGTGTCTGGGAAGTCTTTTGTAGGGAGAGGTCATACGTCTTCTGAGAATGACCTCCTTCGAGTTTTTTAAATTGTCCACCACAATCAGAGCCTTGATTGTGTCTGGCTATTGTAACCTCCTGATTTACCTAGGCTGCAGTGAGCTACTGAGTGCCTGGACTCTTCATCGATGAGCTCCCTCAGCAACTGTGTCATAGCAAAGCTGACCGATCTCAGATGAACAAGCACAGATTATGATACACCCCACCACCTCTGCTTGCTCTACCATTAGGCAACAAACCATCAAGTCAGCCTTCCTAGAACTGGATTTTTGCTTCCAGAAAATGCAGCCAAAGTAAAACTACCTCTTGCAGGTTTTTCTGTTGCCCCCGTGTTTTCCTCAACCTGTGGCTTACTTTATGCCTCTATTTTAAATGTATACTGTTAGAAAATGATCAGTTACAATTGAATGAACTTTCAGGATTTATTGTATTTCTAGTAGACTCACATCTCACATTCCCCTCCTCCTTTTGTTGCAAAACATCAAGAATATAACATCCAGAGGATTTTATCCCTTCTTTTAGGAAATTTCAAGTAATATCTTCCATTTAGTATGCACTGGTGTAGAAAGAGTCCTGCTCTTAAGTTCTTTCTTGGCCAGAGATGAAATTTATCCTGAATATTTATTTCCAGTATCCAGAGAGGGCAATGAACTCTCCCAAATGAAAGGAAATCCCTCCTCTTCCCCCTTCTTCAGTTCTAACACTAGTCTCATTCACTGACAGCAAGAAAAGAGAACTTTCCATCTGATCTTACTACATTTGCTAAATCTGAAGAAATGCTTTCTCCTCCTTCCTCCGCATCTTCCTCACTTAAAGAACAGAAATTAAAAGACTGTGATTTCATTTTAATAAAATAGAGGCTGTTAGCATTTTCTCTTTGCCTTGCTTAATTGGATTCTCTTTGAATGGAAAAAAAAATGGAACATTGGGTGATTTGGAAATTTATGTTGAATCCCTGGATGTCATTTGGATCAAACTAGCTTGAGTTTACTGCACCTTTGGCCATTTGGTTTGATCTGTTGGGAATTATGAATGATCAAATACTCCATGGGATACAGGGCTAAGTAAGCTGAAATTCCTTTTCCAAGTCTCCTTTCAGATTTCTCCCCTGATGTCGATATTGATCTTTTACAAAAATAAAAAAGTCTATAGATAGATTTACCACTTTGTCTATATTTGGATTTGTATGCCTCATGTTTCCTGTAAGATAGCAACATTGAAGTCATTCAGGCAACTAAAGTCTCTCTTCCAAACTTCTTCATTTTAATGGACATTGGACTCATTTTTCTGTTTAGAGGTGAAACACTGGACAAGATGTGCCATGGTATTGAAGATTTGTTGCTCTTGAATTTAATGGAATTTTGTAGTCATGTGACACTTGTGGCCCCTCACCTCCCCAAAAAGCCTCCTCTCCTTGGTGTTTGATACTGGATAGAAACAAATTGAGGAGTTTAGATCAATTTATCACAACTCACAAGGTTGTTCTGAGGATCAGCTGAGATAATATCTGTAAGATGCACAGTGCTTGGCACAAAGTAATCAAATAATCTTTATTAAGGACCCACTTTGTGCCAGCAACTGTGCTAAGTGGTAGGGATACAGAAAGAGGTAATAGATAGTTCCTGTCTTGAAATCCCCTTATAATTTACAACATGCAAAGGCATATATACAAAGCCAGCTATATATAGGAACAAAGTAAAAGATTTACACAGCAGGTGCTTAATAGATGCTTATTCCTCCCTTTGTATTACCCTCTTCAGCTTTAGGAGGCCTTATATTTGGCACAAGGACAGTGGTTAAATTCATGTGTGTGTTCATAAGTAACGGATTCATTTTTAAACATAGGTTCATAACTTGGGAATTGTAAGGAACCTTAGAGGTTACTGAGTTCATTTCTCTCATTTACGGATGAGGATATTGAGGCCCAGAGAGGGGAAATACCTTACATAGGGAGTATTAGAGCCAGCATTCACACCCAAGTCTTCTGACTGCATTCTTTCTACTATCTCAAGCTTGTTATCTCAGTATCCAAGGATGAGAATAAACAAGCTGATAGAATCTGATTCTGATGGGCTCAGTGTGTAAGCAATTAGGGACTACAGCTAGGTCCCAATTAGTACAAATAATGAGTTTCCTGAAGTAGGTCTATTATTTGAATTTGCACTACATACTTCCATTGGGCTGGAAGCAATCACCATATTTTACCTAATTATAACTCCAAATAGTATGAATTTGAATACACATGGCTACTTCATGGGATTCATTACTCACACTAATTGGGACCTGGTTGTATTGCTTCAGGGTTCACTGTCACATATAGAGTGATGCAGATGGATCCACTGAATTAGACCCATTAGAGCTCTTAGTCCATACCACTCTGCTGTAATATAGGGAGTCCTAACTCATGGGTAGGCAGCTCAGTGGCACAGTGGATAGAGTGACAGATATGAAGTCAAGAAGACTTATCTTCCTGAGTTCAAACCTGCCCTCAGACACTTATTACCTATGTGACCCTGGGCAAGTCACTTAACCCTTCTTGACTCAGTTTCCTCATCTGTAAAATGAGCTAGAAAAGGAAAAGGCAAGCTACCCCACTATCTCTGCCAAGAAAACCCCAAGTGGGGTCACAAAGTGTCGGACATGGCTGAAGCAACTGAACAACAATTTGAAAACTGTATATCCAAGAATAACCTTAACCTATATTTCCTCAAGCAGGTAAGACAAATTCCTGTAACTCTAAGGTTTTCGGAACACTTGTTGCTTCTCCTTTCCCTTTTGAAAACAGTCAGGATAGGCATTCTATCTCACAGGCTTGGAAAAGGGCTAGTTGCTCTCAGAGGGGTGTTCAAACCTAAGAACTGGTGATCTCTGAAGGATTTGGTGAGGTGAGTTTAGAGTAAAAAAGACCACTGGATTAAGACTCAGGAGATTAGGCTCAGCCTGAGCTCTATTGGCTCTACTAGGTGGATGATCCCAGACAAGTCCCTCCTAGTGTTTGGCCTTCAGTTTTCTTATCTCTCTCCAAAGAAGCTTATTTAGGGTGGATGACCTCTAAGATCCTTTCCGGGTCCTTTCTGGCTCTGAAGTACCCTGGTGGAAGAAATACTATATTAATCAGCACAGACCAAATACAAAAATAACATAACCTATAGCAAACTGGGCAACCAGAAAGTAATAATTTTTAATAGAATCTGACAGTTCTAGCCAGAGCATGGAAACTGTATTTCAATTTCAGTCCACTAATTATTGCCTTTGAATGACCAAGAACAGGGATGGCTGGAGAAAATGGAAGCAGGGTGGTACATTAATAATACTAAACAAGTGAAGAGTAAATATATGAATGAAAAAAAATAAATTCATTACATGATTACTATATATACAAATATCATGATGGTACCCACACTCAAGGAACATTTTATTATATGACAAAATATAGAGGGGAACGGTGGCCAGGGAAGGGTTATTTTGGTCTAGAAATTTGCCAAGATGGTGCATGGATTGACTTTTCCAGAATAGTAATGTGGATTTGATGATTCTTCCCAGAGCAGGGTAAACTCTTAGCAGTTAGGACTGTAGGGCCCCAGGATAAAGTTTGGAGTGCCCAGTAGACCTGGAGGGTAGAGTGGAGTAACATGACAAGATATTCCCTAGTGTGATCTTTATAACAACCCTTTGAATTGAGCAGTGCAGATGTTGTCCTTCCCATTTTACAGATCAGGAAATAAAGAGCTGAAGGGATTTGCTCAGTGTGTTTCCTCTTTGGCAGAGCTGTGTCTTGAACCTAAGGCTTCTGACTCCCAATTTGTGTCTCTCCATGAAATCATATGATTAAGCATGACCCTGATGACCTTTTTCTTCCTGAGACTTTCCAAAGCCAACCCTAGACTTTGTTCACTAAGCAGTCAGCTTATAGCAAAACAGCCTCGTGTTCTAATGAGCTAAGTCTACCAATCTTAATGATTGGAACAAAAACATCCACAACTCATTAGTAATCCCTGATCGAACCAATTATCCCCAGTTGTACTTTTAACTTTGAAACGCAGATGAGCATAACTCAGAATAGTATTTGGGAGTCAGCTTTACCCTGAGATCTAAATGTCAATGAACAGAAGCTGATTATGACCAAGATTTGCATTCTACAAAAGCAAATGAGATTTATGCCGACAACAGCTTCTGTGAATGGCTTTTTCTGATTCTTTTAGTAGCTAGTGGTGAAATCTACAGATTTGTTGGTTTAAATAGAAATGACAGTATCTCATTCCTGCAGAGAATAAACTAACACTTTTTTCCTGTTTGTGGCCTCTACCATCTTAGCAGATTCAAAGGAGTTTGGATTTTTAAGAGCAAGGAGAAGCCTTAGATTGTATTACTCCAAACAGCCCTTATTTTACATTTAAGGTGGTTGGTGTCCAGAAAAGTTCCTTACCCAAGGTAGGACAGGTAGTGAATGACAGAGTTTGGATGAAAACTCAAGTCCTTTGATTGCAAATCCACCTTTTTTTCATGGTACTATGCTGTCTCCTCTTCATCCATTCAAAAATCTCATTTATGTAATACTGACATAAAAAAATCATAGAAGACTAATAATGTGATTTACTGCAAAGGGAGCTGGGTGGACTTCTCTTAGAAGGCAGCTATAGAAGAGTAGTTAGCACTGAGTAGTTAGAGTAGTTAGTAGTTAGAGTAGTTAGTAGTTAGAGACTCACTGTGCTTCTTGCTCTATCTATAACTTACTGTGGAACCCTTGGGCAAGTTATCTCTAGGAATTTGTTTCTTCTTCTAAAATATGAGGAAATTGGCTTGAAAACCCCTAAGGTCCCTTCCAAACTTGACTTAGAGTTCATGGACAGAAGTTAGGTAAATGAAGATTTTTCTTATCACTTCTAGCGATATTGCCTACTTCTTCCTCTCCCCTCTCTTTTCCTTCCCCTCCCCAGAGAGCCATCCCTTATAATAAAATAAAGCAATAAAATAAATAAAAAATAAAAAAGACAATAAAATAAAAAAAATCAAATCAACAAAACTAATCAAAAAATTAACTGTGTTGGCAGTATATGCAGTATTCTCCCATCAAGGCAGTGATCTCTTCAAAGAAGGGTGGGAGATTTACTCCTTTCTTCTTTGAGGTAAGGTTGATTACTACAATTTCTTGCTTTTCACATCCAATTTGTGTTATTTTGGTTCTTTCCATTTACACTGTTGTAGTCATTGCCTGTATTTTTTTTTCCCAGGTTCTTCTTCCATTTGTATGAGTTCACACAAGTCTTCCCATGCTTCTCTGTCCCATTCCTTACAGTTTAGTAATATTACATTCTATTCATGTATCATAGTTGTTTAGACATTTTCCAATTCATGGGGTTCAATTTTTTCCAGGTCTTTGCTACTAAAAATATGCTGCTAGGAATATCTTGGCTTATATGCCTTTCTTTCTATCATTGAATTTCATAGGGATATAAAGTTAACAATGGGATATCTGGTTCTAAAAGTATTAATATATGAATCACTTTCTTAGCATTATTGCAAATTGTTTTCTACAATGTTTGGAACAATGCATAACTTTAATAATAATGAACTAGTGTATCTGTATTTATCCAGTCATATAATACTTGCACACATGAACTCTATCAGATAGCTTTCACAGCTATATCTAGGGGAAAATTTCTTATGGAAAGAAATGACTAAAAATATAAAACAGATCATTTTGATTGCTTAAAATTGAAAAGCTTATAAACCAAACCATGGCAAGTAGGAAAAAAAGGGAAGCTCTTGATGAGATAAGAGGGAATCTTTGAATTAAAACACCTCTGTAAGATATAAATAAATATAAATAAACCCAAGATTTATTGGGAACTAATACAAATGTATAAAACCAAGAGCTATTCTCCTATGAATAAGTGGTTAAGAAACAAGAGTAAATCATTCTAAAAAAAAGAATTTCAAAGTATAAACAGTCATTTGAAAAAATGTGTCAAATCATTAATAATATTATATGTGCAAATCAAATCATCTAATAACCAGAAAATTGGCAAAGATGACACAATTTGGGAATTATCAATTTTAGAGTCATGTAAATACAGGCGTACTTAGTATACTATTATGGGATCTATGTATTAGTCCTACTATTAGGGAAAGCAATTAGCAATAATACTAAAAAGTGATTCAAACATCCATGCTCTAGGAATCAGTTATAATATGTGTGTGTGTATGTACACACATCATATGTACCAGTTATATACTTGGTGTGCCACTTTTAAAATTTATTCAGGTCATAATTCTGTTTTGAGCTTAGTGTGATAGATAGTATACAAAGTTGATCTAAACCAAAATTCTACCCATCTGTTTTCCAATTTTTCTTTTCTCTTCAAATAGGGAATTCATATCATAGTGATACATATTCTCAAGTTTATTAAGCATTTAGTTTTTTGGTTCATTTGAGAAATGGAGAATTTTCTTTTTTTAACATTTTTATTTAAAGTTTTGAGTTCCAAATTCTGTTCCTCTCTCCCTCTCTCCCTTCCCTCCTCTCTCCTCGAGGCACTAAGCAACCAGATATAGGTTATACACATGCAATTAGGTAAACCATTTCCATAATAGTGATTTTGTACAAGAAGACTAGAATAAAATAAAAAAATGAAAGAAAGTTAAAAATAGCATGTTTCAGTCTGTATTCAATTAATTTTAATTCTTTCTCTGGAGGCAGATAGTATGCCTCATCATTAATCCTTTGAGATTGTCTTGGATCATTGTTTTGCTGAGAATAGCTAAGTCATTCACAATTCTTCATCCAACACTGTTGCTGCTACTGTGTAAAACATTCTATTGAATGTTCACTTCACTATGCATCAGTTCAAACCTTTCCAGGTTTTTCTAAAATCATCCTGCTTGTCATTTCTTATAGCATGATAATATTCCATTACAATCATATGCTACAGCTTGTTTAGTCGTTCCCCAATTCATGGGCATCCCTTTGATTTCCAATTATTAGCCACCACAAAAAGAGTTGCTATATATATTTTTATGCAAATAAGTCCTTTTCCCTTTTGTTGGATGTCTTTGGGGTATAGACCTAGCAGTGGTATTGTTGTATCAAAGGGTATGCATGGTTTTATAGCCCTTTGGGTATAGTTGAAATGGAGATTTTTTTCAGTCAGCACTTAATTTTTATCTGCATCTGTCTATCTATCTATGTACTATCTATCTATCCATCCATCTATCCCAGATTTCTTTTTGGTATATAAATATCAGACTTGCCTTCTTCATTTTAATTCCCCCAAAATAATTTTTCTAGTTATAAAGAGAAAAAGTGTGTCCTTTAAGTACAGACCTATCTCTTTAATATATTGAAATTATTTAATGGAATTCAAACACTGAAATGTATTCATTCTGGCATATCTCACTAAAAGTGAGATCTGGAAATATTGGAAATGAAGTAAGAAAATCAATGGGAATTTCTTTATATAACAAGATTATTCATTTTGCAAAAAAAGACTTTAAAATTCCCATAGTCAGCTCATATTTCAGAAATGATAATTATATATTCAATATTTTATTAACAAATCACTTGTGGGAAGAAGATACAATATACTTTTTAAGTCAAAGTATCACAATCCCATACAAGGGACTTCCTGTCTGATATTGTATTGAGGTATTAGTTCTTATTAGACAGGAGATGTCCTGTCCTCCTCACCCCCTGCCCTGGAACTGGCATTTTCATCATTGGTGACCAAAGACCAAACCATCAAAACTTCTATCCTTTGGCATTGGTCATCCTCTCTCATTGGGTTACTGTTCCTGAGAATAAGGTCAGGCCCCTCTTCCTGTGCCAAGAATAGGGAATAACAAAGCATTGTTGTGGTAGCCATAAAATATTAAAAGATTCAGGGAAAGACCCACCATATTTGATGAATTATCTATAGAAGATGTGTGGGTCAAAGATTGAACAGGATGAGAAGGCATGGATAGGTTGCAAGTAATAATAGTGGAGCGAATGCCCACAGTGGTATGGATCATGTATCTATAGAAGTAGGGATAAGGATAGGAATAGGAATTGGACTTGTGATTTCATTTATTTAGGGGACTCCCAGGTGAGGAAATTCCCTCTACTAATGCAGGTCAGCACTTTATCCTCAGTTTATGATCCTAGAATACTTCCTAGAGCACTGAGAGGTTAAATGAATTGCCCAAGGTCACACAATTAGTATGTGTCAGAAGTGAGACTCAAGGCCAGGAGGCCTTTCTGTATTCAAGGCTAACTCCCTATTCACCGAGCTATACTACCTTTCAATCTATAGCAGTATTAGTTAATTATCAATATCAACTTTTTATTGTCATTTTCAAACATTAACCTACTGAAATAACTCTAAAATATCTTTAGAAAATTTCCTTGTATAAGTAGCCTCCAATTATATATATATATATATATATATACATACATATGTATATATATATATATATATATATATATATATGTTTGTTGAATGAATAATGTCTTTTTAAAACTCTTAATCCTTTGTTTTTGTTCAGTTATGTGCAATTGACTCTCCATGATCCCATGTGGGATTTTCTTGGCAAAGGTATAGCCCTCTTAGCTCTTTTTACAGATGAGGAAACTGAGGTAAATTGTATTAAGTGATTTGCCCAGGTTCATACAGCTAGTAAGTGTCTAGGGCCAGATTTGAACTCATGAAAATTAATCTTCCTGACTCCAGGCCTTGGAGCTCTATCCACTGGACCACTTAGCTGCCTCACTGAATGGCAAAAATACATTTGATATATAAATGGAATGGAATATAACTAAAAAACTTTGAAGAAGAATACAGAGAAGCATGGGAAAACTTACGTGAATTCAAGTAAATTGAAGTAAGAAGAATCAGAAAAATATAAGCAAAGACTACAGCAATGTAAATGTAAAGAACAGTAAGTTAGGAAATTATAGTAATCAACCTTGGCCCCAAATAAGAAAGGAGATAATGCATTTCCCTCCTTTATTTGAAGAACACTGCATATACACACACATGCACACATACATATATATATGTCTGCATATCTACATATCTGTGTGCATATATTTATGTATATGTGCATATATAGATGTACATGCACACACACACACACACACACATATACATATATATATATATATATATATATATATATATATATATATATGCACACACCATGTGTACCAATTATATATTTGGTGTGAGACTTCTAATAGGGCACATATCTTAATTCCTAAACATACAGAATATACTAGGCACATTTCACTGGTGGATATATTTATTCTTTTGAGTTCTTTCAGTCAATGACCTTAGGTGGATGCTAGAGCAGATGTGTGTTTGTGTGTGTGTGTTTGGATCTGTTTTTCTTTTGCTCTGGAAGCTTTTTGCTTATTATTTGATTAATGAAACATCTTCCTCTTTTGAAACACTATTTGCCTTTGTAAAAAGAGTTGTCTATACTGAGAATTCCAAGAATTGGTGTTTCCTTATAATACATAAGAGAAACAACCAGTCTCATAACTTGTAGATGTAGTTATCTCAACTTATCATAAAGATTATCATAAATGATCCACATAGGACTCACAAAAATTTGGAAACTGTTTTCTGGATTTTGTTTGTTTCTACGAAAGATTCTTTAACTAATAAAAAAAATGTAGTCTTAGAAACTCTGCTTCTTTTGCAACAAACTGCTATTCCAGTTCATGGATGAGTTACATGCCAGTCTGTCACTGATTTATAGAAAGGAAGCTGTTTTTGAGGATGAGGCTGATACCTATCAATAAATGTTGATGGAAATCCCCATTGTGCAGATTGAAATTAAACAACTTGACAAGTCAAGGTGATGTTATCAGATGTCCTCTATTGAGTAGGAAAAAAAACATAGAGGAGTTCAAATGATTAAGTGTGGACTAAGGGATAATTTAATAGTCTTCAGATATATGAGGACTAGTCACATGGAAGATGATGGTGATTAGCTCATTTCCATCTTCGCTGAGTATAAAAAACAAAGAAAATTGGCTATAGCAGCAGCTGGAAATGGATTTCAGTTACAAAAAGAAGCACTTCTTGATAAGAGGAGTTGTTAATCGCTGTGAGATGTTTCTTTGTCCTCCTGAGTCTGTACATTGGTAGTATTAGTTCCTATTGGTCTAGATAGAGTCCTGTGAAAAGTAAAGATGGATGTAAATTTCATCATTCAACAAAGCTAGTATCAGCCATAATGCTAACAATGACTATATTTATAGTATACTTTAAGGTTTAGAATATTCTAAGGATTTTTGTGGGGGGAGGTGGAATTTTCCATGTGGTTTTCCTTTTATCAATAGATTTTGAAGTTTCTTTACAACTTGTTAGGTAGTGTATGAGAGGTGTTATAACCAAAAATTCCCTCCCCCTTCCAGTCAATCTCATGGTGATTCTCTACAAATTAAGAGGGGCAGAGCTTTGACCAAGAGACACACAACATCAGACAGAAATTGGGATTGAGATACTTTGATTTACAAAGCATATTATATCTTTCCCCTTCAAGTCATTTGTTAATAAAATGTTGAATATATAATTATCATTTTTTGATGGGACTTTGACTCACGAAAGACCATCAAAAGATTATCTCAAAGAATGAAAAATTTGAGTTAGACGGTGGTTGAACTGGAAAGGACATCAGGTCATCATTTTTGAACCCCCTCATTTTATAGATGAGGGATCTCAGTCTTTGAGAGATCAAGTAGCTTGCTTAATATTATGTAGCTAATTACTGGTGGAGCCAAGTCTCAAACCAAGATCTTCTGACTTCCAGTGACTTTCCCTCCTATGTCCTAGTGCCTCAACCATGAAAGAAGGGAAGTAGAATTTGTACATAATTGTCTGCTCAATTTTTTTCCCCAGCAACTTAAACCTGCTTTTTGGAAGCTGATACAGAAACTCACCACGTTTAGTGCCTCACACTACAAGTTTTCACTCTGTGATTGCCCAAAGGGACTCCTTTGACGGGGTTTTCATCTCCATTCTGATTTGTTCTCTCCTAATGGCCCTGAACATTAGAGAGAAACCATTTAAAGTCTGTTCCAATAGCCTGTGGGCATGGAGTGAAAGCTGGTTTATGATTCCAAAGTAGAAATAGTGTTATTGGTTGTAAATCCAGGGATCTGAAGAACATTTGAAAGGGATAGTGGTTTTCGCCTTGAATCTAGGACTTCCTCAAATACCTGCAACATGAACCAAAAAAATTCAGTGAACAAGAAGGATAGCTCTTTGCTTTTGTGGACCCCCAGGCTTCTCAGGGGCAACTTTAATGGTAGCCAAATCAGGAAGCAGTACCTGAATTCTGAGGATGCGGTAACAGTTAATCAGCTATGTCAGTGTTACTTCAGAAGCAAGGGCTAGCTAGCTTCTTTGCTTTGCTAGCTTAGGGCTATTATGGCAGTTAAAGGTATTGTCTGAATTCATAAAACTCTCAGGGCTCCAGTAATGTCCTTACCATGCAGGTCTGTGCCTACTGATCGTTCCATCCTGTTGGGGGAGACAGCAGGAAGAGAGGAGGTGTAATAAGTCAGTAGAGTTTACTCGGACAACTATTTTCCATTCAGAAAGCTATATATATATTCAAATGAACATATATATTCCAGTCTTATTTCGGTATAGAGGTTTGTTTCAAATTAGGTCTCCAGAAGGATTTTTTCCTGATAGCCTCAAAAGTATAGCCATATGCTAACCATGAATTAAAGTAGATCTTTTATATTTCAAATGCTATATCCTCCCTTTTAATTTTGAGTAGGTTTTGCTAGAAGACAATATTTCACAAAAGGACAAGGAGTTGGAGGAAGCATTAAGTGGAATTGGATAATTTTTTACCTATTTTTGTGTCTTGGTTTTCCAGCAGAAACTTGTATACACACACACACACACACACACAAGGAGGGGCAATTGTATCATATTAATTTATTCATTCATTTATATTTTTTTCTGTACTAGAAAATACAATATTCTCCATAAAAGGGTCACTTCAATCCCTCATCATAGTTTCTTGAAGGCAATTTATGATGGAAAAATTTAGGCTATGGACTCTGTAATAGACTATAACTCCTTTCCAAATATAACATAGATATTTGTGGGGAGAAACTTACCATCACAGTTGGACATTGAGTAATAAATTCTTTGGCCGTAGTGACCCATGAAATGGAGAATATTTCTTTCAAAATATCGCCAGTCTTGTTATTCTTTTATTCCTGTAGTGACAGTAGCAGATTGGCATGAGAATCATACCATTTAGAATGTGAATTTTGCTGTTGACCCTCTAAACGTGAGAGTTTTACTCACTGCCCAATGAGTTATACTACTGCAAAAATGGAATCTCATAAATATTGATATTATTTCTATAAATAAAAGTAGAAGCCAAATAATTTGCAGTAAAATAGAAAGATAACTTGTAGATTATCCTTAGAGAGAAAGTGTTGGTGAATTTATTTTCCTCCTATAGCTGAAGACGTCAAGAAGCATCATTTCAAAGAGAATTTCAGTGAAAATCTTGTCACTCTCCTAATGTAAGTCAACATATACTCTCATACAAGGTAACTTTCATACAAAAGTGGGCATTAGGAAGGAGAGTGAAAAATAAGATGGAACATAAATGTTTTGTATTAAGAAATAATCAGATAACAAGCATTTATTAGGTACTTGCTATGTGTCAGACATTGTGGTAGGTGTATATGCAAATGAAATTATCCTTTGCCTTGAAGGGTTGTTGATAACTCAGAAGCATCTTGCCTGTATATCACAAATGCTTTTCTTTAACTAGAATTTCAATGTATTGAAAAGAGAGAACACTGAACATCACAAAAATGAAATTGCCTCTAAATGGGATATGACTGATTAACTATATAGTAGTCACTTCAGAATCTGTTCCCTGTAAAATTAGATCAGGCACTAGTTAGAGAGTAAAGGTCAAAATTAACAGCAAATTAGGAAAGGGAGGAATGAAGTGACAGTGACTGAAGCTACAACAGCTTTATGCAAACCAATTTAAACAAGCTATTGACTGAAAAATAAATGGCTAAAAGGAAAGTTGTTTTTTTTTTTTTTACCATTTCTTAAAGAAGTTTCACTCGTTTATAACAATAGAGACAACAAAATACCCAGAAACCAATACAGCTAGCAAATACTTGATTTCTTTGCTGAGTGGAGGTAGATGGCAACCAAGTCCAAGATCACTTTTAAAAACCTACAAGAGGAGAATGGTTATAAGTAATATCACTTCATAAAACAGTGAGAGGTGGTTGAAGGATTAATATAATTGCTTTTAGAAAGTTTTTTGTGAGAACCAATTAAGTGATAGCACTCTAAGAGCTTTTAAAGATGAAGCTGTGAGAACAGCAAAAAGATGAATGGGAGAAGATTTGAAGATGTTTCACTGACAAGCTATTTTCTCTATTAGTGACAATGAAATTTACACATTTGGATTCCAACAATGCAATTATTGATGTGCTTTCTTGAGGAGGTGAAAATGTCACTACAGGAGAAATAAAAGCATAAAGGAGGGGAAACAGGATGGAGGAAAAGACACAGATAGTAATCATAACTGTGAATGTGAATGGGATGAACTCTCCCATAAAACAGAGGAAGATAGCAGAATGGATTAAAAACCATACTCCAACAATATGTTGTTTAC
>CM053769.1:533254583-533264946 GCA_028658325.1 Potorous gilbertii | reverse complement strand
TGATAGGGGAAATTAGAATGCTCAGTGTACTGGGGTGGGGAGAGGGGACAAATGGGGAGAAAATTTTGGAACCCAAAATTTTGTGAAAATGAATGTAAAAAGTTAAATAAATAAATTTATATTTAAAAAAAAGAAAAGAAAATGGCACTTCAGAATCCAAAACAGAAAGAACAACTGGGCCAAAGTTTACATAGATGATATCTGCCATTGATGTGATATAATTTTACAGTTATAGAGAGGATAATTCTTAGAATATCTGAAAGAGAATAAAGAAGCTAATAAATGGGGGAAACTGTGTAAGATTGGTCTTGAAATACGACAAATGGGAGAATATCAACTACCTCACTCATTTGCCTACTTTTTGTTTCTGCAAATTCTTTATGAGAATTGTCTATATGTGTACTGAAAGTATGTGTGATAAAAATATAAGAAGGGAGTAACCAGACCTTAACAAATATTCTATGGTAAGCCATTAACAAGCCTCTGATTATTAATGCACACATTAAATTTCAAAATAAAGAGATAAATCCACTACAAAGACTTTCCATGATCACAGAGGATGTCCAGTGCAGAGTCCATATTTTGTTCTGAGTTGATAATGTGGATTTTATCAAGCCTTGGTATTCATAGGGTCTCCAGAATAAAATTCACAACCATTAAAAAAAAGTTCAACCTAACAAACACACAAGGGAAAAAAGAAGTGATTGAAGAATACATAATTCTTGTACTAAGATATGTATTTGGATGGAGTTTTTTTATCCTCCAACTGTTTCTCACTGTCTTATGAAGTGATTCTATTTATTGTCTGCCACCATTGCTCATCGAGCTAGCCCACTACCACGTGGACCTTGGACAGACTTTGCATATGAATAATGAAGTAGACCAGGTATTGAATAGGGGGATGAAAGTGGACAAAATCACATTTAGGGAATTAACCACTCTTTGGGAATCCCTTGTGAAAAAAAAATCTTTTTATTCTTTTAATGATGTTTGTGATTACATATCATAAAATGTTATAGTCCCTGAAGATTTAACATTGGAGGTCACTAAAAGAAAAATGTAATGTGAATATGCTACAACATATTGTAATAGTAACTTCTCCAAAAGAAGAGGTATAAAAGATATGCTAGGGAAAAAATAATTGAAAAATGAATTAGGGTATTTGTGTAACGAGAGTTAGAAAGAGCATATGACTTATTCCTGTGCTGTACTGATCCCTACAAGGTATTAGAACCCTATTGTAAGTCCTCAGAAAGTCAAATGGGTGCCCCACACAGAATTTTTGAAAGATCACAGACGACAATCACATGGGATGAGAAGGTGTGAATGCAATGCATTTTGTAACTTTGGAAGAAGTACACATTTTGATGAGATTGCAGATTCATTGAAGTGTCTCTGTACAAGAGGGATGACAATAGAACCAGCACATGAGGTGCTATATGGGGAAGTAGAAATATCATTCAGAAGAATGAATTCAGGAAAATCTATTTGATCTGACCAAAAATTTATGTTGTGGTGAAAGAATTTTGAGATAACAAAGAACTTATATTTAAGAAATTTCAAAAATTAGAAGATTTCAGAACAGTGGAAAAATTTCACTTACAGTGTTAATAGCTACATACACAAATGCACACATGTGTGTGTACATACATGTGCATGTATCCAAAAACACATAGCAACTGCTGGGCTTAGGACTATTTTATCATCTCTCTGATATCTTTGAGACTAGTCTACACAGATATTGGGTATATCCTTGGTGGAAAATATAGATAGAAAACAAGTTGGTGTTTGCAGATGGTTTTCTAGACCAGACTTCATCTTTAGAGGTATAGAGAGTATATGATGCTACTGTCAATTTATTGATTACAAAACAGAAGTTGATTTGAGTAACAGCATATAGTTTTAAAAGTTTTCATCTATAACCAAGGTTGTATTGGTAAAAAGAAAAAGGGGGGAATGTATTCATGACTTATTGTGGAGGTGAAAGGAGGAATGACCTAGATGTGAGAGAAAAGAGAGAAAAAAGAATCAAAGATAACACAAAGTTTTTTAACATAGAATTACTGAGATCTGCATTTGCACAATTGTTTCATGTATGATGCATCTGTTCCCTCACTGTTTCCTGGAAAACATTTCTCTATTTTTTAAAGAATGATTAAACTTTAAAAGTAACAATGAATAGCATAGTACTTTGCTCCAAAATGCGTGAGTCCCTTAAGACCAACTGAACAAAGAAAACCAGTGCTACCATCTGTTTCTGACCTTAATATAATCGATTAACTTTTGAAAAGGCCATTTTCCTAAAATTTTAATTCATCCAATGAATCCAGCCCTATTTTCATTTCCTATAGTATTTGGATAGGTCAAGCAACTGACATGCACTATTCAACAATTGTGTAAGTGATAATACTGATGGCTTCTTGGATATATAGGTGATAAAATGGGTAGAGTATTATACTTGGATTTAGGACAATCTGAATCCAAATCCATCCTTAGACAATTACTAGCTGTGTGACCTAAGCAAGTTATATAACTTCTGTCCACTTCAGTTTCCTTATTTGTAAAATGTAAATAATATGAGCACCTCCTTTCTAAGGTTGTTAGGAGGCTAGAATGAGATAATATGCAATATAATATATTGAAATTGTGCAATAGTGATTATCAACTACAAGTGATGTGCAAACCTTAAAGCACTATATAAACGCTTGCTATTATTATTAATAAGATATTCCTGATACATATATTAATATCATAAAACTTTCTTTGATACATGTGGCTCCTGAGATAAGTCTGTTTAATAATCTTCTAGTTATCAATATTAGGAGAGACATTAAACAGGGAGACCCACGCTCACCAACGATACTTACCAGTGTTATGGTGGATGTCTTAAATATAGCAAGAGTGCTGAGATAACATGGGAACTTCTGAATGGTCCCCAGTGACTAGGGTTGTGCCAAAGATTATTGGTGACTAGTAGTGGGGAAGTGAGAAAGATGGGCTATTGTTGAAGAGTCTTCCCTTTTTATACTCTATAAGAGTAAGAAATTTTCCATTCTGCATTGCTGTAATTCCAAGGGAAAAAATACTGGGAGAGTCCTCAGGCAAAAAGATGCAGTTTGGAAGATAGAAAGAGGTTTCACTTCAATAGCCTGGTCCCCTGCTGACTCTCAATTTCCAATCATATTTGGTGCAGCTCGACTATAGTCACTTAATATTATTAGCTCTGTGATCCTGGGCAAGTCACTTAACTCTGTTTGCCTCAATTTCCTCATCTGTGAAATGAGCTGGAGAAGGAAGTGACAAACTATTCCAGTGTCTTTGCCAAGAAAATCCAAAAATCCAGTACCAAAAATTACTGAACAATAACTAGTCATTGAGAACCAGTTAGGCATTCCCTTGTCCTCTGAGGCAGATCAACAACTGCTCTGTAACTTATAGTCTTAGAGAATTACCTGGGACATGGAGATAGTAGATGACTTGTCCATGGTCCCATATCTAGTATGTGTCAGGGGTAAGAGTTGAACCTTGGTCTTTCTTGCATCAAGCTTAATATGTTTATTAGCTGTGCCAGACTACCTTTCAATGACATCCATCAAAGTAATGAAACAGAAGTTGATAATGTGTTGATGGTTTGTAATTTTTTGTTAGACCTCACTCTAATTGGAAAAGTCATTACATGTCCGAAGATGTGCTTCTCAAATGTTTTGTTCTTAGAACCCCTTTACATTCTTCTACTGATGTTTACAATATTAAATGTGATACATTTGAAAAATGTATTACTAATTCATTAAAATAACAATATATTCACTATATTAACAGAAATAATACATTTTGATGAACATTAATATATTTTCTAAAACAAAAATTTATGAAAACAAAGGCATTGTTTTAGATATTTTTGCAAATATTAATATCTAGCTTAATCAAGACTATTGGATTCTTCTATCTGCCTTTACACTTACTCTCTTGTGATATGTTGTTTTAGTTGAAGTATATGAAGAAAATCTGATCTCACATAGTTATGAAGTTGGAAAAGGGAAGCATATTTTAATAGACAAGTAATGCCTTCCATTTAAAATTTAGTAGACAAATATTTTTATAATTATGAGGGACATCTTGAAAGGTTTTTAGGGATTCCCAGTGGTCTGTGGAGAGTACGTTGAGAACCACTGGGTTAGAGGAAGCTTTCCCTCTCTCCGCAACCATGAAATATCTATGGCACTCTCCATCCATGGTACCTGAAAACCTGAGAAACAATGTTGCATTATGGGAAGAGTACTGGCCTGTGCTCAAGACCTGATACATTCACTAACTTGAGACCTTGCACATGTTATATTAGCCATGAAGTGGAGATCACTTAGATTTGGCTTCATACTTCAGTCAGGATTATTGTGGGAGTCGTTTGAAAGAATGTACACAAAGTACTGCAATCTGTGTGGCACCCTATGAAAAGGAACTATTATTGTCCCTGTAATGAGATCTAGATGAGTAAATGCTGATTTGGATGGAGACGCTTTGGGAAACGTCTATCTAGAGCATGGATATTCATAGTGTTTATGATGCATGAGTGGAGTTGTAGCAAGTTCTTGAGGACATGGGAATCTCCCAAAAGAGAAATATATTGAGAGAAGGTGCATGGGATCCCCAAGGCCCAGTTTGCTTGGGGAATAACTCTACTTTTCCATCTGAATATATTAATATTGGTACCCTATCCTGGGACCATGCACTTTTAATAATTTTTCCATTCACACCATCACTCAGGTTCCATTTTGACTAATATTTATATCACCTAACTGTTGTCTGACCTCTTTCCATTTAATACCCAATTCTTACTTTCCCCATAGAGCCAGAGTGATATAGTACTTAGAGTACTTCTGGCCTTGGAACTAAGACCACTTGAGTTTAAATCCTACTTCTGATATGCACTTGACTGTAGGATCCTGGGCAAGTGACTCAACTTCTCAAAGCTCTAGAAAACTCTTTGGTTCAAAATTGTCATGAAGGTTCTAATCTGCCTTGAGAGAAGGAATTTCTCAGTGGGAGTTCCTTGCACTTTGCACCCATCAAATCACGGATCCAGGTACCAGTCCTATTTCTTCCTCTAGCTTTCATGTTAACACACACACATGTACACACATATACATGAATGTACTGTATACAATACCCACACAACCATTTTTTTCTGTCCTTTTCTACCAGCTACCTTCTCACTTTGACTTCAGCTTACTCAAGGAGAGCTAGTTACTGGGTCAGAAGCATCATCTATCTCCATTTCACTCAAAGCTCTTTGTCCCTGAAACATAATCACATTTCCACTTTTCTAACAAATGGAATCCTCTCCCTGAATGGCAGTAGCCATTGTTTGGAAACAGTGTCTGCTACAGCCAACATAAGAGGCATCAGGAGCCCCAGACAGAGCTTGATTAATTATCACTGTATTTTATGCCCAAAACGTGACTCATGGTTTTCATTTTCCTCTCAAGAAACTCAGCTGCCTGCTTGAATTAGTCTACTGGAACGATGTTTTAGGAAATCTTTCTGCTGCTGTGTCAGCACTTAGAATTATAGCCTGAGATTTGTACTTCTCTTTCTTTATGGAGACTCTCAAGATATGTCAAAGAATTCTGGACTAAAATTTAATTATTTCCAAATACAAAGAATGTGGTAGAATTTGCTCTGAAAAAAAATGTTTCCATTATCAATTTTCATTTGCTTGTTTCTAAAACATTTGAGATAGCAACTTATTTTTACATTTTACTGGCTGTGTTGAGAATACAGGTCCCAAGAGCTTTCCTTGAGAGGAAGGATCAGAGTGGACTCCATTTTGAAGGGTTATCAAATTGGTGAATCCAATTTCACCTTCCTGCGGGTGCTCAATGAAAGATTGCCAAGAACCTCCTAATTACCAAATCCAAAGGCCTTTTTCCTGTCCTTATCCTTTTTGACCTTTTTACAACATTTGGTAAAGCTGATAATCCTCTCAGGCCTGGACTGTTGCAATAGGCTGCTGGTGACTTTGCAGCAGCAAATATCTCCATTTTCCATTTGGCTGCCAAAATGATTTTCCAAAAGCTCGGGTCCAGCCATGTCACTACCCTTAACTCAATTAATTCCAGTGGCTCCCTAATCTTCTATTTTTCATTCAAAAGTCTTCATAACTCTCCCCCCAACCTTCCCATCTTCTTCCACCTCTCCATGTACTCTCTATCTAGTGACAGTGACGTCCTTGCTGTTCCAGGAACAAGACACTCCACCCCTTGACTTTGGACATTTTTTTTCCCCTGTCCCCCATGCCTGAAATGCTTTTTCTCCTCACCTCTGCATCCCAGCTTCCATGGCTTCCTTTGCATCTCAGCTAGAATCCTACTTCTTGTGGAAGTCTTCCCCAAAGTCCTCTTAATTTTAGTGCATTCCCTTTTATTATTTCTTATTTATCTATTCGTTTGCTTGTTATCTCCCCCATTAGATTGTGAGTTCCTCAAGGGTAGGGCCTGACGTCTTTCTTTGTATCCTTAGCATTTACCTAGTGGCACATAGTAGGTTCTTAATAAATGCTTATTGACTGATATTTTCTTATTATAACAACAGAAATCTCATCTTCCTGGTTTGCCCTCTACCTTTCTAATTGCTTATTTTTATTTCTCCTTGCTTTCCCTATTCTCTCCTTGACTTCTTATTGTGGAAGGGGGGAAGGGGCAAATGTTACACAGATTTCTTCTTTCAGTTCCTTTTCTCTCTACATTTCCTTCCTTGGCAATTTTATGCATTCAAAGAGCTTCATTTTGTCATTCTTTGCAGATGACTCAGATTCTTATCTCCAACCCTAACCTTTCTTCCAGGATCCAGATTTTCATGTTTTGTATCCTACAGGACATCTCTACTCAGATGTGAGCCTGGAACCTCACACTTTTATTTCCCAAGTGGCCAATTATCTTCTCCCAAAATCTATATTCTTGTACGCTTGCCTCATTTTTTCTGTTATATTTATTTGAGCAGGTGTCATATCCCTGGGCAGACTCCAAACTTTATGAAGACAGAGACCAGCTCTTATGTACGTTTCTGTCCCCACTTTTGTGTCCAGTTCATAACTAAGTACTATACACATCCTATGCAATTAAAATGAATTGAATTGAGTAAGGCATTATGTACAAACCAGTGTTAGAAGTCACAAAGCGTAAATTAATTACTGGAGTTGTTGAGCCAAAAGCCATGTAGGTGACTGAGATTTCAGGTCATCTTTCTCTCAATAGAGATGATGCGACCTGGTGATGCAAGAGGACTGGGCTTGGAGTCAGTAGTACCTGGATTTGAATCTCACCTCTGATATTTCCTAGCTGTGTGACCTTAAGTAAGTCATTTGACCTTTCTGAACCCCAGGTTCCTTATTTGTAAAATGAGTATAACAGCATCTTGATCATAGGGTTATTGTGAGACACAAATGAAATAATTTGTGTAAAATGCTTTGTAAACTTTAAGGTGCTTTATGTGTGGGAATTGTTATTAGGAAGGGGAGAGTGCTTCCATATGAAGAAAAAATTATGTTAGCAAAGATTGGAAACAGAAGGGGGAAAGATGATCATAGAAGAAAATGACTAGGGCAGCCTGACCCAACATGTAATGTGAATGATGACGTAGAATGCACAAGTTGGGGTCATGCTGTAGATATTGCTGAATGCCAAACTAAGATAGTTGTTTTATCCTACAGGCAGTAGGGAGCCACTGAAGGTTCCTGAGCAGGAAAGTAATGTGGTTTGGCTTGTACATCCAGAAGAATGCTTTGGCAACTCTGTGAAGGATTGTTTGAGAATGAATAGAATGAGAAATAGGGAGATCTTTTAGAGGGCTGTTATGATAATCTAGGCAAGCTATGGTGGGTCCTGAAGTAAATTGGTGGCAATGGATGTTGAAATGAATAGATAGATTTTCTGGCAAAGCAGGATATAATTTAAGAATGGCAGAAAGATAAAACACAAGGGTCTGATGATCCCAGATTGACTGTGTTTTGTTTTCTTTTGGCTTTTTTGGGGGCATAATTCCATTTGTTCCACCTAGCTTTCTGTCAAGTAGATGAAGATGAAACATAATTATGAGTGAGGCCATGGTATTTCACTGTCCATAATGCATTAATTTAACCCAAGGTACAATTCTGCCTTTCTCTCATTCATAGTTAACAAATGAAACCAAAAAGTTACAAAGATTATATTGATAGAGAACTCTGTAATGGAAATACAGACATTCCTTCCCCCTCAAACCATAGCCTGCTTACTTTCATTCTCCTCTTTTCTTGCCCCAGGTATCTGATTCCGAACATTCACAGTGTTCCACCATTCCAAGCTACCCTTAAAGTCCTGAAGGGGTCCTAGAAACCCCCCCCCCCAAAAGAGCAGGATTGCTTTTGCAAATCTTATTTAGGCCAAATGAGTGCTTCTGACAAGGAGCGTGGAATGGTTTGTGTGCAGGCTTCCTGTATATTTCCAAGCCATTTCATTCTGGAAAATAGCCAGGAAATGCAAAAAAAAATGTTTTTTTTTTCCAGATCTGGACCAGAATAAATGATGAGAAGCAGCCTGTGTAGTGGGAAAAGCCCCAGATTATGATTCAGGGAATTTGAGTTTTCCTGCCAGCATAGCCACATATTATTCTATAACACTGGGAAAAATCACTCTAACTCTTAGAATCTCTGTTTCCTCATCAGCAAAATGAAGATAATATATGTCCCATCTACCTCACTGGCTAGTCCTGAGGCTCAAGTGACATAATGTATATGAAAGTGTGCAGAAAGCTTACTGGAAGCATTTATTTTGAGGAAATCAGTTGTCCAGTCAGAGTTTCAAGGCATTTCTAAGAAGTAGCTGAGGTGGTTGTAATTATAAAGCCAGTCTTTGTCAGAGAATATGGACATAGGAATTCATAGTCTTAATGCTCATGTAAGACAATGAAACTTTCTTTTGTAGGATTTGAAGTATGTGAAAGGGATAGCAAAAGGATCCTGATTTGTTTTTCTCCACTTTCTTGTAACATGATCTCATACCTAGTACTCCTGTCCTATTCCCACCCACCCCCACACATATGTGTATTCCTACCACTTAGTTCTTTGGTGTGGGGAGGTTAAGAAATTTAAAGATTGAAAATAGGAGGGTTGAAGGCTGTGAGGAGGTATTTTTTTTAGTTAAATTTATTGATTTAACTTTTTACATTCAGTTTCACAAAATTTTTGGTTCCAAATTTTCTCCCCATTTGTCACCTCCCCCCACCCCAATACACCAAGCATTCTAATTTCCCCTATCACCAATCTGCCCTCTCTTCTATCATCCTTCCATTCCCTTGTCCCCATCATCTCTTTTGTCCTGTAGAGCCAGATAACTTTCCATTCCCCATTATATGTATTTCTTATTTCCTAGTAGCAAGAACTATACTCGACAGTTGTTCCTGTTGTTCCTAAAGTTGTGAGTTTCAACTTCTCCCCATCCCTCCCTCCCCACCCATTCCCTTTGGGAAGGCAGGCAATTCAACATAAGCCATATCTGTGTAGTTTTGCAAATGACTTCCATAATAGCCATGTTGTGTAAGACTAACTATATTTCATTCCATCTTATCCTGCCCCCCATTGCTTCTATTCTTTCTTTTGATGCTGTCCTTCCCCGAGTGTTGACTTCAAATTACTCCCTCCTCCCATTGCCCTCCCTTCCATCATCTCCCCTCACCCTGCTTATCCCCTTCTCCCCCACTTTCCTGTATTGTAAGATAGATTTTTCATACCAAAATGAGCGTGCATTTTATTCCTTCTTTTAGTCGAATGTGATGAGAGTAAACTCCATGTTTTTCTCTCAGATCCTTTCCTTTTCCCTCTACTAAAAAGTCTCCTACCTGCCTCTTCTGTGAGAGATAATTTGCCCGATTCCATTTCTCCCTCTCTTCTCCCAATACATTTCTCTCTCACCACTTAACTTCATTTTTTTAAGATATGATCCCATCCTATTCACTTCACCCTGTGCTCTCTGTCTCTGTGTGTGCATGCACATGTGTGTGTGTGTGTGTGTATGTGTGTATAATCCCACCAACTACCCAGATACTGAAAAGTTTCAAGAGTTACAAATATTGTCTTTCCATGTAGGAATATAAACAGTTCAACTTTAGTAAGTCCCTTATGACTTCTCTTTGCTGTTTACCTTTTCATGCTTCTTTTCATTCTTGTGTTAGAAAGTCAAATTTTCTTTTCAGCTCTGGTTTTTTCATCAAGAATGCTTGAAAGTCCTCTATTTTATTGAAAGACCATTTTTTCCCCTGAAGTATTATACTCAGTTTTGCTGCGTAGGTGATTCTTGGTTTTAGTCCTAGTTCCTTTGACTTCTGGAATACCATA
>CM053769.1:533232552-533254083 GCA_028658325.1 Potorous gilbertii | reverse complement strand
GGAAATCTCCTTCACTGTGTTTCTGCGTGGCTTCCACTGTTCCAGAATTTGTCAGGAGTTCTTTTTACAGGAAATCTATGGGCTGTGGGTTCGGACCTAGCTTAGGTGAGTCTTTCTACTCCGCCATCTTGGCTCCGCCCCCCTGACCATTTATCAATTGAAGGATGTCTCATTAAAAAAAATTGGCTCAGTTCCCTTTATCAGTTCCTTTTATATTTGAAGTCTTTATCAGAGACTGCTGTAAACATTTTCCCCCAAGTCTTGTTTCCGTTCTAATTTTGATTGCCTTAGTTTCATCCTTACAAAACTTTTTAATCTCATATAATCAAAATGATCCATTTTCCTTCCTGTAATCCTCTATCTTTTGGTTGGTCACAAACTCTTTCCTTATCCATTGATCTGGTGAATAAAATTTTCCATGCTCCCTTAATTTACCTATGATATAACCCTTTTTGCCTAAATCATTTATTCATTTGGGACTTATCTTGGTATACATTGTGAGATATTGGTCTATGTCTGTCTAATTTCTTCAAAACTGCTTTCCATTTTCCCCAGCATTTTTTATCAAATGGTAAATTCTTACTTTGACAGCTTGCATCTTTGAGTTTCTCAAACACTGGATTCCTATGGTTATTTACTACCGTGTACTAGATACTTAATTTATTCCACTCAGTGGGTGTTCTTGATAGAGTTTCTACTGTCTTTGGGGTTTCCTAAACTAAAAGTCACCCAGGTAGCAGGAAACCTCCAAACTCCCTTCTATACTTCATCTTTCTCCCCTTTCTTGCTCTTTCTCTTGCCTATTTCTACTCCTCCCTTGCCCTCTTTCTTCTCTTTCCTCTCCCTCTTTCTCCTCCTCCTACTGTCATGCCTCAGTAGAGTTGATGTCCACAGTTTGTTATGAAAGGACAGTCAGGGAAGGGCAGGGGCAAGGTTTACCAGCAAAGACGACAGCAGAAGGGAAGATTCCGAATTCCAAAGCACAAGCATGTGGGCTGGTTTATGTGTCCATCCTGCCAGAGTTTAGAGGCTGGCAAGTAAAGGGTGCTGAGTGAGCATCGCCTTAAAGCTTAGCATTCTCTGCCATTAATTCACATACCTGTTCTACTTCAAGAAGCAGGCTTGTTCACAGCAACGACCACAGTGCAAGAATTTTCCGGTAGATTTGTAACTTCGTAATAACACAAGAACTTACTGAAAAGAAAGTCCCAATGATGGTTTTCTAAGGCAAAATGCCTTCCACACTCAGAGAAAGAAATATGGAAGTCATTCGCAGAATGTAGCAGATCATGTTTGTGTGTGTGTGTATGTAGGGGGCGGGGTTTAGTGTATTATGTTCTGATTTGTTATATGATTTCTTCCATTTATTTTAGTGCGACTACATAGCATGACTATAGTGAAAACGTGCTCAATAGGAAAGTATATGTAGAACCTATACAGAATTGTATGCTGTCGTGGGGAGGGAGGGGGTACTGGGGGGAAGGGGTCAGGATAAAATCTTAATTTTAAGAAAGTCATTGTAGAACATTAAAATAATAATAATAAAATAAAAAAAAGAAGCAGGCTTCTTACTTCTGTATCTGGTAGATTCTTCTGGAATTGTTTTGCCTCTGGCTTGTAGTTTCTTTCTTTCTTTCTCTCTTTCTCTCTCTCTCTTTCTCTCTCTCTTTCTTTCTCTCTTTCTTTCTCTCTTTCTTTCTCTCTCTCTGTCTCTTTTTCTCTCTCTCTTTTTTCTCTCTCTCTTTCTTTCTTTCTCTCTTTCTTTCTCCTTTCTTTCTTTCTTTCTCTCTTTCTTTCTCCTTTCTTTCTCCTTTCTTTCTCTCTCTTTTTCTCTTTCTCTCTTTCTTTCTTTCTCTTTTTCTCTTTCTTTCTCTCTCTTTCTTTCTTTTTTCTTTCTCTCTCTCTTTCTTTCTCTCTTTCTCTCTCTTTCTTTCTGTCTTTCTTTCTCTCTCTTTCTCTCTTTCTTTCTCTCTCTCTTTTTCTCTCTCTTTCTCTCTCTTTCTTTCTTTCTCTCTCTTTCTTTCTCTCTCTTTCTCTCTCTTTCTTTCTTTCTCTCTCTTTCTTTCTCTTTCTTTCTTTCTTTTTTCTTTCTTTCTCTCTTTCTTTCTCTCTCTCTTTCTTTCTCTCTTTCTCTCTCTTTCTTTCTCTCTCTTTCTCTCTTTTTTTCTCTCTCTCTTTTTCTCTCTCTTTCTTTCTTTCTCTCTCTTTCTCTCTCTTTCTTTCTTTCTCTCTCTTTCTTTCTCTTTCTTTCTTTCTTTTTTCTTTCTCTCTCTCTTTCTTTCTCTCTCTCTTTCTTTCTGTCTTTCTTTCTCTCTTTCTCTTTCTTTCTCTCTCTTTTTCTCTCTCTCTTTCTTTCTTTCTCTTTCTTTCTCTCTCTCTTTCTTTCTCCTTTCTTTCTCTCTCTTTTTCTCTTTCTCTATTTCTTTCTCTCTCTTTCTTTCTTTTTTCTTTCTCTCCCTCATTCTTTCTCTCTTTCTTTCTCTCTCTTTCTTTCTCTCTCTCTTTCTTTCTCTCTCTTTCTTTCCTTCTCTCTCTCTTTTTTCTTTCTCTCTTTCTTTCTCTCTCTCTCTTTCTTTCTTTCTTTCTTTTTCTCCCTCCCTCCCTTTCTTCCTTCCTTCCTGCCTTTTTTTCTTCCTGCCTTTCTTTCTTCCTGCCTTTCTTCTTTCCTTTCTGCCTTCCTTTCCTCCCTTCTTTCCTTTCTCTCCCTTTTTTTCTCTTAGTGGCAATTGAAAATGTCTAGAACTCTATCTTATTGGTCATGTGTCTTAAAAAATCCCGTAACAGTTCTAAATGGAGAATGTTGTTTGCAGTGATTATTCAGAGGAGCAATAAGATACTGCATAATGGTTACTGTTTGGGTTTATACAGTAAAGACTTTCAGCAATTCATGTTAAGGCAAGCATGTTTGATTTTTCTCAAAACAGCTGCCTCCTAACCCAAGGGGCCAAGTGTTAATTATCTAATTATGTTGATTCCTAGATTCATGAATGTTTTAAAAGAGGAGCTGGCTACCAACCAACTTTATCAATGAACATTGATTATCTCTAATCTATCCATAAACTTTGTCAAGTTCCTAAATATACAGTTAGCACTCTGGAACTACCTACAAGGAGTTTATAATCAATTTAGCTTGTCTAAAATGTGTCTCCTAAAGATCAATAATGAGAAATATTGCTAGTTGTTTTCCATATCAAGTATACTGGTTCTTTTTCTTATTTAATATTAATACCATTAGTAACAAGAATATTTCACCTCTATGGAGTATTTTATGTAGATCCCAGAGAGCCCGAAAGGACCTTGTCCTTCATCATCTAATCTAATTGCCTCATTGATCCCAATAACAGTCTTAGGGGAGAGGCAGTACAAACACTATTACTCCTGTCTTGCAAAGGAAGAAAATAAAGTTCAGAGAGACATGACATGACATGACCACAATCAAGCATTCATTCTTTCATTAAAATAACAAAAACAGCTCCACATATTGATTGAATACCTACCATGTGATCCATGATTCTTCCCTTGATGTAATCTGTGATCTAGCAGGAGAAAGATGAAGTTTAAAAGAAAAGTATGCTTGAATTTTCATTCAGAGTTTATTAATCCTGGGTGAATAGCATTTTTCATTATAATTATTTCAGAACTGTCCAGGATCATTGTATTGATCAGAGTAGACAAGTCACTCACAACTGATTATCACATATTATTGCTTTTGCCGTGTACAATATTTTCTTGGTTCCACTCACTTCACTTTGTATCAATTCATATGTCTTCCTACATTTTTTGAGACCGTCCTGTTCTTCATTTCTTATAGTGCAATAATATTCCATCACAATTTTATACCACAACTTGTTCAGTCATTTCCCAATTGACAGCTATCCCCTCGATTTTCAACTCTGCTACCAGAAAAAGAGCTGCTATACATATACACAGACACTCACACACACATATGTATGTATATATATATATATATATATATATATTTAAAAATATACCTTTCCCCCCTCTTCTTTGACCTCTTTGGGAGAACTAGTAGTGTATTATTGGACCAAAGAGAATCCTAGATAAATATAACCCAAATTAGGAATATGTGTGTAAGAGGAATGTATGTATTAACTGTAAGATGATATGAGAGAGAAACCATTTGTAGTAGTAAGTGACAGACCTGGGACTACACCTTCTTCTTTTCGATACTTTCTCTCCCCTGGGTTGTTATGATATTGTTTTCTCTCTGTATTCCTCCTGCCTCTCTGACCATTCCTTCTCATTCTCCTTTACTGGCTCATCATCTTTGTTGTAGCCTCATACTAGGTGTACTCCAAGACAACGTGCTGGGCCCTCTTTTCTTCACTCTTTATGGCTGCTCTTGATGGCTTCATAATCTCCCATGGGTTTAATTATCATCTGATATCTAATAATTATCTATAATTAAGTGTGATCGTCATCATCATGGCTCCCATATATGTATGTGTATATATACACATATAACATATCATATATTCTTCTATACCTATGTGGTATAGGTTGTATATCGTATGGTAATATATTTATATATATATGAATATATATAAGAATGTTTTCATCTCCTGTGGATTCTTCCGGAATTATTATATAGGCATATATACACATCCACATCCATATACACATACAGACATACCTACATAAATGTGTGACTATACATACACATACATTTATACATATGAATACATATACAAATATATTTATGTATATGATATATATTTATGTATGTACACATACACATGTACACATATATACATACATATGTATATGTGTACAGACACACACATATATACACATGCTTTGCTTTGGAGTTGAAACTTTTAAAATATAAACAGACTTTCTAAAAGCTGTTCTGGCCATCAACTTCCCTATAAATTTCAATATATAGGCATAAAGATGTAAATGTGTGTATATATGTATATATGTATATATATATATATATATATACTGTGCACACACATATGCATGTGAATGTCTATCTGTATTGTATATATGTATATGTTTATATATATATCCATGTGTACGTATATGAATATGAATCTGTCTGTATGTCTATATGTCTGTTTGTCTGTCTATCTATCTGTCTGTCTTGCTGTCAACCTGTCTGTCTGTCAATCTATCTAATCTTTAGCCCTTGTGTCTCCTCTGGATTCCAGGCCCACATGACCAGTTGCCTGCCGGTGTCTTGGAGACATGTCAAACTTCACAGGTACAAAATACCCCCCTCTCCATTCAAGGCCTGATTCCATGATCCTTTCTTCAAAATAACTTTCTTGATTCTTGCAGGTGAATGTGTCTGTCTTTCTTCAAATTGTCCCATTCTGTCCTTTAGTTTTTTGGTGTATGTTTTCTCCCTCACTATTAGATTATAGGGCAATTAGGTGGTGAAGTGGATAGAGTGTTGGGTCAGGAGTCGGGAATACCTGAATTCAAACCTTCCTCAGGTATTTGTTATCTATGTGACCCTGAACGAGTCTCTTAACCCTGTTTGCCTCAGTTTTCTCATATGTAAAATGATCTGGAGAAGGAATTGGCAAACCACTCTAGCATCTTTGCCAAGGAAGCCTCAAAGGGGGCCGTAAAGGCTTGGACAAAACTGGAAATGACTGAATAACAGCAAATTAGATTGTAAGTCTTTTGAAGATAGAAGCAACGTTTTTCATCTTCCCATCTCCTCCAACACCTCACATATAGTATTTGATATTTAATAGTCCCTTAATAAATATTTGGTGAATTTTATTGGCTAATAAAAGTAGGGTCTTTTTCCTCATGTAATAAATCTTCACTGCTCTTCTCCTGTGGTTCAGTCATTTACTATTAGTTGAGTGGTAATAAGCCAGGCATAGAGCTCTCCTCCTGTCTTATTAGTTCCTCATGCCTAGCCTTAGTGAATCAATCTTGTTTAGGTTAAAGTTCTCCTCTGTTATTCACCATTTTGCATTTTATTTGTTCATGACTCAAACATACCACTCCAAACACCTGGTTAAAGCAATCAGAACAATATTTTTCTTTAGAGATCATTCTTTCCTTATCACTGACATTACATAGAAGCTAGAATGAGCAGTTGCTGTATGTCAATACTTTTTCCCCCTTGGTGGCTGCACATTCAGCTAAAAAACAACAACAACAACAATATTTCAGAGAGACTCAGGTTTTAAACATCCCCCCCAATGCCACTGTACCATCCAGCACCCTTATCTCCCCTCCTTCTGCTAATTGTCATTGAGAAACATTCCAAGACATTTATTAGGTAGAACATTTTCAAAGAAACTAGATAGGTTCCACCAAGGAGCAGGCAAGTCTCTAGGTGGCCTATCTTAATTAAAATTAGAGTACAGCAGCCCTTCAAATTAGATTTTATTTTTACTGTGTTTTACCTTGAGTGATGGGCCGTATTATCTCCTGCCGCAGATTCCTTGCTCAGCAGAGTGTATTGGTATCTCTGTGCTGCCTGGGCACTCAGGTCCATGCAACACCATTCTACTACATTCTAGTTCAGAATCAAGTCTCAGGAGGAGATATGAAACATAGACAGAACTTTCCTCCAAGTGCATCAAGTGGAAAGATTAATTAGAGACTGACACCAGTCAGAAAATAATATTCTTTTTCTCTCTTCCAGTCTGTTGTTTTTTCCTTTTCTCTGAATACCTTTACTTTCCCTTCACTTAAGAATTGATTAATTACTTAACTATGTGTCATGGACTATGCGAAGTGCTGAGAGTACAAAGAAAGGCAAAAACCAGTCCTTGTCCTCCAGGGACTTACATTGTATTTGGAGAGACAATACGTAAATAACTAGTCCCATATAAGATATGTACAGAGTAGAGGGAAGGTAGTTTGAGAGGAGGAGATATTAGTAGCTGGAAGGATGGGGAGAGATCTCTTGTAGGAAATAGGGTTTGAGCTGAGTCCCAAGGAAGCCTGGGAAACTACATTGGAAGAAAAAAGGGAGAACTCTAGCAATGATAGACCACCAGTGCAAAGATGGCAGATGGAGTGTGATGACTGAGGAACAGGAAATAGACCAATGTGGTTGGCTCTTAGAATAAGTAGAGAGGAATTAGGACAACGAGGTGGCATAGTGGATAGAGTGCTAGCCCTGGAATCACGAAGATCTAAGTTCAAAACTTGCCTCAGACATTTACTAGCTACGTGATCCTGGACAAGCCACTTACCCATGTCTGCCTCAGCTTTTTCATTAGCACAAGGAGCTGGATAAGGAAATGGCAAACCACTCCAATATCTTTGCCAAGAAAACCACAAATGGTGTCATGGAGAAGCAGACATGATTGAAACTTCTCAATAAGAGAGCAATTAAGGATTATAAAACTGAAAGGAAGGGGTAAAGTTGCAAAGAATTTTAAATAGCTAGCAGAAGAAATTAGATGTATATGAGTTCCTGGGATACCTGTACGTCTTAGGGAAGTCTTGAACTTTCTTTGGTTTGTTGCTTATGACTTAGGGCAATTATTTGTTTTTGAGGGGATTTCAATCTTTGGGACTTCTGAACTGACTGTGTCCTAGAAGTCTGTTTAAACCAGTTTGAGATTTTAGGAAATGAGTTAAAATCATTCTCTTACCTCTTTGTAGACATAGGCTGCCGTTAAGAGTTTGCAAGTTCTTCAGAAACCTTATCACAAAGAGCTAGTCATGCCCTGACTCACCATAGCAATTGGAACCACTTTCACCTTGACCTGGAGAGCCCTGACCTTCTAAGAAACTGCTTTTGGTTGATCTCAATTTGTTCTCCAGTTGAGCCAATAATATATCTCATCAGCCACCCATCTACTCACTCAGCCACCTCTAACCTGGATTCTCCTTTCTGTTTTCTCTTTTGTGATTTTCTTAAGGTAATAAATTTCATGACTGACCTTTACTGATGGGACTCTTTTCTTTCTCTGATCAGTTTTCTTTTTTTCTTTTCTGTCTTTTGCTGTCCTTTCCATCTTTTCCATTTTTTTCTTTCTCCTTATAGCAAAGTCATGTTTTCCTGTGTGTATTTGCTTTGAAGATGAAACTCTCTAAAACATAAAAAAAATCTCAAAATTGTTCTGACAAGCAGCTTCCTTATTTGATAAGAACTTAATGACCAAAACAGAGGGATGTGAGTGTGTGTGTGTGTGTGTGTGTGTGTGTGTGTGTGTGTGTGTATACGTACTATAGACATTTGATGGAAGATATTTATTTCTAGTTAGGTACTTTTCTTCCCATCTTTTGGATGAGCATTTTCTCAAGTCCAATATGCAGAAATATTTCACAATTTCTGTCATTTACCTTCAATGGAATAGTAATCTTGTTCCCTTTCCCTTCCCCTCTCATGTGAACCCCACTGGAAATGTTTGAAAATATTTACACTATATTTTCACTAAACTAATTTACAAAATGCTTTGTTAGGTGTCACTTATGATTTCTGGATATTTTATTTGTAGAAAATATGCTTATGTTTCAGCATATGCCCCACTGCATATGTTTGAAAATGTTTTTACTTAGATGAATGTACAAGACAGAAGAAGCTCCAAATATCCTGTGTCTTTTGGATATGCACATTTTAAAACTGTGTATCTCTATGGCACACCCATCTGGTAACAGATGGAGAAGGGAAACAGATGATTTTCCTGGGCAGCTTTGTTTTCCATCTACCCCCACCTTACCCAGAATAGTTTTCAGATGCTAATTCTATTTCTGTTCTCATTCCAGACCCATGGCAACTACATATCCTGCCCTCATTCTCTGCTGCTCACTGCTTCCTGTCCTCTCCTGTTTAGTTGAACTTATATTCCTGGAATTGGGCTCTGTTCAGTTCCAGACTGGCTTTTATCCAGAGAGTAGAAACATCTATCCAAATGGAAACATCTTGGGGCAGGAGGTTTTATTTAAATCAGATACTTTTGGAGGAGTAGTTAGTTAATTCAGAGTGTTAGGGAGAAGAGAAATGGTAGGAGGATCATTTTTGTATAAGGATGGTAGTTTTAGTGTTTAGGCAGAGCTAAGTAGGGTTGACCATGTGGCGAACTTGTGAAGTTGTGAATATTTTCTTTCAGCGTGGAGTCTTCCTCATCTGTTTCCACTGCCAGTTTTAGACACACGGTCCTCTGTGCTCACTTTTCCCTTACTTCCTCTCTATCAATATCAGCTATCTTTAAAGGGTCTGATATCACCAATTTTCACTGTAGTGTATAAGACACATTGTAGAATCATAGAACTTCATGATGAGGATGTACCTTAAAGGTTTCCTCTTTCTACAGAGAGGGAGGTAGTTGTCTTCTATTCTCCTAAATAGGGAGACAAAGAGGTTGTCCCAAAGAGGACAATCAGAATATTGGAAGAACTGGAAACCTTTCTATATAAGAATTGACTGAAAGATATAGGGATGTTTAGTATTAAGTACATACTGTGTGTCAGGCATGGTGCTAAGTATGGGGATACAAAGAAAGGGCAAAAGACAGTCTCAAGGACCTCACAGTCTAATTGGGGCAGATGACATGTGAACAATTATATACAAATGAGATACATACAAGACAAATTGGAGATAATCAATAGAAGGAAAGCACTAGTGTTAAACAGATTCAGGAAAAGCTTCCCATAGAAGGTGGAATTTGAAGGAAGTGTGGGAAGCCAGGAAGTGGAAGTGAGGAAGGAGAGCATTCCAAGCAGGAGAGACAGACAGTGAAAATATTCAGATTGAAGAACTAGAATGTCTTGTTTGAGGAACAGCAAGGAGGCTGGTACTATTGGATCACAGAGTAAGTGGGGGAGACTAATATGTTAAAAGACTGGAAAGTTGGGCAGAGGGAAAGGGGGAAGGAGGTTACTAAGGGCTTTGAATGCCAAATATAAGATTTTATATTTTATCTTAGAGATAATGAAGAGGGTGTGTGTGTGTGTGTGTGTGTATGTGTGTGTGTGTGTGTGTGTGTGTGTGTGTGTGTGTGTGTAATCTGGAGAAGATTTAGTAAGGAAAAGATAGCTATAGTCATTAGAATGCTACCATGTGGAAGATGAATTAGCCTTCCGTTGACTTCAGAAGGCTAGGGAACAGTGGATAGAAATTGTGGAGAGACAGTTTTAAGTTTTATATTATGAAAAACTTCCAGTTAGTGCTATGGGCCTCCTCAGGAGGTAGTGCTTCTCCATTACTCGTTATGTTCAAGTAGAAGCTTTATGGTTGATTGTCAGTGAGACTGTAGTGGAGATTCTTGAATACATATAGGCCTTGGAAGTCTCTTTCAACTCATAGGTTTTCAAAGAGTCTAATAAACCCATTTTAAAGATAAGGTAAGTAAAGAGCCAAGAGGCTAAGGTTCAGGTCGTACAGCTAACAAGAAGTGGAACCCAGGCTTGAACTTGAGGATTTTGATTCCAAGTCCTTTTCACTTTTACCTGCCCTTTCATAGGGGGACACCCCTTTTCAGCCACTTTGATCATATCTCATTTTAAAAGAAATTTCAGGTACCAATGAGCAAATGAGGAAGACTTTGTTGTGTCAGTGGGCTTTCATTGGCATCGTTGAAATCATGCTACATGGGCAGCTAAGACCTATTCTGCCTAAGTAGAAAGACTGGGAGCTATTAGATGCCAAAATACCTAATCAATAGACTCATTCCAGTTCTCATCCCCATTCCCTGGCCTAATAGAAAATGCAGTACAGTATGCTCATGCCAAGCACTGGAGAATTCCTGTTTGTACTGCTCACTGCATTTAATGCCCATTTGCAAATTTATTCTCTTGTGAGAGACAGACCAACTCACTGGAGAGGAAAAGTCAATAGAGTAATTAAAAAGCATGCTTTGCTTCTTAGTTTTCTCTTGATAACCCCTCTTTTCCATGTTGAGCTTTTTTTCTCCTTCAAATTGAAAAACATTAATGATTTTCCCCAACCCTG
Source organism: Potorous gilbertii (assembly GCA_028658325.1). NCBI lineage: Eukaryota > Metazoa > Chordata > Mammalia > Diprotodontia > Potoroidae > Potorous > Potorous gilbertii. The sequence goes on along the minus strand of CM053769.1, from coordinate 533,243,183 downwards.
AATCTCTTTGTTGGATTTATGTGTGGGTGGTGAATGGACAAATGGGATGCCTTTGTGGGGGGTGAGGCATCAAGGAGGCCCATCCCCCTCAACTCTATGCTCTGTATCTTCCCATCTGTTCCACTGTGCCCTCTGAAATCCCTGTTCCATATTTAACAAAGTTCTCTTCATTTTAAAACTTTTCCTCTCATGCTCCTTCTGTCTTCTTGTACTCACAGGGATATGGATCCCCCTGGACGAGACTTCACCCCATCTTTTCCAATATTGGATGTACCCCCTTTCACATTACTCCTTTTGCTCTTCTGACCGTTCCCAGAATTAAGGGGAGACCCTAGCTGATGACCACTTCCACTTACAGAGTATCATGCTACCATCACTCTGTAACCTCTCCTCCTTTGAGATTTACTCTGTCCAAATCTGACACTCAATCCAGATCCTGGCAGTCATTGTTTACTAGCCCTCAAGGCAGTCTCCCTCCTTTTTTGATGAGTCCATTTCCTCACTTTACATCTTCTGTAACCCAACTTCTGCACTTATACTAGAGAATTTAAAAGGCTCATTTATGTTCCCTTCAAGTTCCTAAATCTATTCAAGCCCCTTGACCTATTCCTATACCATTGATCTTGCTATAACCTATATTGCCCACTTCAAGAATTCTGATCAAGTTATATCTAGTTATAATTTACTTACAATCTATTATCATTCCAACTTCCCTTATGCTTTACTCTGAACTTTATTCGTCATTCTTACCATGATCTCCAAACTCCTCTGCTTTCAGTACTTTCCCAGGTCATAACACCTGCTCTAGCTTTATTTTCTTCTCTTTCCAATCTCAACTCATTAGTTTGCTATATCTGATCCCTTATCTCATGCTCCATTTTCCCATTTTATCAAATTTCAAGCCTAGAATACTTTTTACCATCTGCCCCCATCACTATTATTTGTACTGCTAAATAAATCTGAGGGATGTCACACAATGATGTTGACTAATTGCTTTGCAAATTCACGTTATCTAATTTCAACTGGATCTTTGCTTCAGAGGTGTCAGACACAAGGGCAGTATGTATGAAGAAGAGTGGAATGTAATTGGGAACTGTTTTAAAAATAAATAAAAATATCATAAAACATAGATAATGTTAATGTGTGGTTTTCTAAGTCAATATTCTGTCCACAGGGATTCAGATGTATGGTTTAGTTGCACTGTTCCTATTTGAGGATACCAATGCTGTATTTCTCCCTTCCTGGTTTGCTTTCCTATTCATCACAGCTATCATTCTATACCTCGTCTTCCATACAACTCTTCCCCCTGCACAAAGACATTAACCTAGTTAAAAAAAAATTTAAATGTAAATAAATAAATTAATAAAATAAATAAATAAATGCTTTAATGAGAAAACTTGCAGAGTTTCTGCTATTTGCAGAGTTTCCTCTTCTTTCCTTTTCCACACCTTATACCCATTTGATCATCATCTGCTATATCTTTAATTGTAATGATGAGGTAGCCTTCTCTTATCCCTTTCTGTTTCATGGAGCAGATGGCCCCAGTATCATTCCCCGTATAGTCTTCTGTCACTTCCTCTCTACTACCTCTTTCCTTTTTATGTCCTGAAATATCTGTCTCCTTTATTCATCTAAAATCTTACCATTCTCACTAACTATCATCTTGTGTCTCTCCTTCCATTTTTAGTCATACTCCTTGAGAAAACTGTCTGGACTAATTGTCTGCATTTCCTCTACCCTCAACTCTCTTCAAAACTCTGGAATCTGGCTTCTTATTTCATGACTCAGCTGAAGCTTTTCTCTCAGCTGGTAAACCTAACAACTTTTTCCTTGTCCTCATCCATCTTGACCTCCCATAATACATGTTTATATTGTCTCCACATTATATTCTAAAATATAGATTAAAAAGTCCATGAAAGAAGGAACTATTTTGCTTTTATTATTATATCAAAATAGCCTAAGAGAGGGTATTCCACATAACAGGACCAAGGACCATTCTCTTCTTTTGGATACTCTTTTCTTGATGAATTTTCATAATGGTCTCTCTTGGTTCTCCTACCTGGATGACTGTTTCTTCTTAGTCTCCTTTAATTATCATCTGTGGTGTGCCCCCTAACTGACTGTCCACTAAGGCTTTGTCTTGGTCCCTCTTCTCTTTTTTCCTTAAACTTTCTAACTTGATAACCTCATCATCTTCCATGAGCTCAGTTACTAGTTGTATATACATGATTCTCTTTCTCTCTCTCTCTCTCTCTCTCTCCTGAACTTAGACCCATATCTTGAACTATTAGACATTTCAAAATAGATGTCCTGTAGGCATGTCGACCTCAATATGTCCAATCTAAGCTATCTCCTCCTGCATGCATCCCCAAACCCACCTTCCCTTTTCAAACTTACCTATTTTTTGAGGGCACCACTATCTTTCCAATTACTCCTATTTACAATTTCCATGGTATCCTTAACTCTTCATTCTTAATCATGTCAAATCCATATCAAATGCATTGCTAAAATCTGACCATTTCTCTCTCCATATTTCTCCCATATATTTCCTTCTGTTTACTCACAATGCCATTAACCTAGTTCAGGCTTTCATGACCTCTTTCCTTACCTGTTATACTAACCTCCTAATTGTCTCCCTACCACATCTCTTCCTCACTCCAATTCATCCTTCATATAGTTACCAAAGTCATTTTCCTAAATATAAGGTCTGCTCATGTCAACCCCCTGTACTTCCATGCACACAAACACATGATCATTAAATTTCAATGCCTTCTTCTAGGATAATTTATAAACTCCCCTGCTTAGAATTTAAAACTTTTCACAACCAGATCCTAAACTACCTTTCCAAAATTATTACATATCACCTCTGTACATTTCCTCTACAGTTCAGCCATATTGCCCTATTGGACATTTCTCAGATATGGTGTTCTATCTTTTATTTTCATGCTTTACATTGGAAGTCCTTCATACCTGGTACACTCTTCAGCCTCATTTCACCATTTGTAATCTCCATTCTCTTCTAAGAAAACATTACCACTTTCTCTATCCTCCAAGGAAATTCTATCACCTTCTACATGAGACCTTCCTTAGTCTGTCCAGCTACCACCATCATGTCTTCCCTATCATGTTTACCTTTGATTTACTTTGCATATATTTTATATATACATACTGTTCAGGAATTCAGCTGTGCTTGATTCTTTGTGACCCCATGAACCATAGCATCCTAGGCCCTTCTGTCTCCAATGTCTCTTAAAGTCTGTTCAAGTTTATGTTTATTGTTTCCATGACACTATCTATCCATCTCATCCCCTTTTCCTTTTGCCTTCAATCTTTCCTAACATCAGAATTATTTCCAGTGAGTCCTATCTTCTCATTATGTGACCAAAGTATATATAGCTCAACTTCAGTATCTGACCTTCCAGTGAATAACTTGAATTAGTTTCTTTAAGTATTGACTGGTTTGATCTCTTTGCTACTCAAGGGATTCTCAGAAGTCTTCTCCAGCACCACATTTCAAAAGTACTGATTCTCTGGTGCTTAGCATTCCTTATAGTTCAACTCTCACAGCCATGCAGCTTTCCTGGAAAAACCATAGCTTTGACTAATGGAACTTTATTGACAAAATGATGTCTCTGTTTTTTTTTAGTTTGTCACCCAGATTTGCCATAGATTTCCTTCCAAGGAGCAAGCATCTTTTAATTTCATGGCTGCAGTTGCCATTTTGCAACGATCTTTGAGCCCAAGAATATAAAATCTCTCACTGCTTCCATTTCTTTTCCCTCTATTTGCCAGGAAGTGGTGAGACAAGTTGCCAAGATCTTAAGTTTTTCTTTTTTTTTACATTAAGCTTCAAGCCAGCTTTGATGCTCTCCTCTTTCACCCTTATCTAGATGCTTCTTAATTCCTATTCACTTTCTTCCATCAATGATATGATGGAAGTTGACTTCATACCTAAGATTGTTGGTATTTTTTCTGGCAACTTCATTTCTAGCTTTTAATTGATCTAGCCTGCCATATTCTGCATATACGTTAAATAAACAAGGTGACAACATGTATCCTTGAGTCCTTTCTCAATCTTAAACCAATCAGTTGTTTCATATTTGATTCTAACTGCTGCTTCTTGATCTGTATACAGATTCCTTGGGAGACAATAAGATGGTCCAGTTCTGCCATTCCTTTGGGGATGATACATTTTATTGTGATTCTCACTGTCTAAGGTTTAATATAGTCAGTGAAGCAGTTAGAACACCCTTGCTTATATATACATATACATGTTTATATTGTCTCTACATTATATTCTAAAATATAGATTAAAAAGTCCCTGAAAGCAGGAACTATTTTGCTTTTATTATTGTATCAAAATAGCCTAAGAGAGGGTATTCCACATAACAGGCTCTCAAATACATATTGATTGATTAAAGAGTGATTAATATGTCTAACTTTTTATTAATTATTGAGGAAAATGTAAATGTATACACTATTCATGGTTTTAAAGAAATGAGAGAGACTTTAGATGCCATCTGTTCTACAAATGAGTAAACTGAGACCCAAGGAATGAATGATTTACTTAAAGACATAGTAGCTATTTAGTGACATATGGGACCAGAAGCTCCTTCTCCAGACTTTTGGGACACACTGTTTCTCAACATCATCTGTGTGTGGGAAATGGCTCATTGGAGATAGGTAGGTCTATCTGCAAATGAACTGAGCAGCCCTCCATTGTAGGAAATCATTAAAGACAATTCATAATTCTTAGAAATGATAATTCCTCTTGAAAGCATCTACTAGTGATGGGAATGAGTCCAGGATTTTTATTTTTGGATTCCTAGTTTAAAGAGAGGCAGTACCTTGATTCAGAGGTAGAGAACATCTTCTGAGTCAAGAAAACCTGAGTTCAGGTCCAGCACCTGAAATCTACTAAATCTCTGAAGTTGGGTCAGCCCCTCAGTTCCCCAACTAGCATCTAAGACACAAGTTACAGAGAAGTCGTTGAACTGTACTGTTAGAGGAAATTTCTTCACAGAGAGTTCCCCAAACCAATGAAATCTAAATCCTAGACATAAGAAAAAGAATAATTCACAGTTCCTCATACACAATGAGTTTAATAAATACTTGTTGAATTTATGAAATGATGAAAAATATAATCTACAGAGCTCTGAGTTTCAGAGGCAGAGGCACAGAGGCTGCTGGGTAGATAGCAGCTGGAGTTAGGAAGACCTGAGTTCCAATCCTACCTCAGGTACCAACTGTGTGACCCTGGGCAAGTCATCTGCGTATTGTCTGTCTCAGTCTCCACATTTGGTAAACAAGGATAATAGTAGCACCTCACTCCCAGAGTTCTTGCAATGACAAAATGAAGTAATATTTGTAAAGCACTTAGTCCAGTGTTTGACACACAGCAGATACTTAATAAAAGCTTGTCGTCTTCTCTTTCCTACCCCTCCCTTTATGAGAAGGTACATTTGGGCACTGAAAATATTATTTTAGTTAGAAAGTTTAGGAGGACAAGAGGATTTGTGCCCTTCCAGGCAGGATTTTAGTTTGTTTTTTAAACTGCCGATGACAATGGCTAGAAGACAGAGAAACAGTCTTCCTGGCTTTTCCAAATTTTTCATTTTGGTTCATCATTTTCTGAACATCCACTCTGTGACAATCATGAAGCCAGGCCCTAAACAGTGGTCTGTGAACTTGTCTTTTTAAATAGTTTGATAATTTTTATATAACTGGTTTCCTTTGTAAAGCTATGCATTTTATTTTATGCACTTAAGAATATTATTCTGAGAAGGGGTCCAAAGATTTTACCAGGTTGCCACAGAGGTCCATAACATAAAAAAATTAAGAATCTTTGGATGATAGAAAAATGAACAATGGTTTCTTCCCTCTAGGAGCTTATAGTCCAATAGAGAGAACAAGAAAGGGCTGCACATGACTACATAATAAAAAGTAGAGTATGAAATTATATAAGACAGTTACAAATAAAGTGCTAAAGAAATTGAGACAAGTCAGGGGAATTAGGGAAAACTGCATTGAAAAAGTAGAATTTGAACTAGGCCCAGAAAGATGGCCTGATTCTACCACGGAGAGTTGGCAGATACAGGGTGTAGTAAAGATGTGGTAAAGGAAGGGATACATTTGGAGTCCAAATGAGACAATATAGCTAAGTCACTTTGAAGGCCTAAAAGTGTTATATAAATGTTAGCTATTTTAATTTCTGAGGCACCCAAAAGATTTCTTTATAAGGCAATCCCCCATCATGGACCTCCTATAAGGATAGGAACAAGACTTATTGATCATTTAAAAAAATAATTAATTTTTTTGGGGTTTTTAGCATTCATTTCCATAAAATTTTGAGTTCTGAATTTTCTCCTCCTCCTCATCCTTCCCCCCAAGATGGCATACAATCTGATATAGGCTCTACATATACATGCATGCTAAACATATTATCACTTTAGTCATGTTGTAAAGAAGGATTAGAACCCATGAAAGAAACCGAGAGAGACAGAAAGAGAGAGAGAGAGAGAGAGAGAGATACTTTGATTTGCATTCAGACTCTATAATTCTTTTTCTGGATGTTTCCATTGTGAGTCTTTTGGAGTTCTCTTAATAATTGTTTACCAACTGACAGGCAGCCTGGCATAGTCTGTAGAAAATAGGCCTTAAAATCAGAAATACTTGGGTTCAAGTCCTGGTTTTGACGTATTCTAACCAACTTATCACTGTAAGTTACACACAAGCTAATAGATGCTAACTTGTAAGTTGTAATTTCTGGTGTCTGTCCTCACAATGGACATGATCACCTAATTGCTTGATGCCAAACTGAAGACAGAACACAGTTATCTTCATGTTTTTCTAGGGGGACTTAGAGGGAAATATCTCTATAATCATCTTAGACCGAGATTAAGTTGCCCAAAGGAAATACTCAGAACCAAGAGATAGTCAAATTTTCTTGTTCTATAGTGAAATATTAATCTGCATCCTTTGCCTGATGAAAGGGAAGAAATAGTTTTTCTGTTCTAGTCTTGCTTTCTGTTTCTATGTCCTTATATTCCCTTTCATTTTCCCTTCTTTACTTTATTTCAATTACATTTTTAAGTGATTCTCTCTTAGAAACTTTCTCTCTCTTAGAAACTTTCATTCATTTTGTTCAGTATGTTCCAACTTGTGTGAATATTTCAGATAAATAGATGAAAAGAGATATGAGAAGGAATTAGATATACATTGCTCTAGACAGAGATTTAAAATAGGAATGCTTTACATAAATTGTCATAACATCCTTCAGTTTACACAACACATTTGCTGCCATTCCTCCTGCCCTCTGGGTAATTTAAACACTGCCACATATGGCTTGTTGTTTATTATCAGAAGATTTCTGAGAGGTAAAGAGAGGACAGGTCATACACACACACACACACACACACACACACACACACACACACACACACACACCCTGAATATCAGTCCTAACCTCATAGGTAGCTGCTGAAATATGATGGATTAGAGATTTCACCTAGATTTTTCTGTGTCAGCTTTCGGCAAAAAGCACTGCTCTATATTCTCCCCAAAGTGGTTTTATTCTGTTTGAATATGAAGAGGCCGAGGATCAGAGAGTTTAAGGTACCATGGGCAAGGTCATGCAGCAGGTAAAAGTTGGGAGCAAGTCTTAGAGTGAAAGGAAAAAATAAATAACTTGAGCTCATCTGGACAATTGCACTTGGGGTTTCAGAAAGCATTTTTATCAAAATGCCCCGTGGGGGAAAAAACACCAGCTTCCCATTGAAGGCAGCCCTTACTATTAGATGTGAGGCTTTTCATTTAGGAAGTGTACATACATACATACATACATATATATATATATACACACACCTACATATATGTACATACATGCATGTATATATACACACATGCAGATATATATGCATTATATATGTCTATATATATTATATATAGACATTTAAATATTTGCTCTTTAATTTTACCTTTCCAAAAGTGTAGATAGAGAAATCCATTCTTTTTGGGACCAGTACATTCTTAATAATTATTGAGGACCCCAAAAGATTTTTGTTTTGGTGGCCTATCAATTGATGTTTAACAATAATCTCTCTGAAAAAAAATTATCTAGGACATACTTTTAAGTTTTATTATTATTAATACTTTTTCACTGTCATTTTACTAAATCTAGACAAGTAATAAAGCAATAAGTCAAGCCCTGACTTGTAATGCCAATTTCCAAGATGTTAAGTGCTCACGCTAAAAATTTAACAATCAGCTCTCGTGAGCTTATTAGAGCTGCTTCTAGCCCATCACTGGATCTCTTGATATGTATAATGAGTGGCTCAGAATCTACTTAGAAAGATGATATGGGATCATAAGATTTTAGAATTTCAAGGACTCTTCAGTATCCAAAGTGGTCATTTTACAAATGAGAAGATGGAGACCCCAGAGAAATTAATAGGTCATGAGTAACCTGCAAAGACCACCCAGGCAGAAAGTAGTGGACTCCACATTAAACCCAGCTTCTCTGACTCCAAAATCAGTGTGATGTTCAGTGTCCCATACTGCCATCTATGTTTATGATACAAGGTTGAAATGATAAAAGTCGAAAGAGGGATGTAAAACTGAGTTTATAGGAGAAACCGTTTTCAATTAATTCCTCCATTAAGTGGTCTTGTGGACACTTATCTTTTTGAGTTATTGGGTCTGGTTCTTATGGGTTCCCCTCCCTTCCCTTTCCTTCCCTTCCCCTTTGTCCTCTCCCTTCTCCCCACTTTTCCACCTTCTCCCTCCTTACCCAAATGTAAGCTGTTATTTATTGTTGCTGTCTGAGTGTGCCTACCCATATAGGTCTGCTTTTTCCCCTTTTAATTTTTCAGCCACTCATCATCTCTCTGAATATCAAGGCTTGCTAAGACTGTGTGTAGAATAAGAGTCATTATTCTCTGAGAGAGGAGAGTTTCTGTGAATAAAATGAGCAAGCACTACAGTACATGGACTTTATGGTATCTGTTTTGGCAACTTATAAGCCTTCCTTTTGGATTTTGACCATTACATGTATTTGAGATTATTGGGTAAATATACCTCTAGATAAGTAAGATGTTTACTTCCACTTTTTCATCCTTGTTGAGTAGCTGGTGAGGTCCAAAGCACTTAACAATACCTGTTAAATGAATCGATGCATTTGCATGCAGATTTTAAACATTATGGCTCAGATTTATAGTCTCTATATTATCGTAATCCCTATTTCGATTTTCCACAACAGAAGTGAAAGAAACACCCATCACATACTCCAAGGGCTCGTCAAAGTCTGGTTTCCAAGGAGCAAGGCTTTTTTTTTTCTTCTTGGAAGTACTCCTGTCTTTGCTCAGCTAATGCTCTCTCTCAGGTTCTTTGAGAGTGTACCTGCCTCCCTGTCTGGATTGTCTGATGTGGAGATTGAAGGGTGAACAGAGGCAGAAGGAGAGCATCTATTTGTCTTGGAGTTTTTACTCCCAGAAGAGAGAACTAGCTTTGATCGCTGGATCCTGGCTGCAATTACACTGAGTTACTGGCCAAAGAAGTTTCACCACAAACAGATTTCAAAGGAATGACCTTGCCCGTAAATAAAACTTACGAGAAAAACAGAAAATGTATTGGTTCGCTGTCATTGTAGCCTTTTGCTGGGAAGAAACGTGAGAGAAAGTCAGCAGACTCTGTGGGGAGTGGAGGAAAGAGGCTAGGTTTGAGACCAAGTGCTGGGAAAAGGATCATTTCAGTGAATCCTAATCACAGTTTTGCAAGGTAGCCCCAGTGATCTCAAAGGGTCCTGTAAATTTCTCCAAAATTTATACACACACACACACATATGTATCTATATACATATATATGTATATATACCCACATATACACACATGCATGTGTGTGTGTATATATATATATATATATATATATATATATATATATATATATATATCCCAACAAAAATGTATTTTAATTCATTTAATTAAAAAATAATCTAAATAACCATAGTTGTTGGTTGGGAGGGAGGGGGAAGGAAGTGGTGATATGATCGAAGAGGCAGTGATGATATAACAAAACTTCTTTGTTTTTGTGGTTGAGATCATTGTGGTTAAGTGACTTGCCCAGGGTGACACAGCTAGTAAGTGTCTGGGGTCAGATTTCAACTCAGAAGATGAAACTACCTGACTCCAGGCTGGGCACTTTACCCACTGTGCCACCTAACTGCCTCCCTCACCCTCTTTTTTTTTTAATAAATTTATTTAACTTTTTACATTCATTTTCATAAGATTTTGGGTTCCAAAATTTTCTCCCCATTTGTCCCCTTCCCCCTCCCCAATACACTGAACATTCTAATTACCCATATTATCAATCTGCCCTCTCTTCTTTCATCCCTCCCTTCCCTTACCCCATCTTCTCTTTTGTCCTGTAGGGCCAGATAACTTTCTATTCCCCATTACCTGTATTTCTTATTTCCTAGTATCAAGAACAATATTCAACAGATGTTCCTAAAACTTTGAGTTCCAGCTTCTCCCCATCCCTCTCTCCCCACCCATTCCCTTTGGGAGGGCAGGCAATTCAATATAGGCCATATCTGTGCAGTTTTGCAAATGACTTCCATAATAGTCGTGTTGTGTAAG
>CM053769.1:533160451-533232052 GCA_028658325.1 Potorous gilbertii | reverse complement strand
TTCCCTTTGGGAGGGCAGGCAATTCAATATAGGCCATATCTGTGCAGTTTTGCAAATGACTTCCATAATAGTCGTGTTGTGTAAGACTAACTATATTTCCCTCCATCCTATCCTGCCCCTCATTGTTGCTATTCTCTCTTTTGACACCCTCTTGTTTTTTAAAGAAGACTTTAAGTCAGAATCCTTTCTTGGGACAACTGAGGTCCAAAGTTAAAAAGAATGGAAGTGAAATGAGAAAGTGCTGACCAGGGAATCCTGCTACCTGAACTGTGGTCCCAGCTAACTTGATAAGTAAACTTAGGTAAACTGTTTGACCTTTTAGGTCTTAGTTTCCTTCACTGTAAAATAAGGTGTCTATAAAATGAGGCTAGATGACCTCTCAGATCTGTCCTAGTTCTGACATTCTGTGATTCTCTGATGTTGTCAGTGACTTATCCAAGGTCACACAATGAAGAAGAGATCCTGAAATGATGAGAGCCCTGCACTCCTGACTTGAAACCCAAATCTCCTCCCACTGAAGAAATGAGGCTCATTCTGGGAGAAAGCTATTCTAGAAGTGCCTTTGGAGACCTCTGAAATTCTGGGATAGAAAGAGGAGGGGGCAGGATGAGGGTAGGGACTGTCAAGGCCCTGCATTGTTGGGGGTGGTCTATAGATTGTCACCACTTAAGCTCTTTAAAGGTACAGAAGTATCAGAAGCAATCTTGAGGTACTTTTATATTAAATAATATGATTTCTGTGTGACAGAGAGAGAGTGAGAGAGAGAAATAGAGAAGAGAGAGGAGAGGGAAAGAGAGGGGAGGGGGGAAGGGAGAGAGAGATGCTGAGGTCTCAGTTTGTACCAGATGGAAGGCAAAGGTAATGAATGAATGGTTTGATGTGCTGATAATTCAGGGTCATACCATACAAACGAGAAAGGACTCGACACTAGCCAGTCCTCAGGACCCATTACACATCTGAGTCAGTCTGGTCTTGGGCCTGTAAATGGATCAAGGAATCAAAGCCCAGGTGGACCAGACTGCACTTCCCCAAGTCTTCTGCTTGTCTTCTTCCTTCCAAAGAGAATTAGTGCTATATTCACAGACCAGTTAGCTTCAGACTAGGGGCAGCTGGGTGGTACAGTGGATAGAGCACCAGTGCAGGGAATCAGGAGGACCTGTGCTCAAATCTCATCTCAGACACTTGACACTCACTAGCTGTGTGACATTGGGCAAGTCACAACCCCAATTGCCTCATCCTGGGTCATCTCCGGTCATCCTGATGAATAAATGGCCACTGGATTCAGATGGCTCTGGAAGAGAAGTGAGGCTGGTGACCTGCACAGCCCTCCCTCACTCAAAACAAAATCAAGTGCAAGTCTGATCGCATGATCTTCTTCAGCAGCGAAGGATGAACACACACACAGCTTCAGACTAAACTGGATGTATGGTACTATGTGCTGGGGGTGGATATATGAAAGGGCAAAGAACCTAGATGCCTAAATCCTTTGGGTCCCTTTGTAGCAAAGCATATTGGTACATTATTCTCTTTCTTATATTCTCCTCTTTTTCCCACTCTCTCCTTGTTCCTCCTCAGAGGACCTGGATTTTAAATCAAACTCATTCACTTATTACCTTGGTGACGTTGAGCCAATCATGCAATTTTCCCACCCATAAAATGAGTGATTTGGACTAATCTCTATGGTTGCTTTCCGCTCTAAGTCTGCAGTTCTGTAATCTCTTCCTGTCTTCACTCCTAGGGATTTGGTTAGCACAGTTGTAGGAAGGTAAGGAAGAAAGCTCCAGGGTTTTAAATCCAGAAGTCACCCTCTAGTCTAAAAGATCTTACTCTTTCTCCTTATCTTTATATCTCCTTTGGATCCATCCTTAACTCCCTCATATGCCCCACCCCCATATATGGTGCATCATTTTGTTTTCTTTAGAACGCACAGATTCGCCTAATGTTCTTTATGGGCTCTAAGTCTTCTTGGTGGCTTTCATTGGTGTCCACTCGGGTTTCCACATTATGACTGAGTCAAACCAATGTGGTAGACTCCAGGTGCCTAGCTGCTTGGGATTTGGGAAAAGTGTGGGAAAATGTAGTGTTCTTTAGAATGTGCCCAAACCTCCTGTGCAGATTTAGGACTGTATCAACCAAATATCCTTTCCTTGCTTCATTATTTACAGATGTTCCGTTCAGTATAGCCAAGAGCCAGGAAACGTGTGCTTTGGGGCTAATGTGATCTGTGATCTTCAGTGAAGTATGTCACCTCTGTTGGCTCTTTCTTCATCTGTAAAATGAGTCACATAATTTCAGATATTCCACTCAGTCCTAAAAGTCCATAGGTACATACACACACACATGTACATATATGTATTCACATATGGGCAAAATATCTACATGCAGACACATGTATGTATATGTATGTGTGTACATATACAGATACATGCATATATGTGTGTACATATGTATTTATGCATATATGTATGTAAAATATGTATACGTATGTCTACATACACACACTTATCAAAAATATCTATAGAACTTTGAGAAAATAATGGAGGTCTGGGTATGTCTCTCTTGTGTAATATTATATATATATATGTGTGTGTGTGTGTGTGTGTGTGTGTGTGTGTGTGTGTGTGTAAGGAAGCTAGATGGGACAGTAGATAGACTATTGGATCTGGAGTCAGAAAGAGTCATCCTCCTGAGTTCAATTCCAGTCTTAGACACTTGCTAGTTGTGTGACCCTGGAGAAGTCATTTAACCCTGTTTGCCTCAGTTTTTCATCAGTAAAAAAATGAGCTAGAGGAGAGAATGGTAAATCATTCCAGTGTTTTTGCCAAGAAAACCTCACATGAGGTCATAGAGAGTTGGACATGGCTGAAACAACTGAACAACAACAAATATATATGTGTGTATATGTATGTATGTATATGTATATGTGTGTATATTACATATATGTATATATGATACATATGGTTGTTGTCCTTTGTTTCCAAGAAGACCAAAGTGGTATCATCAGGATAAAGTGAAGTTTCAGTGTGTCTGACTGTGGCTGATCAGCTGAATATGAGCTGGGAATACTCTACCACAGATTGGGCACAGATAACCCATATGAATTTTGGGGGTGGATACTCCAAATTTGTGCATTCTATGTTTACTTTGTGCTATCTCAATTTTGCTTTGCTCACAGAGCATGGCATCCTTTCTGATGTGGGCACACCATGCTGAGTGGTCCTGTGCCAGCGTTTCCTACATTGCACGGTCAAATCCAAAGTTCTTGAGAGAGACCTTGAGAGTTTCCTTGTATCATTTCTTCTAAGCACCATGTGATCGCCTGCCCCATGTGAGTTTTCCATAAAATAGTCTTTTTGGCAAGCGTATCTTTTGCATTCGAATAACATGGCCAGCCCATTGGAGTTGTGCTCTCTGAAGCATAGTTTGAATGCTTGGCAGTTCAGCTCGAGTAAAGACTTCAGTGTCTGGTACCTTATCATGCCAGGTGATCCTCAGAATCCTCCTAAAACAGTTCGCATGGAAGCGATTCAGTTTCCTGGCATGTGAAGACTTCCTCTGGTGGAATGGGAGGATGAGAACAATTTGTTCCAACGGCCATGAAGGCTGCTGAAGCAGTCAATGTGCAGTGCTTAGAGTTTGGTTAGACACAAAAGATACCAAAGTCATCCACTGCAGCCTGAGCCATTGCCAAATGTCTTGACTCTGTTATGATACGTATACATACAGAGAGTCAGATAGACATACAAGCCCCATTACTGTTCCCTAAATCTCTAAATCTGACTAGGTATTTTTTCATAAGAAGATGAAAAACAAAAGCCCAGAGAAAAATATTGAGGAGCTCAAGATCCCAGTGGTAGAGATGGACTTAGAACTCAGGTCTCCTGAGTTTCAGACCTCTGACTTTAACCTTACTTCCCTTTTCAAAATCAGTTGCTACTTTAGGTACATGAAAACCTGTTTCATTACTCTCTACTGTTCCACTAGTCAGCTTGCCCTAGGGAGGAGGCAGGGACTAGGCTTTTTGGGCCACGTTCCCAAATAGTGACTGCTCAGTGACTTGTCTGGAGCCAAACACCACCTCATTGAAGTGCTAGTAGGACATGATGTCAGACCAAGTCTCTTATGACTCTTTCTTTGTTTTCTTCCAGATTTACAGAGTTTTTGGATCCATTCCAGAGAGTCATCCAGCCAGAAGAGATCTGGCTCTATAAAAATCCATTGGTGCAATCAGACAACATACCAACACGCCTCATGTTTGTAAGTATTGGGTGTCATGAAACATTCGACAATCCTCTAAATTCTAAATCAAATTGTATTTTTGTATTTGTGTTTCTAACCTCTGCTAAAAAGACCTGAGGAAAGTGGAGAGGAATAAAAGTTTATCAACTCCATTTAATTATGATCATAGACTCCCAGAGCTGGAAGGGATCTGATAGGTCATTTAATTCAAAATTATGAGTGAGCTATTAGGGCAATGAAATAAATAGCAACTCTCAGTGCTTCAGGAGACAAGACAGCATGGCAGAATGCACAACACATTGGCCTGGGACTCAGGAGACATTAGGTCTAGTACCACTCTACCATTGACTAGATATGAGACCTTGGACAACTCATTCCACCCCACTGCTACCCCTGCCATAGTCCAGACTTTTTCTTTTTTCTTGGTTTGGACCCAAAATTTCATCAGTCCAGAGAACTACTGTCATGCAAACTCACTTTACTGATGCAATCTGAAGCTCTAGTTTGTGATTTATATAATTGTCCAGAGCTGCCTGAGGTACTGGGATGTTAAGGGATTTGCCCCTGGTCATACAAGCAAGTATATGCCTGAGGCTGTTAAATCATAATTTTACTTAGACCTTTTATTTATCTATTTATTTAGTTGTTTATTTATTCATTCATTTTTGGGGGGAGGAAGACCAGACCTGTGATTTTATTGGCATATGAGCCCCTTAGTAAGGAAACCCCCTTTGTTAGTTTATATTGATACCTACTGTGCAATATGTAATCTTGGACAGTTGATGCACCAAGTAGGTATCAGAGCCAGGACTTTGATTCCAGGTTCTTTTGACTCAGAGACCAACTCTCTATCCAATAATACAAAAGTGAAAATTATTTTCAGCACAGGTCTTCCTTCTGGCAAGAGCAACTGTCTAGCCACTAGACCATGCCGCTGCCTCTCAGAGGCTCTGGTTACTCATCTGTGAAATGAGAATGTTAGCATATATGATTTCCAAAGTCTCTTCCTGTTCTGATGTTTCATGGATCTGTGTATACTCGAAGACAGTGAATGTGGAATCCATTGTTAGATGTTTGTAAGGAAGAAAACTTGGTAACCAATGAACTGATCTTATCTGTTGACCATATAAGAAGAACCTGAAATTGTGGATGAAATCATAACTAGTATAAATAAAAGCTCAATATCTCCAAAGCACAAAATTTAAATAGTATGTGTATCTTAATAACTAAAAGGTATGGAATTTAAGAATACTTTAATGGACCAAATAAACTTTTTATTTATTTATTTTTCTTTCTTTTTAAATCATTTTTTATTTATTTTTAGTTTTCAACATTCACTTCCAGAAGATTTTAAATTCTGAATTTTCTACCCCTTCCCCTTCATCCTCGTCCCCAAGACAATCTGATATAGGCTCTCTATGTAGATTGATATGAAATATATTTATGTAGTAGTCATGTTGTAAAGAAGAATTAAAACCAATGGAAGAAACCATAAGAAAGAAGAAACAAATGAAAAAAAAGAGAGCAAATAGTATGCTTCGATCTGCATTCAGACACCACAACTCTTTCTCTGGATGCAAATAGCCTTTTCCATCATGAATCTTTTGGATTTGTCAGATCCTTGCATTGCTGAGAAGAGCTAAGTCTATCAAAGTTAGTCATCACACAATGTGGCTGTTACAGTGTACGATGTTGTCCTGGTTCTGCTCACTTCACTCAGCATCAACTCATGTATTATCTTTCCATGTTTTTATGAAATCCACCTACTTATCATTTCTTATGGAACAATAGTATTCCATCACATTCATGTACCACAACTTGTTCAGTCATTCCCCAATTGATGGGCATCCCCTTAACTTCCAAATCTTGGCCACCACAAAAAGGGCTGCTACAAAAATTTTGTACATATGAGTCCTTTTCCCATTTTTAGGATTTCTTTGGGATACAGTCCTAGATGTGATATTGTGGACTCAAAATAAACGCAGTTTTATATTCCTTTAAGCATAGTCCCAAATTTTCTCCAGAATGGTTGAATCCAAGCAAATTTTTACATCAATAGAAGTGCCCAGTCCTAAGAACGAATAACTTTATAAATCAGTCTTGATGTCCAGGACAAAGGTCTTCCCTTTGTGATTATACTTGGAGGAGGAGGAATGATACCTTTAGGGTTTTGTCCTCTGTCCCATTCTACGGTATTATTTATCAACCCTGGTTCTACCTCTTCATAGCCACTGCAGTTACCGTTCTCTGATTCAGGGCTGGACTGGGTGGAAAAATACCAGAAGTACAGGTTGGGAGGTTTTATTTTTCTTTCTCATTTTCTTTTCTCCTAGCCTAATGTATATAGATTGTTTAATTTTGAGAGGTTTAATTTTGAAGAGTGAAGGACCCAGTTCAAAATAACCCACTAATTTACACCTTGAATTCTGCCAACTTTTCTATGATAGTTGAAATTTTGAGTTGAAAACAAACAAACAAAACTACTTGTTAGAAATCACACAAAGACTATTTCTATTTATACAGCATTAAACCCTGTTCCACTAACTGCCAAAGTAATTGAGCCAAATGCTTTAAATGCCTGTACAGAAGATAATTTTGAGTTTAAAAAAGAAAAACAACAAAACATCTTTGGTTTTCTTGATGAGATCACTTTAATTAGTGATAATTGGAAAAATCTTTGTATATGGGAGCTCATTCCATGCAAGCATAAAATAATCACTTCAATTGATTCTTGATAATTGCTTTTTATCCACAAAGAAAAGCTGAATTTCATAAATCTGAGGGAAAGAAAAGATAAGGACTCTGCTGTGGAGATTGTATTTTGTTTTGTTGTGAGTCCTGTGATTGGGCACCTTTCCAAATCAATATAACACAGGTTATTTTGAAATCAAAACTTTCTATCATGTCTAATTGAATTAGTCTTATTGCTTTAATCAGACAAACCTTGTACTTGTCATTTATCTCCATTTCAGGACTCTCAAGCTGTAAAACATAATTTGGGATTTAATTTCCATGGCAGATTGGTGGAAATTTGTTACAGAGTCCTGGATTTGTTAACAATGGACTTTTTGAAGTCTAGAGACAAAAGCCATGAATATTCTAGCTTCAGACATAAATAAGATGGGGGCACATTTGCATGTTGGCAGTTAGTAGAGAGGAAGCACTGAAGAGGTTTTTCAATGTTGCATTTTTTTCAAAGGATAGAAGTGTATTCAACTTGGTTGTATCTTTGGCTCTTTTAATGAAATAAGTTCAATCTCCATTTTGTTAATCCTAGTTGATGAATTTCATTCAGTTGGGCTCACAAGATATAGTGCCTATCTATAAAAACACAATGCAGTGCATAAAATTAGATCTGTAATATAAAAGTAAAAATTATTTTTCAGCACATAAATTAAATCTGGTCTTCTGGGTGCCAGTAATAGAGACAATACTAAAATTATTATTTCTGTCTTTCATAGATCCTTTCTAATAGTCTAGATATATAGTAGTCAGATTTATAATTAATAGGACATATTTTTTAACAATTGTTTAATTTTCTCCAGGAGCTCCAAATATCTTTATGTAATACTTTGGAAACTGGTCATATCACCAACTAATTAAGAAAAAGATAGAAGTAAATCAAAGCTAGAAGAAATGATAAAGATAAGAAGCAACCAAGTATAATCTAAGATCTTTTATCCAACTTATCACACAAACTTTTGAGTACAATTTATGGACACCAGCTTTTGGTTCAAAGAAATGGGACACAGGCAAAAATAGAGAATTAGCTCAATGACTATTTCTTAGATAAGTTTAACCAATGCCAAATAGTTGCTACGGTGAAAAGATCACAAGAGTCTATACGCTGCTTCAGACAACAGATACTTGATTTTCTTACCGATTGGGGAGATAGAGGCAGCTAATGGCAACATTGGTTTAGTGAATATAAATATTTAAAAAATGTTATAGGATATAAAGTAGGTTTATAATTAATTTTAAGTAACATAGCTAAGTAAAAAATTAATGTTTTGGCCATTTTTAAATTTGGAATTTCTCTCCCTCCCTTTCCCATTCCCCTTTCCAATCATTTTCTTTCTTTCTTCCTTCCTTTCTTTCTTTCTTTCTTTCTTTCTTGCTATCTTGCATACCTAGAAAGTATCAAAGGCTGGATTGGAACCCAGTTCTTCTTGTTTCTTTCTTTCTTTCCCTTCCTTCCTTCCTTCCTTCTTTTTTTCTTTAGCTATTCCCTATATCTATGTAGATCACACCCTCAGTGATTGTTAAATTGTGAAAACTGTCTGAGGCACATAGAGGTTAAGTGACTTGTGCTATCTTGCATACCTAGAAAGTATCAAAGGCTGGATTGGAACCCAGTTCTTCTTGTATCTAAACCCAGTATTCAATCTATTCCATCACACTTCAACTAAAATTGTGGTTTACTTTCATCACTTTAGAAAGTCAGCAGAAGATCAGAGGAAATTTTTTTGATGCATTCATTGTACATCCCTCCTTTTGTCAAGAAAAAGAGAGTACCTTTTTTTTTTAACTCATCCATATTTACAAAACTCAATTGACATTTTCCATACTATTCTCAAGCTGTCAGTACCTTTTTACATCTTTTATTTAAAAGGGGTCATAATTCATATCTGAGAGTGCAAGAGATATCAGAAAGTCTCCAGTACCTCCATTAAGGATTTATTCTCTTCCACTTTGGGACTGGCTTCTGCTTTAATTATGTCCTTTTTGACAGTGTCTTTAGTATTAACCTATTTGATAGGATGTCTATCTCTATGATTTTCTTGGTAGGAAATCAACAAACCCATGTATATTTCTAGATATCTCTAAGAATAAATTTTTTATTCTTGTATATCTTTTTGTTAAACTAAAAATAAATCAAGATGTCTTCTGGTTACCCTTTTATTATAAGTCAGAGGATATAATATTGTTGACCTAGCCAGAAGATTTACTATTATTGAATATTACTATTATTATTAAAACCTAACATTTATATGGTATTTTAATATTTGTGAAGCTTTTTACATACAGCTTTTTTATATTTGATCCTCACAAGAATCCATTAAAGTATTTGGTATCATCCTCATCTGCAGATATAGAAACAGAAGCTGAGAGGTTATTTGCCCAGGGTCAAATTATTAGTGTCTGAGGCAGGTTTCATACTCAGATATTCCTAACTTGTAAGTTCAATGCTCTCTTCACTGTTTCACATAGTTGCCTATAATGCTTTGATTATATTTAGAAATAACATTTTACATTTGGGGGTTAAGGTGCTTCCTTAAAAGACAGATATGAAATTTGTGTGTTTAAAAATTAAGGAAATATTGACAAAGGAATATTATGATGGACAATTTAATTTTTATATTCAAGAGCTGTAGAATGTTAGAGCTGGAGGGGACCTGAGAGTAGGCTCTTAAAAAGTCAAAGCTATTTTTACTTTCTTTTGTGATATGATATAATTATTTGCAGCAGCAGAAAATAATCCTGAGATTCAGTCTACAAATGCAAAAATGATTTTTGTACACTCTTTCCAATACGCTTTTTGATGGAATGCTTAAAATCAACTAAGAATTCTTAATGGTCCTATTTGTCATTCACCCCAGAGGAAAGTTCACTCCTACTTGACATTTATACATAATTTGCAACTGAAGCAAATAATAACAATAAATTCTTCACATAAGGACTCATTCCCTTTTCCTCCCTTTTAATTGCTTTACCCTATAATACCACTGAATGCCAGAATATTTCCAAAACAGTTCAGATGGTAGAAAATAGGAAATCAGTATCCTGGAGGAAGGGCCAACTTTCTCATTGTAGAAAATGCCTCAAAATTTAGGTTGCCATTACCTTCTCTTGTTTAGTCAATGAACTCCTAGAGTCAAGCTCAGTTGCTTACATAGGTCATACACAAATCAAATCTATTAATTAGTAAAGAAGTTGTTTACCCTGCACCTGTGGTTTTCTCATCTAGACTCCATGGTAACCCTGGGCCCTCATTCATAACCAAGGGTGAAAGTTGCCTAGAGCTTATATTTTTCTACTCTTGTTTACCCAACAAGAAGGCACAACTACACCATTACAGTGTTGCCAGAGGATCTAAAGAGGATAGATAACAATTTTTCTCAGGAAGAGAATGAAGTAACCAGATCAGTACTTTTTTCTTTTAGCCATTAAAATAGAATGAAATTATGCAATGCAAAGCACAGAATAATTAAAATGTAGAATCAGGGTGTAATTAATGTATCTCTTACTATGATGAGAAGCTATAAGATGTAATAAAGATAGAGGGCCAACCTTGGAGTCAGAACACTTGTATTCAATGCCTGCCTCTGATGCGTACTAGCTGTGTTGGCATCAATGCCTCCAGACAGCTCTCTAAGAGCCAGGTTCTTGTGTGTGTGTGTGTGTGTGCGTGTGCATGTGTGTGCGCGTGTGCGTGTATGTGGTGGACACAGCCTACATGTAATAATACTATTAAACTGCATCCTGCCACATGAGAGAGTCTAGTCTCCCATTGTATTGCTTTTTATTCAGTATACTAGTATGGTAATTTATTAAACAGTTGTGAAAGGATTAATCAGAGTCAGTCAGCTAGCATTTTTAAGCACCTACTATGTGCCTGGCATCTTGTTAAACACTTGGGATAGAAAGGAAGGTAAAAGATAGTCACTGCTCTCAAAGACCTCATAGTCTAATGAATCATAGAAGGAACTATGTATAAATAAGATATATACAGGCTAAGTTGAAGATTATCTCAGAGGGAAGTTACTAATAATAGCTAGGGGGAGAGGGACAGGATTTTTACAGAAGATGGAATGCTACTTGAAAATTTAAGGAATCCAGAGAAGCTAAGAGGTGGGGATGACGCAGAGCACCAGGCATGAGAGACAACCAGTAAAAAAAAATGCCTGAAGTTAAGAGATGGAATTGTCTTGTTGAGGGAAAAGCAATGAAACCAGTGTGACCGTGTCACAGAGTATGTGGAGGGGAGTAAGTGCAAGAAAGCTGAAGATTAGGAGGGGTTCAGGTTAGGAAAGACTTTAAAAGTCAAGCAGAGGATGGGGTTAGTTGTGGGGCACAAAAATACAAAGATTCAACTAACCTCTACTTCTGAGGAGCTAACATTCTTGATGGAAAAGACAAGAAACATCTCTATAAATATAAATAGAATGAATACAAAGAAGTTATGGAATAAAGTTACAAATAGCTGAGGAGATCAGGAAAGACTTGATGTAGAAGATGGTGCTTAGCTGAGTTTTGTAGGAGGAAAGAGATTCAGTGAGGAAGAGGTGAAAAGGGAGTACAGGAACACCAATATCTGGCCACTGGTTGGATATATGTTGTGGAGTCAAGAAAGATAATGAATACAGGGAAATGCAAAGGCTATGAACTTTGGAAAAAGAAAGAATGGTGATACCTTAAATTAAAATAGGATATTTTAGCAGAGGTTGAGTTTGGGAGGACAAGATGATGAATTCTATTTTGGATATATTGAGTTTAAGATATCTCTGGGACATCCAGTTTGAAATTGTCTAGTAGGCAGTTGGTGATGTCATTCATTCCCTAAGCTTGCATATATTAAACATCTATTTTGTGGCAGACACTCTAATATAGGACCCCAAGTCAGACCCCAGGGTTGGATATGTAGATTTGCTGGTCATCCAAATAGATAGGTGTAGAGAAGGAAGGTAATCTAGAACAAAACTTTGGGTAACAGTCTAGGACAAGGCTATGGATGATGGCTCAGCAAAGGTGATGGAGAGAAAGCAAATAGATTGGAGAACAGGGAGTAGTGTCACAAAACCCCAAGCAAATAAGGCACAGGAAGCAGAGTTGTTGTCTTTGTTAAATACAGCGGAGACATCAAGAAGGTCAAGGACCTGGAAAAGACCATCATGGGCTGGTAATCAAAAGATCATCAAGAAACTTTGGAAAGAGTAGTTTCAACTGAGTAATGAAGATATTAGCTAGTTTCAAAACCAAGACACTTGAAAGATACAGTTCCTTTAAGTATGAGTAGCCAGCTTGTCTTTCTACCCTAGTGGGAAAACTCATCTCACAGAATTTCATGGAATTTTGAGATCTAGAAAGGACCTCAGTGCCTACTCAATCCTGCCACTATGTGGAAAGCATCTCCAGTATATCAGAATGGACAAGAGGTTGTCTATTAGAAGACTTCTAAGGAGAAGGAACTCATAGCCTCTGAATCAGTGCACTCCACTTTGGGTCAGTTCTCATTATAATTAGCATCTCTTTGTAACTTCCAACTATTACTCCTGATTCTTCCCCTGAGTCCAAAGAAAATAAGTATAATCCCTCCACTACATGAAAGTCCTTCAAATACTTGAAGACAATTATTATGTCTTACCCCTACTTTTCTAGTTTTCTAGCCTAGTTTTCTCCAGGCTAAGCATACCCTCATTTTTCATTTGGCCCTTATATGGCATGAACTTGAGACCTTTCATCATCCTGATTGCCCTTCTCTGGATACTAGAATCCTTCTTAAAGTTCTTCTTAAACTGTGGCACCCAGATCTGTACATGGTATGTCAGTTGAGGTCTGATGAAGGCAGAGTTTAGTGGAAATGTTGGGAAATCATGCCTCTATTTCGCATCCCAAGTTTACATTAGCTCTTTTGACTGACATATTAATGCTGCAGGTTCACATTGACTGTGTGGTTCATTAAAACCACTAGATTGTTTTTCCAGACAACTAATGTCTAACCATACCTTCCCATTTGTATTTTTGAAGTTGATTTGTGTATTTGTGTGTGTGTTTGCAAGTGTAAGACTTTTTACATTTATTTCCATTGAATTTTATTTTCTTAGACAACTTGAATTTTCAAAGGAATTGAAGTCAAACCCAATGGCTTATAGTTTGCAAACATTTTTCTCTTTCATTTTTTGGAAATTGAGACACAAGTTGCTCTTTAGTCTTGTGGCACTGCTCCCATTTTCCATGACCTTTCAGATATCATTGAAAATGTTGTCAACATCTAAGGACGTAATTCACCTGGGCTGGGTGACTTGAGTACATAAGTGACAAGCAGACACTCTTTTACTATCCTCTTGCTTATCTTGGGTATACACTCCTCAGAAATCATATGTATCATATCATTCCCAATGCTAGGGTCATTCTCCTTGGCAGAAAAAGCAGAAGCAAAATAAGGACAGAATAGCTCCACCTTCTATTTATGGATTGAAATCATTGTCTTCTCTCTACCACCACCCCCCAAGCAAATGTCCTTTTCTTTTCATGATCTTCCTTTCCCCCAATATAGCTTTAAAAATCCCCCCTTTTGGCTTTAAATACCCTTGTCAACCTCAGTTCCTTCTGACTTTTAAAAATACTGACGTTTTCACAAGACCACAACACACTCTTTTCCTCCAACAGTTCCCATCTCAGAGATCAGTTCCTCTCTGTTAGTGAGAATCAGAAACAAAAATAGACTTTCCCATTGTCCCCATTTTGACGGATGAAATTATCACCAGGGTTAAGTCAAGGAGTTGCTAATTCTCCTTTTGGCAGAGAAAGAATCCCAGCTGATGGCTAGAGAACCAGAGTTCTCTGTTATTACTCCATTAACCCCCTATGCCATGTTTGTAATTTATTTCTTAAATCTCTCATTTGTTTCCTGTTTATGCTCAGGTGATCTGGAGTATATATTCCAATAACAAAATCACTTTCTTTTCATTCTTTTACCCAAATATTTTCTTTAATGGTACTGTCTCTGGTTCCAAGCTTTCTTCCCATAAATATACTTTCTTAATTTAATAAACAGTGCTGTCTCCTCCCCTGCATTTACCTAATATTTTTATTTTGGGTGCAGTATACCTACCCAGAACTACAGTCTAGTGACAGGTTTCATTTCACCAAATCTCAGAAGGTACCTATGAGGTCAAATTTGTCTCTTTTCTTTAGGCCTTTTTGTTTCTCTTATTTGTTCCCTAAACTTTCAGCATTTTTTGGATAGGTATGAGGTTAGAGATTTTTGTTCGTTTCTTTTTTCCCTATATTGGCTTCCTCCCTGGATTTTGTTTCATATGAGTGTCTGGATATCTCGACTGTTTTTTTCCTCTCCTTTCTTTGTAGTTTTTCCATATAGTATATAATTGGGAAATTGAGATACACAAACACCAGCCATGGAGTCAGGAGGACTTGAGTTCAAATCTAGCCTCACACACTTATTAGCTGTGTGACCCTGGGCAAGTTATTTATCTCTATTTGCTTCAGTTTCCTTATCTGTAAAATGAGTCCACTGTCTTTGCCAAGAAAAACACGAATGGGGTCATGGAGAGTGAGGCACAACTGAAATGACTCAACAACAACAAATTCTTTTCCACCCTCCATCCTTTTTAGCTTGAAATACATTTGATTAAACTAATTAGATCCCAGAAAATATATTCTTGCCATAATTATTAGGTGCTCTTGCCAGGAGTCTGTCATCCTCATATTTCAAGCCATGGCTCAGAAATTCAAATTCAATTCTTAGCTATAACCTTTATTGGAGAATAAGAGAGAGTTGAATGGGTTAACCAATTGACCTGTGACATATGATACTAACCAATTCACCACACATAGGTATTTTTTGCTTTATACTAAATAACCGTCATCAGTTCCACTTCCATTCAAAATCTTGATATTAATGAAGACAAACCTCAAGTAAATAATAGTTTACACTATCTTCTCATGTATTGTAACTTTGGAGCTTATTGTATACTTTTAGACACCTATTGTAAACCTCACCTACTTCACACACATGTGTACATACACACGTGTGTATGTTTGTATAAGTGTGCATATGTACGTATATATATATATATGTATATATATATATATATATATATATATATGCCATTCCATTAATGATTTTCTCTCTATCATTTTGATTCTCATATTCTATTCCAACATACATTTATCCTTGCTATTCCTATAGTAATTTTTAGGAAAAAAGATAGTCTCCCCCCAAATGATTTTCTCTCTCTCCTTATCTCTTGTTGGACTTTAAGTTAGTAATAGTAGTTCAGTATTTTCTATGACTTGGTTAGAACAATTGAAGAAATATGCATATTATAAGAATTAATTACTATTCATACCCAATAACCTAGTTTTCTGACCACCAATCCCCCTCACCTCATATGACCACTTGATCTGGATTTTCAGAGTTTACCATATCTCTCCTCCCTTCTCCTTCTTCCCTTTAGCTTCTGTGCCTACCATTTTAATGACAAAAAATACTTGCTAAAAATAGACATGCAAATGAATCTATCATTTGTCATTCTCATGTGAAATTGATACACGAGGATATGGCTGGATCATGTTGAGAAAGAAGTATGAGGCTGCACAAATGACATTTGAAAGAAAGGAGAAGAAAAAGAATCCTTCTAAGTAGACATTTACATCATTGGCACATATGGCATATCGTTCAGCGTTTCAATGAATTCCTCTCCTGGCAAAGCTGAAGGGTAAGAGTATAAGATGGGAAGGAACCTGGAGGCTTCCAGTCAAGTTCAAGGGTTTCAGTGGTTATGCTAAAATAGACCAGGAAGCAGGAGTTTAATGGCAACAAGTGAAGGCAGAGCTTGAAATCTACATAGCAAGTCAAATATTTATTGCATGTTTTCAATGAGCAGACGCTGAAGGCACACAAAGAATGAGACAGGATCCCTATTTCCAATTTAGTAGGCATGATGATGTAGTGCACAAAGAGCAAAACATTGATAGTGTTAGCAGTTAACATGTAAGGGAATGTAGGAAGGTTTGCATAGAACTTTCCTTTCCTTCCTCCTCAGATGACCATGAATTTCCTCATCTCAGTATTTTATTCTCCCAATAGAATTGAAGTTATCTGAGGGTAGATACTATTTCCTTTTTATTTTGTATCCCCAGAACCTTGCAAAGTGTTTTGTACTTAATAAATGTTTATTAAATTTTATTCAACTTTTTCCATAACAACCTTATGAAGAAAGAGCCATAAGCTTTTATTAATCACCTCCTATATGCCAGGCATTGTGCTAAACACTTTACAAATATTATTTCTTTTGATTCTCATAACAACATAGGTGTTTTTACTACCCTCATTTTACAGATGAGGCATCTGAGGCGGGCAGAGAGAGTAAGTGACTTGCCAAGATATAAGCATCTGAGACCAGGTTTGAACTCAGATCTTCCTGATTCCAGGCCAGAATTATACCTATTGTACCTCTGAGATAGATAATGCAAATGCTATCATCTTGATATTACAGATAAAGAAACTGAGGTTTAGAAAGTTTCCATTCAAGGTTATGTGAGTTGATCTTGGTCATATTAGGGTGGGGATAGAAATGTGGGAGGCCTGACTACTGGTCTAGTACTCATAAAACAGTGGAAAGAACTGGGTCTGGAGTTCAAGGACCTATTTTGAACCTGACTCTGCTCCTTACTACCTATGTGACCTTGGTCCAGTCACTGTACCTTCATTGTATATCTGAAAAATAAGAAACAAGATTTTTTCTAAGATCTCCCCAAGCTCTAAATTTTTGATCCTATTGTCCATGATGGGGTCAGGTGACCAGATTGAGGTGAATTACATCTCCAGGTACCCAGAGAACTGTCAGATATGTTTATTAAGCTAGGATCAATTATCCTTGAAAGACTGGAGACCCAGAGAAGTAGTAATGAATTCTAATTCAGAATGTCCCATGTGGTCCTGACTTTCAAAAAGGGGAAGAGAATGGATTGTACAAACTCTAGGTCACAGAGCTGGAGTTCAATTCCTGGCAAAATTATCATTCATGTTATTAAAGGGATCGGATGTGAATGCTTAGAACAGGAGTCAGTGATTACAAAGGACGAATATCTCTTCGCAGAGAATAGGGCATACCAGACTGATTTCAGTCATTCGCTAATAGCTAGCATTTTATATATAGCATTTATAAAATGCTTTAAGATTTTGAAAGAACTTTGCATATTTTATCTGTTTCAGCCTCACATCACCCTTAAGAAACAGATACTCATCATCCTCATTTTACTGGTGAACAAACGGATAGGCAAGCAGGGCAGCTAAGTGACTCGGTGGATAGATGCTGGGCCTAGAGTCAGAAAGACTCATCTTCCCAAGTTCAAATCTGGCCTCAGATACTTCATAGCTGTGTAACTCTGGCCAAGTCCCTTAACCCTATTTGCCTCAATTTCCTCATCTGTAAAATGAACTGGAGAAGGAAATGGTAAACAACTCCAGTGTCTTTGCCAAGAAAATCCCAAATAGGGTCACAAAGAGTCAGTCATGACTGAATAATGGCTAAAAACTGAACAGTTCTTTTGTTCATGGAACTTTACCTGATCCTTATTTTCCTCCATTCCCTATGCTATAAATGTCTAGATCTGTTTGTGTTGTCTGTAGGAATGTTGCCACTCATCACCATAATAAGGTGGCCATGTGTCAAAATTGCTTGAATTGTTTTCATGAACTCAACTGGCTGAAGGACAATCAATGCCTGTACTGTTGTGCTTGAACAGATGCCCTATGATCCCCCAATTTACATACCTTGAAAGGCATGTTTTACTAGGAGTTACCTATCATGGTTCTTGGTCATTAGGAGAGTCAGCTCAGACATTTATTGACTTAATGTTTAATCAAATGGAACATGATCAGTATGTTATAAGTTGTACCCATTTCCCTCTTCAGTAGTGTCACCTTTGTACCTCAGTGAGGGGACTGCCCTCTACTTGTTTTGTGTCACCCTTGGAAGACTACCCTCCATGCACTTTGGTTGTAATGACCTAAAGAAAGACTGGGGTCTTTCTGTGTATCAAAGAGGGAATGAGAAAGTTGATTCATTGAGGACCCTTATTCTATTCTAATCAGTATTCATCAGTTCAATAGGATAGGGGTAGTGATGATAAGTTCTGTATATTTGG
Organism: Potorous gilbertii; assembly: GCA_028658325.1. NCBI lineage: Eukaryota > Metazoa > Chordata > Mammalia > Diprotodontia > Potoroidae > Potorous > Potorous gilbertii. Next base: position 533,213,917 of record CM053769.1, on the reverse strand, counting down.
TCCTAGAGCTGTGAGTCGCAGATGGTCGTATCACTTGTGTAATCCAAGGAAGCTGGTGAGAGGCTTTCACCCTTGCTTTTCCGTGTCATGGTGATCAAGCCCAATGTGACAGAGGTGACTCAACTACATGGAAAGTCCCCAATTATTTTTGTAACTCTGGACCATTCTTTCTTGTCAAACATGAGCAGGTGTCCATAGAATGACCATCTTATGACCACCTAGTCAGTAGAGATTCCCCTTGCTTCACCCAACTTATGCTCCTACTGACAGGTCATTTTTGCTTATTTTAGTCAATGAATCATATGTCAACCAATGGAATTATTCTGTATTTGGTATAGCGGTTCTTGAGTGTTTAGATATATAACCCTATAAAAAATAGGGCCCTGAAAAGACGGGGACATCTCAGATCAAGAAGAAGATCTGAAGCCCATTTCATTAAAGGGGACCATGGACCCTTTAGTAAAATGTCTTTGTCTCAGTGCTCTGCCTCAGTTTCTCTTATTGTAGGCTGAATAATTTTTATCCCCACATTACACAGGTTATGATTTGCCAGGGGTCACACAGGTAGTAAATGTCAGAGACCAGATTTGACTTAAAATCTTCCTAATTCTGGGTCCAGCACACTGTCTACTGTGGCCACCTAGCTCCTCAGTTATTTGGTATCATAGATAGTTGCTAGGCTGTTGGTTAGGGGTTAGAATTTGAATAAGAGAACTAGGATTTATCACTGTGCTTTGCAATTGATATCATCCTTCATATTTCCTTTTCAAGTAGTTAGTTCATTTTACCAATCACCTTTTGCATAAATTGATAAAAAGTGATGGGAGCCCTAGAAATTCTTGGGGAATGGACTCATATTGGTAGGGTAAATGTAGACTATCTTTTCTTTATGTTCCTCTGCCCTGGTCATAGGTCTATGCCACTGCATATGCCTGACACAGAAAAGCACTGACAGGTTAGTCCATGTATACTTGAATTTATGGCAAACCACAGTGATGAATCCTACTTCTCTTATTCAAAGTCTGAGAGTTCACATCCTGCACTATTTTTTTGAATTTTCTCCCCTGCCACCACTACTGATAAGGTACAAGGATGTTATCATTAACCAACAGCTCCTCCATTTAATTACTGATTATTTCTATCTCTGAGAGAACATTTTCCAAGATAGCTTTGGAAAAAGATTAGGAGTTGTCAAAGTGAATTATGGACTCATTCCATATTCCACTTTTACAGTGGGAACATACTGGTCCTTGCTCTGATTTTCCTCCTCAGAAGATTCTTCTATGTGGGGAGCATCAATTGCAAGGTGTTTAGGCACTAACACTTCATCTTGCTACTTCCAGTATTCTACCAGGACTATAGGTTGGACCTGGTTCAAAAAATGATGACATTCCAGAGATATATGCCGCATCTAGACATATCAGAGTGATGATGTTCATTTTCTCACTGACACCTATAACTTCCTAAAGGAACTTGAGACCCTGAAGAGTAACCTACTTTCCATTCACTCTGGAATTCCCTTGGATCACTGAAATCAATATTACAGTGTAATGGAAAGAGGACTACATTTACTCAGAGGACCTGGTACTTACAACCAGTTCTGTTACTTACAAACTATAAATAACCTTGGGCAAATCAGTTCATTATTCTTAGTATAAATGAGCTTTGGAAAATCAGTTCATCATTCTCAGCCTTAGTTTCCCCTTCTATAAAATGAAAGATTTGGATCCTATGGCCTCAAAAGTTCTTTTCAGATCCAAATCTATGACCCTAATTGGAATCTGAGTGGACTTTAATCTGTTTGAATCCCCACCTTAGAAGCTGTTGGCAGGAATCACCAAGGCAAGAATTATATTTTTAAAGGTAAAATATTTCATCTCATGAGTGAGAGAGTAAAGAAAAGCTCAGATACTCTATGAAGAGACTGCAGTGCAATTTCTCCAATTTCCCAGGGAACTGGGGAGAAAGAAAATCAAAAACCACCATCCACAGGAAGATATACAGGCTGGAGAGAGGAAATGGTCACTTTAACAGCTGAATGGGGTGAACAAAGTTCACAGGTCACACTTTGTCTTAAAGACAGTAGGAAAGCATTGTAGGATAGTAGAATGAGTGCTTGGTTTAAGGTTTAGAGGACATGGGTTCAAATTCTGACTCTAATGCATATTATTTGGGGGGCTCTACACAAATCAATTAATCCTGATTGGCCTCAGTTTATTCATCTGGAAAATGAAGGGAGTGGACTAAATGACTTCTGAGGTCTCTTCTATCTCTATATCTGTAATCTGATGAGCCTGGCAGGGCAACCCTCCTCTTGGTCCATTCTCTTTATGGTTGGACTCCTTGGTTCACTTCCTCTCCAGTGTGTAGATCCAGTAAACAATGAATATATCCTGTGATGCAAGGATTATGGACCTGCTTATGGACCACATCCTAAGGAATTAGGTTTACTAGGCTTCAGCTACTCACCCACAAATATTGAGGAAATTTTCTCTCTAGCTGGAAACATGGCTGCTGACTCTCCAACAGCACCACTGCTATTTTGAAGAGCTCACCTTCTCCTCAGATTTCTAGTACTTGTACCTTTTATATAAGTACTCATGTCACACAATTTCAGGCCTGGGGACTCCAATCAAACATGGAAAATGTACTTGGATAAGAAATACAATCTGCTCTGTGCCTATTACATAAAGATGAATATTAAAAGGTATTCTTTAACATACACTCATCAGAGTCATGAATGATTTTTGTAAGCTTGATGTAACAGGTAGAATGTGAAATAACTGAGGAAACAAAGGTTTACATTTCTGAGAATACCAGCTTATTAAGCAATGCCTACCAACTGCATAACAGATTGAGGCCAGGCCTCCTCAGCTTAGCACTGGATCTTGAATAAAGGAGGAGACAGATTTTTATACATTATAAGATAACGATAAACAGGATATAAACCAGGACACAAGATTAGCTAATCTGATTTCTAATTGGAGGGAAAATTAGGGACTTGTCAAGTTGGGAAGAAGATGAGTAAGTTTTGAGAGCTGGAAGAGGGAGGGAGCACTTGCAATTCCCTGAAATCAGATAAAGAAATATCTTACTTCTCCCAAAATTCTGTTTTCAATGAACAGAACATGGAAACAGTAACTGATTGACTACAGGGCCAATTTTCAGATAAGATATATAGATTATAAAATTGTGAGAAAACTTGCATCAATTTTCAAATCTGACTGAGTTTCTTGTCAGCATAATGGAGGTCCTTAGTTAAGGTTCTTTAAGCAGCAGGTAGAGGTGGTCCAGCTTTCCAGCCACACAAGGCTAGGTTCAAACAATGCAGTAGTTTTCTCACAATTCCCATAATTGAATAAAATCTTCTCACAAGATAAAATTTGTACTAGATATGTAACTGAATAGAGAGGGAGCTAAGCTATATCCAGAATTGATGAAGTTAGTGTGGTTCTCTCAATTCCCACAATTCCTACATTGAAACATTCAGTATTGCAGGAAAATTGAAGAACTGAAGGTTTTTGGGGTAACTTTGTGAAGTATATTCCTCACAGGTGTTCCCATGAAGTTGTAGGATATCTTGAACAACCATAGGATGGAAAAGAACAAATGAAGCTGTTTCTCAAGTAAATGTGTCACTAAATCTGAACTACAGAGGATAATTGAGGGTGTTGTTACAGAAAGAGCATTGGCTTTAAAGCCAGAGGATTTTCTTCCTGGACTTCATCCGTTCATTGGAAAACTCTGAATTCTCTGGTTATTTAAGTTGGGCATTTAAAGAAAAGATGAATGTAAAACGGGCCACAACTCCGTGAATTTGGGTTGAGAGTGAAAGGAGCACTTATCCAGATTTTATTCTAAAATAAAAGATATAGACACAATAGACACGAAGTATTTGTTTCTTGTGAGCATTTTGTATACTTTCTTGAAGATGAAGATAAGGAAAATTTTGATGTGACTGCCAGCTGGTACAGTTGGTACATTGGACCTGGAATCAAGAAGACCTTCAAATACAGCCTTAGATACACACCTAAATTTCTCAAAGCTTCAATTTCTTCATCTGCAAAATGGAGATATAATAGTAGCATCTACTTCTCAGGATTGTTGTATCAAGAGAGAGCACATTTGTAAACCTCTTTGCAAACCTTAAATGCTACATATTGTTACTGTCATTGTCATTGTCATTATTTTCTGTTTCTTGTTACCTTTCTCTCCTACTGCAAGATGTGCCTTATATTGTGTGGTCGTGTTTAGACCCTGCTCCAGAATGTGAGCCAGATAATAAGGAAGAGTTTGTTTTCATTTATTGATACATTTTGTTCGACATACCAGAGAACAACAAATAGCAAAACTGATCCAACCAATACCTAACCAATCCCGCCCCTTACAAAGTCTATCTGAAGATTTGTTGGCAAAAAAGGAAGGATGGTCCGTTTAACCTAGATGCTATGGTAATAGTACAGTTTGTTGCATTTGACCAGAATTGTTTTTGTTTCTTAATGTTGTCTGATTATAATATTACCCTTTCTTACTTATTAATTGTGAGAGACATAACTTTGCTTTCCCCTTTAATTGTTTTATGGTGTGTTTTTTAAAATTTATAGTAGATTGTTTATCCATTTGAAATTTATTATGGTATATCTGGTAAGATGCTGACCTAAATATATCTTTTACCAAATTTCTTCCTAGTTTTCCCAGAATTATTTCCTAAATAAGAGTCTCTTCTGCAGTATTTTGCATTCTTGGGCTCATTAAACACTAGACTACTGTGCACATTTATTTCTGGATCTTGCTTATTTGATCTGTTCTTTGATCTATTTCTTTCCTAGTACCAGATAATTCTGATAATTGCTGCTTTTGTACTATAATTTAAAGTCTGATAACACTGACCCCTCTTCCTATTATTTTTAATTATATCCCTTGATATTATTGAGCTCTTATTTCCCCATATTTGCATAGCCCTAATTCTATAAAACAATTTGGGTATATAATAATTTCAATCATATTGGTGAAGCCTAGATGTGAACATTGAATATTTCTCAAATTATGTCAGCTTTGCTTGATTTCTATAAAAATTATTTTACTTGTATTCCTATAAATTCTCTGTGGGTGCCTAATAGGTTAATTCTCAGAAATTTAATATATTTGTTGTAACCTTAAATGACATTCTCGCCTTACTTAATTTTTTTTTGTTTTGTTAATAACATGCAGGTAAAAAAATTATGTATATTTTTCTTCATGGTTCTTCATGAAAACTATTAATGACCCCACTGGATTTTTGCTGATTCTCTAGGGTTCTCCAGGTAGAACATCATTTCTTCCACAAATAAAGCATTGATAATTCTTTGCTTATGCTGTGTGTGTTGATTTCTTTTGCTTGATTTACTACTATAGCTAGCATATTAGCACCATTTTGAATGGAGATGGTGGTCATTTTTATCCTTACTTTATCCATAGACTGATTGAGAATGTTTCTAATATTTCTGCATTATAGATAATGCTGGTTCTTGGTTTTAGATAGATGCTTTTGCTATTATGTAAATTATGTAAAACTTTCCTTTTATTTCTATGTTTTTGGTGTTTTTTAAAAATTCATAGACATATTTTATGAGTTTTCTGAATCTATTGATGCTATCATGTTGTTTTTCTTTCTTTTTTTTTTACAATTAATTGTGTTTATAATTTATAAATCTTGAAGTACTTTTCATTCTTGAGGAATCCAACATGATCTTAATGAGAGACAAAATAGAATAGCTGCCATTATTTTGGTCTTTCTGATTTATCTTTCTGTTGGATTTCTCCGAATTTAATAGACACATTGAAGTCATTTATTATTATCTTGCTACATATTTCTTTTTGCAATTCATTAAATTTTTTGTTTGCGTATTTTGATACCATGCCATGCAGTAGATACATATTTAATATCAATATAGTCCAATTATCTGTGATATCTTAAGTATAGGAAGCTTCCTCTTATCTACATTAATCATTTATATTTTTCCAGTGATTTTATCTGAGGTTGTGATTGCTTTTTCTGCTTTTTTGGATTCAATTGGCACACAATAAGTTCTACTTCAACTTATCGTTTTAATTCTGTGTGAATCTTTTAGTGCATTTCATAGACTATATATAGAAAATTGTTGGGTTTTGTTTTCTAACTTGTTCTGCTACTCTCTGCTGATTTATGGATGAGTTCATTCTATTCATTTTCACGATTATGAAAATGATTCATAAAATCCTACTATAATATTTCTTTTTAAAAAAATTAAAAAGTCAGCAGTAGCGATCTGGAATTTGTATTACGTGAAACAGGGCAATCTCAGTCTTCTTTCTGGGTCTTGTCCCTGTCCCCTACTTTTTTCTTAATGAATCAGTCCTCTAGCTATAGTTTCTTTGGCTTCACACAATCTTTTCCTCAAATCTATCTTTTGATTCATATACTCCTTCTTTTCCTCCTCCTTTCAGTCTCTTGACTCCTTCATTCTATTTATCCTATTCTAATCTATTTTCTTTTTTTCTCTCTTTCTTTTCCTTCCTTCCTTCCTTTTTTCTTTCACTTTCCTTGCCTACCTCCATACCCCATCTGGTTTTTTAAAATGGACTTTACCTTTATCTCTTCCAATTTTAAAAATTTCTAAGTCTCTTCCCTTTCTGTCATCCTATAGGGTGTTTCCTTATAAATACCCAAGTTCAAATCTTGTCTTTGTTTCCTTAATGGCCCTTAGACAAAATAACATTTCTATGGGTCATTACTTCTCTCTAGTCTTTTGTGTGTATCATCACATGGGAAGGGATAGAGAAGTCAAGAAGAGGACTGATTCATTTTTAAAGTAGAAGAGACAATCCAAACCCCTAATATACTAACAAAGGGAGAGAGAAATGAACTAATTGATCATGGCTATAGCTATGACAAAAAATCCACTGCTAAGGTAGTACAGTGGAGAAAACTCTGGGCCAGAAGACTGGAAGGCCTGAGTTCAAATAGTTCAGTTATGGCCTCAGACAGCTGTTTGACCCTGGACAAGTCACTTACCCCTGTTTTAGTGAGTTTCTTCATTTTTAAAATGAGCTAGAGAAGGAAATGGCAAAACAATCCAATGTCCTTGCCAAGAAAACTCCAAATGCAGTCATGAAGAGTCAAATATGTCTGAAAATAACTAAACAACAAAATGACATAAAATGTTCAGAAGTCAAGAGAGAAATAGAGAGACAGAGATAGACAGACAGATAGAGAAAGAGATACACAGAGAGAAAACAGTTACAGTTGAAGCATGTTAATTCCTTTGACAATGGAAATCACAGGTGAAGTTCCCGGCAAAAATGAGTCATCTTAATTATGGATTATTCATTTCGACTTTAAAAGTTACCACTTTAGATGTGGCTTCCCACAATTACAAATCAATTACAACCTGCCATTAGGCCTACGATTTTTTAAGTCTGTATAATGCTCTGCGTATGGCTGTAAGTCATCCTACTTTGCTTGAGATCACTAGTTCAATAAATATCATTCAACTGGTCAGTCTAATGGAGTTAGCTGGAACTAACGGCAATCAGCTCTTCTGACAGTAACATGATGTTCATCTGAGTGATTATTTGTCATTTCTTACAGGCAATCTCTTTTCTTACGCCCCTGGCAGTCATTTTTGTGGTAAAAATCATCCGGCGAACTGACAAGACTGAAATTAAAGAGGCCTTTTTAGGTAAAGTATGAACTGTACGTACATTCAATGAAGAAACAGAAACCAGTTAGATCATTGTTAAATGTAAAGCATCTCAAAATGCACACACACAGCTGGGTCTTTTTCCTGATCAGTAAAGTATCTGGTTAACAAGATATCTATTGCCTCTGTCTAGTGAGTGGCAACTTGGTAACAATATTTTCTGTCCTCATTAATTAATTCTCCTCATTACACCAAACGTATGAGGACCAAATTCTGTTCCTGTACAAACAGAGGATTATCATGTTTTGATGCAAAACTAACCCTTTGCAACAAGGAAAATGTTATTAGGCGGTTTTATTATTGAAGTATGTCCGTTGTTTATCCTCTCCACAGAGGTGGCTAATAGTATCCATTTTGAAGAAAGTAGAAGTCAATCATAGACTAAATATCCATTATTTGAATAATAAAATAAGTGTACTTTCCAACCTCCTCCATACCTTCCCCTCTTCCTCACCTCTCCTTCTCTCAAAAATGCTTACATTTTGGGGGGATTATCTTTATTTACTAAGGAAAAGTTCATATGTTCTGTATGAATATATTTAATCCATAAACATTTATTAAATGTCTATTATTTGTAAGGAACTTTATTTTAACTATTTATTTGCCTTAGGCCCTGACCAGACAAGCAATTTGACTATTTTTGCACCACATGCCCTTATTTTTACCATCATAAGTGGACTTCTGAGCCTTTGATTGAATTTGGAAATAACCAAGTCATCATTTTTGGTCTAAATTACCAAAACAAACCCATTTATGTCTACAGTGTTCTAGTTATTTTCATCAGTCAAGGCAACTGAATTAAATTTACCATTTGGAATCTGATCCATTATTCAGTACTTAATCCTAATTCTCCCCCAAATCATGTTTTGTAATGTTATGTATAGCCAATTAAAAAAAAGAAAACAATTACAAGAGAATATTCACCTCACTTGAGTATTTGGTTTTAATTATAGTTTCCACGACAAGCTCCATGCTCTATATCTCTGTTATTTGTTGATAAACAGGGTCATACCCACAAAGGAGATAAAAATACTTCGGAGGGCAGTGTTCAGGCATAGAGTTGGTTATATACCATTTCCTGGATATGATGTTTCCTGGATAACCAGAAAATGTCTATCTGTGGAATGTCATGACTTGGATTTACTGGGGCATTGGGGAAACGCTGCTTAGTGCCTCCATTGTTAATTCAACCCTTCCTGCACCAACAATACATTCTCCCCTGGGCCCCCAAATCCAAAGATACACTACTATTTTAAAATACTTTCTTTCTTTTTGCCTTTTATGATTATGCTTGCAATTCATTGCCTCCCTTTGGAGCTGAGGTATTCATAAGGCAGTAAGTACCACATAGTCACTTTCCCTAGACCTTCCACCCTCAACTAAATATCCAATAGCCTGACATTTTAGTATTGAACATTGTATCCTTTATTACATACATGTTAAAACAGTAGGCTGTATTACTGCATATTCTGTTTTCCTGACTAAATAGAAACTTGTTCTATAAAGATCATTGGGACCTTTGCTCTATGCCTAATTCTTATCTCTTCATTTTTAAGTGAAAGCTATACATACAGATACATACATATTTATGTGTGTGTGTGTATATATATATATGCACATGTATATATACATACACATACACACATATAAAGCAAACAAATATACTACAGTTTCCATAAAGAGGCTCAGATGGTTCTATACATTGAATTTTCTGATTAAATTTTTAATTTTATCTTTAATAATTCTCTGAATGAGAGCAACCTCATATAATATGCTTTTTATTGATTCAGTAGACTTTACCCTAGTCCACAAATATTTGGACCAGAGCTTATATTTGCCTTGTAGGATCACCATGTTATATTGAGTTTTTACTGAATGGAGCTGAGTTTCAAGAAGTAAAATTTAACCTATAGTTTATCTAATCAGTATGAATAATGAAGCAATGTTAAAATAAAAGTCCCACACTAACATTTTTTTGATATAAATAATTTTAATAGTATTTTATTTTTTCCAATTACATGTAAAGACAATTTTTAATATTCATTTTTAAATAAAATTTTGGGTTCCAAATTTTCTCCTTCCCTCCCTTTCCATCCCTCTGTAACAGCAAGGACCCCAACATACAGAAGAGGGCCTACTGTACAGGTTCTTAGATTTGCTTTTCTAAAAGGAAAGCAACTTTAGAGGGGCCAACAATCTATTTTAATCAAGCACATATATCATTCACTTAGTTCAGGGAAAAAAGTCAGCACCCTAAACTTCAGGGAAAATACAAACAGAAATTACAAGCAGGAATTATAAACAGAAAGAACTGTCAGACCATAAACAATACATATATTACAGATCAACAGAGAGAGACCCAGATGTCTGACCATTACATACATACATAGTTAACAGAGACAGAAGCATCAACATCTGGGTTTTCAAAGCCTGAGGTCTCCTTAGTGGTTACCCAGGGTCTTATCTGGCCAAACAGATGCTTTCTATGAGCAAGCTCCAAAGTAAAACCTCACCTCAGAGTATTTATATATTTTTCAGAGCTGGAGGGCATGACCCTCTGACTCATTGCCTCAATAGAAATGAACAAAAGGTATTGAGGCCTATTAATGGACAGGGAAGATCTTTAACTCTTTCCCCCAACCCACCACTAACTTTACATTAACATTATATCTTTTCCCTAAGATGGTAAGCAATTTGATATATGTTATATATGCTGCACTAACTTTCCAACAATACAAGTAACCTTCTCATAGGTGACTCTTGGCCAATCCCAAAGGATAAAATGACCTTTTAAACCTTTTCATGTTGATTTTGAATTGGTTTCACTCCCTTTCTTCTATCTGGTATTTCTGTAAGAGGTGAAAGTTAATTTTTCTGAACTTAAATATTGTTAACTAACAAGAGCAAGGTCATCTTAGTAGAGAATTTTCCTGGTTTATCTCCACTAATAAAATAAAAATTTTCTCCACTAGGGTTAATTCTAGCATTATCAAAATCAACAAGAGGCTTCTATTTCAATAGAACCTAGATTGTGTCACACAGAAAAAAGTATAGTTGCTTTCTAAGACAGGAAATTGATTTCTAGAAATCCATCTACCACCAGTAGGCATCTCTATTCTTATGTTCCACTATCACTTGTTAGAGGAAAGCATTTGGGACTGATTTTGGTGGACTTGGTGGTTGGTGAATTCTGCCAGTTTGTCTAGAAAAGGGCAGTTAATAAGTGTTGACGAGGAGAGCTGTTTGCAAGAAATGCCGCACAAACAAAATATTAGAAGATACAAAGAGTGAATAGGTTCACTCTGGACGTCCATGATGCTCCTCAAGATGTGTGCCATATTAACCCTGCACCCATGAAATCTGTGGTGCTAGGTATGTGCCAGAATCAAAGCACAGTTAGGAAAACACAATGGTTTTCTGGACAGGAAAACACTACAGTCATTCACGGCAGCCTTAGGAATACATACTAGGAGAACAACTGCAAATATCATACAAATATTCTGATTAGAGGGGAGAAAATAGAAGCAATGGATGCAATGAATTTTGTCTCATGGCTTCCTGGCCTCTTCAGCTGTGCTTTTCGCGTAGTGAAGAGAAAAAGGTCTTTTGTTTAGTAGGAGTCTTTGTAGTGCTGAGTATAATAAAAAAAAATTGACTCAGAGTTCCTACACAAGTCCTAGTTGTCTGCTCAGATTTTTGACAGCATCCCTACATGACTGACTCATGTTCCACTCCTGAGCCCAGTCAACCTCTACCTCCCTCTTGGCCACTTTCACAAGCAGCCAGTTGCCATCTGATACTTGGACTGTTTATTTTCCTTTGGTGGATGTACTAGTTAAATTTGTCCCTCCCAAGCTCTCAGTCTGTTGACTTGAATTCACTAGTCTTGACTTGATAATTGTCTTTCTTACCTCTGTACTTCTCAACTTAAAAAACATGCCATCTATTAAGTAATACTCCCCCCTTCCCTGTAGCAGACTAATGTTAAGTCTTTCTAAAGTGAGCTTCAACCTCCCTTCCTCCCCCTACAAACTAAGCTCCATCTCACAGGGAATTGCACTACATTCTCATTGAACAAACCTCAGAGAGTCTTTAAGAATTAATACTTGCCTTAGGAATATGATGGCCCACATTCTTTATTATTCAAGATATAAATGGAATATGAGGTATATAGGTTTTATTACTTATCAAAGGCATTCAATCTTTAATAAAATTAGTCTTAATAACTTCACCTTTTGTATAGTCTTTGTAAATAATGGAGAGGGCATGAGAGGTATTGTTCTGAGATGCCACTGAAGGGGAAAGTTCTCTCAATCATGCCTGTAGCATCCTTTGGGATATATATTGTTAGTATAATAAAATCCTTCTGAGTCACTTGGGGAAAATCCCTTTGCAGTATGTTTGAATAAAATATTTCACCAATTCCTTCTGTTTTTTATAAAAAAGGAATCACACAGGCAAAATATTTTGACAGCCGAAACCAGTCTTCTTGATTGTTTTTCTTTGCAAAGGCAGAGAGATGGGTGGGTAACAGATGCACAAATCATGGTGGTGCTGATGATAGAGCATGATGACACGGTCAGCAATGAGATAGTAGCAAGGGGCCAGTGGTGCATTCTGAAGTGGTATTGCAGCTACTGCTGGGCCAAGTTTGGAATTAGCCTGAGAGGATTGCCAGGGAAAAGAACAAGGGATATGTCTTGCTGCAAATGAAAAGAGCCACGAATATGCCCCATTAGTCAGTCTGTGTGAATCAAGCCAAGCAGTGATAGATGCGTTATAAATCTGAGGATCCTAGGTGAGTGAGAATAGAAAATTTTGAACTAAAAGGACTAAAAGAACTGAAATTTGATAAGACCTATATTAATATTTGGTCCTAATTATATTCCATTTCCATTAACCAAATCTTCTAAAAGAGAGAAGCCTCCATCCCTCTTAATATGCCCTGAACTTTTCCCTTAATTAGCAAAATAATAATAATATTTAAAAATCATGGATTTTTTTCCCTTTTTTCTATCCCTGGGGGAATTCATTTGACTCATGGTTATAAGGCCATCAATTAAATAACAATGAACTAACAGTTACTTTTTTTTTTACTCATTCTTAGCCGGGTTGTTATTTTTCTGTCTGTTTGGTTTTGTTTTGTAGCGGTTTCCTTGGCTCTAGCTCTGAATGGAGTCTGCACAAATACTATTAAATTAATAGTTGGAAGGTAAGTTCTGAAATGTAACAGTGACTTTAAGTATTGAGGAGATGTAGAGCAAACTTGTGTAATGACATCACAGCTTAATCTTTGATCAGAATTTTTTGGACGGGAAAAGGCCTGTGGGTTTTCTAACTTAACCAAAAGAAGAGGCCATTTGGGGATCAGTCCCTAGTAATCCAGTTCAACAATCATTTATTCAGTAAGGCTCTTTGCTGTCCATCCTCAGATTCATTTGAATTTTGAGGATGTCTAACAATCTATAGTTTCCCACTGAGGCATGAAGGCTGCTGAGTCTAAGAAAATCTTTTCCAGCCAGGTGGGGCAAATCCTTTTGTAATATATTTTGAATAAAATATTCCAACAGTTTCTTCTATTTTATTTGATAGGGCAGCTATGCAGTAAAAAATTTATACTCTTATAAGCCTCCTATAAGCTAAGATCCTCTCTTTGGCCAGTCAAGGGCCTTCCATTGGCTCTCACTAGATATCAACTTGCTTGCATATTTTGGCCCTCCATGTGCATGGATGCTGGTTGGGATAGATTGAGGATTGAAGTTTTCCATTGCATTCATTACAGTTTGCCATCCCTCCCTTTAAACAAAAATGGATTTTTTTGTTTCCTTAAAATTTTTTAAAGAAATGTTATATATAGTAAACCCATCTATGGAGCCAATTAAGGGGAAAAAAAATCTTTGAATTAGGTAACTAGAGAATTTCACCATCAGTCCCCAAGCCTGAACAGAAGACTCCATTTCTAGGACACTCAGGATTCTCTCAGTCAGGTTGAATAAGATCTAGCATCCCTAAGAAGTACATGAAGTTAAACAAGATGTAGAATCTAGGATCCTATAAGACTGTGAGAAGCTTAACTATCATTAATATAACACCTTGTCAACCTGCCCCAGATCTTGAATGTGGAGAACAGCAGCTTAACTAAAGGACTATGTAGAGAGAATAATCCATAGTGATACAAAAGAAGCCTCACTATTTTTTACTTGCATAGGGGATTTAGATACCAGCTTTATGGTGTGGGGTAGGGATGGGAAAGGGAGGATGGCAGAAGTGTGGGTAGGAGGCGTATTGACAATGGCAGTTTTTCATATTTAAAATATCCATGGTGTTTTTTGTAGACCTCGTCCCGATTTCTTTTACCGCTGCTTTCCAGATGGAGTAATGAACTCTGAAATGCACTGCACAGGTGATCCAGATCTGGTGTCTGAGGGCCGAAAGAGCTTTCCCAGCATCCATTCTTCCTGTAAGTTAACTTGTCTGTGATGTCACTTGTACTTTTTTTTAGTCCCTTTGCTCATGTTTTCTGATGAATCCTTAAAGAACTTGTGGTAAAGTAAGACATTTTTATTTTTTTTAAATCATACAGCAAAGGACAATTAACCCTAACTAACTTGTCAGAAGTCATTGCAGATCAATCAAATTTAATAAAAGATGTGTGATTGGAGGTAACAAACCAAAATACTTTGCAAGTTTCTGTACTCTGCCTGCACCAACTGAGAGTAACGCACCTTGAACATTTCAGGATGCTAGCCTAAGGTCTTAGTTATTTTCAGAACAATAATGGTTTATCATTCTCTCAACCTTATTCCTTCAGCACATTCTCCACTGCACAGATTAATGGTTCCTTCTTGCAAGCTGAGGCTAGTTCTTAAAGAATATACTGACTATATAATACTAGAAACCAGCGGTTGACCCTAGAATACTAGGTACTCAGAAGTGTCAGCATTTAAAAAAAATACTGTTCTCTATGATAGGGTTTGATTTGAGTCCTGTTTTCTGAAATGAAATTTAAAGCTTGTTAATAAGGGCCTCCTGTGCATGAGTAGCAAAGAATATGCAATATGTCCATCAGAGATGAGGGAACATCCTGGTTGTAATATTTTCCAATCGTCATCGCCACTGAGTCAACAGCTATTCACAAACCATTATCTCTGGTCATACTTAGACTGAGGAACATCACAGTTAGTTGATAATTCCACCCATATGTGACATTTGGAAATAAAATGATTAGTGTGGTGATAAGCCTGCGTTAATCCAAACAATCCTAAGCATTAACAACTGTCAGTAAAGAAAACCTGAAACTAGCTTCCCAGTTATTAAGTAAGTGACTTGTTCTTAGCATCATACATTGGTTACTGTTTCCCCTCTCTCGTTGTTATTTTGGTTGTCCATTTTTGGATCCTTTCTACTTTATTAATTAGAGTTATTCATTAACTGAAAATTTTTCAACTTTATTCACCTTAATGTTATATCCAGTTTCTGATAGAATTTCAGAATTTTAAATAATTAAATCCCTCTAAAATGGATAGCCTAAAGCAATGTAAAGGAATACTTTGCTACCTTTTAGGATGCTCTATTTTCCTTCTTACTATGATGTAAATTCTAGACTATAAAAGGCTTATATTATATATTAAAATATGAGACTGAAGGATTTGGCATCTGAGCTTCAAGAAAGATGCAGAGATAATATACTAATCCATTTAGGCATCGATTTTATCTCCACTGGCTCTAAGTGTGACAAATAGCACATATTGTATGACCAGTGTAGCACTGAATGGTTATCTAGGGCTTTCTGTCATTCCTAGATATTGTAATGTGTGTTAAAAATAGATTATCCATTTGGAATTGGTCTTGTATTAAAAAAGGCAGAATTTCTAGAAATGAGGAGATAATAGTCCTGTTATTTTCTTCTGTGGTCAGACATCTTTATTTTCCTTTTCCTTCCCATTCCTTCCCTTCCCTGGTTTCCCACTTTCTCAGGCTAGGATTATGGGGCTACTCATGGGTCAAATACCACTGTTGCATCTCACAGGAACTTTGATCTGTTCCATTTCTGTCCTGAACACACCTTTCAAAGTCTGGTGGACGTTTGCTCCTAGAGATGTGCCGAACTGAACATGCACATCAGCTTTAGCTATGCTGCAGCTCAGAACTCCCAAACTCAAATATTCTACAATTCTTAGCCTCATCAATAGCAAGGATTACAGGTATATGTCACAAACTCAGTGTTACCACATTTTAGGAAAGTCAAAGTGCATAGTGTTGAGCCAGTATGACTAGAGTGGTGAAGCACCTCCAGACCCTGACATATTAAGATGATGGAACTAGGAATGCTTAGCCTGGTAAAGAGAAAATAGGGATACATGATCACTTTCTTCCAGTATATGAGGGCTGTAATATAGAGGACAGATTAGGCTTATTCCATGTGATCCCTGAGGACAGAACCAGGAGCAAAGGGTGGGAATTGCAAAGAGAGTCATTTTGTCTTGATGTTGGGGGAAAATCATCCTAACAAGTAGAGCTTTCAGGGCTGCCTTGGAAGGAAATGTGTCCTCCTTCATTTGAGGTCTCCAAGCAGAAGCTGCTTATTGATTAGCCAGTTTGTTGTTGACGATGTTATTTTTATTTGTCTTTGGTTCCGTGTAACCTTAAAATTTTATAAGTCTAAGATTCTCTAAAATTTCTGAATTCCCCCTCCATTAAGTTACATTTTAAATTGTTATGGTTAAAAATGAAAATAACTGACAGGAAACCTTGACTACATAGTAATAATGTCACTTGTATTCTTTGGGCTCTGTGTTCTTACACTCACCCTCCTCTGCTGTCCCTCACCTTTGAAGCTAATATGTGTGACTCTTACATGATCAAAGAGTGCTGGACTGAAGTCAGGAAGACAGGAGTTCAAATACTTCTTCTGAAACTTCCTAGCAATGTGACTGGACATTTAATCTCTCTGAGTCTGTTTCCTCATTTGTCCAATGAAGTGTAGATTTGGCAGCCTTTACAATGACTGCTGATTCTAAACCTATGATCTGTACATTCGTCAAGTCTTGATTAAAAAAAGCAAAAGAAGCAAAACCTGACATGAAAGACTTGGACAGCAACTTCAGAATGACAGTTAAGAAGATCTTTTTAAAATTTGGTGTCTTCTGTTACATCAGAACTTAAGAAAAAAATAGACCTGAAGTTTAAGTAAAGTGCTGGATGGACATTTGATCCAGGATGCATAAGACAATTAACACAAGCTATTTCTGCCTCTAGCTGATGATGCTTCAGAAATAGTTAGCAGGTATTTTCCTGCTGACAATTTGGCAGTGGCAGGATCTGGTGAGCCCATGAATGTGTGTGTGCGTATGTATGTATGTATGTATTCAAATATATATATGTATGTGTATAATACATATACATACAGACACATATGCATATGTATGTTTTCTTTGCCATTTCATGAATGTAATAGGTCTTGATGATAGCTACTTTGCATACTTTTTGCAAAGCAACCAGAGGTTCTTTCTTTATTTCCTACCACAGTTTATAGGAGGGTTAAGATTTGTTTTCATCCTTTGCTTCTCAGAGCGTATGTGACTTGAGTGGCAATATCATGTAAACATGCCACTGTGAGCCAAATAATTTCTCTTTTTAAAAAATCTATTTCTTTTGAAAACAGAGGCTTATGTTTCTCCATCTGCCATCAGCATCCAAAGCATATTCTACCGAAGTGCTCAAAACAGCAAAATTTTGGAAGCACTAAAACACTAAAGGTACACAGACTTCCCAATGGCCACTTTTCATGTGGTCCTTGGCCAATGCCATTAGGGTATAAAAGGCAAAGCTCATTATATTAAAGAATCCACGGCTTCTCTTAGTGTCCTATTGGCTCACCACTGTGGAAGGCCATAGGTCAGGGCTTCTCATAAGAGCTTAAATAAAAGGCCCTTTGAAAAGTGAATTTTTTTGTCAAAGATTGTCTTTACCTTTGATTCACTTTCAAGAAGGGTAATGAGTTTCATCAAGTATCATAAAATCTGTAAAGAATAATAAATTAATCTAGTCAGATATATGAATCAGTCACATGACATGAAGGATATAAGGATAGCCTTGGACTCAGGAAGACCTGGGTTCAAGTCTTGCTTCTTACATATATTAACTGTGGGACTTTAGGCAAACCATTGGCTCTAGGCAACTCCCTAAGCTTTTAAGTTTGAGTTAGTTTGCTGATGTATGTAATAGACAACTACCCTGCAAAAATGAAAATAATAGGGAAAATGATCCCTCTCTCTATAAATGCATAGCCCCAACTACATATAACATTTTATTTGCATTAAACTGACGTGACAATAAATGCTAGCCCATCAGTGATACAATTTATGAAAACCTCTGTTGACTTCTGTCTTCAATGAAATGATAGAATTTCATGGAATAACAATCACCCATAGGAGAAATTTTAAAAGAAAGTAGAGAAATAATTAAGTGATAGGACTAGTTAATGGTTGCCAAGCATAGGGAATGTTCAGGCCCAGAGCAAATTTCTGGGTGTAAAAATTGCCCCAAATGGATTTCTCACCCTCATCAAGTGACCAGAACTATTCTGACTGTCGTGTCAAATAATGATTATTTCCTAAACAAAGCGTGCCCAGAGTTCAATTAAAGGATGGTTATTTTAAAAATCAATGCTGTCTGACTTTTTGACTGTCTTCACTGAAGGCACCATCAGTCAAGCACCTCTTGTTCCTTGTCATCATTACATTAGGTGTCAAGGGCCTTCAATACAGAGTAGGTAGAAGTGGGTTTCTTTATTAGGCTAAGTATCTAGTGATAGAACTAAAGATAAAATCTAAAAGGTTTTATCTCAAATGAAATAGCTTGTTTTTCAATCAGGGCTGAAGTGTGTCTTAATTCCAATTTTAAGGATAATCTCTGGGTTTCATTTATGCCAAATAATGAAACTTTAAACTCCATGAATCATGAATATTGACATTAGAAATCAACTGGTTCTTGGAGTGACCCAGAATGGGTTTGAGTTAGAAAACATGGAAGAGAAGTTGAAGGATTTGTTTTTTGCTATCTAGTTTCATCACTTAATGGAACAATGGGAGAAATGGATAGAGTACAAAATGCCCTGGCCACCTTGGGGCTATTGAGAACATGACCATGGCACCGATTTAACCAAGGCAGGTTGGTGAGCATTTGCCTGAGATCAGTTCATTTCCATAGTGTTCACTTTTCCTCAGAATGAAAATCTCCCCTTTTCACATTATCAAATAAGCTAATATATGTAAAAGTGCTTTGAGTTATATAATATGTATGTATATATTTACACACACATATATACACATGTATACATGTATATGTGTATATGCTTATTCATGCACAACACACACACGTATGTGTGTGTGTGTGTATACCATTAACATTGTTCTTATCCCGCAGGAACCTACAATATCCTTTGTCCAGTAGGTAGACAAGTCCCTTTTTTTTTGAGAGGATGTGATAGATGTCTGGACCTGCAATTTCACTGATTTAGAGAACTACCACTGTGTAAATTTCCTCCATCAAAAGAGCAACTCCTCTGTAATTTATAATCTTAGAAAGTCATATGGAATTGAGACATTAAGTTGCCTATAGTCCCCCAGTATGTGCCATAGGCAAAGCTTGAACCCATCTTACCCTAAGGCAGATACCATGCTGCCTCTCACTCACATCCTGTACTTGGCGATTAATGAGCCTGACATTTGAAAGAGGAAATTTATTCAAAGAGGAAGTTATCAGTCACTTTGCTCCATCCTCCAAATCCTTAATGAAGAGCCCATAAAGATAATACAAAAACCTGGAAGACTCAGTGATTTTAAATGATCTCAGAAAACATCATTTGGTGATGAGTATAATTGAATTAGAATACAGAACCTTAGATATAAAAGGGACCTTAAAGATACATTCTTGGGAGACTTTGACTATTGTTTTGTTGAACTTAATCTGTCATCCAAGTCCAGGTCCAGATTCTTATAGAGTGTAAGTCATTTAAGGGCAGAACCTACTTTATTTTTGCCTTTTTACCTTATGCATCTGCATAATGTCTTATACATAGCAGGTCCTTAAGAAACACTTATTTAATTTATTCATAAAATATTATAAAATAGAGTATTTCAGTCATTTATAATACTGTTCCTAAAGCTTATTATTATTTAACTTTAGTGAAAGAAAGGCGAGAAAATTAAATCAAAGTTTATTTTCTTGAAGGTCTCTTGCCTTGTCATTTTCATTGTGGTTTATTTCACTTGCAGTCGTTAGTCATGGCAAAAGATATATACTATGTCTTTATTAATTTTCTTTCTGTGACATATGTAATGCTTCAATTAATCTCAAAATTCTTATAAAATTTAGAAAATTGAATGTTAAAGAGATTATCTGTCATATCTATATGGATGTCTATATTTATATGTCTAGCATCTATCAATCTATCAATCATCCATCATCTATCATCATTCTCTTCTAATTCTATTTCCTATCTCTATTTACCCACTCATTCTAATCGCAATCAATATTATAATTCTCCCTCATTTCAAGTTTACTCATTACCATCCGTAATTACCAGTTGTAATCTAGGTGATTAGAGAGTAGAGGGTTGAGAAAAGTCTTTATTTTTAAAATGTACCCCTCTCTGTTGTCCCTACAGGATATAAAATATGGAGACACAGATAGAACAGCAAAAGTCAAATAATGAAGCATGGGTTCCCATCATGACTTCCCATTACATTAATTATGCCTTCTGAGTTAGAGATCCATGCTGATTCTGGCTCTTTTCCTGAAGCTAAAATTTTTTAATGTATATACTTAAATTTGATGTGTTCTATTGCCTTTCCATAGTGCTTAAACGCATATTGGATAGACTTCAGAGTCACACATGAATTATTTGTATGGGAGTCATTCATAGGAAATATTTAATTCCAGGCTAGAATACTCATGTTGTATGGCAAATTTCAGAAATAACTTCCCAAAGTTTGATTAATAGCCATAGCCAAACATAATTGGGAAGATAAGTCTTTTGAAGCAAAATTATAAAGTGCATTCAGTAACCAGGCAGAAATCATCTTTAGTCTGAGACAATTCTTTTCATGTGTGGATTTGATTAACCTTCACTATGGCTAGTCCTATTGAGGAATTCTAGGGGATAGAGAAGTAGAGGATATAACTACTGCTCTTGGAGACTGCACAGTTTTAAATGATTAAAAATTGCTTGTATCTACATTTATTTTATTCTACCTAAAATGTCATAGGTATTAAAAGCTGTCAAACTATCATTCTTCTGATACAGCATTCTTTAAAGGAGTCTGGTGGAATCCCTGGAAAGAGCACTAGATAGTAATCCAGAGAGTTTGGATCTAGTTCTAATTCTGCTTCTAATTAGTCAGGTGAACTTGGTCAAATTGTTTTCTATTTATGAGCCTTAATGTTTTTTTTTTGTTAAATAAGAAGGCTGTAGGATATGATTTCTTAGGCCCTTTCTAGTTCTAATATTCTGAACTCTGGTCTCACATTACTAATCACCTCTTATAAATATCCTCCTGTATGGCCCATTGGCTTCTTGAAGACAAATTAAAAATCATGCATGTTCCCACCTAAACTTGTCTCTACTCAGAAATTCTCTGTTTCTCTCAAAGATACTCATCCTCTTGATCACTTGGGTTTGTAGCACCATAATCATCCTTGAGACCTTCCTCTCACTTACCAGCCACATCCTATTATTTGCCATGCCTTTTTGAAATCTTTCTTCATAGCATCTTTTATAGCCCAAATTCAAGTGATGGCAATCTTAGTTCAGGCTCATGTTACTCTCAATCTAGAGTATTGTCATAGTTTCCTGGTTAGTCTCCCCTTTGATGGGCCCTTCTCTCTCCATACCATCCTTCATAAAGGCCAGTACCCTTTGTGGTGGGCACTCAAGGGCTGGGTCCTGAGCCCTCTACCCTTTTCTCTCTGTACCCTCTTGAGGTGAGTTCATTATTTCCCATGAGTTCAGCTGTTATTTTCATACAGATGATCCCTCAGATATACATGCTTAATCCAAATCTTTCTCCTGAACTTCAAGACCCACAGCTCCAACTTCTGCTAGGTATCTTTAACTAGGTATCCCTTTAGCATCTCAAACTCAGCATGTTCACAATAGGATTCTTTATCTTTTCCAATAAACCATGCTGTTCTCTTACTTTCTCTATTTTTTGACATTTATGTCAAATGTTCCGCTGTTCTTACACTCCTTCAGCTTCATAACCTAACTATCCTCAACTCTCTCCTCTCTCTGTCTGCCTCTTCAATTGCTGTCTTGTTGATCCCTCCCACTTAACAGTTTTCATTTCTATCTCCTCTCTACTCACACAAACACCACTCTAAATCTTATCACCTCTCACCTGGACTGTTGTCATAGCCTCCATTTTCATGTTTATAGAATTGTCCTTAAGTTTGCTTTTATTTATAATAAGACAATAATCATTCCTAGCTTTAATTTTCTTTTCTGTTATATCAAACTTTTAAGACTTCTCCCTCTTGTCTCAAATTTTCTCTTTCTTTGTCAGCTAAACAAATTAAATGAGAATGATGAGTATTCTGAAAACATTTTTTTAAAACTTCTTAATATCTTATTGATTAAATTTGGGGATTTTAAGTTTTCAAATAGAGAAAAAAATTAATGCATGATGCAACCTCATATATATTCCACTGACTGCTTTATACAATACCAGTCTATAATAGTTGTTTGTTATGTTATTTTAATTTCTATTGCAAAAGGAGTGAAATATTAAAAAAAAAACCACCTCTATTCCCATCATGTAGAAAGCATTGAAAGTCCATGCGTTCC
Organism: Potorous gilbertii; assembly: GCA_028658325.1. Classification (NCBI taxonomy): domain Eukaryota; kingdom Metazoa; phylum Chordata; class Mammalia; order Diprotodontia; family Potoroidae; genus Potorous; species Potorous gilbertii. The sequence continues at coordinate 533,191,348 of CM053769.1, read as the reverse complement.
TCTCAAGATTCAATTATTGCTTTTGATCCACCCCTCTGTCTATTTCATTATCTAATCTAAATTGCTCTCCAGTTCTCCCCATTCCTTATACTATTTCCTTCTTGTAAAAAGTTGTGGATTCTTCAATAAAAAAACTGAAAAATTTCACACCAAATATCCTCTAGTTTCTTTTCACAATATGCTCTGCTTTCAAATCTTTTATATAATAAGGAATTCTCTTTTTGAAGCACAAGAACTATATGAAACCATCATTCAGAGAAAATGTAGCAGCCATGGTAATCAATAATTACTTTGCCTTCTTTTGTTTGGATTTCTAATGCATCAACTCTTGTCTTCACCTAAAATGGGACATTTATATTCTTCATCAGCATCGCCTAATTGTCCGTCTTGTGCTAAATCATTCATATTAATGTATATTAATATACATTATTATGTATATAATAATATACATATTATATGTACAATATGGGGTTTCGGGTGCAAATTCTTTATCTGATGTGGGTCTTTTCCACCCCAATGTGCATGTGTATGACACATTGTGGTCATAGAGTCATCAGCCCTTCCCAGACCACTTGCTTTCCACTCTGGAGAATAGCCTTACAGTCACTTCCAAATTGTGATCCTAGCATCCAGTCTCCTCATTCTCCTATCCATTTTTTCTCCTATCCATCTTCTATCCCACAACTGCCAAATAGAAATTCCTACAATTCATGTCTGGTAATGACACTCTCTGAACAGCAGACTTTCATTCCCCATTGCCTTTTAGATAATTAAAACTTCTACTTATGACTTTAGCCCTTTACAGCAATTCCTGTTCTTTCTATATTGATTACATATTGTTCTCCATTAAACTCTCCGAAGTACCCCCAAATAGACTTACCACACAATACTATTTCCTGTATCTGTACATCAGCACAGGCTGCTCACCCTTGCCTGGAATGCTCTGCCTCTTCACCTTTTCACCGTCTGCCTCTTATGCTCCTAACATCCTTCAAGGCTTGTCTCATCTCTCAGAGACACTCATTCTCTGGGTCACTTGGGTCTGTAGCACCATAATCATCCCTGAACACTTCCGCTCATTTACCAGCCATGTTCTTTTATTTGCCATGCTTTTTTGAATTTTTTCTTCATCCGTAACATATTTTATATCCCCAATTCAAGTGATTTTCAATCAATTCAAGCTGTTTCTTTCCCCTCTCATTCAAATCACTGTGTATTTATTCTTCTCATACACATGCCTCATGTGTGAAATTGCTCTATGCCTCTAACTCTAATATAAGGTAAGATCCTTGAAGACAGGGACTATCTCATTTTCGTCTGTGTTTTCCCTGACACCTAGCACTGTGACTGATACATAATAGTTAATAAATATGGGAACTAACTTCTGTGATTTCTAGAATTAGTTTGAGAATTCCCTTCCTCCAGAGATTTTAGAGGGTAAGAAAAATTCTATCCAACTACTCACCTGAGCAGGTCAACTTGAAGGCATGGGAATAGACTAACCTGTCTTCCTAAGGTCATTTCCAAGTCTTTGATTCAGATTCTGGAACGAAGTAGAAAAGGCTTATCTCCTACTTCTTTTCCAGTGACAGCAAGGACAAAATAAAATGTCATCTCCTGACACACAATAGAACATGTTGGCTTCTGATGCAACTTCTCCATAGGCTACACATCCATGAATCTAGTTTATTCCTTGCATTGAAAGGGGTTCATTTGTTGCATTATTAATAATGGGATACATGTGATGTGCTTTGCTTAAAGGCTTGCCATAATTTCATTCATTTATTTATTTTCTATCAGTTCAAGCTCTCCTTCCTGTGTTTCAATTACACTGACACTAATTACAGAGCTGTATGTATTACGCACTCAGTATCTTGCAACTGTTTGGTGGTGGCTGGGGGATGGGATGGTATTGAGAACTTTAAGGAGAACAGTTAACAAATACTGAACATTTATTAAGTACCTACTCTGTGCCAGGAAGCTGTGTTCAGAAATGGGGATAAAAAAATCCATCAGTAAACATTTATTAAGCACCTGCTTTTTGCTAGGCATTGTGCTAAGTACTAGGGATGCAAAAAGAGCCAACAAAGCAAACAACTTGGAAAATGTTTCTCAAATGACATCCTACTGTAAATTTTCAAGACAAAGTTATAACAAACCATTAAATCATTCTTGAGAAACAACGTCCACCCCTAAGTAACCTTCCTTTCAATGAAGTCTCTGTAAGTAGCTAAGAATAATGTATTTAGCCAGGTGTTCTTGCCTGCTAGTCTCCATCTGGGAAGAAGATCACTTTGATGACTAATTCCTGGGACACCCTTTTCAACAACTGCACCAAATGTTTCCTAGCAGGACTATGGAAGCAGTGGAAAAGAAAGCTCAGAAAGACCAACCAGGTATGCTCGAGAGATAAAGAACTATGGATTCTTGGCCCCAATGACAAACTTTTAAGTTACAGCCAAGGGGTAAGTAGAAAGGAAGAAAGGCGTCTTGTTCACAATCTGCTGTCTCCTTCATCTTATCATAACTATTTATTGGGTAGTCATTAAAAAAAGGCTAGGGACAGGCAGTAGCTGAGTCATCCTTCTGAGTGACCAAGCCAATTTATAGAGCCATTTGTTAGAAGTGGAGTCCTGAAGGCACAATCTTGGAGACCCTGTCCTAAAAGATTAAAGAGGCATTTTGGGAACTGGAGTTGATTTGGAATGGACTGACTGTGCCTGGCAGAGACAAGCTGTGAAGTCAATGCCTCCTCCCGGAAAGAAAGGGAAGAGTGCTCTTTAGGGATATGCCCCCATGAAGCCCAAACCAGTGGCATCAGCAGGAGGCAGAAAAAGGCAAAGACAAACTTGGCTCCCTTCAGGAATGCCAGATAGCTCTCTTAACACATGAAGTGCTGCTGAGTAATTAGCCCTAAAAGCTTTTCACATAGTGACACATAAATGAAAGCACTAATGCACAATTACTGTAAGCGCTGTTAGATTATTGGTGCACACATTGAAGATTGCCAGGCAATTAGATACTTCATTGTTGGACCAATTTCTAAACCAAAGGATGCTTCAGTTTCCAAGTTTCCCACATAAATGCTCTATCATATTTAGTTCTTTCCTCCTCATCTCATTAGAGCAGGAGTTCTTGACCTGGGGTTGTGAACTTTTTTTAAAAAAATAAAATTCTGTTGCGATGTAATTGATTTCCTTGTGATCCTATGTATTTTATTTTATGTATTTAAAATCACTATTCGGAGAAGGATTTATAGGATTCACCTGACTACCAAGGGGGTATATGACATAGAAAGGTTAGGGGGCCCTTCATTAGAGCTGTAAGATAGCCCTTCACTAGAGGTATAAAGTGTGTTTTGTGCATCAGAAATGTCATTGTGGGTTTTATTATTCTCATGTACAAATGTGATCAGATAGATTATTGTGGGATCTCCGACCCTGCTCATGTGAAAGGTATATGTGATCTATTTCCTCTTTGCTGCATTGGGGATTTTCCTGAGTTGAACAAGGCCATGGAGCAGTACCTATTGGTACATGTCAGGTATCCACTGCCTGCTAAAGGAAAGGCTCCAGGAGCTGGGAAGTACATGCATTAGATCAGTGACAAGTGATAGGACCTGTGGGAGTGTGGCTCGGAGCCTTGTTTAGAAGCAGTAAACTGAAGGGACACATAGAAACTGAGACTCAGACTGATAGCATAATCCAGGATTCAGGCAGTTTAGCAGAGAACCTGGAGAAGGTCTGCAAGAACAGGTTGGAGGCAGAGATTCCAATGTATGGCACTAGAATAAAAGGATCGTTATAGCAGAGGAAATATCGTGCCTGAAATTCCTCCTATTTAGTTAGTGGCCAATACCAGAGCAGGGCCTGGCTGGAAAGACTGCAAAAAGAAACAAAAGGGAATATCTGCCTGCTATGAGGAATTGGGGGTAGAGGGCTAGATCCTGCTCTGTTGAATCATCCTTCTAATCAAAATGGTTTTTGTACAGCTATAGGAAAAAAAAAGAAGAAAAAGGAGTCTGTTATAGACTTCAGAAGATTTGAATGTGTATGTATACATTTATTTTTACCATAACATTTTCCAGGGGACCTAAAGGACTTTCCACAGTGGAGGAGTTATGATCTGACAAAAGAAAAGAAAAACACTAGTAAAACTACATGAAAACAAGTTTTTACTTGACAAGTAGTCAAGTTTCTAAAGCAAGAGTCCCTTAATGGAACATAGGGGAAGGCAATGGACTCAGGGTCAATAAGACTGCTTTTGAGTCCTGATATAATATTTACTTAGTTTTGTGATCCTAGGAAAGTCACTGATCCTTCCTGAGGTTCAGCGTTTTCATCTGTAAAATGAGGGATTAGCGATGAATAGCCTCGAAGTGCTAAATCCATGGTCCTAAACCTCGGACAAGAGGAGATGGCATGGAAAGGGTTGTAAAGCTAACGGTTGATGTAAAAGCAGCAACTGTATCCTCCCCACTCCCAAAAGCAGTAGGATTTTTTTTTATCTCCAATTCTATGTTGCCTTCTTTAATATTCCTGAACCCTCTAATTCCAAACCCTGTAATGTTCTCCATGACTAAGATCTCAGGCAGGTCAGAAGCATGATCTCATGCAATGTTTGCTGGTAAACACAAATGCCCCAAGTAGATTATAATGTCATTCATGTATCTCTGTTAGATGGCTTCTGCTTTTTTGCCTCATTTACCCCGGTCTAGCTAAAACCCTGTGCATTCCTTTCACAAAAACAGGATGAAAATTTCTTCTTTTTGGTACAATGGAGAAAAACATAGAGTACAGTAAAAACACCAGTTGTGATGCAGGAAGACCTATGTTCAAATCCTCCTTCTGATGCTTACTACCTTTCTGACTTTAGGGAAATGATTTAACCTTGAATCTCAGCTTTCTCATCTGTAAAAGGAGTGAGTTGAACTGAATGATCGTGGAGGTCTACATCTATATCTATTTGAGCCAACTGTTCAGAAGCCATTTGGATTCAAGCCATTATCTCTTTGTTATATCTCCATGATCAAACAGAAAATCCTCTGTTTGGCTTTTTAAACCCTTCATAATCTGACTCCTTTCTTGATTTCCAGTCCTCTTATGCTTTATACTCCCTCCCTGTATCCTGCACTTTTCAGTCTAGTGACAAGGGTCTCTTTGTTGTTCTTTGCTGGAAACACTCTGTCTCCCAACTCTAGGCATTCTCAAGTGCTCCTCCCCCATGCCTATAACTCTTTTCCTCCTCATTTCCACCTCCTCACTTCCCTGACTCCCTTCAAGCCTTAGCTAAAATCCCATCTTCTCAAAGAAAACTTGCCCATATCCCTTAAGGCTAGCTTTCCTCCTGTTGGTTATCTCCAGTTTGTCCTGAATGTCATCTTGCTTTATATATAGTAATTTTGTATGTTGTCTTCCTCATTAGACTGAACTCCTTGCAGAGGAGAAGCTGTCTTTTTCCTTTCTTTCTATCCTCAGTACTTAACACGGTATGTGGCATATGGCAGGTATTTAATAAATGTTTGACTGACTGCTTCAGTAATATATCTGCCCCACTTCATTTACCAGGCATGCATAGCCATCCCAGTGGGCTGCTATATATCCAATATTGGATTAACCAATAATAAAGTACTTACTAAGTGCCTACTAAGTGCTAGACATGGTGTAAAGTGCCAGGGATACCAAAGCAAAGAATGAAGCACTCTCTACTCTCAAGGACCTTATATTATAATAGAAGAGACAAGTAGATATGTAAATATATGAATGAAGAAAGAAATACATGGCATAAGCATGAAGTTAATAAAGAAAAATACAAACCACAATTTTCTTGGTCCCTGTGTTACTTGGCCCACAGTCTTGTGCTGGATGGTTTTGTGATTCTTTGGTCATTCTTCATGGATCTGTCTAAACTCCATGTTGTCTTTCCCAACCACAGGTGCTACAGAAATGGAATAAGGATTTTCATTACCTCCCTCAATCATAGTACCCAACAAGAGATTCTGCTTTGAGTTTTCCCATCTCAGAATTTCTCTAAACTTCTCATCCCCTGAATATGACCAGCCATTGAAGCTCTCCACTTTCAACTATGTTGATCATGCCAGAAAAAATATGGCTCATTCTGTATATTTAATCCATTCATTATTTCCCTGTCAGGAGGAGGGTAGCATTCTTTATCATGAATTCTCTGAAATGGTTGAACACGGACAGAGTTCTTAAGTCTTTCAAAATTATTCATTTACAGTGCTCTGATTATAGTATAAATTGCTCTTCTTCTCATTTCACTTTGCATCAGTCCAGACAAGTCTACCCAGGCTTCTCTAAATCCATCCTCATTCCTTGATTTGATATTGCTCATGATCTTCATAACCTTCAGCCAAAGGTTAATTATAAGTGACACTGTGATTGCACCTATACATTGAGAATCTTTTTGGTGGGGTGGGCAGAAAGATAAAACGTAAGAAAACATATTTCTTCTTTTGCCTTAGGTCAAGGAAACTTTAGGATACATAGGCAAGTTCATATAGAAAGACAGAATGAAGACCAATGAATGGAAGTTACCAGGATTCATTTCAGTTCAATATAAGGAAGAACTTCCCAACAGTATGAGCTACCCAATAATAAAATAAGCCGTATTGTTGAAGTACTGATTTTCCTGTTATTAGAATCTTTGTGTGAAGCCTGGGTGACCAACTTGTCAGGGATACTGTAGTGATAAGGGTGGGGCAAAATGAGCTACAAGGTTTCTTCAACTCAGTTTCTGTAATTTCTGTTAACCAAAGGAGCCCACTGCAACAAAGGGTACACTGGAGAATAGAACTTGTATCTTTAAGAGGTAGTAGAATACCTCTTGCTTTCTACCCTAGCAAAAGTAGTTGTTTTGTCTGTGACTTGGCAAGCAGTTAGCCACCTGGGCCATCTTTGGACTCAAAGTCACAGTTACCCTAGGTCTTCTCTATTGTGTGAGTTTACTTCATCCTCTTTGAGAGCTAATTTTAGCCTTTTGTGTTCATTACTGAGCTCCTCTTTTCCTGCCTACATCTTTACTTCTCATCCAAAGGGTGCTGAAAGCCTGAAAGCTTTCACATGAGGACTCTTCAGATATTTGAAGATAGAAATTCTGTCTTTTCTCTAATTCCTTTAACCAAAACTTAGGCCATAGTTTCCAATCCCCTTACTATCTGAATTCACTTTTCTCTATGTTCTTTAACTTGTGAATGTCTTCTGAAAATGATGTGTCCAAAACTGGACACAATTACGCCAGATGGGATTTGACTAGGGTTAAACACAGAGAGATTTTCTCCTCTCTCTCTCTCTCTCTCTCTCTCTCTCTCTCTCTCTCTCTCTCTCTCTCACCACTGTGCTTCTAAACTTCTTATTGAAAATTCAAAAATATTGGTTAGAAAGTTCTCATTACTGTAATAGTTGCTTTGATTTTACCTAAAAGAATGATGACTTCTTAAAGTGAAAAACAAAATGATTTTCCCCCCATTTTCTGAAATAAGGCACATGACTGTAGGAAGTATTGAAATAAATCTACTTTGTTCAATCCTAGCAATTCTTGATTAGGAAGAAACCAGAGCTTTTGAAAGAAACCACTAGAAAGTAGAGGGTAAAGCATTGCCCTTCAGAAAACCTATTATTTAAAAAGAATGACGTGACATATTTTTGGTTCAAAATACTGCAGTCATAAGATTGCAAATGACATTTCACAGGCTCATCAATCATGTTTTTGATAACTGAAAGTCAGAAATTATATTTTCTTTATGAACAATTGGTGTTTGAAAGAGAAATCCAGTAGAGATGATTGATTATCAATGCATTCATTCGGACTTTTCCAAAGTATCCTTTCCAGTAAATTAGATCAGAAATGTATTCATTAACACGTAACCTCATATGGGTGAGATAAGAAAGATGCTAGGAGATAGACTTTTCTCTGTATTTCTTTTGCTGTCCTTTACTTTGAAGAATGGAAATGGTCCTAATCACCAACAACAGGGGAAATAACTGGGGACCAGGAACAGAAACAGAAGTTGTTTACTCCTGGCAGTGTGTGTGTGTGTGTGTGTGTGTGTGTGTGTGTGTGTGAAAGTTTTTGTGCGTGGACACACCTGTCAGCTTCTAGGATTTCTGTTTCTATGTAATAATTCCACCTCTTCTCCTTTTCTCCCAATTACATATTAACCTAATCTTTCATTCATCAAACATTTATTAAGTAGCTACTGTGGCACATCACTTTGTCAGTGATGTTGTAGAACCCAATCCAACCTATTTCTTAAACATGTCCTATTTGCAAGGCACTGTGGTAAGAAGAAAAAAGCATCTGAATGAAAAGTTAAAAATTTGGTCACTTTTCTATGTGTTGAATATCCAAGGCATTTTGAAACAACTATAAGTTTATCTTTTTTCACTTTTTATCCCGGTGGTTGACATCAAGTAGATAGAACTTCAGTATTCTACAATCCTGGCTTTTACATTGGCAAATAAAGGAACATGAGATGAAATAACTTCTTCCTCCTGAACCATTTGCAGAATAATCAGGAGCATCTAATGAACACTGAGTTAAGAAGCCGCAAACTTGTTTGACTTCAGAACCTCTGCCACTTACTGGCTATGTGGGCTTGGTTAACTCTGCCTCCATGAAACTCAGTTCCCTCATCTGTGACATGAAGGTAATCATTCTTCTATTATTGACCTCATAGGCTTTTTATAAGGATCAAATGAGATAATGTAGAAGAGAACTCTGTCACCAGAAAAATACTTTGTAAATATGCAACGGTGCGTGATAACATTTAGGAAACTCAGGTACTCTTAAAAAGAATCTGGTGATCCATAAGACAATTCCTATGAGAACTTGGAATCTAAATGTTCATCACTTAATTTGGCTGAGCAGTGGTGATAAGAGTTAGTATTTTCATTGTTATTGGAACAACCACCAGTAACCACTATCATCTCTACTACATTAAGATTGTGTCTACAGGGGTGTGTGTGCATGCGCACACCCCCCCCCCCCATGTACACACATGTATATGCTTGTGTACTTCCAAAAATGATAAAATTTTCTTTGACTTTTCAATAATTGACTCTGATAGATCTTGGCCTTCCAACTTCTTAGTAATTGAAGATAACTCTTTTTATAGTAGGAAATAAGACATCTCTCAAAGTTGATTCATTTGATTTCTGAATGCAAAATATGGTTAGATTCCTATTTTTTTCTGAATCACTGACTACTTACCTAATGTAAAATATGCTAAATCCAAACAATCTATTACCATTCCTTCCTCTGTTAAGAAAGAGTTAAGTTAGGTAAGTTAGAGTCCCATTCAACTCTTAAGATTTTATACTCTTAGACCTTTTGTCTATTAGATTTGAGCATTAGAGCAAGAGACTCGAGAGTCAATATCTGTCTCATTCAAATTCAGTGCAAGGTATTTTTTTTTAAATCAGCAATAATATAGACTGTCTTCATATATTCCCACTCTTGTTCTTCAAAGAATTGGCTCCATCTTTATTGTAGGTAATCAGATTGATCCTTTGGATTGAATTAGCTAGTTGATTTTTTTTTGTTTAAATTTTTTTTCATTGATTTCATTTTTTCATCCTTTTTCCAATAGTTTTGCCATGGTAAAGACATCACTTTTATTTAAGCAAACCCTTGATTCACATTGTGCTTGTCATTTAGCATTTTCCTCAGACATCTAGTGGTTATTGTAAAGGTAGATTGTTCTGACTAGTTTCCAAGTCACCTTATGTACTTGACAAGAATGGGTACTGATATAGCTACAGACAGGACTGAGGATGAAGACTGCATGATAATCCTGACTTAAACATCTTGAGCACTTTACAGATAGGTATTAGACCTATGGTTTAATTGAAATAGGATTTAATTACTTTCCAGTTGATTCCCTGCCATGTGCCTTTTCTTCCTCCTTCACTGTGATGCTGCACTGGATGTAACAATAAACACCCCTTAGATCTCCATTCATAAAAGGAAAACAACTTTCAAGGGGTTAACAATCACTTTAATCAAGCACATGTATCATCCTTTTAACCAAGTACATATATCATTCACTTAGTTCAGGGGAGTCAGCACCTGAAATTCAAAAAAATATAGAGAGAAATCAAAGATCAACAGACATAGCTTTCTCTGCCTGGATTCAACAGACAGTCCAACTATCTGACCATAGTTATCAGAGAGGGAAACAATGACATCTGGGTTTTCAAGGTGGGGGGTGGAGAGGAAGGGGTGCTCCTTAAAGTGGCTTCCCAGAGTCCTTATCTGGCACTCAAGCCTTCTTACATAAACTAAGCCTCAAAGTCAAACCTTACTTCCAGAGTATTTATACACTTTTTAGAGCCAGAGGCCATAACCCTCTGACCCAGTGCCTCATTAGAAAAAGCAAAAGGTACTTGAGACCCTTCTACAAAACAGCTCCCCTAATCAAGCTTCCCATAATGGGCAGGCCCATCGATAAGTAGGAAAGATCTTCTTTAATCACATTATTCAATGGGAGGCACTTTTAGTAAAAGGAAAACAACAAAAGATCCTAATTTGATTGCCCACACCTTCTACTCTTCCAGGGTCCTTGGCCTTATAATCTAAATGGCCATGGATCCTGGAACAAACAGAGGCATTATACTTCTTGATTATTCTAAAACAAAAACAACAAACAATCCTACTTTTATTGCCCTTACACTGTGTCAGGGCCTGGCTCCCTGGCTCTAACAAGTAGTCCTTTTCTTTATCTTACCAAGGCCCAAGCATATGTAGCACTTTCTAGCCAACTTCCAAAATTACACCCAAATTTGTAATTTTCCAGGAGGACAGGAACTGTCTAGCTTGTTTGTACTTATCCCTATAGCTTAGTACAATTCCTGGTACATAGTAAGCACTTAGTAAATACTCTCTCTCTCTCTTTCTCTCTCCATATATATATATATATATATATATATATATATATATATATATACGTGTGTGTGTGTGTGTGTGTGTGTGTGTGTGTGTGTATATATATATATCTTCTTTCTTCCTTTCCTTCTTTCTTTTTCTTTCTCTCTCCCTTTCTCTCTCTCCCTGTTTCTCTTTCTTTTTTCTTCTTTCCCTCTTTTCTATCTATCAATCTGCCAGTACAAATCAATATCTTTTTGGCTATTTAAAGCATACTTTCAGGTTTTCGAAATGCATTCTTCATGGTAACCCTCTAAAGTGGTATTGCCTATATCATCTATATGAGTGGACTGAAAGCTCTGAGAAATTTAGTGACTTAACCTCCATTTGCCTCAGTTTCCACAACTGTAAAACGGGGACAGGTATGGCATCTGCCTCTTAGGATTTCTGTGAGTATTAAATAAGATAATATTTGTAAATTGCTCAGCAAGCTCCTGGCATAAAATAAATGCTAGTTAATTATTGCTACTATCATTTTTATTCATCTTTATTGAGATCTAGCAAATGTTGGAGCCAGAATTTGAACCCAGACGTCTTGTGACTTTTGATGCAGTTTTCCCCTGTTAAACCCTGCTGCCTCTCAGACAGAATTATAGAATTTCATAGTTAGAAGGCACTTGACAGTCCAGTTAGTTCAAATCAATGAGTAATAATTCTCTCCTCTGTATACCACAGAAGTAAGAAATGATCTAGCCTTCACACGGAGACCTCTATTGAGACAGAATCCACTCCTTCCCAGCGTATCACATTCCACTATTGGTTAGCTTTCATTGTTAGGAAATTTCCCCTTATTTTATTCCCAAATTTAATTATCTTCAACTTCTACCCATTGTCCCTGTTCTTATCCTCCGGATTCAGATAGAACAACCTTAATCTCATTTGTAAGTGACAACCCTTAAAATACTTAAAGACTTCTATCATGCTCCCTTCCCCCAAGTGGTCCCTTCTCCAGGTTAAACAATCCTAATCCTTTCAACTAATTATATTAGTGGACAAATGGCATATAGGTTTCTCTACCACATAATCATCATCAATATATTCCTCAGCTCTGCTATTCAAGACCTTCCATTTTCTGTTTTCAGTTTATATTTCTAACCTCATTTCATACTGCTCTGCTTGAATTGTACGTTTAAGTTAAAATGGACTGCTAACCATTCCCTGATTTTGACATGCTTCATTCTGCCTCTGCATTTGAAACAGTAGATGCTATGTCTGCAATGAATTCCATCTCTTTTTTTAATTCAATTTTTATATGGTCTACCTTTTAATTTTATTTTCAATTAACAAGCATTTATTCTCTACTCCATTGAAAAGAAAAAGAAAACCCTTGTAACAAAGTAAATAATGTAGCAAAGTATATTCTCATATTTGCCATGCCCAAAATATATGCCTCTTTCTGCATTTTGTATCCATTATCTCTATGTCAAGATAGGGATGGCGTGTTTTCCCACTGGAACTCAGTAATCATGGTTGATTATTATATTGACCAGAGTTCTTAAGTCTTTCAGTATTGTTTGTCTTTCTCTTACCGTTTTTATTTTATAACTTGTTCTCCTGGTTCTGCTCAATTCACTCTGAAGTATTTCATTCAAGTTTATAAGGTTTCTTTAAAACATTTTTTCATCATTTTTTATGGTGCAATAATATTCTGCCACATTCATGTGCCATCCTTCTGTCATTTTTTATGGCACAGTAGGGTCTCATTACTTTTATGTGCTATCATTTATTCAATCATTTGCCAACTAATGGACATTCTTTTAGTTTGTCACTACAAAAAGAACTGCTATGCATTTTTAGCATATGGATCATTTCCTTTTTTGATTTGTTTGAGAGGCACAGGATTAGCAATGAAATGACTACGTCAAGGAATATCCATCATCTAGTGACTTTGGGGGCATGGTTCCAAATTGTTTTCCAGAATGGCTGGATCAATTTCAGACCATCAGTTGTGTATTACTGTGCCTCTTTTCCCACACTCCATCCAACATTTCTCATTTTGCCTTTTATCTTTGCCATTCTGATATGAGACGGAATTTCACAGTTGACTTAATTTGCATTTCTACAAAGATTAATTATTTGGAGTGTTTACTGATATGGTCATTATAAACTAGGATTTCTTCCTTTAAAAATACCTATTTATATCCTTTGACCATTTATCAATTTGGTTATGGCTCTTAGACGGATAAATTCAGATTAATTCTTTGTTCATATTGGAAATGAGACTTTTTTATTAGAGAAATTTGTGGTATCTCTTAAAACCAGTTCATTGTTTCCCTTCTAATTTTAGCTGCATTTGTTTTGTTGGTAAAAATAGTTTTATTTTTATATAATTGAAATTGTCCATTTTCTCTTCTGTGATCCTCTCTATCCTTTCTTTGGTCCTCATTTCTTACTCTATCAATGTGTTTGAAAGAAAACTTCGTTTCTTTCAATTTGTTCATGATGTGACCCTTCATGTCTAAGTCATATAATTAGAATCCATTTTTAGTTCCAATTTTTAAATTCTGCAACATATTTCTCTGTGAAATCTTCCCTGATTGCCCCAATGGTTGTTTTTATTTTCCATTCTTAAATTTTCATGTTATACTTTATTTATCCCTCTTTTGCCCCTATCATTCTCTGTTTTGATTTATACTTATCTGAAAACATTTATATCTCCTCTCAGTAAGAAGTAAGTTGAGAGGAGATACTGTTGTACATATGTATGTATGCCTGTATATATCTATATCTATAGATATATACATATGTATACGTATATATGCACACATATGTGTGTGTGTGTGTGTATATATATATATATATATATATATATATATATATATATATATATATATATTCCTCTTAAAATGTGGTACCAAGAAAATGAACATAATACTCCAGATATAATCAGACCAGTGCTACCTTAACCTGGATGTTATGTTACTTTTAGCACAGACTGAGATTGAATTTTTTTGACTGGAAAAGTCATACTCTTGGCTGATATTAAACATGCAGTCAACTAAATCTGATTTTCTTTCTTATAAAATGTTATTAATTCACATCACCACTGACTTCTGCTTTTGTAATTTATTTATTGGATCTAAGGACATCATTTTAACTATTTCTATTAAATTCTACTTGTTTTAATCTTTATTCTGTCATAAAACATATAATCTATGCCTCCCAGCCTTATGTAATTCATAGGCTTGATAAACTTGTCTATTTTTTTAATCCAAGTTGATCATAAAAGTACTGAGCAGAACTAGATCATTGTCAGAATTGTCAAGCATACCACCAGAAACCTCCCTCTAGACTGACATCAATCTATAAATCAATACCCTTGCCTCATTTTTTCTTACTTCATCTAATTTTACCATTAGACAATCTTTATTTCCCTTATTTCTCCACCTTGTGCACAAAGATATAAAAAGTAATTTTGACAAATATTTATGAAAATTTATAAATACACACATAGATACAAGCTAATTGAGGAAGGAAGGAATTAAACTCTTAGAGGATCATGCAGGATTTAAGATTGTTCAGTTATTTCTGTCTTGTCCAACTCTTTCTGATCCCCTTTGGGTCTTTCTTGGCAAAGATACCAGAGTAGTTCTCCAGCCCATTCTATAGATGAGGAAAGTGAGACAAACTGGGTTATTCCCAGGATAACACAGCTAGTTCATGTCTGAGACCAGATTTGAACTCAGGAAGAAGATTCTTCCTGACTTCTGGTCTAGCATTCTCTCCTCTGTGCCACCTAGCAGCCCATTGTTCAGAGGATTATGTGGGAATCAAGATACACCCTTTCTTTGATATACCTCTGATATATCAGTGGTACTAGTCCACCAGAAAGAGAAGTGAAGTTAATTTGTCGTGTTTTATTCACTCTTAGTGAACTCATGTTACCTCTTGGTAATCATTTTTCTGTTCTAGATGCTCACAAGCAACACTTCAAAAACAGTTATTTTCTAGAGATTTGTCAGGGATCAATGCCACGTTTACTAGTCTATATTTTTCATAATCTACCTTACTGCCCCTTTTAAAAAAATCATGAATACTTGTTTCCATCTTCAGTTTTTGTTCTTCCTAACTTAAAAGATGAAATGGGGTTTTTATTCATTTCTTTAACTTGTTTCAGTATTTGAAGATCACTCTGGACACCTTTCAATATTTAAGGAACTAGGTGCAGTCACTGCTTCATTTATCTCAGACTTCATTTCCCACTTAAACAGGCTTATTGTCCTGTTGCCCATTTGAAGATCTTTTTCCTTGGTGGAGAAGCCAGGAGCAAAATAGGATTTGAATAGTTCTTCCTGCACCACTCCACTCTCTGGCCAAATATTTGTTTATTGGTGCAGTCAGTGAATGCTTTCTCTCTTCTAGGGTGTGTTCAGTTTTAACTGAAAGATGTTCACTTGACCAAACCATCCCTTATGCATTCCTAGAAAGAATGATCTATATTTGCTGCTGTTTCTTCCCCTTCACTCAGGCAATTCTCAATCCATTGCAAGTTGTCTATGGATCCTATTACTCACTTGAAACTATTCCATCCAAGAATTTTTAACCAAATGATTTTAACCAAAATTTTCTTAACTACTAAATCCGAGGACTTTTCTTAGCCTTCATCTTTGAAACTTCCAGTGGCATTTGAAACTATTGACCACTTTCAGCCTAAAAACTCTTAGTCTTCTTTATTGACTAATCACCAACCCTTTGGCCCCTCCAAATGGCTCTTTCCCCAGACTCAGTCCTGGAAATGTTCTTTTTTCTCTACATTCTCTATCTCATCACTATCTGTCAGCTGTGGGCAGCTAGGTGGTACAGCAGATAGAGCACCAGTGCAGGAGTCAGGAGGACCTGAGTTCAAATCTCACCTCAGACACTTGACATTCACTAGCTCTGTGACCTTAGGCAAGTCACTTAACCCCAACTGCCTCATCCTGGGTCATTTCCAGTCATCCTGATGAATATCTGGTCACTGGATTCAGATGGCTCTGGAGAAGTAAGATTGGTAACCTGCCCAGCCTTCCGTCACTCAAAACAAAGTCAAATCATGATTTCTCTGATGGTGTGGTCTTCTTTGGCAATGAAGGATCAACACTTATCTCTCACCTTTAGAGACCAATCGCCATGCCTGGGATGCATTCACGTCTCATCTTTATCTCTTAGTATCTATTCTAATAATTCTTCATGGCTTACTTTTTATTCCATCCCTTATTGGAAATCTTCACTACTCATTCTACTTGTTTATTAGCTCACTTGCTATTCAAATTCTATTATAATAATAATGGAGAGAGAGTTCAACTTGGAATAAAAATAATCTGATTTCAAATCCTGCCTCAGATAATTTATTAACTGTATGACTCTAGACAAGTCCATTAACCTTTCTCAACTTCACTTTCTTCCTCTGTAAAAGGAGAATAACAGCACCTATCTCACAAAATTGTCATGAAGATCAATATATGTAAAGTGCTTTGCAAAACTTAAAATTATGCATAAATGCTAGTTCCTGCTTTGTGTTGTTTGATGTGTAGCTCTCTAGGTCAGGAGAATGTGGGCTCTAGGAGGGGAGGGATTTTTTTTTTATTGCTGTTGTTTTGTTTTCCTTTTTATCCTCGATGCTTAGCACAGTGTGTAGGTCTTAGTAAGTAAATGACTTAACAAATCCTTGGCCCTATACCTTCCATTGATGAAAGCTTGCTACTACTCTCTGGTTTCATCATTTCTATCTGTACTAAGCTACGATGAATGTCCTAGCTTATAAATTTGAAAAGAAATCAAACAGAAATAAAAATTCAGACTTTTATACCAGCATGTACTATGTAAAAACCATAGCTAATCACAAATAACATTTAGTAATAGATTCATGAAATTAAGACCTGGAGAGGAAAAAGTCTATCAAAAAATTGAAACTCTTAAGAGAAAGAATGGTTCATGGGAAAAAAATGTCAGAGAAGCTTGACATACATTTCAGGGCTAGATCTGTAACCTGCAGTGTGCACAATTTCATTTATTTTCTACTTATTCCCATAACACAACTCTCGAGTGGCCTCTAGTTTCTTTCTGGCTGAATCAATGTTTTCAGAATTTTCAGTGGCTGGAGTTTTGCAATTTTAGAAATCAATCCAGTGCCTCAGAAGAACGTCGTGCCTTATTCTACGCTAAGCTTCTAAAATGCCTCTTGTAATTATGCATTAGTTGGAGTTGGGCACCCTTGAATAATGAGATGATGTGTTGGTAGGTTTCTTCGTTGATGAGTTACCTCAATGCTCTGGTTAATACAGTCACTGTCTCCATAAAAATGCAATGAATATGATCCATAATTATAACACTTAGCATTTGCTGTTTTCCAAGTGCTTCGCATTTATTAATTTGTCTTTCCAGCTAACATGCCCTGGAGCTGCGCACGAGTCTCATCTCTGTTTTATAGTAAAGGAATCTGTAACACAAAGAGAGAAAGCAATTCTCTCTCAGGAATACAGATACTCCAGCGCTTGATTCCATGCTCAGTTTGGTGACAAATAACTTAGCTTGTGCTCTTTAGTTGTCTAAAGGAGTAACTGTCAATGACTTTTCATCCTTACAGTTAATTCAAGAATTAAGGGTCTACAGGGAGAATACCATTGAATTTATGTCTGGGTCCTGGGTCTTTCTCAGTTCTAAACTACTGAGTCCCTTTCTACATGAGTTTGGTGAAGTGGTACCATGGATATAATAGAATTAGTCTAGAAGAAAATAAAACAACCCTGGGTTTGCTAATTCTGTTTCTAACAAAAATCATCTTGTAACAAATTACTTTATCTGAGCCTCTGTGTCTTCATTTTTCAGATAAAGAATTGAGATTAGATCACCACTTAGGGCCCAGTCAAGCTCTGGTGTTTTCTAATTCTATGCTAAAGTCTCAGTAATTTCATGTACCTTCTTCCCTTTGATCCTTGCATCATTTTTTGAGTTAAGTAGTTAAGTTAATAGTGTCAATGTTTCCATTTAACGATTTTTAATATTATTTTTAAATTTATTCATCTTTTTTTCATCAACTTAACTCATAATAGATTGAGAGCCCTATTTAGTGACAAAAAAAATAAAATGGAAAGGGGTAGTGTTGGTGACAGACAGTAGTTCAGAAAATCTAATAAACATATCAATCAAGTCTAATCATACTTACTGTGTTCCACAACCAGTTACCCATCTATGCAAAGGGAGTGAGGCACATCTCTTCTTCAAGGTCAGTTAGATTATTACAATTTGTGATCCACTTTAGAGTTTATTGCTATTCATTCCATTTACGTCGTTGTATATTCATTGTCTATAATGTTTTCCTAGTATTGCTTATTTTAAAACACATCAGTAGATGAAAATTTTCACATACCTTCATGTAGTTTTCATGTTAATTTCTTATGGTATAGTGATATTCCATCACACATGTATCCAAATTTATTTAGCCATTCCCCATGTAATGGGTCTCTGCTTTTGGTTCTTTACTACTCCCAAAAAATGTGATTATGAATATCTTGGTGTATATTGGGCTTTTCTTTCTATTTTGGCCTTCTAGAGGCAACTGCCTAAGAGTGGAATCTCCTGATCAAAGAGTATGGACATTTGGGTTACTTTCTTATCATAATTTCAAATTGTTTTTCAGAATTGTTGGGATAATTCATAGCTCCAAGAATTATATAGAAATTATGTCGATCTTTTGGCAACGCTTCTAGTACTGATTATTTCTCATCTTTGCATATTTGCTGAATGTGAGATTAAAACCTCAAATTTTATTAGTTTTCTCTTCTTATTGGTGGTCTGGGGGAGTTTTTTTTTTAATATCATTGTTAATTGTTTGTATTCTTTTCACAACTGTTTATATTGTTTGACTATTCATTAGAGAATGTGTTTTTGGTGTTTTATTATGTTATCTTCAATATTTATTAATATCAGAACTATTTGGTGAAAAAATTTGCATAACCTATGACTTTTCTTTTTATTCTCATTGAAATGCTTTTTAAATTAATTTTCAATTTCATGTAATCAAAATTACTTTTTTTTATTTTGGAGGATGATCTCTCCCCTTGATAAAGATTCCTCTCCTTATCCTTAGTTATATAGGTAATAAATCTTCTTGTCTTGTGATTATTTTTGTAGTGTGATCCTTACTATTCAGAATGAATTTCCATTCAATGAATTTTGGTGTATGTAAGTTGTTGGTCTAAATCTAATTTTCTGCCAATCTATCAATCCTATCATTTTACACAAAATAAGACCTATACCAACTTAAGTGATTTGCTTGAAGTTCCTTAGCTTAATGTCATGATTGAAGATCTCAGATTTTTTAAAAAAATTCCTTCTAGACTAATGCTTTTTCAGTAGTAGTACCACTTAACTAAATTTGTATAGAAAGTGTTTAGAGGCACTGCCAGACAGTCTTTATACCAAGCTCCTTAATTATTTTTCTAAGAAAAATTATATTTTTTGAAAGGAGAATTCTGCTCTCAACCCCATTTTACAGGATTTGTGAAAGAGATTGACTTAACCTTTGTTTTGAATTTCATCTGGGAGCACATGGTAGATCTGTCACAGAGATGGCAACTCTCTCTGACTTAGCAAATAATTCTTAGGGAGTCACCAGAGGCATATGCAAGCTAAGTGAATTTGCCCAGGATCAATCAGTCCATCAACAAGTATTTTTTTGCCTACTCTGTGCCGGACAGTAAGTATATACTGAGGATATGAAAATGAAGGAAATGATCCCTTCCCTCAAGATGTTTACATTCTACCATGTAAGATAGCATGTATGAGTGTGTGTGTGTGTATATATATATATACATATATATATATATATATATATATATATATGTATATATATATATACATATATTCATATATGTTATCTTCCTGGTCTACCATGATAGAAAATATCTGCGCATATGTGCATCTGCATAAATATACCATATGTGTACATACATGTAAATATCAGATAATTTTGTGGAGTAAGTTTTGTGTAACTGGGGAGAATCAGACAAGCCTTCATGTAGATGTTGGCATGAGAAGAGTTTTAAAGGGAAGGTAAGTATTCCAAGAGATGGATGCAAAGAGGAAGTACATACCGGTGATGCAGAACAGTCAGCAAAAAGGCATGGAGATAGTGACTGGTAAATATTGGAGCTGAATCTTCTTGTCTCTAAGCTCAGTTCTCTATCTACTATGCATTTCTATCTCTGTAAATTTTACAAATGGCACAATTGATCACTCATTATGGAGACCAATATGTTGACCTTGTACCTTAAGAAAACCAGATATATCAAAATGTGAAGTGACAAACCAAATCTTTATTTTTCAAAAATCTTCCTCAATGAAATTAGCATAAGATTCATTTATTTTCTAAAAATCTATTAAAGCAATCAAGTACCTAAATATTGTTTTTAAATGACATATCCTTGTAATTAATTTAGTCTCTTCAATATCCTGTATAAAAACTTAGCCCATTCTCAGGAATATGGGGAACCCTCAGCTTAAAATTGCCTTAAATGGAATAAATGGCACTATAATGGGTGAAAAGGCTATATAAACCTACTGATCCTTCTAGTTCTAAATTAGCTACTAGAAGTGTGACCTAGAGCAAGACGCAACATCTTGATGAGCTTAAGTTTTTCCCAGCAAAATGAGTCACATAGAATTAAATGATCTCTGAGGTCCCTTCCCATGCTACTATTTCTTTGTAAATCTTTTTTTCTTATATAAATATCTTCGCTAATGTTCTTTTAGGGCACAGACTATTTCCCACTGGCTTGCTCAGTGTCTGACACATAGAGGGGATTTAAATAAATTCTTATGAATTGATTGTTTGAATCTAATATACATTTTCTTTCCTCTATTTGGAGACCATAACTAACCTAGGAAGACAAGTCCTTGAAATTGCCAAATAAGTTTAGGCCATGTCCTCAAAAACGAGAATAATCCACATATCGAACAGTGTCATTGCTAGTGTCTCTTTATTTGCTGCGCCATGCACATTCTTAGTCCCAAATATTTAAGACAACTTACATTCTGCAAAAGGTTCTTTGGTGGGAATAATAAAATTGTTAACCATTAAAAAAGTGCTTAACTAAATTCTGTCCAGGATCTCATTATTTGCCCCCAAAACATTACTATGCCAGCTGATTCCCATTTTCCAGAATCACTTTGATTTCCGTGTTTCAGATCACTAAGACACCAGGAATAGGAAGCCTACTAAATGTTTCTAAGAATCCGAACTGTCCACACATTAAAATTCTGCTGTACAAAATCACATTGACACTTTCATGAGTATTTGGCAGTTTTCACTGGGAAAATTGCATCTGGTATCTCAAATAACAGTTTGCTTGCAAACAACTTGGGGAGTTACAGGCAATGCAGCATTTGGGGATTATTTTATCCTTAATCTTCTTCCTGACTTTTTTTTTTTGTAGCTTGGAATATATTTTCTGATATTTTGCCATCTACCAACTGTCTATCTCAGGGAAAGCTTGGTTCTTGATGTTTAAAAAATATATATTCCTGTGTACTTGAAAATTATTTTTACTTGGTCAACTCCTAAAACATTGTCCTTTATTTTTGCCTAATATGCCTGGAATAATTGAATTCCTTATGGTATATTTCTCTTAAAATGCAGGAATATTATTTAGATTCTGCATATATTATTATAAATATAATTTGTATTCTTGATACCTAATGTTATACACAAAAGCAACAGAACATTGTAAAAAGGGAACTAGACTAGAAATTAGCTAACTCAGATTCTAGTTTTGAATCAATCAATCAGCATACATTTTTAAGTCCCTACTCTTATATTGGGATTACAAAGACAAAAATGAAACCTTGCTAGTCCCAAAGGAGCTTAGATTTGATGGGGAAAGACATAAATACAGATACATACAAAATACATTAAGGTAATAGGGAGGAGAGACATTTGGAGTTGGAGGGAGGGATCAGAAAAGATTGCATAGAGGGCATGACAGATTGAGTTGAGCCTTGAAGAAAACTACAGTCTCTAAGAGAGAGAGGTAAGGAGGGCAAACATTTTAGGCATGGGGGTAGGCAGTACAAAGGCACAGAGAGAGCAAATGAACTATTGAATATCGAGAACAGTAATAAGAAATAAATTTTTCCATGAAGAGAACTGGCCACTAATTATCCCTGTGACCTTAAATGAGTCACTTCTCCATTCTGGACTCACTTTCTCATCTGTAAAATGACAAGATTGGATGAGATAATCACCAAGGTTCCTCCCATCTCTGATAATCCATATTCTTTGACCTGGGATGTTTGAGAGGCTTCCAAGTATTTTCTGTTGCCCCAGGACCCACTCTTCACACACAGTGGAAGAATGGCCTTACTTGAAAATGTGATCTCTCTGTGGTGGATTGTAGGTTTCCCATACAATGGCAGAGGATTATCCTCCTGCTTAAAGAGAACATGATTTAACATACTAAAGTCATATGTGCTTTTTTCTCCTTCACAGCCAATTTATGTTTGCTCTGTTTAGTCTACAACATCTTCTCTCCTAATTCCCCACTCTTGCCTTAGTGCTCCTTTCTCCTTCCTACTTTCCTTTTGGCAGTCTCACCTTAATCATTGGACCAAATTCTCCCCCTGCTGCTGCTGTTGCTATGATGTTATCATTGACCTATTCCTTCAGGGGAGGGGGGCCTATTATCTGCTCTTGGGGAACCATTCCATTGTCCATCCTGGAACCTGGAGGAGTCTGGTCAAATCTACCAGAGACAGTTCTATCATGAGACTTCAACTCCATTTTATCTTTTACTTCCATCTTATTCTGCTTCTGGGTTTTGAGTTCCTCCTCATGAGCTGGTCCCAAACTACAACTTGAATGCTACCAGCTCTGCACATTAAAACGCTACATGTCTTTTAAAGTTCTTCCCAAGTTCCACTTTCTCTGTGAAGCCCAACATCAGAAGTATAGCAGACTGTGATTTCTCCTCTTTTGGACTTGGAAAAATTCAAAGTTCCACATATTTGGCACTTATCATATATTTAATGCCTTAGTGAGTTTTCTTCTAAAATTTCCACTTTCTCTACCTGAATGAAAGAAATAATGGACCTACTAATCAATGAATGAATGACTGGGTGAATCTTGATAGGGAGACTGTCAATTTATTGTGGACCAGACTTCTTTGTATCCCTTTTTGGGTTTGCACATTAGAGGATGCTCAGTAGTTGTTATAATGTATTATTTCCTTGCACAGCCAACATCTGTTAATGATATCATGTGATTGACCTCAACAATGTCCATTGGATAAAAATTTATGAAGCCGCTATCATGTATAAGCCCCAGTGGCAGGAGTTGTGAGAAGTATGAAGAAAGTGCTGCTTTTGAGTCAAAATGACAAGGTTCAAAATATAATCCTATTCTTCATTTACACATGTGACCTTGAGCAAGTTATTCAACCTCTCTGTGTTTTCATTTCCTACCTGTAAAAAAGAAAGAAAGAAAGAAAGAAAAGAAGGAAGGAAGGAAGGAAGGAAGGAAGAGGAAAAGCTGGAATAGATCATTGCTGTAGCTCGAGGATCCAAGGAATAAGATTGTACCTACTCTCAAGTAGCCATAGGCTATATGTGTAAATAATGACAATTCAAGGCAAGAAAATGCCACAAAAGAAATGCAAACAGTGTGCTATGAAAATGATGAGAAAGAAGAGTTCCACTTGGAGAGACCAGGAAATGCTTTTTGGAAGAAGTTGCCACTAGGTGGCACCATGTATATGTTAACTCTTTATGTCCCTTTGTTTGAATTCCCAAGTCTCCTTCAAGGTTCAACTCATGTCCTCTCCTACCTGTGGTGGATTCTGCTTTCCCTAGCTGTTATCAGTGTGCATGCATTCACTTCCCTGGAGAGAGAGAGAGAGAGAGAGAGAGAGAGAGCGAGCGCTAGAGCTAGACTACTCCAGGAGAGTTGGGGTTGTTTTACATCACCTAGTGGTCAGCATACTTCTTGGAACATAGTGAGGGCTTGATGCTTGTTGAATGAATAGATAAAAGACAATGTAAAGACTACAAGAATGTGTAATACCTGTTCTCTGCCTTCAAAGACCTTTCTTTGATGGAACTCTATTTAAGACTACATATTCCCATGAAAGTATCGTCTACAACCCCACATGTCTTTAATGTGTATTTTATTTAGCAACAAAATAAATATTTCCAACTGAAGTCTATAAAACTATCCCTAGTTTCATTTAAAGTTCAGCTCAAATGTCTTCTCCACGCAGTCTTTCCTTATTCCCGCCTGCTAAAAAAATGGCCTTGTATATATATGTTATATACACATACATACATATATATATATATACATATATATATATACAGAGACAAAGAGAGAAGGTATAGATCTATATCATGTATGTTATAGAGATCTGTAGCTATATCTAAAATCTATATATCTATATCTATAGCCATATTTATATGGCTATCTATCAATCATGTATTTATTTCTGTCTATACGTATATATACATGCATATGCTTATTTTCTTCCTGACAGAAAGTTCTTTCAAAGATGAATTGCTTCTTTATTTTTCTTTGTATCCTAGCACCTAGCATATTATCTGGCATATAATAGGAATATTTAGCTTGATTGGTTGATATAATAATAAATGGCATTTTACAGCACATTGAAGTTTGAAAAGAACTTTACAAATATTATCTCATTTGACCATCATGCAACCCCAGGAGGTAGAAGCTATTATCTCTCTTTTATCAGATGAAGAAATTGAGTCAGACCTCAGATAGAGGTCAAGTGACTCAATTGGGTCACTCAACTTATGTGTGACTGGGGGTGGATTTTAATTTGGCTCTTAGTAATTTCAGATCCAGCCTTCTGTTCACTGGAGCTTTGGCCCCACGTATCTGTCTCTAACAGTTAGAATATGGGAGCTGCAAGCAGGAAGGTGGCATCCTCAAGGAATTTAGACACAAAAGGGAGGATAGATATGAAATGATCCTGGGAGAGGAGGTAATGAATGGACCAAGTGAAAGGGTTTTTTGAATAGTATGTGTGTAGGAGCAAAGGCACATTGTGGTGGGAGGGATCCAAGGCTAAGGCTTGGCAGGGAAAGTTCACAGTGAAACAAGAGACTTGAGAGAAGAGGATAGCATAGAATTGAACTAGTTCCCCAAGAGTTTAAGATGAAGGAAGGGAAGAAAGTATAGTCAGGGGCAATGACCTGGGAATAAAACTAAGGGATCAAAGGAATGGAGGTCATGATAGGGCAAAAAAGTAAAGTTTAAGGCTGCAAGGCAGAGGGAAAGGTGTGACAACAGTAGATTGTGGTCAGAGAAGGGAATTTCAGAATTCATGAACAGGGAAGTAGAACACTTGAAAGTGATTCCAAGTTCAAGGCTATGACCATCTCAGTGCAGTGCCACTCTATTTTATCTCTTGGCTCAGGTTAGATCAAGGACATGAGTTTGAAGTCTCACAGAAATTTGGTTCTTGGGAAGCTTGTATAACCATGAGTGTTGTCATTATGTGGAGGAGTACGTAGGCAAAAACAGAAACATATATACACTCTTCCTGTATGACAACACAGCTCAACAGAGATTGGACCATTCATATGAAGAGTATAGAGTGTCAAAGACATCAGTGGGAGTGTATGCTCAGAGGGGAGTCTGAGCAGGGGAGTTGTATATGCCTTACAGACTGGCTTTGTTGAGAATGAGTAATCAATACTAGATACGGGCAGGAACATTCCTAATGAGACTCAAATATAGTGGAGAAATTCCCTGGTGTATTCATTGATTCCAGATTTGGATGTAGGAGTTTCTTATCTGGATCAGAAATTAGTGAGGATCTGAGTCCATATTTGGGGATCCAAAAAATGGATGTTAGCACAAAGCCAGAGTAGTCAGCTGGGAATCTCATCCCACCAGGAATTTCAATCATTTATGTGGTTGACATAGGGTCAAAATGAGTTAGGACGATGGGAAAGTATAGGCTATTTGTCATTACTTATATGTTTATGATCATTGAGACCACTTAGCCCATGACTCCAGATTAGAATTCTATCCCTTATAATTACAATATCAAACAACATATTTTAAAAAAATCACACTTATCACAGTAGCTATGATAAGGTGGAAGAGTAGATCAAGTAAAATGATTAAGTTGATGGACAGGGAGATTAGAGTGTTTGGAGATAAAATATATATATTAAAGTCTCCTAGTATGAGGGCAGGATTTGGGGAAGAAAGATTCTGAACCAGATATTGAATTGTTGAAGAAAGAAAGAGAACGACACAGGGATCTCTTAATGACAATTACCAGAATCTTGGTTGAGTGCTAAATATAGATTAAATGAACCTCAAAGGAGAAGAGGGTACTGAGTGATAACAGCAGAGGGGGAGCTCCCAATAGCAATAAGGCACAAGGAAGATTTTACCTTCTCTGCTTTGACCAATGAGTCAGTAGGATACGAATGAAAGTGCAAGCAGTATTGGAAAGGGCAGTAAAAGAAACTATGCCATCTGCAGGGAGTTGGGTTTCTAGGAGTGAAAGAAGATGGAAAGGGCAGGAATGGAAATGTTTCCAGATGAAAGCAAGTTTATTCTCTACAGAGCAATTATTTGAGAGAACATAGTGGAAGGGATAGTTAGCTTTAGAGTAAAACTTTCAGGGCTGGGGGTGAGGTTGATGAAGAGGATGAAATAAGAGCGATGGCAGAGTGTAGTGATATTGGCCTCAATAGCTTTATAATTATGGTCCCACAGTGAAGCAGCAGCATGGTGCAATGAAAAGAATCCTGGATTATGAGCAAAGAGTATGGGTTTAAATCTCAGTTTTTCTACCTAAGTGACTCTAGATGAGTTACTTGACATCTCTGAAAAAAAGGTAGGCGTTGGATTCATTGGCTTTCTTGGATCTCCCAGTTCCTAAAATTCTGATCCTATGAATGATGTAGTCAAATTGGCCCCAAACTGGAGCAGGTTACTTAGATTCTGTCATCCACTATTTGTGTGATCTCAGGCAAGTTACTTCATCCTACTAGGTTTCAGTTTCCACATTTGTGAACTGTAAGGGTTTTATTAGATGACTATTAAAGACATTTCCAGCTTTGATGTCCTATGATTCAAAGGGCTAGTAGAAGAAAAGGTTCTGACAATAGTGAAGCTTTGTCTGTGGACTTTGAAGATGCTGATAAAATTGATTTGTAGTGCTGAAAGGCAGAGTCCAGGTCTCAGTCATCTTGGTACCTACCCTAATGCCTAACACAGGGCCTTGAACATAGTGGGTGGTTACTAATGGATGATGAGTGAATGAATAAAGGAATTTGTATAGGACTTTACAAGTTTTAGGAATTTTATAGCCATCGTTTCATTTTGTCCTTATAAGGATTTGAAGTTGTCAGGGCAGTTATAACCCCAATTTTTCAAATGAAGTAATAGTCTGTTAGCTTGCAGCTTGCTACACTTCTGGATGTTGTCCAATAGTTTATTATAGAGTGAATGTCTTCTAATGGCCCTTCCGGTTCTAAATCTATGATTTTGTGATCATGGGATAGGGATGGGAAGTATGACCTATGATTTCACTGATATAAGGAACTCCCACATGAAGAAATTTCTTTTGCCTTTGTAGGTCAGCACTTTCTACCAAATTTGCTCATAGTCTTGGAGAGTTGCCTAGAGCAGTGGTATCAAGCTCAAATTCCTACTGACTGCATATTGGCTTAGAAAACCACAAATTAACATTATTTATGTTTATATCATACTTTTATTTGTTTTATTAAACATTTTCCAGTCATATTTTATTCTGTTTGGGCTATACTTGAGAACTTTATAGGCTATGCCCTGTGAAACATTAGTTAGATACCTCTAGTCTAGAGCACTGGGGCAAAAATAATTTGTTCAGGGTCACCTAGCCATCAGGCGTCAGAGGTAGTACATTGAAATCTAGTTTGATTACCTGAATATGAGCAGTTGTGGAGTAGAGTTTTCTTTAGATCAAGTCAAGTCAACAAGCTTTTATTAAACATTCATTATATGCTAGGCACTAACCTAAGTTCTGGGAGTACAAATATAAGCGGAAAGAAAGAAAAATAAGTAGGCAGGAAACTTACATTCTATTATTCCCCAATTGATAAATGGTCAAAGGATATGAACAGGCAGTTTTTAGAGGAAGAAATCAAAGTTATCTATAGACACATGAAAAAATGCTCTAAATCACTATTGATTAGACAGATGCAAATCAAAACAACTCTGAGATACCATATCACCCCTATCAGATTGACTAACATAACAAAACAGGAAGATGATAAATGTTGGAGAAGATGTGGGAGAGTTGGAACACTAATTCATTGTTGGTGGAGCTGTGAGCTCATCCAACCATTCTGGAGAGCAATCTGGAACTATGCCCATAGGGCTACAAAAATGTGCATGCCCTTTGACCCAGCAATACCACTTCTAGAACTGTATCCCAAAGAGATCATAAAAATGGAAAAAGGTCCCACATGTACAAAAATATTTATAGCAGCTGTCTTTGTGTTGACCAAGAACTGGAAATCAAGGGAATGCCCATCAATTGAGGAATGAATGAACAAGTTATGGTATATGAATGTAATGGAGTACTATTGTACTATAAGAAATGATGAACAGGAAGACTTCTGAGAGGCCTGAAAAGACTTATATGAACTGATGCTGAGTGAAAGGAGAACCAGGAGAACTTTGTACACAGCAACAACCACAGTGTGCAAGGAATTTTTCTGGTAGACTTAGCCCTTCACAGCAATGCAAGGACCTAAAAATTCCCAGTGGCCTCTTGAGTCAAAATGCCATCCACATCCAGAGAAAGAACTACGGAAGTGGATTACAGAATGAAGCTGATCATTTTCTCTTGTGTTTTGTTTTATTTTGTATTGGTTTTTCTCATGGTTTTTCCCATTCATTTTAATTCTTCCATGTAGTATGACTAAGGTAAAAACATATTTAGTAATAATGTATGTGTAGAACCCATATAAGATTACATGCTGTCTTGGGGAGGGGGGGTGGGGGATGAAAGAGGGAAGGAGGGGGTAGTAAAAGGGGAGAAAATCCAAGATTTATGGACGTGATTGTAGAAACCTGCAATCAAATAATTAAAAAAGAAACTTGCATTCTAATGGGAAGAGACAATACATAAAAGGAAACTGGAAAACTGGGACTGATAGAGATATACAGAGTGAAGGCACAGCAGCAAAATTCTAGGAGGAAAGACAGAGAGGATGAACACATAGGAAAATGACATAGTCTGAGCACCTATTTTAAAATGGAGTTTCTAGGAGGAAGTAGTCAATTAGCAGGAGGGACTATAGGATTCATAGAAGGGTCAGTAAAATTGTAAGTCTGCACAAAAGGAAAAGTCTTATACTTGGGTTTAAAAAGTCAACTTTATAAGTACAAGATAGGAATGATAGTTAAATAGGAATTCATATGAAAGAAGATCAATCGGTTTTAATGTTCTTTAAGTTTGATATGAATTAATAGAGTGATGTGGCAACTAGGGTAGATGATATGATTATAGACTGTTTTAAAGGAGACATAGGTTCCAGAAATAAGAAGGTGATGATCCTCTTTATACTACTTCGGAAAGACTACATCTAGAGTATTATGTTCAGTGCTGTTTGTAGCCCTTAAATTGGAGAGTATCCAGAAGATGGCACCCAGGATGATGAAGGGCCTATAGTTTATAGCACATGAGGAATAGTTAAAGGAACCTGGAGGGTCACAGATTTTGAAACAGGTGATTTTAAATATGATCTTCCAGAAGGTCATAGATTTAGAACCATCTAATCCACTCTTATCCTGTACAGATGAAAAGGTTGCAACTCACTCACTCAATTAGAATGTAAGATTCATGAAATCAGGGACCTTTTGTGCTTTTTTTCTCATATGCTCAACACTTGATGTATCTTGTGGCACCTAAGAAGCATTTAACAAATGAATTGTTATTGGTTGATTTCCCAGGGTCAAAAGAAAGTTAAACAATGGGACCAGGACTCAATGCATGGTCTTCTTGACTTCAAATTCAGCCCTTTCCACTTGGCCATGTCTCTGAAGGACTGTCAGAACACATGGCAGAGGGATTAGATTTCATCTCCTTGTCACCAGAGTACAGAACTAGAAGGAACAGGCCAAACTAACAGCAAATTTTGGTTTGACAAGAGGAATTTTCTTGGTCAGAACTATCCTGGAAAAACTGGCCGCCTCAGGAGGTAGAAGGCCCCCCTCATGGGAAATATTTCAAGTGAAGGCTTGGATGACAACTTAGTTGTGTTGTAGAGGAGATTCTTTTTACAAACCTGGCCTGAACAGGATGATGACAAATTTACTTGAAACCTTCAGTTGTCTTTTCCACTTTCCCCTTGACTTTTGTTTATCTAAACGCAGCCTTTGCCAGAAAAGAAAAACAAATTGTGATAAAAGATGAATATATGGGTCAGAAGTAATAAAAAGAAAATTGGAGATACTCTCCCCACAACCCCTTCCATTCTCTCAGAAAAATTCAAATGTTTTTCCCATCCTTAGACTAAAATGATCCTGCCCCTGCTGAACTGGAGACAAGATATTTTAAAATCGCTTATGGTCATTTCATTTGGGATTGAAATGAGACTGTTTGATCTTTTATATCAAATTTTATTCCTTCAACTGCCATTATGGTTGAGTAGCAAAATCAAAATTATTAGTTATTTTCTGTCAGTAATTTCATGAAGAAAAATCCTGTTTTCAACAGCAGTGAGAGAACAGTTTGGGTAACAGATGAGCTACAGACCTGAGGCTCTCTGTTTTAATTATAGTGATTTAACTAGGTTTTTTTGTTAGATAAATCCATTCATTAATGACTGAATCCAAATGGCCACTTAACATAGTTTGTTTTCTAAAAAAAATAAAGAGACAGTGACAAAGACATAGAGAGAGAGATAGAATGAAAGAGAGGAGGGAAGCTGGGAGATAGGGAAAGAGAG
>CM053769.1:533093573-533159951 GCA_028658325.1 Potorous gilbertii | reverse complement strand
AGAAAGTCATTGGCCTCCATCTGTTCCATTCTAATTTTGAGAGAACTATTTTCTTCAATGAGTTTTTGAACCTCTTTTTTCCACTTGGCTAATTCTGCTTTTGAAAGCATTCTTCTCCTCATTGTCTTTTTGAACCTCTTTTGCCAATTGAGTTAGCCTATTTTTCAAGGTGTTATTTTCTTCAGCATTTTTTTGGGTCTCCTTTATTAAGGTATTGACCCATTTTTCATGCTTTTCTTGGATCTCTCTCATTTCTTTTCCCAGTTTTTCCTCCACCTGTCTAACTTGATTTTCAAAATACTTTCTGAGCTCTTCCATGGCCTGAGCCCATTGGATATCTATTTCAGATGTTTGGGATATAGAGGCCTTGACTCGTATGTCTTTACCTGATGGTAAGCAGTTTTCTTCTTCATCAAAGAGGAATGGTAGAATCATCTGGTCCCCAAGAAAATAACCTTCTATGGTCTTATTTTTTTTTCTCCCTTTTCTGGAGATTTTTCCCAGCCAGTTACTTGACTTCCTCTCCAACCTGGCCTAGGTCCACCCAGCTAGTGCTTGGGGTCTGAGATTCAAATGCTGCTCCCCAGCCTCAGGGTTTTTGGCGGCAGGCCTGGCTGCTATTCAATGGGGGCTTAATTTCTGGTGCTCAGGTGGGGGCAGGGCTGCCTCTCAGGCTCATATCCCTCAGGGGGTTTATGCAGAGATCTTTTGTAATGGAGCTGCTGCAGAGCTCCTGCCTGCTCTGGGAGCCTCTGGCCGCCTGCTGCCTCTGTCACTGCTTCTGCTGCTGCCCTCCCAAGGGGGTCTGAGTCCCAGAGATACCCCGCTCCCCTCTCAGCCCATCTCCCTCACTGACCTGTGTGTCTGTGGATGGAGGGACCTTTGCGGCTGCTGGAGAGTCCATCCCTGAAGTCTGCTCAGATCTGCTTGCTCCTCTCCATGCCACGTGGTCGGGGCAGGGCAGGGCTTCGCTCCCGTCTGGTGTGCAATGGACCTTTGGGATTGGTTTTTCAGGGCTCTCTGGAACGGAAATCTCCTTCACTGTGTTGCTGCGCAGCTTCCACTGTTCCAGAATTTGTTGTGAGTTCTTTTCAGAGGAAATCTAATGGCTGTGGGTTCGGAGCTAGCATATGTGAGTCTTTGTACTCCGCCATCTTGGCTCCACCCCCCCCCCCCGCCTTGATAATTTCTTGAGAGATGATGTCTAAGCTCTCTTTTTGATCATGGCTTTCAGGTAGTCCCATAATTTTTAAATTGTCTCTCCTGTATCTGTTTTCCAGGTTAGTTGTATTTTTCAATGAAATATTTCAAAATGTATGCTATTTTTTTCATTTCTTTAGTTTTGTTACATAATTTCCTGATTTTTCATAAAGTCATTAACTTCTCTTTGCTTCATTCGAATTTTTAAGGAATTATTTTTTCAGTGAGCTTTTTGGATCTCCTTTTCCATGTGGCAAATTCTGCCTTTTAGGGCATTCTTCTCTTCATTTCCTTTTTGGATCCATTTTGTCATTTGGGTGAGTCTATTTTTTACAGTGTTATTTTCTTCAGGACTTTTTGGGTCTCCTTTGGTAAGCAGTTGACTGATTTTTCATAATTTTCTTGTATCACTCTCATTTCTCTTCTCAATTTCTGCTCTATTTCTCTTCCTTGATTTTCAAAATCCTTTTAGAGTTCTTCCATGGACTGAGACCAATTCCTATTTTTCTTGGAGGCTTTGGATGGAGGAGCTTTGACTTTTTTATCTTCTGTTTAGATATTTTGGTTTTCCTTGTCATCAAAGTAAGATTCTATAGTCTGATTCTTTTGTCAGTTTTTGCTCATTTCCCCAGGCATTTGCTTGATTTTTGAGCTCTTGTCAAGATAGATCTCTGCAAATAAGGAAGTCATTCGCAGAATGTAGCAGATCTTGTTTGTGTGTGTATGTGTGTTTTAGTGTATTACGTTTTGATTTGTTATATGATTTCTTCCATTTATTTTAGTGCTACTACATAGCATGACTATAGTGAAAATGTGCTCAATAGGAAAGTATATATAGAACTTATACAGAATTGTATGCTGTCATGGGGAGGAAGGGGGGTAGCAGGGGGAAGTAGTGGGGGAGATAAAATCTTAATTTTAAGGAAGTGATTGTAGAACATTTAAAAATAAAAAAAAAGATAGATCTCTGCTTCCACTGTGGGGGGGGTGTACTATCAACAGTTTATTTCCCCTACAATCTGTGGGCCTAGAGCTCCAGAAACAGTCACTGTCTCTTTCCCTGCTGTTGTTGTGGCTGCTGCAGGTTCCTCACCCCCTCCTGTTCTGCCTCTCTGCTCCTTGGGACTGGGGCTGGATCACTCCACTCTCCCACACTGGTCCTACTGGTTTTTTCCACTGACCTTCCAATTTGTCCTCAGCATTTTGGGGTCTTGAAGTCTGGAAGCTGTCACAGGTGTGACATATTCAGTCTCCCCAAGGCCTGCTCTCTTGTCTGTGCCCATGGCCTCTGCTGTACTCTGCCCTGCCTCCTGTGTGGCACAATGGACACTTCCCAGAGACTTTTCAGGCTATCTTGGGCTGGAGATTTGCTTCACTCCATCATTTTCTGTGTTCTGCAGCTCCAGAATTTATTTAGAGTCATTTTTTACAGGCTGTGCTTGGGGGCAGTGCTATAGAAAGTGCGTACTGTTACTCCATCATCTTGGTTATTGTTTCTTTATGTTCTTGTGGTCATAGTATAAATGATTCTCATGGTTTTGCTTGCTTCACTCTGTATCAGTTCATACAAGGCTTCCTAGGTTGCTCTGAATACATTATATTTATCATGTCTTGAAGCACAATAATAATTATTCATTCACCACAATTTACTTGACCATTCCCTAACTGAACTTTAACATTCCAAAGAAACCAAGACCTAAGGTTTCCTTAGACCTCCTTAGACTGATAGAGTTGAAAGGTTGTAACATTTAGAGTCCTGGGTTTGAGTTCCAGCTTTGCCACTTACTAGTTGTGACTTGAAAGAAGTCACTTCCCCACCTTAGGTTGAAGTTCCTGTCATCTGTTCAATGAGGGAACTGGTCTAATTGTGAATCAGAACTTCCTGCTGCTGGATAATCTCACAGATGGGGAGATGCAGCTTGGTGTGAGAAGATCAACTTTTAATCTGAGTCTATTATAACGATGGTTATTGTTCACATCACCTCTTATTCCCACCTCAATTTATAAACATAAGGAACTTGGACTTGGAGAGAAATGACTTTTCCTAGGTAACAATTCTGGAATTCAAGCGCAGAATTCCAAATGTAGCACCCCCTCATCATGCCAGCCTAAAGTCATCTGAGAAAGTATTCCAAAAGTCTGTGTTGCTTTGAAATTTTTAAGTTAAATTTTTTTCTCTAACTTTGGAACTCAACTGAAGAAGTCAATGGTTGCTTGTCTTTCATTCTCAAAGAGGACCATGACATCAGGAAGGTGATGCCATGACTTGAAAGTGAATTGCATTTAAGTGAGGAAGGGCTGTGCAAGGTCACCAGCCTCACAATATCCTTTAGAGTCATCTGGGTTCAGTGACAAGATATAGATCAGAGAGATTGCAGGTGTCATTTAGATAGATCTAGATAGATTAGATCTAATGACAAAGAAGTCATTTAGATATTTTAAGGAGAATTTTACATGAAATTGTAATTGCTTCCTTTGAAAGTATATCAAAAGTTCCATACAAAATAGTACCAAAGCACATTGAAATGAAAATCCAGGTCAACACAAGGGAGTCACTGTATATTTCCTGTAGCTCTTCTTGTCCATAATCTTCTACATGTTGGCCTGTGAACTTTTTGAAAGATCACCTACTTAGGCATAAGTATATCCGTTCTGAAAGAAATATGAAGAGATGTGAAATGCCATCTCTTTCCCTAAACTAGCCATTGGCAACCTTCTGAAGTTCATCCTTGTTGACCTGACTTCACTATGTTCTTCTACACTTATATTGGTTGCTAATGAGATGACCCAAAGGTCCCTTCAACTCTAATACTCTAATATTTTTCTCTGACAGAACCAAATGAGAAAAAAAAAGTATTGTACCTTTTTTGACAGATTCATATACACCTTTGAGAGCCCTTTACCAAACATCATTACCTAGTAATATAAAGAAATTACATTAAGTGAAAGAACACAAAGGAGACATTTAGTATGGTTAGAAAATGTTTATATGGGGCATTGACCATATACAGTTTCCAGGGGAATTTTATGCCTTTTAAATGAGGTTTTTTGGGTGCAGAAACCCCTTTTTGTATCCTCTGTTCTTAGTATGCTGGCATGCTCTGTTAAGCACTTAATAAATGCTTGTTGACTTGATTGCAACATATTAACTGTATTATCATAGAATGACTTTACTGAGGGAACTTTTGTAGAGTATCCAAATTTAAGAAAGGAATATGGCTTTCAAAATTTAGAATCTTAGGATCTTAATTCTCAAAGGGAGGTAAAAAAATATTTCTTTCAGTCTTTTCTTCCACATTTACATTTTGCAGATTAGGAAACTAGGAATCCTCTCTCTCTCTCTCTCTCTCTCTCTCTCTCTCTCTCTCAGCACTAAGCTGAGTGGATAAGAAAATTTGAAATGGCTTCAATGCTTTTTTTTTTCAAGGACATAAGTGGTGCTGATGTCAGACCTTTTGATGTTCTACATGCCCAAGACATTGGATAGGTGATCACATGGCCAAATGTAGAGGGCTTCCACAGACACATGTGTGATAAGAGAATACAAAAAGTGGGAAAGCCACTCCGGAACATTCTGCTTCTGGAAATCTATGTAGTGCTCCATAAAGTCCAACCTTCTTTATATAATTTCTCCTTCTAAAATTCTCAGCAGCCATAATATAATGGAATGTGTTCCAGAGGTGGGGAACCTGCTGCAGGTTTCTGCGCCTCTGTAATAGCCTATAATAAACAACATCCTTAGGTTTATTTTGTCTGATAACTACAGCAAGTCACAAGGTGGGAGGCTGGTGCCCTCAACAGGACTTTTGGAAATAGTTACAGCCTTCTCAACCCAACATCTCAACTACTCTGCCTTCCACTGTTGTGATAACACAGGTCAGGTATACATTAGAACTGGTTTTATCCATGGACGTTGCAAAATGTTTATTTTGAACACCTAAATTACATGAAAGTATTGAAAAAGTTCAAATTGGGGAAAGGAGATGGTCTTTCACATAAATTCAGCATCTACAAGTATTTTGTCTACTTCATGTTGACTTTTAGGGACATAGCTCCCAATGATCCAGTATTAAGTACAAAAAGACACTTCAAACAGCAGCCACCATCAATAACGAATTTGTGACTAATGCTTTCACTGTGCCAGCTGTAGAACGATTGAATGAAAATTATTATAAATAAGCAGAAAAACTTAGAGAAAAGAAACTCTGCACTATTATGATATCATATTGAAACAAACTATCTCCCCCGCTTCATTCTGTTTTCCAAAATAATTCATTGCAGTAGCTTTATCACTAACAATCATGCAGAAAACATGAAGGCTCACAAGCTGTTTAGTGTAATTAAATGCAATGACTACACATTTTAAATGGCATCATCAATCTTCAAGAAATCTAAGACTAACTTTGGATGAAAGTGAATTCTCTTGTGTCCTTGGAAAGTTCATATTTTTCCCCTCAGATAAGGGCAAATCGTGTTCAGTGGTCTTCTGTTAATAGCCAAAAGGAAGTCAGCCATGCATCTTTCACAATGTTCCCACAGTATGCTTGTCCACTTGGTGGTGGCAAGGGCAAATACGATCTCATCAAACCCAACAAGCGTTTATTATAAATATAGTAGGTATGCTCTCAATTGCCTCAAATGCCCTTTTAAGCATTAAGAGTCATTTTTGTCCATGGAAATTATATTGCTTCTCAATCTGTCATGAAGGCCCTCAGCTATCCCTTCACAAAGGCCAATGGGCCTCAGATGTCAAATAACTCAGTCCAAATAATATCAGTCCAAAGCAAGACAAGGCATTTATTTCAAGTTATCAATGCTTTTCTTTCATCAAGAATCAGAAGAAACATGAGCCTTGCACATAGTGAGGCATCACAATATTAATTTTTCCCACCTCATCCTCGGTACTCATTCTTGCCTCCAGAATCAGCCATGACACCCTGTTCAATGTGGCAAAGTAATTTAACCTGAAAATGACAGCATTGTGGTATTTGACTTTCTCCATTATCGACAGTTTTTTGTCTTGTATGATGCAAAGTACTCCAATAGCAAAGTCCTTTGGATTCTGTCTCAGTCCTTTCATCAGTGATACAGATTGTTTGTGTGCACACAGCTGTCCCTGTATGATGGCTAGAAGCCATGATAATAGGTTTGGATCTTCTGTTACTGATGCCCATTATAATATTTCAGAAAATGTGAGAAGGTGGTTGTGCAATTTCTCCAGGAAAATTTTTTTTAAAACCTTCTTTTGCTTTGAAGTTATCTAGAGAGGAAAAATCTGGCTTCTCCATCTATTTTTCAAGCAAACTAGGCTAATGTTTTCTCAATATTTCAAGAAATAATGGAACACATTCAGCACTATTTATCAATGCTTTTTGAATTATAATGCAGGAGGACAGCACTTATTTATTCAATTGTTCTCCCTCCTGTACACATTCCAGAAGTTACATTGGAGCAAATGAAATACCAGTGTATGAAAACTAATGGAGAATAATGAAAGGTTGGTAAATTCATTAACAAGCTACAAAGCTGTCTCAAACATTCTCTTTTTTCCAAAAGTTGCATCTTCATATGCACATGAAAGTGAATCTTAACAATTACTTAGGTAACTTGAGCCAAATAAATCTTTTTTGCCTCTTATCTAGAAATTTCTGATAAAAAAAAATTGTTGGCTAATCAAATTAAATGATTGTCCTAATTTTCTACTTCATCGCATGCTGCAGTGTACATTGAATCACAATAACAATCCAATGGTGATTTGAAATCGATACCTTGTTCTGTTTAATGGATAGCTGGAAAACTGGTCTCAAAGCAGGCATATGTGTGTATAATTATTTTTAATAACTAGATAATTAGAAAAAAAGAGTTTCTGTGTGATGAGAATCAATATACTAAAGGAGTTTGAATTGGAAATTTTAAGAGAAACTGTAAGATAATAAATAGATCTCTAGACAAGTCAATGCCAAGGAATAAATCCTAATGATCTGCCTCAGCTAATAAACCCAGCTCTACAAGCTGATCAGATCCCCATTCCCTTCCCTCTATAAGTTCTTCATCTATAATCCAAACTATTTCTCCATCTCTCTAGTGTGTATCTCATTGTGCATAATGTATCTTTCTACAAAATCAGTTCTCACTATTTTGCTTTCTTTCTCCCTAGCCATCAACACAGAATTATGGGCTATATTCATCTACAGACTCTGCCAGTATATACAGCTTTCCCAAGAGAAGTCATGCTCTCTGGTCCCTGTTTAAATTTAGATAGTCAAACAGAAAGAGTGACAGTGATAGGAAGAGAAATAAACATGTTCCTACAGAGAATATGGTAAGAAGTGGTGCAGAGAGCAACTTTTGCTAGTAGGTCAATTGAATCTGCTTGCATTTATAACCAATATTGCTAGGCAGTTTCTAGCATGTTGCTAAAATATTGTAAAAAAATAGAAAAGCTCACTTTCTTTTTGCTTTTTCTTATAAGATGCTTAATCAACAGAGTAAGCCTGAATAACTTGGAATCAAAGAACGATAGTGGCTGATGGAAATAGAGACTCTTGTTACAAAGGTGATGTAGCATTTTAAACTGACCAAAAGGTTCTTATTTCTTGATAAATTCTGTTCAGGAACAAAATGAACAAAAGTTAAATCATAGGAATATATATTTTCATAATTTGCTACTTCAATTAGTATTAACTTGTAATGCTGTTGCATGTTCTAAGTTCTGCTCTGAGGCCCTGTTAACACCATTGCAGAGTGTCTGTGGTCCATATGTTGACACAAACCAACAGTTGGAAAAAATTCTATGATCCATTAAAATTCATCAATGATAAACCCTATAATTAACACATATTATATAATTTGAACAAATCACATGGTCTGTATTTCAATTAACTTTGTCACATATCATCACAAACAGACCATTTTTTTGTTAGATTGGGTAACACTCTCTTGAATAAGAAAGCATTCATTGGTGAGTTCTTACTAAAAACTCCATTTTAAGAAAAGGCCTATGATATCCATCCTTCATTCTTCAGATTTCGTCACCAAACTCCCAATGCAGATACCTCTTCTCCCTGTCCTCTTGCTTTTCAGTTTACTTTGGCATGTTATCTTCTCCCACTAGAGTTGAAGTTTCTTGACGACAGAGAATACTTTTCTTTTTGCTTGAATTTGTTTTCTAAGCACTTGGCACTGTCTGGCACTTATGAGCAAATGCTGGTTGACTCAAGACTTAGACACTTTAATTTGTGTGAAAACAATGGCAAGGAAATCATGTCTAATCCCTAGAGGGGAGAGTGGGTAGCAAAGAGGGTATTGTGATAACTTCCTAACTAGTCTGCCTGCCCTGACTCAGTCAATGGCCATTCACTGTGCACTTACCATGTGTCAGGCACTTCAGTGGAAATAGAAAGAAAGAAAATAACAGTTTGTGCCTTTAAGAAATTTATGTTATAATGGGGAGATGTGTATATATATTAGTGCCATGTTAAGTTTTGATAACTTAAAACCACTCCATGCACCCAAAGGACAATAGAAAGTCATATAGTGGGTGTGAACAAATCGTAACAGATTAGAATGATGAATTGTCCGTTGTTAGTATGAAGAAGTCAGGGAGGTGCACAATTAAAAGGAGGAAGACAAGTCACACAGCAAGAATGAAGGAATAATCCTTGGACTGCCCACATATTCATGTTCAATTGTATAAAATACGCATATGCTGTCGGGAGTTTTAGAGTTAAGATCCCATCATGTCAGGTAAATGCAACTCATCGTTTTACAGATGAGAAAACTGAACCATGGG
The DNA here is from genome assembly GCA_028658325.1 of Potorous gilbertii. NCBI lineage: Eukaryota > Metazoa > Chordata > Mammalia > Diprotodontia > Potoroidae > Potorous > Potorous gilbertii. The sequence continues at coordinate 533,150,959 of CM053769.1, read as the reverse complement.
GAGGTTGTGACTTTTTTTTTAATTTATGAGATAAAATAAGAATTTCCATAACATAGCCTATTCAGAATCACACAAGGCATCATTATCATAGAGTTTAAGCATCAAATGCAGAACTGAACCCAGCTCTTATTAATCTAGACCTAAAGTTCTTTCCACTATGTCATTTTTTTCCTCCCTAAACAGAATAGTGTAATTGATAAGATACGTCCACAGAGCTGTAAAATCAGAGGAGGAAAAGAGGACTTTTAGCTAAAGAGATTAGGAAAGTTTCATGGGGGAAGCTAAGCTAGGAGATAAAATCAACAGAGATTTAGGTAAAAGATGTTTTAAGCCTAGAGAACAGACTAACAAAAGTTTAAAGGTTAGAAGGGTAGCAGACATATATTTGGTGGTAGTGAATAGTCTAATGTGGGTGCACAAAGGGCAGGAGTATGCAGTCCGTTTGGAAGATTAGGTGGCATCATATTGTAGGGGACTGAATGCAGGCTAAGGTATCTGAACTTTGCACAGTAGTCAATGAAGAAGCATGAAGGCTTTTGGAGCATGAGAATGATATAAGTAGATCTGTATCTTCATGAAAATTAGGCTATCAGTGGATATAAAGTAGATTGTGAAGGGGAGAGTATAGAGGTAGGAAAAACAGAAAAGGGACTATCGAAATATTAGGATAAATAAAAAAACCCTATTAGGTGTTAATGAGGATCGGATCAAGTATAAGAGCCACGAGCATGAGAATGAAGAAGAATATTAAAGATTACAGGAGAAGACGGCATAATTCATGAATCATCTTTGTATAACCTCAGTCTTTTCACATGCTTTCATGTACTCCATCACTGTTACTTGCAGGCTGTGCTGGGCAACCATTTATGAAAATACAGTCATCAAATATTATAGGTCTTTACATTGCCTTAGAATATATATTACCCTTCCCAGATCCCAAGCCCTGCAAAAATATAGAGTAAATACAATTGTGTTTAAGAAAAATACACATTTATACACACACACACACACACACACACACACACACACACGCACACGCACACGCACGCGCGCGCGCGCGAGCACATACTAAAAAGTAGTGGTACTGAGGGCCAAGGCAGAATCAGAGGCAAGTCAACCTTTCAAATGGAGTTGCAGCTGGTTATTTGCTTAACTTTGATGTGCTGTACTTTTTATTCCTGTTTTCTGTTCCTTTGACATTGAAATCTCCACAGTGAATGAAGTAAACTTTGACCAAACCCAGAGAAGTAGAAAATAAAATAAGTCCATCAGGTCAGAGGAGACACACTCTCTCATTTGTTATTCACCACAGTCATGAGGGAGCAGCTTTCTATCTTGCAGAAGCAAAACCAGCTTTAGGCTTTTCCCAAGCACTTGTCAGAAACCCTTGGAGTCCTTTTTTTACAAACATTTAATTAATTAGATGCCAGCCACCCCAGGTAGGAAGTAAACATTACTATCTTCACATTCTAGAGAAGTCAAGGGAGTTGCCCAAAGTAAAAATAGGGAGTCAGAATGAGCACAGTTCAGGTATCCAATTTTCTGATCTTTGTAACATATGTATTTACTCTTGCTAGAGCTGGATGGAATAATACATACTATGAGAATCAGTAACTCTAGCAAAAGTCCCCAGTGAGGGATATGACAGCACACAATGGCAACTTTGAAGAATGCAGTCAGTTACAATGAAATGGAATCCCACAATGATAATTGGCATTTGACAGTCTCCATTTTCAAGTACTGCAATTGTTTTTTAACGAGGGGAAAGTCAAGGTTCCCTTTTGAAATTCTTAGAGTTGGATAAGAAGTGGTCTGCAGTTCTGAACATGGTGGAGCACCCTTTAAAAAATCTCTTGGTATTGTATCCTGCTCATCTGGGCAATTTATTGTATAGAAGTCTGGATTAATAGGCATCTTGAATCTGCAGCAGCACTGAGTTCCTCTCTCACTTGTCCTGCAGTTAAGGGAGATCTAAAGACCCAATAGAAGCAAATAGAGAATGCTCCAGGTTTTGTCCTGTCAGGTTCAGATATGAGTTTTATCAAGGTTTTATCAGCGTACATCTGAGGCCAGTAAGGGAACAGAAAACTGTGGTAGCTGTATGCAGTAGAGTATCTATTATTAATTCTAAAGCACCATTCTTTGGGATCTCAGAGGGCCATAGACCTAGAGAAGGGAATCTTACAAATCAACTGCTTCAATCCTCAATGTTAACCCCTCACTCCCAAACCTGTTCCTCTTCTTGGCTTCCTTTTTTGTATTAGCTTGGTATAAACCAGGGAAGTGTAGGCTCAAAGTCCTCCCTCAGGCTCTTAGGAGGTGACTGTGCCACCCTGAGAAAGTCACTACATGTTGTCTTTAAAACTCTATTTCCTTATTTTTGAAATGGACATAATGGCACCAACCTCACAGGCTAATGTATGTGAAATGCTTTGCAAGCGACAGTAGGTCTCAGGAGACTTAGTGCCATGTTAAGTTTCGATAACTTAAAACCACTCCATGCACCCAAAGCCAAACGGTCAATGCTAGTCTTGAGCATTATCTCTGACCATATCCTCTTCCTCCCCTCCCAAATCCAATCAGTTGCTTTCTATCCTCTGCTCTAGTCCAGGCCTTTATTGCCACCTGCCTGGACATTGGTAATAGGATCTTCCCACCATCTTCCCACCTCCACTCTCAAATTCCACCAAATCATGCATCAGACCTTTCCCAGATTTATCTTTCTTATGTGTAATGCTAATCCCTGCCATTCCTAGGTTTAAATAAACAACACCTCCTCAGGGCCTGTTTCTTCATCTATAAAATGAGGACAAATAACAATTATGAAAGTCAGGAGTTCTGTAAACCTTAAAGTGTTGCTAAGTAAATGACTTTTATTATTCAATGGTTTCTAGTTGTTAAGACTGCATTCATTTTCATTCGTGTTTGGAGTTGGAAAATTCCTCGCACATCTTTTTCCCCCTATGCAGTAATTCTGGGAGCTCAGAAATCTGCACTTCAGCTAATCAACCAAATGATTAAGCTGTCTAGTAATGACTTCCTATCACTGATAACTCTGTTTGGGGAAGGCACTAGGACTGAGACCTACATGACAATCTCTCTTGTAGTTATACTTTCTTATTATATAGTCTCACCAAATTCTCTTCTCAGTCTTTACGGCACTCTTGACCCCTGTCCATATCACCCTTCAGGTGATTGTTCCCAAACAATCACACCCAGAGGCCAGTTTCTACCATGGTATGTCTTACACCAGAATCTACTTTCCTGCCTTTTAAAAAAAGCCTGGGGCATAATTGATAGCTGGAAGCAGCTGTTTTTCCCTACTACTTCCCAAGCAAGCTATTTGCTTTTTACTATTTTTTTCACTCTAGTCTAACACCTACTGTCTGAAAAAGTCATATTCAAATTCTGTCAACTGGCACGCAAGCTATTCCATAACGTGACCCCACCCTGACTTGCCAGCTGTATTTGACGGACTCCCCCTCCATAGACTCTGCCTCCTGGCCAAACTGAATTTTTTCAATTCTTCTCATCTGTAAAATGGAAATAATGATGATGATGCTTCCCCCAAAAGGTTGTGGGGCTCAAATGAGATATGTGAAGTGCTTTATTAACTTGGAAGTATTACATAAACGTGACTTCTTGGTATTGTCATCTTTCTTACTTTTGATCCCCACACACATTGACCATTCTCCCTCCTTTGTCTTTTCTCATGCATTCTCACATGTGTCTAAAGAGGAGGAGAGTTCCACCTGATGTCATTGAACAAGCAGTGGAACATGGCAGATGATATGACTTAGAAAACAGTCTTAGATATGTTAAGAGAAAACAAGCATCCTGTGCCCCAGCTTGTGCTCTGTGTACTGATTTTTTGTCTGTTTGTTTTAGGAAAGATAGAAGGACATTGCCCTGTTTTTGAAGCTGTTCTTAAAACTCAAACAGGAATCCAGGTTTTTTGGAGAAAAAAGCAGCTGATATTTCCAACCTTGCTGTTAGTGGTACTTAGTATGATGCTTAGCATATAGTAGGTGCTTCGTAAATATTGATTATTCGATTAATGTGGAACAGCAACTTAAGTATAATACATGAGATGTTGGACAAGTCATTTCACTTTTCTGGAATATGGTTGTCTCATCTGTGACTTAGATTTGAGAGTCTAAAAGACTCCTTCAGGCTTGTGAATCTATGAATGTAGAGGTTGGTGAAACGTAGTGGGGCCAATGCCAAGTTTATCAGGCCAAGAGAAATCTGATGAATTTTGAGATGGTGATAAACTTTTCACAGTGAAGGCCATCTGTCACTGAAAATGAGCCTATAATAGTAAAAGTCTTTGGTGGGCATCTATCCAATCTGTCTTTGAAAAGAACTTTCTGAGAAAATTGATGAACAGAAAAATGCAAAAAGCCATCCAAAAAGAAAGTGACTGTTTCCAGAAGTCACAATGTGATTTTATATATATATTTTATATATATATATATATATATATATATATATGTTATATAATAAAATATGTTGTAGAATATATTATGTAACAATTATATATTATTTAATGTTCCTTATAATAAATAAGTTGTAAATATCTAAATAAATTATAATAAATATATATATCTCACATTTTCCTATAGCAATGGAAGACCTACACAAATTACTTCACCTGAAGTTTGCAATTGTTGCCCTTCCTTCCAGAATAAGTTGATCACTTCTAAGCTCAACCCCATATTCTAACTCCAGTCCTTCTGCCTCTTCTCCCCTCTGATTGAAGGACTTCATGGCAGAATTCCTCTGAGTGCTTTCCTTTATAGCTAGCAGAAATGGGGTGCACAAATCACTCTGCCTTGAATTTGCTGCCCTACAGGGTTTCAACTCCATGGAACAAGATTCCTATGCCAGCTCCCTTCTGGTGTCCTGTCTCCTATTTAGTTTCTTGTCTCTTTTTGTGTCTCTTTTTAGATTGTAAGGTCATTTAGGACAGGGACTATTTTCTTTTGCTAATTCTATCCCCAGGGTCTAGCACATTGCCTGGCACTTCACAGGCACTTGATAAATGTTTATTGGATTGGGTTGAAATTTGGTGTGTTCTGAGATTGATTTTGAAATATATCACCATGCCTATTTCCGTGGAATTTTCCCATTATGTTTTTCTTGTGAAGAACGTTTCATGCTCTCAATTTTTGTTTTGTTTTTAAATTCCAATTTGTTTAAAAATTCAGTTGACTAAATGAACGGCAATCAGATGCTGTCAGCACCTGTTACTAAACAGTCATTGCTCTTTCATAATCCTCAGAGGAAAAAATAAATAAGATCCTAGCATCTTAGAAAAGTAAAAAGCCTTGCAGGTCATCTGGTCAAATGCTCTCATTTGAGGTCCGAAGAGGAGCAAACATTTTGCCCAAATAAGTTAATGACAAATTCACTTCCAAAACTGGATCTCCTAGGACTGGGGCTAATGTTTTGTTTTTATCTTTTACCATGGCATCCTGTATAAAAAATGGTGATGCTACAGTGACTGGAAGTCATGTAAACAGTGTGAAGTCATTTTCCTTTTGTGAGTCTCAGTTTCCTGCTGTTCAAAAGAGGAGATTGGTTGTGAGGACCCCTAAAATGACTTCTGGTTCTGCTGGTCAGAGACTTTATAACCTCATTAGAAATACACAACTCATCATTTATTTATTTTTTCCATTGTATCCTGATGGCAACTCTAGATGAAGAACTCTGTACCCAGGAAAAATAGTACCCTGGAAGCAACTTAGACATTTTGGGAATTCTCTGAGGGCACTGAGAGGCTAAGAGGTTTGTGCATAGTCAGATAGCCAATCATTTATAGTAATAGTTGAGTAAATTGAAATATCTCTGAAAGGAAAGTTGAATAAAAGGGAAAATTTCACATTCAAGCTCTTTAACTTGTCTTTCCTATAGTGGTTATATAAGGTTAATTAGCTAATATTAGATAAGATGGCACCTTTCCATGCATCATAACCATATGCTGCTTTGGAGACATAAGGAAGTGAGATTTAGATGTACTTACAAAATTGTGATTTTATGTATATAGAGAACTCTGGGTGAAGAAACTCTATTGATGCATGGCAACGAGAGATCTGTTGTCTTAAAGAACTGCCTGGGCCACTCAGAGGTTAAGTGCCTTCCCCAGGGTCATTATAACCATTTTTTATTGGGTGAAGTATGTAAACCCTTATGCTCTTGACTGGAAGACCTGCTCTTTATCTTTTACATGGAAGTAGAGGATCCACCAGAGGTGTGCGTGTGTGTGTGTGTGTGTGTGTGTGTGTGTGTGTTGTGTGTGTGTGATACCAGTCTTTTGGATTGTGGGGAAACAGATTTCGTTTCATTTTCCCAGCCTTAGCCAATGTGCGGTTTGTATTCAACACAATCGTACCTTCAGCCTTGTCCCCTAACATCATCTATCATGCACTCCTCCCTCTACTCTGCAAGCTTGAACTTGTCCCTTATGGTGTTTGTGTGTGTGTGTTTGTGTGTGTGTGTGTGTGTGTGTGTGTGTGTGTGTGTGTGTGTATGAGAGAGAGAGAGAGAGAGAGAGAGAGAGATGGCTGTAAGGCCCCTCAAGGCAGTTATAACACAACTAGTACCTGGGCACACTCAGCAGTATTTGCTCAAATTCCATGAGGAAAAATTCCCTTCCCCTTCAACATACCTCTTGTCACAGTAGCATATGTATTCTCTTCTTGTCTTCCAAGTCATCTAGCAACTGCAGAGCTGCCCCTTAGGCAGTGGGCACTAAATAAGACAATTCCTCACCTCACATACCCAATTAGCTGTCCAAACCAATTTTATTACTTGTCCATCTCTCTGATCACTCCCCTTCTCTTCACTTCATCACAACCCTAATTCTGGTTCACTTCACCTCTCACTTGGACTATTGTGAAAATATCCTACCATGATACCAAGGTATCTTGCTTCAACTTTCCCCTCAGATCCACTCTCCACACTAATGTCAAAGGGATTTTCCTAAAGTCTAGGTTGGATCATGCCATTGTTCTACTCAGCAAATTCCAGTGGTGCTCTATTGACTCTGGGATCAAATCTAATTTCATCTTTATCTAATCCCTTTTCGTTTACATTTTATCTAAGTTTTATAATATTTACAATTATTATGTCACTAACATAAGCCATATTTACAATTAAGCAAATATCTATGTGTTGGTGATACAGTCTTAAAATATTTTATTCAAAGGAGTGCATGATCAAAAATGTTCAGAGACCACTAATTTGTAATTTATGACATAGTATTACTCACCTAGACTCTTTAAAATTTAATTTAAACTTAAATATTAAAACAAATATAAAACAAGAAAAGAAAAAACAGCATTGCCATGTGCCCAGCAGAGCTCGAGGGGTTTCAAAATAAACAGCATTAAATTTCCATTTCAAAGAAGCCTATATAATAAATACTATGTGTTGTGTTTGGCATCATCTCTTTGCTCCCTTGAAAGTATTCTTTTGTATGCTGCTGTGCACTTTTTGCTTTGTTCTTTTTTCCCCTACACCCCAAAAGGTACAATTAGGTACAGATACGCACACACGCACACACACACATGCACACGCACACGTACACACACACACACGCACACACACACACACACATAATCTTAACCTCTTTTTCTCTCTCACTCGATATGTGTGTATGAGGATATAAAAAGAGACATTAAAGATATAGATGAAAAATATTTTATAAATTTTAAATTAGTGGTCTCTGAACTTTTTGGTTTTAAATTACATAAGCACACAAATATTCATATTTGTATATGCACATATATACACATATATTTACATATATATGTATATACACATAAACACATCTCTGTGTGTCACATACATTTACATACATACATATTTACATACATATGTATGGACACATACATATACACATCTTGCTTGTCACACACACACATACACATATACACCTCCCCACACACACATACCATTTTCCTTCAAATCAGAGGTTCAAGCTGTAAGTAAGCCTAGTGGATTGACAATACATACTAGAGGGCTCTCCTAGGAAATTCAGTTTACTATAATGAATAAACCATTGGCGCAGGAGAGCATGAAGACCTGAGTTGTGCCCTAGTTCTATGACTTCCTGAGTGCCTCATATGGCCCATTTCTTCTACAGTGGCTCCCATGAGACTTCACTCTCTTTCCTGGTCATCTTCTTACCAACTGCCTTATTGCTGAATGTTTCCTCTCATGCTTTCTAGTTCTAGAATCCTAATCAGATCAGTGCTTTTTGTTCTACAGGTTTTTCTCCAATGGCTCCACTAGTCGTGTCAATAACTCTCCAAACCAGACTACGCGTTTATGGCCATCATTTCCCTTTGTGTTGTTTTCTGCATTTGGAGGAGAGCTCCTGGAGGAGAGGAACTTCCTTCCCTTTTACGTTAATATCTTCAGCCCTCGGGACAGTGCTTGGCATATAGTAAAAAGCTCAATAAATGTTTTTTTTTTGTTTTTCATTCATTAGGATTGATTATATGACTGTGGAAAAATCTCTTAACCTCTCCAGGGCTTAGTTGTTTACCAATAAAATGGAAATAATAGGTAGGGTGAATGTGAGGAAAATGCTTTGCAAATGTTAATTACATAAATGTAAGATTATTTTCAGGGTGATGTCTAAATTTGTGATATTGTATAAGGGACCTCCAGAATGGCGACCCCATGCTTTGTTACAGATCAGCAGTGTATCTATAATTTATAATCGTAGGCAGGGATCTTTAATCTTTCTTTTGTCTAGGACCCCTTTGGCAGTTTGGTGAAGTCTATGGAGCATTTCTTAGAATAATTTATTTAAATGAATAAAACAAAGCACTTAGGCATACAAAGGGCATCTAGGTACCTCAATGGATAAAAGACAAGGCTTGGGAGACTCATCTTCATGAGTTCAAATCTGGCCTCAGACATTTCCTAGTTGGGTGACCCTGGGCAAGTCTGAGACCCTGTTTGCTAAGTCATCTGTAATATGAGCTAGAGAATGAAATAGTGAACCCACTCCAGTATCTTTGCCAAGAAAATCTCAAATGAGGTCATGAAGAATCAGACATATGACTCAATAACAACAAAATTTTAAAGGAAATCAATTAAAATAGAATATAGTTATCACTTTATAAAAAATTAAGTTCACAGACCCAGGTTAAGATCTCTTGTCTTCAAGGGGCCTGGGGCCCCACGAGGTTATGGCTTGTTCTTTGTCACATAGCCAATATGTGTTAGATTCTAGGTCATTAAGCCACACTCTCTCTTGACATTTACCAAAGGAGACATTAAGAATTGTATCCTTTTGTGATCATCATCATCATCGTCATTAATGACGATGATGATGATGAAATACACATGCTTCTCTAGAGTTGCAAATTTTTAATCCCTACCTACAATCCTATGGGATATAGTAGATTAAGCATGTCATTTATGGTAGTAGGGAAAGAAAACTGTCTTTCTACACTACATCAGATGCCTCTGAGAAATATTAGTGCCCATTCTGTCATCTGGGAAGGGCTTTTATTTGAAAGGTGTAGCTAGGTTCTGGACTTAGTCCCCCTCCAAAGAAACCAAACAAACATGTGACCACAGGTCAACTCATTAGGGCTCATCTGGGAATGATTCTCATCTTAGAGTTCTAGGAGTTCCTCTGAAAGAAGAAAGGTCTTTCTAATATTACGAATTAGAGCCCTGATTCCAATAGGTTTCCCCCAATATTAATTGTCCATGGTTAGCAGTACACTATCAAGTTAATATTGGTTAACTTTTACAAAGAGGTATTTATTGAGAAGATATAAGAGGATCGAAAATCTGAGCACATCTCCATGAATTGGGGTCATATTCCCCCCCTCTACCGTGGCAGTTCCTGGGGGACAGTGGACGCAAACAACTCATTTTCTTCCACCAAGTTAGCTTCCAAATTCAGTCACCTTGATAAATGGAGTCATAGGGCTTTTACTTTTAGGGCTCATTTTCAGCAACTGGGCCAATCCCCTGCTAACTGTGGAGAGTGCTCCAGCTGACAAATTCCACGGGCTTTTCTAACATTTCAAAGCTCACAAATTAGTTCTGTCTTCAGTCATCCTTCTCTGAAGAACAAGAAGGATAAACCTAACAGGGCCAGAAGCAGTGTTAGGTACCAAATGTTCTAGGCTAGATGGCACCCAAGTATGGAGGGTCCAAGGCCCCTTCCCAACCGGGGATACCACAGCAGTTCTTGCCTCACTAGATACCATTGAAGAGAAAGAATTAATCAATTACTGTCTTTTGGGGCACACTCAGGTCTGACTCAGCAACAATCAAAAGTTCTGTCTTCGCCCCTGAGTAAATGATAATAGTCACAGAATATCTGCACACACTCTGAAGTAGAGGCTTAAGCTGCTCCATTTTATGCTATCACATTCTTTCAGAAGCAGGTTCACCAAATATTCATGGAGATACCTTGGCCATGTTCTTAAGACTGGGCCTTTATTGTCCAGTCACTTACCATGTCAGCCTGGCCTCCTTTCCAAATATGCCTTCACCCCAACCCTGCAGATTAGTGCTCAGTCATGCAGCAAAAAATCCCCATTCTCCAACATTAAATGAACTGATCACTTTCTCACAGCCCTTTGAACCTCACCTGTCAAAGTTTGTTTCGTGCTATAGTTGTTTGATTAAATAACCTATCTGCTCTACTAGGTTGTGAACTCCTTGAGGGCAGGGATTATATCTAGATGTAATGTAGAATACAGGAAAGACTACTGGCTCTGGAGTGAGAGCATGAGTTCAAATCTTACCTCTGGAACTCATTAGCTCTATGACTTTGGGCAATGTGACCAAAGTCACAATCTCCCTGGACCTCAGTTTCCTCATTTATAAAGTCAAAGGGTTGGACTAGACGGCTCTGAGTTCCTTTTTAGGTCTACAATCCTATTTTTTGTTGTTATTGTTACATAAGGATGAATTTAATAAATATCTGTTTAAAATGAATAATTGTTGCCTTTTGTCTCTTACCCAAAATACATTTATTTCCCCTTTTCTGTCTTCTTTCTAAGTCATTAAAGAGTGTTTACCTTATTTTCCATCCAAAATTATAGTATTTAAGTTTCTCTTCCAAAGTAGTAGTCTGGGATTTTTCTACCCACACAAGATAATGTAGTAAAGAAAATGCCTTTCCTTCTTCTCAATTTCTCCTTCAAATTAGTAATTTAGACTCTTCTCATCCAAGACTAGCCCTTAAAGAGTGCTGAGGTCCATTTCCTTCTCACTCATCTGAAGCAGCCACATCAAATCAGTTTGGCTTTCTTTTCCCACCCCAAAACTTTCCTAAGGGATGGCATGTTTTCTCTCCCAAGTTCATTCTCGCAAAAGGTAATTCTTGAGGTTATGCCTGACTGCTTACTCAATTTCCTTTACATCATGTCACTAAATTTCCATTAGTTCCCATATAAGGAAAGCCATTGGTTTTCTCAAGTGTTTGTTGAGCCGGACTTATTCCTCTTACCCCTTTCTGACTGATGACACATTTCCATGTCTTCCTGCTAGGCACCTGTGATAAACTACTCAGCTGAAGGGGCAGCAACAGATAAAAACATGAAATTATTTAATGAGACATTGACCTTGCAGAATGTGAGAGACCATATAAAAGAACTTAGAGATGTTTGTCTCGACAATAATGTTGTTATTGTAAAGATTGTTCACCTGGTTCCACTCACTACTCCCTGCATCAGTACATATAAATCTTCTCAGGTTTCTCTGAAATACTTCCCTTCATTATTTCTTATAGAAAAATAATATTCTATAACATTCATATATCAGAATTTATTCAGCCATTCCCCACTTGATTCCCCTTCTTCTTCCCCTCCCTACCTTGGTTTTCAGATCAGAGAAGCAACAGACTGAATACGCAGAATGAATTGACTTTTTTCCAAATGATTTAAATTCAATAAAAATTTATTGAGCATATACTTTGTGCTGGACACTGTGCTAAGCACTGTGGATACAAAAGAGTCATAAGACAATTGTTACCCTCAAGGAACTTACAATATGTGAACATATGGAAATTTATTTTGCTTATCAATACTTAATAAAAGGGCTCTCTTTTAGTTGTAGGGAGGGTGAAAGAGAAAGAAAATGCTTGCTTATTAACTGAAAAAATAAAAGAAATAGAAAGATACTTAAAGGGGAAACATTTTTAATTCCAGATTGATAACCTGGCATTTTTTTTTAAACATTTTATGGTTTCTGTCCTAGAATTCTTATTTTCAACTCCATTGTCAAGAAAGATTATCAAAATAACTTATAAAGAATAAGCAAGGGCATCGTGAAGGCACTAGAATAGCATAGTAGAAAAATTTCTGGACTCAGAGTCAGACAATTTGGGTTTTAGTCTAGATTTTGCTACTAATTGACTGGGCAAATTTTTCTATTTCTCTGGGACTCACTGTCCTCATCTAAGATGAGAGAATAGGTATAGATGATCTTTTAAATCCCTTCTAGCCATGGAGTTTTATTAATTTCCAACAGGTGAACCTGATCACTATAATTTAACCTCTATGGAAAGGGCGGTGGACCTGGGAACAGCAGACCTTGGTTCAATCTCATCTCTGATTGTAGGGGAGTCATTTAAACTCTCTGAATGTCCTTATCTATAAATGGCATTAATAAGACTTGTGCAACCTTCCTCTGAGAGTGGTTCTGAGGCTCAACCCAGATGATGCAGGTTTTTAAATTTACAACTGCTCTTCAAATGTGAGTTACGATTAAATCATAAAGTTCTATGACCACCTCTCTGGGCCTCAGTGACCTGATTTGTAAATGAGCACGTTAGATAGATGATATTCCCACTACTAACCTTCTCTGAGCCTATGATCCTATTAAAGGCTGAGCTATTATATAAGGTGCCTGCTCTGAGCGCCATCCTCTTCCCACTCCTGTACCTTTCAAATACCATATGTCCCATTATAACTGTTGGCTGACAACAGGTTAAAAGAGTAAAGAAGTATCCAACTTAATACTCAAAGTCTGTGTAGTGAATCCAGCTGAAAATTAACTTAAATGAATGTACAGCTTTAAATATATTATACAATATAGAACAGATTATACTTTTATAATATAAATTATAATATCATTATTTCTAATCTAGTAGTACATCTTCTACACGTCAAAATTGGGAAGACTTTTTCAGGGCACTAAGGAATATAAGAGTGTTTAGTATATTAATATGATTATAGTGAAATGTTTACTTATACTGAAATTAAATTGTCCATTTCACAGTAACTTTAATTGCTAAAATGAAAACAGCATTGCCAATGCCTTCGTCTGCCATGGTGAGTGATGATTGGAGCTTCAGATTACTTTGATTCTTATGGTAGTTGGGTATGATTTCCGACAGTGTTGTAATTCCATATAGGTCTTAATTAAGTGGCAGCTGGGGTTTAACTGTCACTCTATGACATGACTATAATTGTATGTACTTGAACTTTATAATACAGGTGTAGTCATTTTTTCCAACTACAAAAGAGCAGGGCTATCAAAGATAATTATAGCTCAAAAGCAATTTTCTCCAGACAAGTGACCTAGATTAATAAATAGAAGGGTGGTTTCCAGAACATGAGAAAGGACAGGCCAGCAGTATGATAGTCTGCAAAAGCTTCCTCTACAGTGGAACTATATACTGAGTTCTGTGTTCACATTTAAGAAAAGAAATGGATAAGCTTGATAGAATACAAAGGAGGTCAAAGAACATGGGAACCAAGTAACTGATCAATATGCTTGATTATTGTTTTTGTTCAGTTGATATAAGATCTCTTAGATAAAGAAACCCCTATCACCAATTCAGGTCTACACCTTCTCAGCATCTTAGTTTGACTTGGAGTATTGTCTAGAGGACTGAAAGTTAAAGTGCTTCACCCAGGGTCATACCACCAGCATGTGTCAGAGGAGAGACTTGACTCCAGGTCTTTCTGCTTTCAGTGCTAGCTTTCTCTCCATTATACCACACTGCCTCTTATCAGCTGTTATTGTTATTAAGTCATAAATTTAGGTTGAGTATAAGGAAAGGATACCTAAAAATGAGAAAGCAGATCTGTCACACTCGGGGAGTCACTTGGGGCAATTCAAGTGATTTACCCAAGATCATATGACAATTATAGGTCAGAGAGACATCGACACCAAGCACAGACCTCTATCCACTATAACACAATTTGACTTAGTTAACTATATAGTTATCTATATCTTTAGACTTTATTGTTAGTTGCATTTCATTAGCTCCTTGCAAACTAGGTAGAGTCAAGTCAGATAGATTCCTGATTAGGGAGTGACTTTTATTGCTGTTCAGTTGATTCAGATATGTCTGACAGTCTGTGACCCTATTTGAGGTTTTCTTGGCAAAGATATTGAAGTGATTTGCAGTTTCCTTACATTTTACAGAGGAGGAAACTAAGGTAACCAGGGTTATACGACTTGCCTGGGGTCATACAGATAGTAGGGTCTGATGTTGGATTTGAACTAAGGTTTTTTTGACTCCAGACCTGGCATTCTATCCACTGTGCCATCTAGATGTCCTTTGGTAGATGACAGATTCACCTAATGACCACATTGGAGAAAAGGTCTCACAATATCAAGCATTTAACTAATCAGTAAGTATTTGTTAAAATCTACAGCATGAGGCTAAGTACTCTTTACCATGATACAAGATGACCCAGAGCCTGACCATAAAAGAGTCACAATCTAGTTGAAGATATTGAAGAATTAACACACATGAAACAGCAAATAATGCAAGTCCATGATGTAATTAACTGCCACATTATGTGGTACAGTCTATCCAAATAGTAGATTCCCTAAGGGTTTTATTCCTGACAGTAGGTTCTCTAAGAGGGAAACTTTCCTTGCTAGGGTAGAGGGAGAACGACTGGAGTCATTAAAGTTGGTGGTGACCCATCACACCTTCAGATAGACTTTAAAGTTTGGATGATATTTCGATAGGTCTATATCATAGAGGAGAGAAATTCCAAAATCAAAGCTATCCTAGGAAATGTAAAGATATGAAGTTATACAGGTAAATCTCATGGTTACAAGTTAAAGCTTAGGAAGTAAGACAGAAGTTTAGATTGCAGGCTAGTATAGGAATTTAGCTGAGAGGTTAAGAGGTCAGAGTGGAAGCAATGGGGATGAAAAGGAGGTAGAGCTGAAGAAATTGGACAACTGATTCATGAATCCATTCATCTAGAAACCCATATGTCTATTTGTCCATTCATTCCACAAATATTTATTAAGCAGCCACTAGGCAACTAGGTGGCACAATGGAATGATAGACCAGAAGTGAGAAAAGTTTTGTTGTTGTTTGGCAAAGATACTGGAGTCTTCTGCCATGTCCTTCTCCAACTCATTTTACAGAGGAAGAAACTGAGACAAACAGAGTTGAGTGATTTACCCAGGGTCAAATAGCTAGGAAGTGTCTGAAGCTATATTTGAACTCACAAAGATGAATGAGGAAGGCTTTCATTCAAAACTGAACCCAGACATTTTCTAGATCTATGACCTTAAGCAAATGACTTAGCTTCTATTTGCCTCAGTTTCCTCGTCTGTAAAATGGGAATGATAGTAGCACCTATTTCTCAGAATTGTTGTGAGGATAAAAGGAGGTATTTGGGAAAAGTGCTTCCCAGACCTTAAAGTGCTACACAAATATTACTTATGATGGTGATGATGGTGTATATGACTCTGATAGGCTGTAGGGGAGATACAAAAATGTATGAGACATAGGGTGGGCAAGTGGAAATAGCATTCAATTTGGAGTAAGGAATCTGGATTCCAAATACCAGTAGGACATTTATTGTGTGATCTTGGTCAACATACTTTCTTTCTCTAGGTCTGTTTCCTCATCTCCAAAATGAGAAGGGTGTACTGAAAGACCCCTAAGATGCCTTACACTTCTAAGTTTATGATCCTGTAGTCCCTACCGTAAAGAAGCTTGTGAATTACTAGGGAAGGTAAGATATGCATATAAACTTGGAAAGATAGTGCAGAAATCTACTGTTTTCTTTACATGTTTAGAAGATAAGAAATTAAAGGAGAATGATTAGTGAAGCTTAGGAAAGGAGAAGAAAAACTCCATGGAAAAGGCACCTTTCAAGCTGAGTTTTGAAAAAATGTGTAGGATTTCAAGAGTGAGAGATGGTAAGGTAATAGAATGTAGAGATAGGGACGAGATTGATGGATGACTCCTAAGTTGTGCACCTGATAAAATAGTGGAAGCATCAAGAGAAAGAGGGAAATGTAGAGGAAGAGCGAGTCTGAGAGGAAAGATGTTCAGTTTTAATGTGCCCATGGGATATAAAGGTATAATTTGGAAACAGGAAATGAAATAAATTTGGATAATTTTTCCATTTATAGCTATAGGAAACAGTTCAGATTTCTCTGTAAATGACTGATCTGTCAAATAGTTAATTAGGACTTCATTTCATGTTATAATAATAACTCACATTTAAATAAAACTTCAAGAGTTGCAAAATATTTTCCTCATTGCAGTTTTGTGAAGCAGGTAGTATTCCTTTTATAGGTGACAAACTAAGGTTTACAGTGGATATTGACTTGGTGAGCATCACAAAGTTTATTAATATTAGACAGCATTTGAAACTAGTGTTCTTTCCACCCGAACATCTGTCCACAAACTTAAACCTTGAACTCCAGGCCCCCATGGATCAAAGAGATACTTCACCATCTGATCCCATCTTCTAGTTGTTGTTCAATGTTGTCCAATCATTTTCAGTTGTGTCCAACTCTTCATGATGCCATTTAGGGTTTTCTTGGCAAAGGGTACAGGAGTGGATTGCCATTTCCTTCTCCAGCTCATTTTATAGGTGAGGAAACTAAGGCAAACAGGGTTAAGTGACTTGCTCTGGATCATACAGCTAGTGAATGTCTGAGGTCTGAACTGAGACCTGAACTCAGGAAGATAAGTTCTCATGACTCCAGGCCTGACACTCTATCCATTGTGCCACCTAGCTGCCCTTTGCTAAGGATACAGTCAAAAATAAAGCAGTATCTACCTTCCAAGAGTTTACACTTTATTGGAGGGAAATAGTTGTACAGAGAAGTAAATATAATTTGAATGCAAAATAAATACAGAGAAAATGATATGGCACTAAACTAGGGGAATTGAAAGAGCTGGGACTATAAGCCCTCTGAGGGTAAAACTACTTATCATCCATAGTGGCTAGCCCAGGACCTTTGCCCACCTAGGGCTTAATAAACCTTTCCTGGTTTCTTGTAGAGAAGATTAAATGTAGATGGTTCAGAGGAAAATTTATTCCCACAATAGGAAAGATCAATTTCTTTTCTCCCTGAACTCAAAGAACTTGGGAACATTTTCCAAATATCATCATTCTCGAGAGGTTTAAGTGAACTCCTTAAGAGTTGTTAGTGAAATTTGAGATGCATGAAACATGGCTACTTTGTGTGATTTTCTCTTGCAATGAAAACTAAGTGTTCAATTTATTGAACTCTGGGCAACAACAATGTTAGGACAGAGCTGGCAGGTTTCCCAGAGAGACTCTTGACTAATTTTATTATAAATCCCTGTTTCCAGTTCAATAAAAAACTTAAAGAAAAAAGATTTTCATTTCCAATAGATATTATAAAGATGTACTTATCAAAGCACACCTTCCATCTTTATATCATATATCTACAGTACCTGCTCCCTTGGGGAATCAAAACATTTCACAGATTATCTCCCTTGTAATATAATTAGTGTTAGGTTTTTCACTTTAATTTCTGAGGCAAGAATTCTAATTGGCTGACAGACATAATAAAAGGTTAATAAAGGGAATTTGGAGAAACATGGGAAGACTTGTAAGAAGTGCTAGAAAGTGAAGAAGGAAATTCATCAGCAAGCATGCATTAAAGTGCCTGTTTGCTAGACACTGTGTTAAGGACTAAGGATACAGACAGAAGTGAAGCAATGCTGACTCTCAAGTTCTTTTGATTTCTCATATATATATATATATATATATATATATATATATATATATATATATATATATATAGAGAGAGAGAGAGAGAGAGAGAGAGAGAGAGAGAGAGAGATAGATACAGAGATAGACAGATAGATAGACAGACAGAGAGAGAGACAGATAGATAGATACAAAAGAAATGTCATGTAATTTTGAGGAGAGCAACTAGGTGGAGGAGTAGATAGAGTAAGAAGCCTGCAGCCAGGAAGACTCATCTTCCTGAGTTCAAATCTGGCCTCAGACATTTACTAGCTGTGGGTCCCAGGGCAAGTCACTTAACCCTTTTTATTACTTGTATCCTCTGTAAAATGAGCTGGAGAAAGAAATGGCAAACCACTGAGTATCTTTGCCAAGAAAACCCCAAATGGGGTCACAGATATTCAGACACAACTGAAAATGATGGAACAACAGGAGCAATATTAGGGAAAGAAATTGAACAGCTGGGAGGATCGGGCAATAATTCATATGAGAAGTGTCTCCTGAACTTAACTCTGAATGAAACCAAGGTTAAAGAAAGATGGACATGCTTGTAGGCAACAAAGAATAAGTAAACAGAGAGAAATTAAAGAGGGATAGTTTGAAAAAAGACAGGAGGGCATCAAATCAAGGGTACTAGTAAAAAGGTTGGAAAAGGCAGGAAGGGAAACCATTTAATCAGAGCATAAGGTAGAGGAAAAGAGAATAGGGAATGATAACAGGAAGTTCATACAGAATGACCTTGATTTTCTCAGTAAAGACAAAGACATAGAAAACTTAAGAAGGGATGAGAGTTTGGGGACTTGTGATAGAGAATGGATTAGCTGAGAGTAAAAAGCTTGTCTTGCTGAAATGAGAGTCCAGTGGAAAGTACATAACATAAATGTGTGGCAGACCCAGTTTTTGTGCTTGTGAGACTTCCTCCAAGATCGTTTAGCAACAAGAGAGTAGGAGCAAAAGTGACAGATAATGTGCAGTTGGAGGTAGATGGGTGGAACAGTTGTTCTTACACCAGAAATAGAAAGTACTAGAGTAGATAACTCTATGGGAGACAAAACTCTTATATATTCTCATCTCAAGTAATGGTATGACCAAAGACAATGGAACAATCTTGGTCATAATAAGAGAATCAGTCTTATAAACCACTATCAATAGAATTGGAGGGTATGGGAAAGAAAGAAAATAGAATATAGTAAGCTTCCCCCGACCCAGCTCTGTGTATCTGGGTGTAAGCTGGGAAGAAGAGTCAGGAAAGATGATTTTCAGCCATTTAGTTTTGCAGTCAAGGAGTCCATGATCATTCAAGCCCATTCTCCCAATGGGTTACTGCAGTCTCATCTATCTGCTTTTGATAATTAACACTAGATATTCTAGGGAAGAGCCCAGTTGCTTTCCACCTTATTCAAGATGCCTCAGTTTATATCTATACTCATATGAAAAAATATTCTAAATCACTATTGATCAGAGAATTGAAAATTAAAATTAGCCACTTATCAGAGTGGCTAATATGACAGAAAAAGGAAATGTTGGATGTTGGAGGGGATGTGGGAAAATTGGGACACTAATGCATTGTTGGTGGAGTTGTGAACTGATCCAACTATTGTGGAGAGAAATTTGAAATTATGCCCAAAGGGCTATAAACTGCATACCTTTGATTCAACAAAACCACTGCTAGCTCTATAGCTCAAAGACATCAAAGAAAGGGAAAAGGATCTATCTGTACACAAATATTTATAGCAGCTCTTTTTGTGGTGGCTAAGAATTGGAAATCAATGGGATGTAAAACAACTGGGCTAAACAACTGTGATATATGTTTATAATGGCTGGCATATTATTGTACTACAAGAAATGACAAGCAGTTTGATTTCAGAAAAAAAAGCTGGATTTATATGAACTGATGCATAGTGAAGTGAACAGAACCAGTTGTATACTCTAACAACAATATTGCTCAATGAAGAACTTTGGATAACTTTGCTATTCTCAGTAACATGATAATACAGGACTGATTGCTTAGACTAATGATGAAGGACTAATGATGAAGCCTACTATCAGCCTCCAGAGAAAAAAACTGATATTGATTGAATACAGACTGCAGCATGCTAGTTTTCACTTTCTTCTTTTTCTTTTACTTAAGTCTTCTTGTGCAAAATGACTAATATGAAAATGTCAATTGCAAAAAAAAAAGATGCCTCAATCTAGTTTATCTGTTTCAGGAGCCCCAGTCCTGCTTTGCCCACAGCCCTAGCTCCAATTTGACTCAAACTGTGTGCTGCCAGATCTTGTACATATCTTATACAGATATCTTGTATCTCAAATCCTGAGCATGGTTCCCCCTCTTCTCTAGGACTAAGGAGAGAGGAAAGGACTACAATTCATAAGATGATAGCTGTCATTCAAAACATTTGTCCCAGTGAGATAGCAACTCTGGCTCCTAGACCTTACATAAAGAAGGGTTTAGTGGAGGAAGTATCCGGAGGGTTAAGGGGAAATAACTCTGGTCTAAAAATAAAATAAAAATAAAATGAGTCGCTCAAGAATGGAATTCAAACACTGCTCTGATTAATATAGCAGGTGTGTAATCAGGTCTGATGTTTCATTAAAGCATTTTAAAGCCTTCAGACCATAACACTCTGCTCTGGGTCTCCCATTATGGCAATGTTATTCAATCTCCTTCCTTCCCTTTTCCTTTTCAATATTTTGCCTTCCCTAAGACCATCAATAATAAATGGACATTTAGGTTTCCAGAGGCCACTAAAGACAGGTGGCATTGGTATCAAAGACAACCCTCAGGCTTTTAATATGGGCTGCTCAGTGCTCCATGGACTCAGAGATTGGGCTTCTTCTACCATAATCAAAGCATTATCACCAGAGGGAAACCCCAAGAAGAAAATTGAAAGCAAATTGTCTGGTCAGCACCAGAAAGAATACAGCTGTCTCGTGTTCTCGTATTTGTGGACCAGTCATAGAACCAAAAAACAGACAATCAACCAAGCTACATTCTATTTTCACCTTCAACAGCTGAGACTGTTGGGTGTGCATGCATGCGTATGTGTGTGTGTGTGTGTGTGTGTGTGTGTGTGTGTGTGTATGTGCATGTATGTGTTTTAACTCTCTTAGTATTCAGCTAATGGAAGCCACTCTGGGTAGCCCTAAGAAAATTGTTAAATGGGCCAACTTTTCATCACCTGTCCTCTTCAAACTTCCAAAACACTCATCATAGAGCATTCTACCCCCACCCCACCAGCTGATGCAGTCTTCTTAACCATTCCTTGACAGCACAATGTTATAGAAAGAGTGCTGGATTTGGAACTGGAGAATCAAGTTTCAAAGTCTGTCTCTGTTGACCTCTGTATATTAATCCCAGGTAGCCAGTAGGAATGAAGGCAAAACACATGGTAAATGAAGAAAAGACACAGCTTAAAGAATAAGTTTCCTCAGCATAGCACTGGACTATGAACTAACAGGCCTTGTGACCTTGGGTAAGTCCCCTAATCTCTCTGGATCTCCATTTACTAAACAGTAAAATCAGAGGGTTTGAACTATAGGACTTTGGATACTTTCAGTCCTGAAGCTATGGTCCTACAATCCTCTTTCTTCCCATTTTTCTATATCAAACCGTACATGCCATATATTCAGAGTCATGACTTGGTAAAAATACATTTGGAACCATTTCATCTGGGCAGGGCACAGAGGAAAGAAAGTCTCTCTCACAGCAAGGAAGGGACAGCCTATAACTCAGAGTCCTATGGGGCAGTTGGAATCCATTCCTTTCTTCGGTCACTCTAATGTGCACCTTGTTAGGTTGATGGTTAATATGGTATTGCCTACCCTTGAGCCTTGTGACAGCTAACACTTGTATCAAGGGACTATAGTTGTGTTTCAAAATGTAATTTTAAAAATAGAAATAAAAACTTCAAAAATAAACCCTGCATATACCAATTTTTTTCTTTTAGTAGGGCTTTATGGGGTCTACCACTGATTAGTAAACCTCTGAGTTTCCATATGAGCTCTCCTTGAGGCATGTGCAGTCATGATAGGTACCTTGAAATGGAGGAGTGGAAGCATTCTTTACGGAGGAGATATTCCCTTCCTGCATCAGTCCTTAGGGCAAAACCCTATTCCCCTCCATACTCAGTCTAGGTTTGCACCTATCTGATTCTCTCAGGGTCCTCTTCTGAAAGCCACTAATCTGCTAAAGTCATTTTGGTAAGCAGTTAATAGGTATGTATTTTATCCTTTCAAATAAAAATGTATACTTTCTGGAGACACAATGCCTCACCCCTAAAAGGTCACTAAAATAATAGATATTTAAGACTTGCAGGCAAAAGGAAGGTTTCCTACCTCTGGAGGAGGTAGATTTTTTTTGGAAAGCTTAGGACTAGCACCCTGTGGAGAATACCGAAGCTTCTGCCATCCACCTGTGAGATTGACCCTGCTGGTGTTGTTTCAGATGGGTAATAGAGTGATAAGAAAAGGAAATCACATCTCTAGCTGCCTACTCATAAAACATACTGTTTTCTTCCTTAAATTGGTGAATCCAAAACACTTGACAGGTATTTAATTTAAAAATCACAACCTGCCAGTGTGAAGATATTTAAATTTGTTCACTCAGCGAACATCTATGGAACACCTGATATATGTAAGGTCTCAAAAATGATATAAAAGTTAATGAATTATTCTCCCTGACCCCCAAGAAGCTTCTGATTTAATAGCATGTATGAAATGAACAGAAGTAACTAAAATACAGAAAGGATGTGGTGAGTATT
Source organism: Potorous gilbertii (assembly GCA_028658325.1). Lineage (NCBI taxonomy): Eukaryota > Metazoa > Chordata > Mammalia > Diprotodontia > Potoroidae > Potorous > Potorous gilbertii. Next base: position 533,128,212 of record CM053769.1, on the reverse strand, counting down.
ATGTAATATTTTTCCTCTGTAATAAAAGGGCTGGTCTTTTCAACCTAATTTAATCTGAATGAAATCCTTCGCTGTTTTATTGGGTCAATTTCAAATATGTTGATTGATAACACTAGTAGAGAGGCTGATTTGTGAGTTGCTCATCATTTGCTAAAATCTACCATGTTGTTGCTGCAGTAAGGTGGCTTGAAAAATTGGAAATTGAAATTGATTTTGGATGACCTACTTTCATTCCTGGAATTTAATATGTTCTCTAATTATGCTTGTCCCTTTGCACATCAGAAAGAACTAAATAAGTCCAAAGGTAAACAAGCTTGTTGCCCCATCTCTTGATTACAAAATAAGAAAGATTTATTATTTTTTGGAAGAGATGTATATTGAGTGCCCTTGGAGAGAGAAATATTTTTTTTGCCTATAGAAGATGCTAAATAAGAACAAAAAAGGCTTTCTGAGGAAATGCAATTATCTTAATATATACATAATTGGATTTCATACATGGTGTGATGCTTACTCATTGCATCCTGTATTATTTTATTCAGCCAACCACAATTTACTGAACTCCTACTATGTGCAAAGCACTATGCTGTGGATGTCACTCTTAATGAGCTTCCAGTGTGGTTGGAAAGATGGAACATAGTATGGCAGGAAGCACCATGGCATACACAGGAGGGGTTGCTGTACAGGTTCTTAGATCTGCTTTTGAGGGATCAACAATCACTTTAATCAAGCACATGTGTCATTCACTTAGTTCAGGGGAAAAAGTCAGCACTGTGAACTTCAGAGAAAATACAGAGAAATAAAGACCAACAGACAGGGCTTCCAACTGTCAGACCATTATGTACATACCTAGTTACAAGAGAGAGAAGCCCTAACACCTGGATTTTCAAAGCTGGGGCTTCTTAGCAAATTCCCTGAGTCTTGTCTGGCCAAACAAACACTTCCAATGAGTAAGCTCAATACAAAACCTCACTGCAGAGTACACATATACTTTTCAGAGCTAGCGGGCATCACAACCCTTGGGAACCAGTGTCTCATTAGAAATTAACAAAAGGTGTGGGACTTTCTACAAAATAAATCTCCCCTAATCAAACTTCCCTTAATGAGCAGGCCCATTAATGGGCGGGGAAGATCTCAATAACATATTAATAATACACATAGATATGTGACAAAAGCTAACAATGCAAGGCAGCCTATGGTAAGTGCTACCTGAAAGGGAGTGATCACAACCACTAGAGGCACAGAGTTAGACACTGCTGACCACTCCCTCCTTTTGGAAATCTCTCCCATGGCCCCACTACCCCCTTCCTCGTTTGTTGCACTGCTCTGATCTCATTCTTAGACCTACTTGCTGGACAGAGCATTCTCAGTCTCCTTTCAGACCTCCCTCACTCAAAACAAAGTCAAGTCAAGTGCAAGTCATGTCATTATTTCTCTGATGACATGGTCTTCTTTGGCAATGAAGGACAAACACATGCATATTCTAATACCCCTGCATGATTGTGATCAAAGAGTTTGCTCTGGCCCCTCCTGTCTTTGTGCTTTCTGTGTGATCCCATTCATGCCCATTGATGCAGCAATCATCCATAGAAAGGACTCAAAAATCCACAAGTCCAGTTCTCATCTCCTGAGTTCTAATACCTCATTTCTGACCTCCTACTTGACATCCAGCCTTATCATACCCCCCAAACAGAATTCACTGTCTTTCCCCTTAAACAAGGAGTTCTTTAGCTTTGTTACAGCATGGTACCTTTTAGCAGTGTGGTAAAGCCCATGAGTCCCTTCTCAAAATAATGTTTTAAAATGTATAAAGTAAAATTCATAGGATTACAAAGGAGAGCAATTATACTGAAATGCAGTTACTATAGAGAGCAATATTATTCTCTCCATCTTCCTTACTTGTAGCCTAGGAATCATCCTGCAATCTTCACTGTCTGTCACCAACCCCACCCCACCCTTCCCCATATCCAATCTGTTGCCAAGATCTGTCACTTTCACCTTTGCAACATTTTTTAAATAAGCCCCCTTTACTCCTCTAACACTGCCACCACTCTAGTGCATCGAGAAAGGACTGTTGTAATTGCCTGCTAGTGGGTCTGCCTGCCTCAAGTCTCTCCTCATTACTCCAATCTGTTCTCCATTCAGCCACTAAATAGTGCTTATCCCCAAAATTGTGTCACTTACCCACCTTGACTCAATAAACTCCAGTGACTCCCTATTGCCTCTATGAAAAACTACAAAAAAATAGCCTCTCCTTGACATTCAAAGCCTTTTATAACCTATCCTCCTCCTTCCTTTCCAGGCTTCTTATGCTCCCCAGTGATGCTTGCCTGCTGGTTGTTCCATGAATAATGCATTCCCTCTTTCAGCTCTTAGCATTGTCTCAGGCTGTCTACCATACCTAGAATGCTCTCCTTCTGCTCTGATTACTGGCTTCTGTGACTTACTTTAAGTCCCAACTAAAATCTCACCTTCTTCCCGAACCCCTCTTAATTCCAATGTCTTCCCTCTGCCCATTATTTCTTATCTATCCTACATATATCTTGTTTAATATATATTTGTTTACATGTTGTCCTCCCCCATTATATTTGTAAGCTCCTAGAGTGCAGAGACTATCTTTTGCCTCTTTTTGTATCCCTAGTACTTAGCACAGTATCTGGAACATAGTAGGTGCTTGATAAATGTTTATTGAATGATTATCCAAGTATCAAAAACACAAGTTCTTGGTTCCAAGTTTAAGAACCCCTAAAATCTAACTCCCCTTCCCTTTCCTTTATTTTTAAATATCATAGCTAGAATTTCATCATCAATAACTTAAAAGTAATTCTCAACACTTTACTCTGCCTATATCCCCATATCCAACCAATTGCCAAATCTTGTCAATTTCATTTCCTCACCATGTCTCATGTCAGTCTATTTCTCTCTACCTTCACCATATGTACTCTTTCATTGCCTCTTGCCTGACAACTATGACAGTCTCCTAATTGAACTCCTTATCCCCAGTCTCCTCCTTCCCAGTCTATCCTCTACACAGCTGCCAAATTGAAAGAACAATGAAGTCCAAGGCTGACTATGCCATTTTTCTGCTTAAGAAGTGTCTGTGGGGAGCTAGGATGGTAGAGAAAAAGTAGGGACTTGCCTGACCTCTCCCAAATCCCCCCCAAACAACTTTAAATAATATCTTCAAGTGAATTTTAGAATGGCAGAACTCACAAAAGGACAGGGTGAAACAATTTTCTAGCTCAATACAATTACAGGGTTGGCAGAAAAGTCTGGCATGCCATGGTGAGAATGGAATATACCACAGTGCAGGCAATGCCCTAGTAATTCAGCAGGCTGTCTCAGTAAGCCCCACACCCCTGCACAAGGCAGCCAGCAGCAGGCTTTGGGGGCAACCAAATATGAAAGATGTAAAGGGATTGGACAAGTGGTCAAGAGGAGATTATGGGGTCCCATTGCTCACACTGGTTGCATGACTCTTGCATTGCCTATATGCAGATCCAGGTTGCAATCTTGGGTCATAGTCCCAGGGCAAGGAGAAACACTGGCACCCTAGAGCTTATGGCTGCAAGGGAGCAGGGACCCTGGTCACATTTTTAAGGTAGGAAAGAGTGCTTTTGGTGCTCAAAGACCAAAGAACAGGCCAGAAGAGTGGTAACCACACCTCTCCTTAGATCATATCACCTTAGAAGAATTGAAAACTTATAGACCTCCAGAGCTAGCTCTGAGAAGACCTTCACAAAAAAACCCCTGAAGCTTGGGACAGAACACCACAGGAGCAGAGCCAAGCATTAATGTAAGGTTAAGAAATAGGGTGGGAAAATGAGCATAAAAAGTTACTGTGGTGAAAGGGAAGATCAAAACACAATATTAGAAGAAGACAAAGACAAAACTGTTACATCTGAAGCCTCAAAGAAAAGTGTGAATTTGTGTCAGACCTAAAAAGGAATGCCTGGCACAGCTCAAAAAAGGACTTTTTTAATTTAAAAAAGAGAGGTAGAGGAAAAATTGAGAAAAGAAATGAAAGTGATGCAAGAAAATCATGAAAAAAAGAGTCAACCACTTAGTAAAGGAGACACACAAAAAAATATTGAAGAAAATAACACCTTAAAAGTAGAATAAATCAAATGGTAAAAGAGACACAGAAATCCACTGAAGAGAATAATTCCTTAAAAAGAAGAACTGGACAAATGGGAAAAAGTTGCACAAAGTTCACTGAAGAAAAAGAATTCCTTAAAAATGAGAATTGGGCAAGTTGAAATAATGACTGTGAGACATCAAAAAATCACAAGAATAAAAAGAGAAGAAAATGTGAAATATCTCATTGGAGAAACAACTAATCTGGGAAATCAATGAGGAGAGATAATTTAAGGATTGTTGGACTACCTGAAAGCCATGATCCAAAAAAGAGCTCAGGCATCCATCTTTCAAGAAATTATCAAGAAAACAACCCTGACATCCTAGAAGTAGAAGGTAAAATAGAAATTGAAAGAGTTCACAGATGTCCTCCTGAAAACAATTCCAAAATGAAAATTCCCAGAAATATTATAGCCAAATTTCAGAGCATCTAGGTCAAGGAGAAAATATTGTTCAGAATTCAAATACCATGGAGCCACAATCAGTACATTACAAGACATAGCAGCTTTGACATTAAAGCATCATAGGGCTTGGAATATGATGTTTTGGAGGGCAAAGGAGCTAGGATTACAAATAACCCAGAAAAATTTGGTATAATCCTTCGGGGGGAAAAATGTATATTTAATTAAATAAAGGACATTCAACATGCTTGATGAAAAGACCAGAGCTGAAGAGAAAATTTGAAGTATATGACTGAAGAGAAGCGTGAAAAGGTAAACAAGAAGATAGGGGTGGATATGAGACATAAATACATGAATGAAGAAGTGTTTACTTAGCCATTACTATGTGCCAATTGCCAAAGCTCCTTAACTTTTCTCAGACATACTTTTTTCTTTTTCTATATCTTTATGCATATCTTCTCCTACTTTAGGATAGTCTCCTCTTCCTTCACCTTACAAGCTAGTACCAGGCTCCTACCCTCCATCCTCCATCCTCCATGACACCTTCTAATTTTGTAACAAATGGACAAGAGTTGCTGACAACAATAGCATCCAGAACAAGAGTGTTACAATTAGTCACAGGATCTGTGTTCATCTGAGGTTTATCAGTGTAACTTCTGAAAAACCACTTAATGTTTCCAGCCATTTATTTCATAATCTGTGGTGATTGGAAAGAATGATTTCTTACATCCCTTCTTCCTTTTAATCCTTGGATCCATTATCTGAGATTTCAAATTCATGTGACTAGGTTGTAATAAATCACCTCTGAGAATCCTTCAGGCTGAATCTATGGGAGCTGATCCTAGTCTTTGAAATGTTTATGAGTGAGAGACGAAGACTGAAAGAGTGAGCAGAACTGAACTGAGACTGAGATGCAATTCCTAAAGTGCTTGATGCCTTGGAGCTGGGTAACATCCCTTATGGTGAGACTGAAAAGAGGGAGAACAGAGACCTGAATATGGGAACTGGTATAGAACAATGAGAAAGGCAGCAAGGAGGGAAGAAGAGAGAGGAGGAGAAAGGAGCAGAAGAAGGAGGTGTCCAAGAGGAGACACTGAAAGAGATGAAAATCCTTTTCAACTTCATTTCTTGTATAATCTTGGTATTCAAGTATGCCCCTAAATCCTTGGGTTAATAGTGTAACGATCAAGAAGGAGTAGGATAGCCAGATGAAAGCTTGTGAGTCCTGATTCATAAGCTTGGGAAAGTAATACCCTCTCCAATTTGTGTGTTACTTTAGACTTCTCAATACCAACTCTGTGAGGTAGGTAGAGAATATTTTCTATTTCTTCTTTCCTTTGTCTCTTCTTTCTTTCTTTCTTTCTTTCTTTCCTTCTCTTTATTTCTTTCTTCTTTTTCTCCTTCCTTTATTTATTCCTTCCCCTTCCCTTCCTCCTTCATTCCTCCCTATATTATCTCCTTTGATTTTCATAGCAAACTGCTGTGAAGTAGAGACTAAATTCTTTCTTTCTTTCTTCCTTTCTTTTCTTTCTTTCTCCTTTCTTCCTTTTTCTGTCTCTCCTTCCTTCCACCCACAATAAAATGAATGTCTCAAAGTCAATAGAACTTTTTAACCCAGACCTGTCTGCATCCAAGTTTCTTGAATATCCGTCCTGAACTACTGTGGTACCAAGTACCAACAGAACTTGAGTTACCTCCCCATGTCCTCACTCCCGTAATACTTATTGGGACACTTAAATGCCTGGGGCAGTTTGAGTTAATATTATTCCCAGGTGCAATGTCATGGGATTTAACTATGAGTTCTTTGGACAATGGATATATAAAGATAGCACTTGACTCTGGTGAAGATCTCCTGAGACCCCAGGGAAATTCCTTATGGAATCATTTTTATCTCTTTGCAGGCTGCTTATCTGCTTTTATAATTTTGTGAACTGCTTTTTTACCATCTGATGGAATACTTATCCTGAGAATTATTGAATATGTTTTGATTAAAGAAATTGCATAGTTTAATTACCAGACTCTGAGAAGTCCACTGCCCCAAATGTGGAACCATGTCTAGAACAAGTACTTAAAGGAGACTGATTCTTTAAGTTTTCTCTTTTTTTTTTCAATCATCATTGGCTTTGATTTTATTTCTGTTGCATATCTAGAGTGAAGAACTAGTGCTAGAAGAGACTTTTAAGGTCATATACTCCAACCCATCCATTTACCAACAAGGAAACAGAATGAGAACAGTGAAATAACTTTCCTAATATTCTGTAGTGAATAGAAGATACATAACTTGAACTCAGGTTCTCAGATTTTAAGACTAACGGAGAAAAGAAAGATTACTATGAGTGATGAGAAGGGAATATACTATACACACACACACACACACACACACACACACACACACACACACGTGGCTTTGAATTCTACCTCTGCTACCTATTGTATGATCTTAGATAAGTTATTTAAAGTCTCTGCTTCTCAATTTCTTCATCAGGAAATGAAGGGATAGAGTGGATCATCTTATTTCTAAGATCACTTCTCATTTTAAGCACCTATTACCCTCTGATGAATGGACCAAGGCCTCCCATCACGAGTGCTCACAACAAAGCCTTAAATTGATAGAGAAAGAGCCATGGAAAGTAGATTTCTCTCACATCAGGCCAAGAGGTTCTTCCTCATATACCCTTGCAAAATTGAGCCAGGTGGACTGTCACATTTACAATGAATTCTGCATGAATGACCCTTGGGATTATGCAGTCTTTCCAGCAGCTGTCAAGCCACTTATATCCCAGATTACCCCTAGCATCAAATAGATTGTGAATTAACTGAAGGGCGACCTATGGTGAGGGAGGTCTTGGTTTGCCACCACAAGGACTCAGTGGAGCAAATTGTTTAGTAAACTGTCAATATTAGCCCAGTCTATTTAAGAGAAACTGATGAAGTTACTGGAAATGATATACATTAATCATCCAGAATCAGCCCTTCTTACCGCTTAATAATTCTATAAAAATGGATTCATTCCTATAGTTATGAAAACTGTCTAATAGTCTTGTTGGTGAAGGGAAGACACATAATACTTTTTTTCCCTTTAAGAGGAGGAGTGATTGGAGAAGTTATACATATTCATCATAGGATGAAAAATAATCAGGGATGGTTTCTCATCCCAGACTGAAATTTGCATGAGCCTTGGGCACTGGTGATTGAATGCCGCCTCTGGCTTTACCCTGGAGCATACCCAAGGAAGTGATGGCCCTTTACTAATATTTTAATCCCCTGGTACCAGGGCTGCATGTGAAATTATGTAGCAGGAGGTACATGTTTTAAAGTGATTCCCAAACCCTTCTCCTCTAGACTCTCTGCTCTGTTGTCTCCATTTGTAGCAAATACCAGGGACGGATGCTCATTGTTTGAGCAATGGGTTTCAGATTAAGATACTGTGGACTCCTTTTTCGCAACATGATAGATTTTGGTTTCAGTGTTTTTTTCTGGACATCACAGAGAGCTGTACATATAATCAGTGAACTCTTAAAGAGGCAGTGTCGTGTATTGTAGAAGGACAAAAACCTGTGTCCAAAACCAACTCTACTACCAGATTCATCCATAAAATGGGGTGATGTCATTTGTCCTAGATGCATTGAGTTGCTTCAATGACCAAATGGGATCATTTATACCAAGTACCTTGTTACCATACAAGGTAGGTATAGAGTCAACACAACACTGGAGATAGAGAACCATCTTAGAGTCAGAAAGATGGAGTAAATTTGTGTCTCTGACATATTGGCCATCCACTATCTGGGCAAGACACCTCTGTGTCACACAGAGTCGGCATGCATGAATGACTGAACAACAACATATCAAGTTTAAAGTAATATGATCGCCAGAATATTGCAAAAGGAAGTCAAAGTGAAAGGACTCCTTATTAAAGGGGACTTCCCTGAGAAAACAAAGACAAATGCATTTGTCAATTGCTAATTATATGGAAAAGTTATTTAATAGAAGAAAAGCTGATAATAAGTCTAGGGGAAGGGAGGAGCAGGCGGGCTTTTATGCATTTATGAGTACTGCTTAATAGGTTATGGTGTCTTGCTGGGACTGACAAAAGCGACTTGGGCTCAAGGAATTCCATAACCACTGCGAATAAAACAGAGGGCCACCAATCTTACAGTCACTTTGATTTATCTACTCAGAATTATCCTCAGCTCTTTACTCTTACTCATCTCCCTTAGCCCATACCTAATCATTTGCCAAGTTTTGTCCATTCATCCTTCACATTTGTCCCTTTCTTTCCACTCACATGGCCATTAATCTAGTTTACGTCATGATCATCTCTCTCATGGAGTACTGCAGCAGTCTTTTAATAAGTTTTGTAGTCAATCTCCCCCCCTCTAATTTATCTTCCAAGCAGTTGGACGTACAGTGCTGTGAGTTAGTACATCAAAATATTAGCCAGGCATCGCAAAAAGAAAATGACTGAGGGTTCAAAATCAGAGGATAGTAAACAGTATTTTAATTATTGCAAGTTTGTCCCCAACAAAAATCCATATTTTTATATTAATATTCCTACAATAATTCTACCCAACCATGAAACATAGAAAGGTACCATCTTTGAAAGCTCAAAACAGTTGGTGACACATGCAAAGTAATGAAGAAATGCTTGGGAAATATATGTAAAATGCTGCAGCACATTACAATGATGAATTGTACAAAAAGTGACATGATACCACTCAGAAAAAGAAATGTATGCTTGGGAAAGAAGGTTAATTAATTAAACTAATAAGCATTTTTTAAGCTACTGTGTATGAGGTAGTATGTTATTCAGAGTAGCAAGAAGAGCAAAAATGATCCACAAGAATAAATTAATAACTCAGATGTTGCAGTGGTATGCATAAGATTTTAAAACACCTGGAGAAGACATTTTGGTACTGTGGATAGATTCATTCTGAACATAGAAGAATTGTGGGATAGCATAGATAAGGATTTCAGAAGACGGCTTGTACTAGTGGAGAAAATATACAGCTTGGTGGATACTCATGGGATCCATGATCTGTCATTCATGAAAACAAACGCTAAAATTGGAAAGAGTTTTAGAAGGAAATTTATTATGTCATTTTGTAGAGGAGACTGAGTCAAGAAGGAGTGTGGGGCTTCCTCTTTCAAGGTTCTAGAAGGCTTACATTAAATAGGATTTAGCCAGGAGTACCAACACAAAAATGCCATGTATACAGGGAAGCAATTTTGTTGAGAAGGCAACTCTCAAGCAAGGTGAAATGAAATGGATATCAGTAAATAAAAACATGTGATAAAATTTGAGTGGAGTCAAAACACAAGCTTGGGTGAACCAAAAACAAGAGCTGAGTGATTAGATTCAAAATATAAATGTTTTGAGTGGATCCAGGACCTGTGAGAACCCAAATTCCTTGTAGCCTTCTCTGGCATTCTTGGAGAGTTACTGAGGTCAGGGTAACATTCTGGGTTCAAACAATCTCTAGCTGCATAAAGTTAGACTTAAACAATATAATAAAGCATTTCCCACAGATATCATTGGGGTGTGTATCTCAATACCAGTCAAATATCGAGTGAACTAAACTGTGCTTCCTTGTTGAACTTTATTCACAGTAAAATAATGTATAATAACTTCCTTAACACTGACCTCTGCTCTACTTATTTTTCTCTCAATTATCTGATATGCAAAATTAAGGAAACTATCTTCTGGATATGCTTGTAGAGAGAAATCATGCAAACCTTCAGCCCAATGTTATGTTTTTGAGATGAAAATTAATATCAACATATCATCAGAACATAAAGAAGAATTTGACAAACAATGAATTGCAGTAATGGAAATTACAAAGGAAATGTTCTTTTCATCTTTTTGGTGAAAAATCTCAAACTGCTAGAGCCAAGTGTCTCTGTGGTTGCATCCACCAAGGAATTTTTTATGTTTTGAACTTTTTTTTATCTAAAAGTTCACTTTCTACAGGTAGACTTTCTTGGCCACCCTAAATTCTAGTGCCTTCCCCCTCTGATTATCTCCAGTTTTCCCTGTGAGTATCTGTTCATAAATAATGGTTTCTGTGTTAGACCATGAAGTCCCATGACAGCAGGTATTTTATTTTGTCTTTTCTTTGTATCCCTAGTGTTTAACATATACCTGGCACGTAATAGGTACTTAATAAATGTTTACTGACAGATATTTTTTTCTGGAGAATGGTTCTTAAGGCAACATTTTTTCCTACTAAATAAAATGCTTTGTTATAAACAATGCTCCGTAAACACAATAGGATCTTACATTCTGCATCCTTCTTAGCTAATTCTGCCTTCCTAAAGATTTAGTCTAATATAAAAAACCGCTTGTGAATCTCTGCCTGTTCTCTTCTCATATTTTCATCAAGAACATCCTTGTTATATTCATAGATGCTTATCATAAAAATGTCATAGCTATGAGAAAGTAAATATGTATTGGTGGATGATAATGTATTTTCAATCACCTCTTTAGACCATAATATAGTTGGTGATTTTTTCTATTGTTTTTGGTATCTTTCTTTCCGTGATACATCTTGATAACTGATTCTCTTTGTGAATTCAAAATTATGTTACCACCTGTATGAATTTCTTTTATGTGTCCAGTTTCAACTGATCTTTCTGGCTTCAGGTTGTGGGATTTCTATTTTCTTATATACCACACAAAATACTGAGTGATTGGAGTCCTGGTGATAGTTCTATCAGAACTACCATAACAAATAAATCATCATAGATATACTGGTGAATCTGTTTCATATCTTATCTATTCATTATTTCTTCTAATTATATCTATAAATGCTCCTAGATTATCTGGATTAACCAGTTTCCATGTCAGACTTTCTTTAGGCCAGCCATGCAATTAAACAAATGCATGTTGTTCAATTTGTTTAATAAGCATTTAATTAATGCTTATTGTATGCAAGACCCTGTGCTGCAAGCACAGATATTACAGTCTAATAGTGGGGTAAGACATCTAAAGAATCATAATGGTACAAGAATGAGATAAATTAAAAGGAATAGTAAAAATGCACGTGATTATTTTTCTCAAAAAACAATATAGGATAAAGATAATTTCAACCCCTACTTCCTTAAAAACTGTAGCATTTGTAATTTTTTAATTTTAATTTTGTAATTTTAAAAAATGTTGATGACCAATTAAAATAATTCTCTTATGTGTTTTTAAAAATATTTAGCAACTAAGTTGTTTCTTAAGGTGTTAAAGTACGTTTACTAATTATTAGAATCTTACTGTTCTCTTCCTCGATCATATTTAATACTTAATGTATGAGAGGTAGATTGATTCCAGCAAGATTCCCATCAAGGAAGGGAGGGAGAATTTCAGACTTTCCTAATTGTAAGACCCTAGGGACCATCTTGTATAATCCACATTCCACAAAAAACATAGAACTTGCTCTCAAGACTTTGCATCAAATGTTTGCTTGGAGGCCACCAATGAAAGGAAAACCATTATGTCTTCAGGAAGTCCATTCCAATTTTGGATAGTTTTAATTGGAAAGTTTTTGTCATTGTTTGTTTTTATAATAAGCATAAAATGGTTATCTTGCAACTTCCTTTCATTGCATCTACTTCTATCTTTTTGGTCCAAGCAGAAGACAAATTCTTCTACACAAAGAGATGGACATTTAGAGAGCTATTACATTCCCTCTAAGACTTCTCTTCTCCAGTTCCTATAACCGGTTATCAAATGACATGGTTTTGAGGGTTATTTTACCATGCTGATTGCTTATCTTGTCAAACTGACTTATCAATATCTTTCCTAAAATGTGAAACCCAGAACAGATCACTATTTTCTAGATGTGAATGGACCAGGGCAGAGTACAATGGAACTATCACCACCCTATTCCAGTCCATTATATATCTCAATGTACCAAAGATGATAGGACTTCTCTTGGCTCCCATATCACATTATTGATTCGTATGGACCTTAAACACCACTAAAATCTCTCTATCTTTTTTTAATTGAATTGCATTTGAGTGCTACCTGCCCCATCATATAGTTGTGAAACAAGATATTTTTAAATCAAAATCTAAAGCTTTACATTTATTCCCATTAAATTCCACTTTACTAGATTGAGTCCCATGTTTTAGTTAGCTGCAAGTGGGTGATTCTCTTAAACCTACTAATATACCTTAGATCAGGTATTATTTCAGGGAACACTCACTCCTAACAGTTAAAAACAGGTAGAGGGAAGAGTAAATAGACTTACATTTGGAATGAAGAAGATCTGATCTTATTTTAGGCAACTAATATTTGTGTAGCCCTGGCCAAGTCATTTAATGTCTTTCAACCTCAGTTTTCTTATCTATAAAATGGGGATAGTTATAGTACCTAGCACACAGACTTCTTGTGAGGATCAAGTGAGACAATAGATGTGTACAGCCTTTAGGAAATCTTTAAACATTTTAAAAGTGTTTGCTCTTATAATGAAATCATACTACATGCTGGGCATGTAGGAGATACTTAAGAAATACTTGATCAGTTACTCCAAGCAACCATTTTGGATGGCTTTATTCCAGGAAACCATGTATCTTTTCCTTTGTCTGTAGACATTCCATGGGATAATCATCCCATCCCTAAATATCTGTGTTCAAAACCACTCAGAATCTGAATGGGAGGCAGTTCACTGATTCTCAGACCGCCTTGCCATTACAAGTAAACCTGTACAGATCAGCATGATTCTCTGACACCAAACAGGAATGATGAGACATCCATCCACTTCTTACTTACAGTGAAATACTCTTTTCTTTGGAGCATATATGCATTATCTTTCCAGAATAACCAACTGATAATATCTTACAAATAATCCTCCTTCCCAGGCAATTGAATTCACCATCTCCTAGGCACCTGGAATCCCTGTGATGAGAGAAAAGGCTTCTTGAAGGCTGTGAGAGTGGCCAGACCTCTTGGTCTGAAGTTATTTTATACTTTTGAGTCTCATCTAACAAGTGAAAGGATAATGGTCCTCTAGCTAGAGTAAGGAGGCACTTGATCTCTCTAAAGCCAGAGTTTTCACTTGGAGATCAATAACTTATTCCCTTATAGAGCCCTCTTAGCTCCTGAAGGAGGTCCACACCTTTATGCTTCCTTGGAAGTACTAAGGTAATCTCCTCTTGGACCAGCTTTCTTTGGACTTTTAGGATTTATTACTGTCCCCTTGAGGCAGGGGATAAGAATTTATGGACATTTATTCTCATAGCTATCAGAGATCCTTTCTTTGCCTTCAGTTTCATAAAGGAGAGAAGAGGTTTCTCTTATGTGACAGCTTTTAAAATTGTCAAAAAAAACCCCCACCTATTTATTTAGACTCTATTTCTCCAAAAGTACAGCACAAGTGACCAAGGACAAAGGAAGTCTCAGATTACAAGCTTGCCTTGTTATAAGTAAAAAGATGCAGTATGATGTACTCTATAAGTATATATAAGTATGGTGTACTCTATAAGGGTACATAAGTATATTATTTAAGTATATATACATATTCGCAAGTATATATATATACACACATATATATGTGTATGGGTATATGTATATACTATATATGTGTATGTATATACACTACATAAGTGTATATATAGTATATATACTATATATATAGTGTATATGTATATACTATATATGTGTATGTATATACACTACATAAGTATATATATATATATAGTATTTACATATACACAAGTATATATACATATAAGTATATATACACATATACATATATACACATACATACATATGTGTGTATATATATATATATATATATACGTACAAACATACACACACTATATGTATGAACTGAGATTTAGATTTAATCTAACGTATCTCCAGATCTGTAGGAAAATGATATGTGTATGTTACTGTATCCATTGGAGAATGTCAATATATTGGTATTTCTCACATTGGTAAAGAAGAGATACTTTGACATTTTGAAAGATCCCATTATATAGGAACCCCCTTCAGTTCTTCACAATTATTTATAAGTATGGCTAAAGTCCCTCCATAATACAGGGGGAAGAGAACTAGCTTGAAATCCAAGGACTAAAGTTTAAATTCTACCTCTGACTCTAGGCAGTCAGTCAGTGAATGTTTATTAAACATCTTCTATGTGCTAGGCACACTACTTGGGTAACTTATCCCAGCTGTACCTCAGTTTCTTCATCTGCTAAATGACAGAGTTGGCGTAGATGGCCTCTGAAATCAAGGTCCAGTTCTGTTCCTATTCACAGTATACACATTACAAACTAGAGGGGTTATCTGTGCAGGTGAGATAACATATGAAGCCCTGGACTTGGAGTCAGCAAGAACTGAACTGAAATCCTGCCTTGGTCACTTGATAGTTATATGTTATATCCTGTGCAAGTAATCTAGTCTCTCTGAGCCTTTTTCTTCCTCAGGAAAATAATGGGGTTGGATTGAATGGCCTCTGGAGTACCTTCTAATCTTAATCCTATGCTCCTCTGATGGATTTGTTCCTGATATATGGGCTCTGTCCAAGTTTGGAAGGTCATTTATGGTCCTTTCAAAAGGAGAGGCATTAACAAAAGATATAAAAAAGATCAAGGAATTCTTGCCAGGTAGGAATCAGACCAGTTGCTTTACTTTACCTCTCCAAGTCAGCCAAGGTTTTAGTTTTTAGAGTGTCATGGAAGTGGCTTCTGATGAGTTGAGTCTTTTGTTTGATCTGCTTAGCTATAGGGAGAGGCAAATACCTTCCAAGTCTACTGCTTGCTTTGTTCTTTTTAATGGTCCTAAAGAAGTGGATACATTTGGGTAAGTTACACCTGTCCATTTGAAAAATTTTGGTTTGAATAGTGTCTATTACTTGGTTGAAAAGGACCCCAAGGAATATACTTTACTGACTGGTGGAGCCTTCAGTCTCTTTGCCTTCACCTGACCAAAAGTCTTGAGCTTTGTCATGGAAGCCTTATAATGCCAAGAGCTACAGACCGAAAGAGACATTTAAAGCTAAGTAAGGAACAAAAATTTGACTCGCAGCAGGGGAACCCAATGCAGGAAGAATTGATATAAAGTTGTCATGTCTTGTCAAGAGTCTAAATCTATGCTGCCACATTGAAAAGCAGCCAAACCATCCTCCAACTATTAGCTGCTTGACTACCTATAAAGGGACTTAGAAAAGCATTTTTTTTCCTCAGGAAGCGATGAAGTTGTTCAGTGGGACTGTGGAACATGGCACTTCTTAACATTTAGCTCTTGTTCTCATTCCTAATATCAATTTCCTGTAGCTCATTAAAAGAAAAAGAAATCCTGACTGCAGCAGGAAGAAAACTGACCCTTTATAGAATTTTATAGTTTGTATTTAATGGGCTGTTTGCCATTTCTCTATCTCAGCCAAAGTTCCCATTGCCATTTTATCAATAACCAAAATAGGATTTCTTTACCCGTGGCCACTTGTACTTGGGAGAGAATGCCAAAAATAAATGTGTGACTCTTGGAAATGTTTGCCTATACAAATAAAAATAAAGTGCTTGCACAGTGACAAAGAGTGTAAAGGGCTAGCCATAGAGGCAGAATAACCTGCCTTTGACACTCTCTAGTGGGGTGACTGGGCAATTGTGAACAAGGCACTAGCTAGTGTGAGGCTTTAGCCAGATCCTCATCTGTCAAATGGGGATTATAACAGCAGTAGGGGTACATGGGGTTCTCAGGAAGGACCAGGTCCACATGTGTGAGGGGTTGCTGGACCTTTTCAGGGCTGCTCATCCACCTTTGGTGTCTATCTGCCACCTAGCTCTCACCTGTGGCTCCAAGAAGCTGTAGCGTGCTCAGGAGGCATGCCTTGGTAAACCATCTTTTTAGATGGGGTAAGTTAGGTTGGAGATAACTGACAATCCTCCAACCTGTTGGTGAATTAGGGGAGCTGTCTACTCCAAGCATATGAAGATTTCCCATGGCAGAATGGCCATATGAGAACAATTTGTTCCAACAGCCATGAAGGTGACTGAAGCAAGTGATGTGCAGTGCTTAGAACCAAGATCATCTGTTGTATACTGGGCCATGGTCAGTCATCTTGTCTTTTGTCTTGCTACTGGACTTTGATATCTCCAGAAGAGAAAATGAGGCTAGGACTGTGCAACTCTGGCTCACTTAAATCCAATTCACTGGCAAGTCAATGTATCACTCCCATGATGTCATTGGTTCTCTTTGAGACCGAAGGATGAATGATAACAGGGGCACCTATTTCACAAAATTGTTGGGAGAATAATATATATATAGGATGCTTTAAAAACCTTAAAGTGTTATTAACTATTCACTGTTCCTAATATTATTGCAAACATCAAAAATGATTCCAAGGGGCTTCACAAACATTAAAGTACCATAGAATTGAGTTCTTCTTATTATTATTATATGTCCCAAGAATCATCCCTAGCTACCATATACCTGAGAAAGAGGGCCCTGAGCTACAGAGAAGTTAACTAAATTCTTCACTAAAGGATGAATTCTTAAGTCAACATGTTTCAGTGAAAGGAACCAAAGGGTGGGTATCAAGATACCTGGGTTCTATTCCTAGATCTATTTCCAGCCATTATACCTCTTTAATCCTCCATTTCCTCCACTACAAAAGGGAGATAGTAATTTTTACACTAGGTAGTGCAGTAGATAGAGCACTGGGCCTAGAGGAAGAAAGACATCCTCCTCAGATACTTCCTAGCTATATAATTCTGGGCGGGTCCCTTAACTTCCGTTTGTCTCATTTTCTTCATCTATAAAATGGGGTTAGTAATAGCACCTACCTCAGAGGGTTGTTGGGCTCCAGTGAGATAAAAAATGTAAAGTTCTTAGCATGGTGCATGACACATAGTGAGTTCCATGTAAATGTTATTGTTATTATTGGAGCAGCTAGATAGAGTGGATAGAGTCCAGAGTTTACAGTTAAGAAGAGTCATTTTCCTGAATTCAAATCCAGCCTCAGATGCTCAGATACTATGACGTGAGCCAGTCACTTAACCCTGCTTGCCTCAGTTTCCTCATCTGTAAAATGAGCTAGAGAAGGAAATAGCAAACTACTCCAGTATATTTGCCAAGAAAACCCCAAATGGGGTCACAGAGAGTGGGGCATGATTGGACAACAACAAAGTTATTTTTATTGTGAGTAATAGTGGTGGTGGTGGTGGTAGTAGTAGTAGTAGTAGTAGTAGTAGTAGTAGTGTTATACTAGTACCCTCACAAAATTGTTGTGGGGAAAGTTGTATGAAAATTGTATGATCAAAATTCCTCTCTCTCACCTTGGATGAGCAGCTCAGGCTTGTAGTGCTACAGGCAGCTTTTTCATTTGCGGAGAAGTGGCCAGCCCACATGGGCAAAGGGAGACTCTTCATCTGGGAGTTCTGTAGACTAAGAAAATCCCAAGGCCAGTTCCTGTTTCCAGTCTCTATCCAATGATTGATTCCTATAGCTCTTACCTTGAAGAAAACACCATTTACCCCTAGACTATGTGCATTATATAATCTCTTGCATTCTGTGGTATTCCTTTGTCTTCTCTTCCTAACAATAGTGTAAGTTCTTTGGGGACTATACTATGTGATCTCACAAAAGTGATCTGGGTTGTCTTAGTAGAAACTGTAAGAAGAGATTGAATGAGTAATCACTGGTTATACTATGTATGGAATTTTATAAATTCTTATAAGTGTGTGAATTGGACTAAATGGCTGCTGAGGTGTCTCCTAACTTTAGATTCTAAATTTCTTTAATTCATATTATGATGTGTACATTGGCAAGTACACAGCAGACAACTTGGTAACTCCTTGGGCATTTTTGTTTTGTTTTTGCAAAGTGTATCTCCACCCTAAAGGCAGAGATAAGAAAACATCTTTTTTTAAATTGGGTTAATTGTGCTAAGAGAATTGTTTGTAAATTTGGTGACATCTTTTGAAATAATTGGATGCAAATGGGGCTGTTTCTAAATGAAGGCTGGAAATTGTAGTCAGAGCTCTGGGATTTTGTGTCCTAAGCAAAGGGCATTCTCAGAATTCAGACACATCAGAACATGTTATCCTATAAATTAGGAGCTAACAGGAGAAAGCAGAGTGTAAGATTAGTAAGATTAGTCTGCCCGAAGAGATGACTGTCAAAGGTATTGCTAATATGATTACAATTTCATCAAATGTCATCAAGGAGTCATTCAGTGACACACGCATACATACACACACACACATACACATACACATACACATACATATACATATATATTCCAGCTTCAGAATCACACATGTACATGCCAGTTATCTCCAAGCTGTCATATTTCTATGCTTCAAGACTTGGACCTCAAGCTCCAACCTTGGGCTTCTGATTGGTGAGGATTCATTAGATCTTGCTAAAACCTGGAACCACTGTATTACTCCCCAACATCTTCATGCTATGCCAATGCATACTTTCCCTTCTCTTTCTGTTCCTTTCCTACCACATTTGAATTCTGCCTCTGAGCACAGGAATCAAATCAATGCTACCATTCCCACAAAAGATTTGTTCCCTAATCATCATTCCTATTATTTCCCAGTCCAAAATACTCCTCAATGGCCACCATTTTTTATATATTTTTTTCTCTATTAGGATCTAAATTCCTTGAGGACAGGGTTGTGAGAGGCAGAAGAGCTCATGTGAAAGTGTCTTGTAATAGTAAAGCTCAAATTTTGATATAAAAAAATAAATGTATATGTATGCATATACTATATGTGCACATGAAATACACATACATATATATGTATATACATGTCTATATATGCATGTGCACATATGTGTATGTGTACGTGTATATATGAATATATATGAGTATGTATGTATATATCTGTATTGTGTGTAGTCATATCTGCATATATATATATATATATATATATATATATATATATATATATTCTTCCTCATTTGCATTTGTATCCTCGGTGCTTGGCATACAATTAGACAACAATTTTAAAAACATCATCCATGTAGAGAAATGTAGCAAGATGAGTGATAAGAGTAGTCCTTCCAAGGGTAGGAAATTATAGTTTCCCCTAAAAGGAAACTCCGAATTCTCCCTCTCTCCTCTCAGTTTCCACAAGGGAACAAATTGGGTGTCCCTTGAGCACTGCCAGGATACTAGAATGGTAAGATGTCAAAGGTCCCAAGAATGCCACTCATGGTATCTCCTTTCCTACATTCTGAGCTCCCATTGCAGTTTTAGGGAGGATGATTAACTGAACAGTTGTTAGATTCCAATGCGGTTGGAAGTAAGAGACTATTGTGTTAATTGTGATGATTAACTATAATAATAATGTCATATAATCATATTATATAATTATATAAAATATAATATTAATTATATTAATATAGCTATAATTATGTAATTAAGATACTGCTATATTAATAACCAATTATTAAATTGGGATCCAGGTTCTCTCTTCTTATTTCTTCATTAATGCCCGGTTCCTGTTAAAGAAGGCTGGAACTGATTGATGAGGTTACTCCTGGCCCTCAAGGAACATGCTCGTCCCTCTTGAGTAGGACCCCATCCAACTAGGAGATCCAACTTCCGTTTAGAGTACAAATAAAATTCTGAATGGGCAAGTCCTTACCCTAGGGAAAGGACACCCTGTCCTTGGATGCCTCCAATAGAATTTAGAGTGATCCAGCTCATGTAGGAGAAAACCTTCCAGAAGGTGGAGTAGAGTAGGGGTGGATTACCCTGTCCAGATTGCTGGATGTTGTTGAGTCTCATGGTCAAGCCATCGCAGGAGGAGAAGCTGAAGACTTGTAGCCCATCTCCTTACTAAATTTCCATCAATCAGGTTTGATTTTCACTTTTCAGATGCATACCCTTTTAGAAAGGTGCTTAAGGCTCTCAGGGGCTCCTGGAGGCATTTAGTTACCAAGAGAAATCACTGTTTTACTCCACTAATTTACTGATTTCTGCTACCCAAGTTAATAAATTGATTATTAATTATACAGAAACTGTGTCTCTCATGATTTTTTCCTTCATCACAAAAGATCATTGGATTGCCAGTCAAAGAATGAGAGTTCAAATCTTAATTTTCTCTTTACTCTCTGTACGACTTTAGGTAAGTCATTTGACCCCTTAAGGCATCAGTTTTTCCATTCTTAAAATGATTAGGTCCCATTAGATTCTTTTTGGTCCCATGATCCCATGAGTCTAAAACATAAGAGGAGAATTTGACAGTGTTTTCTCTTTCTTAAATACTTATGTCTGAAGAACATGCATTCCAATTAACAGATTTAGTTTCTAATTAAACAGTCATAATTCTCTGTGATCTAGGACAGCCAGAAGAAATATATTACAAGACTATAAAATGAGTAATATTTAAAGTATTAACTCTGTTACCCAGGTACCTTTAAATAGGGTAGGGAATACCCTAGACAGAGGGCATGAATATTCTTTTTTTTTTCCAAAAGAAAATGATCTGCTTCATTCTGTGATTGAATTCCATAGTTCTTTCCCTGGATGTGGAAGGCATTTTGCCTTAAGAGACCATTGGGAATTATTTAAGTCCTTGCACTACAATGAAGTAATGTCTACCAGAAAAAATTCCTCACACATTGTGGTTGTTGCTGTGTACAAAGTTCTCCTGGTTCTGCTCCTTTCACTCAGCATCAGTTCATATACGTCTTTCCAGGCCTCTCTGAAGTCCTCCTGTTCATCATTTCTTATAGTACAATAGTATTTCATTGCATTCATATACTGCAATTTATTCAGCCATTCCCCAATTGAAGAGCATCCCCTTGATTTCCAGCTTTTGGCCACCCCAAAGAGTCTAATTTTTGAAATGGTGAAGTATTTAGTAAAATAATAAATTGGGGTATGATCTATTAATCAATAATTCAATCCACATTTATTAAACATCTGCTCTTTGTCCAACGTCCAGAGGCAAAGTGGTATGTGAGCCAGAATACTGAGCTAAAATAACTTGAGTTCAGATCTATTCTCTGAGATTTAAAAGCTGCATGACCCTGGCAAATCATTTAGCCTCTATAATATCTCAAGTAATTTCCTAAAATCTATCTATTAAAGTCGTTTGTAGTTGTTCAGTCATTTAGTCATGTCTGACTGTTTGTGACCCCATGGTCACTTTCCAAAGATACTGGAGTGCTTTCTTTCTCCAGTGGATTAAGGCAAACAGAGGTTAAGAGACTTGCCCAGGTTCACACAGCTAGTATCTGACCCCTGATTTGAATTCAGTTTTCTTTGACTCCAGGGCAGGTAGGTGGCACAGTGGATAGAATACTGGGCCTGGATTCACCTTCCTGAATTCAAATATGGAACTACTTAGTTGCTAGAAAGAACTAGTAAGTATCTGAGTCAAGAACTGAAGTGAGATCTTCTTCACTCCAGGCTCAGTGCTCTATCCACTGAGCCATCTAGCTGCCTCATTAAAGCCATAGCTGGTCTGTTTGCGTTTGCAATTGGAAAAGTAAGTTTCCACCACAGGAGTTGCCCACAGTGACCCAAACATTGGCAAAAACATAGACTCTTCTCATAAGCTGGGTACCATGTTAGATACTAGGGACACACACACACACACACACACACAATCAGTTAATTAAGAATTTAGTTAATATAAACCAGTTTTATAGAACTTCATCTTCAGGAAGAATGGATAAAAACCAAGTTCTTGAATAGAAACAGCGACTAGACTGCGATAACCCCACCCAGATGCAGAAATCACATGAGTGTCTTCCAGAAGCAGGCTGCTCATCTGTCTAGCACTTGATGGTGAGAATCACTCATTGCCTTTGAGCTAGGAGCTACTTCTACAAATGCATGAATCATTTTTTTTCTTTTCTTCTTTCCCTGCAATATTTCTTTTTGGCTTAGGTAATATTGCCACATGTTAATAGAAGGATATTTTCCATGATATTAAATTTAATACACAAATTACAATGTCTTCTTATTATAGTGGATAGATAGTGTTAGAACTGGATTCAGAAAATCCAAGTTAGTATCCTGACTCAGACACTTGCTAGTTGTCCTGGTCCTGTCACTAACTTTCTGGACTCCAAAACTATGACTCCTCTACTGCTGGTTTAACCTGAAATTTCCCATAACATGTGAACCCTCCCCACCTCAGAAGAGGTTAATATTCCTATGTTTCACTCTGAAATATCCTTCCACCAGGCCATGCTCACTTCTTCAACCAGTGAGTTTCTCCAGGACCCTCCATGTTTTAGATAAGCTGGAGTCGGCCCACCTTTATCCCCTTTCCCATCATTTTTGATGTTTTAGACTTCAAAAATTCAGTTTAAATATCTATAAAATGAAGATAAGTTCTATTATTATTTTTGCATAAAACTCAGTTAGTTTTATAGTACCTCAGTTCCACTGTGGTCTAAGCAGAGTTTCTTAGCCCATAGTCTATGAGCTTTTTTAAATATTTTGATAAATGCACTTGATCTCCTTTGTAATTTTATGTGATTTTCTTATGCATTTAAATAATTATTCTGAGGAATCCATAGGCATCAAACAAAGGGGTCTAAGATACAAAACAGTTTAATATCTCCATTAGACTCTAAAGGCGAGAGCTGTGGCCTTGGGTGTAGAAGACTTGAGTTCACACACTGTGTGAACTTGGATGATTCTTTCAATCTTTTTGATTCTCAGTTTCCTGAGCTGTACAAGGGGCTATCACTACTCACAATATGTCCCAGGGTTATTGTAAAGGTGAGTGAATACTGTGGGTAAAACAAGACAGTTGGATGGTGTAGTGAATAGAGTTTCAGGTCTGAATCCAGCCTCAGACATTTCCTTACTAGCTGTGTGACCCTGGGCAAATCACTTAATCTCTGTTTGCCTCAGTTTCCTCATTTTTAAAGTGACAGCAGTAACAGCTCCTACCCCACAGGGTTGTTGTGCGAATCTAATGAGATAACAACTGTAAAGTGCTTTGCACTGTGTCAGGCACACAGTAGGCTTTCTATAAAAGTTTATTATTTCTATTACCACTGATTATAGAATGTGAAATTTGGAGGTAGGAAGATCTGAGTCTGAATCCATCCTCTGACACCAGCTGTGTGACCTTGGTCAGGTCAGCCTCTCTTAGCTTCAGTTCCGTCTTCTGTAAAATGGGAATAAATAATCTACCTTGTCGGGTGGTTGTGAGGCTCAGCTGAAATAATATATATAAAAAGGTCTGTAAAGCTTAAAGCTTCGCATAAATGCGATACTATTGTGATCATGATATCATTTTTATTCACCAGAAGCTGGAATGTATTTTCTCCTATTTCACAGATAATCTTAAATTGCTATCGTTTGAGAGACTGAATAGCGTAATCTCTGTGTGGCCAAGTCCTGTCCTGTCATTATGGGCAGTGGGCAGCCACCATCCAAAGTTGTTTTTATCTACACTGACTCTGTGTGTGTTTGTGTGTGTATGTGTGTGTGTGTGTGTTCCAGTGTGTCAACTTCCAATACTTAACAGTTTTCTCTGACTTTCTGTTGTAAATGGCATCAACTATTTAATGACCTGCCATCCACTTTACTGACGTTGCTTTAAAATTTTTATTGCCATTTCAGGACATGCCCTGGTATTTTATGTGATATGACTTTTCCCCACCCCAAAGAGAGGTTGTAATTATTTGGTATGTGCAATGTGTCTCCCCTCATTTCATTTGACTAGAAATGTCCATGATTAGGCTATCAGTATCCCATTTGGGGTGCCTTAAGTTGTGTTCCTGGGGAAGAGCTATTTAGAGGGTCAAATATCTAATTAAGATCTTGTCTGCCCTTAAGAAGTATGTTGTTTACTTGCCTCCTACGAGGCACACTCCAGATGGAATCTGAGGATTTGCAAGAGATGAACTTGACCAGATTCATTTCTTCAGGACTGAAACTTAGTGACCCTGCAAGTTTGAAAACATTCAATAAACACCTGTTATTTTGCTTTTTCAAGCCCTCAAAGATTTATAATCCTGCAAACTGATGTCCATCCAACCTCAAAAAAAATCAAGGAGGAATAATCTCGATAACATTTTCTGTTGAGCCATTTGGAATGGGTAATTACTTTCACACCAGGCGTTTCTAGAAAACCAAATGATAAATGAGATCTTTAAATTCCTCTTTTCCCCGGAGGTTCATGAGCTTAAGCAAATCTCTATAAGAAGTTTGTCTCTTTTTTTTTACAACTTTAATAACTCCATTAAGCCTTTGGCTGTTCTCAATATCCAGCTGTGAAGACTTGGGTGTGGAATGTAATTTTTTTCTGGTTGTGAGCTCAAAAGAAGTATCTTAAAAAAATAAGTTTGATCTCTTCCAAAGTACAAAACTCAAATAAGTCTCACTTGGGCAAAGAGTGATAAAAGTGTGCAAAAAGAATCTTGAAAGATTTGAAGTAAAAAGAATTTTTTTTAAAAAAATGGACTATTATTTATATCTCTTACAATTAAAGGTTATAAAAACAATGCAAATATACCAAATCCTCAAATATGCCTTGAACAGTGCTGTACATGCCATATTTATATGTCATATTCCCAAGGCTTCTTTTTAAATGATTCTTTCTGCAATATAATGAACAGAAGATTTGATTCTAAGTGGGATACTTCATCTAGGGTCTAAGAACCAGATTTAAAATATTGTGTGTATGTGTGTGGAGAGAGAGAGAGACAGACAGAGGGAGAGAGAGAGAGAGAGAGAGAGAGACAGAGAGAGAGAGAGACAGAGAGAAAGAAAGAGAGGGGAGGAAGAGAAAGGGGGAGAGGAAGAAGAAGAGATTGTAGTAGAGAGAGACGAGGCATGAAGACCAACCAGAGGGACTGTTATGATAATAGAGAATAGGTGAGGAGGGTCTGAAGGAAAGTGATAGCTGTATGAGTGGAGAGAATGGGTAGAATGAGAAGGATGTCATGAAGAAAGAAAAGCCAAGATTTGAAAACTGATCAAGAGTCGGTTCCTTGAAGATCCAACCCCCTTGTTTTACAGCTGACAACATTGAGGCTTTGTAAAGTTACAAGATTTGCCCAAGGTTGCCCACTTAAAAGGTGGCAAAGCTAGGACTGAGTCCGGAGTATTTGAAACTAAAACTAATTCTCTTTCCACTATACCAGAGTCAATGTCCTTTGACAGAAATATTTCAAGTCTGCAGCATAACCTATTAAACTCAAAATTCAAGAACATATCATGACATAGGAATCTTGGGCTGTGTTGGGCTTTTCCAAGGACATGGCATCTCCTTTTGGCTTCAATTATCATCTCTGCAGCTCATTCTCAGATCTATTTATCTGTCCCAACTTCTACCTTGATCTTTCCTCTCTCACCCACTATGTTTTGGGGATGTTGACCTAGATGCCTCATAAAATTCAATATAACTAAGAAACATAACTAATTATCTCCCACTCCCTCCCCTCACAAAAGTAATTTTTCCCATCTTCTCAACTTTGCAGTTACAGTCAAGGGTACCACTAGGTTCTGTCACCTAGATTCACAACCTCAATGCCATTCTTGACTCCTCACTTGTGCTCATCCCACATACCCAATCTGTTAACATGTCTTGTCATTACTGCTTTCTCTCCCTTCACAAAGTCATCACCCTAGAATATTCCCTCATCCCCTCATGATTTTACTGCAATACCTTTCTGATTCATCTCCCTACCCTCTCTATTCTAGTCCATTCTCTACTCAGTAGCACAAATGATTTTCTTAAAAAGCAGGTCTACTCATGTCACTTTTCCTCTGCTCAAAAAAGTCCAGTGCTTCCCTGTTACCTCAAGGATCAAATATAAAATCCTCTGTCTAGTTTTTAACGTCTTTTACAACCTGACCCCTACTTACTTTTATACTTTATTCCAATTTAGCAGCACTCACCTTCTCACTGTCCCAAGCACACAGTATTCCATTTCCCCATTCCATGACGTTTCCCTAGCTATTCTTCATGCCTGGAGTGGTCTCCTTCCTCACTTCTGCTTCCTGACTTCCCTGGTTTTCTTCAAGGTTCAGCTCAAATTCTGCCTTTCAGTCTTTCACAAAAGATCTTTCTGGGTATACCCCTAGTGATGGTCCGTTCCTCTAAAATTGCCTTCCTTTTATGTTATATACATACAAATATTCATAAAACATACATACACACATATATACATGTATGTGTATTTATGCACAGACATAATTATTTGTTATCTCCCCTATTAGAATGTGAATTCCCTGAAGACAAAGTTCTCTTTTTTATTCTTTCATTTTTTCTTCTTTCCTTTTTTTTCATCCTTAGCACTCAGGGTAATGCCTGGCACATAAGTGCTTTAAAAATAGTTGGTGTGGCTGCTGCTGCTGTTGGTAAATGATGGTGGTGGTAGTAAGGAGGAGGAGAAGAAGAAGGAGGAAGTTTTACAGATGAGGAAACTGAGGCCTTGGGGGATAAACTGAGCTACCTGGGATCACACACATAATTGTCAGAGATTTTCTACTCTATCATGTTATATGATAGTTGAGATGGACTGAATGCTATCTAAGCTAACTTTAATACTCATTGAACTAATATCACACGTTCACTTTTATTTTCAGAATGTTGGATGCTACAGGACTTATTCTGAGTGCCCTTCCTTTGTCTGCTTCACTGACTCAGTAGTTTAGAGAATCATAGTATCATTCTAATGAGGCCCTTAGGTTGTAGATCCTGTTCCCATTGACCCCAGTTAGCTTCACTATCTTACATGGTGTAACACCAATCATGGCAACACACTTGAAGACTGCTGCTATGAATAATTTTAAGGGTCTAATCACTTAGTATGATGAACTCTCTATTCAGCAATAAATCATACATTTTTCAGTAAAGTATAACATTCATAGCAACCTCCTTAAGCAAAATGTATCATCTAACTTATATATACACACATGCATATATATGTATACATATCTCATAACACTCAGTATGTCATTTGGTATATGGCATGTATGAGTGCATCTCCAAGATCAGGGTGTCCTAGTCTAGAGTTTTCCCTAGCATGATGTATCCTTAAGGAGTAGCAGAAAATATCACACCATCCATCCCTAGATCACTATAAGAATAATCTCCTTAATTAATACACAGTGTCCAAGTAAAATCCTCTCTCATCTTGACTCAAGGCTAACTTCCAAATCCCACATCTCCTCCATGGGCCAATCACTCCTAGTTCTTGCCTGGGTTCATATGCAGGCAGCTCTATGCTCCTGTTCCTTGTCTCAGCTCACAGGAATCGTTCCACTCCAAATTCTTCCTGCTTCTGCCTGACAGTAGGTTTTAGGGGCTGCTGCGTGCAGCTTTTGTTTCAGGAAAATAAAGCTTAACAGGGCTATAACAATATTTATATACATTACCAGCACCATCATCTCAATTCACTCCTAAAGACCAACAGACAGGGCTTCTGTCTGAGAAATTAACACAGATCAACAGACAGGAATTCTGTTGGAGAAACTAACACAGACTAACAAGACAAAATTTCTCTCTGAGAAATCAACACAGACCAACAGACAGTCTTTTGTCTGAGGAACTAACACAGACCAGCAGATAGGATTTCCGTCTGTAGCAAAACAGCAAAAAATCCTGCTTTGCTTGTCCTTTCACATGATGACAAAAAATAACCCCCATATCACAAATGTATGTTCTTGATTACAGAGAGGGATCTACAGAAAGACTATGGATAGATCAACACAAATTCATTGCCACTACTGAAAATACAACTCAAAGAACCTGTCTTACTGATGGAAGGACAGAAGTCTTATCTTTGTCTTTGAATATGATTATCTATTTTCAAACTTTGAAACAGGAAACACTTATGCAGTATATATTGATTTTCTGGTGCATCCATCACCCATATGAGGCTTTGTGAATGACAAATATGCCCTTATGAGTACCAAGATTACCTTGTTAACATCCATTATGATATCTGTTTCATTCTCACCCTTTCTGTGAGGTCTTCTGTAATAGCAAGCTATTTGGCCCCCAATATCATTTATGTCATAGTTTATTGCCTCAATATATAGTCTATATTCTATTTTTTCTTGCTTTATCTCATTTTCATCTGAATAGAATCAATTATCTTTACCATTTATTTGGCATTTCTTTCCTTCCAATGTCAGGTATATAGCAGGTGCTCAATAAATATTTGTTGGTCATTTGATTAACTTGTCGTCTGTGAACATTCCTGATGTTTTTTACCTTCAACTTTGTGATACCACGAAGGTAAATCTTTGCCCAAAGTAACCCTGGGTCTAAAACTGGATGGTTCAGAGAAGAGCAGAGATAGTATGATGAGAACTTGAGAAATATATGTCACCATCTAACATAATAAAATCATTAGACAGGAGTAGAACATGTGCTGAGAACAAAGTCTCAGGATAAGTCAAAGGTATCAGAAAATTAGAAGGAAACAAAATCTATGCAAGTTCATTATGTATAATTAATGTACTGTTTGCCACACACCATGTGCCTGTGTGCACCTATAGACAATGATGATCAGGAGGAAATGTAGAGTACCGGAGTTTCCATAATCTGCAATATTAAGTTTCATTCTCATGGACTTTCTTAATTGTTCTATCAAAGTGATCACTCAATTGCATTTTTAATTTGTTCTAACTCACTATTTAGAAAATAGTTCCTTTCTTCCCAGAACCAGGGGTTGTAGTCTGTAAAACCAGGGGAATGGGAACTATGCAGAAGACTTAAGGCAACATGGCATAGTGGAAAGATTCCTAGATTTGGAAGCAGAGAACCCACATTTGAAGCTAGACTCTTCTACCGCCTCTTTGTGTGACCTTTGGACAATCATTTAGCCTGTCCTCATCTATAAATGAGGGGATTGCAAAAATTCCTTCTAAATCAATGGTTCTAAATCCGCTTATTCAAAATGGCACTAGACTGGAACTCAAGTGACCTGAGACACTGGTTCTAATTAGCTTTATGACCTTGACAAATCATTTAGCCCCTGAATGTCAATTTCCTCATCTACCAAATGAATGGATTATACTCAATGATTTCTAAGGATCCTCCTAGCTCTAATGTTCTCTGCATGATTCTTTGAATAAAGCATTAGGGATACAGCATTACAAAGCGTAAAGAGGAAGCATTCTCCATATTTACTGAGAATAGAATAAACATAAGGAGTTTAACTTGTAGAAGCATTTTACATAGCAAGACTACCCTGGAAAAAAAAACCTGATGTCCAGATTCTGACATAGTTCTTGCTCATATACAGACTCTACAGGGTATCTCAAAAGCTTAAATATCTCAAAACTGCACTAATATTTCTTCTTTCTGAGCACAAAACTGGCCCCAAACATCTATTAGCTGTGTGACCCAAAGCAAGTCACTTAACCCTATTTGCCTCAGTTTCTTCATCTGTAAAATCATCTGGAGAAGTAAATAGCAAACCATTCCAGTATTTTTGCTAAGGAAATCCCAAACGGGGTCATGGAGAGTCAGACATGACTGAGAAACAATTGAACAGCAAATGTGAGTGATCCTTCCAATCCCCTTCCCCATTTGTTTCTGCTTGCCATGAAAGTAAATTCATCTCAAAGATTCTAGGTATACTACCTCTCCTAAACAATAGATAAATATTTTGGAAACATATTAAAAGAGATGCAATTGAACTTGACAATGGTAGCAATATGTGCTTTAGAGAAAGAGCCAGAAGCCATTGAAATGACTGAGAGTTCTCAGGATGTCAAGAGAGAGAGAGAACATCAGATCTATAACTCAGTCAAGGTGGCTGGGGCTTTGGTCCAATATACAGGCATCCAGAGGTATGCATTTCTTCAGGGGAGGGAAGAGTGCTTTTTCCCCAAGTGCTCTAGCCTCTATATCTTAAGCCTCATGATCAGGACTTCCTCTGCTAGTGTCAAACTCCACTACCTTGCCTAAACCTTAGGGATTCTGTGATCCTGGTACCCCTCTACAGAACCTTCCCAGGATCTTCATGAATGAGATCCTGCATCTGTGGAGGGCAAGCTACCCCTTCGCTGGCTCGCTTTCATCAGATGCCAGACTAATACTCATGGTAATGTGATTCTACAA
The DNA here is from genome assembly GCA_028658325.1 of Potorous gilbertii. Taxonomy (NCBI): domain Eukaryota; kingdom Metazoa; phylum Chordata; class Mammalia; order Diprotodontia; family Potoroidae; genus Potorous; species Potorous gilbertii. The sequence continues at coordinate 533,097,673 of CM053769.1, read as the reverse complement.
CTGGTCCTCCATCTTCTTGGGTTGTTTTTTGCTCCAGATTTTTAAAAAAAAATGTCCTAGTTACAGTTCTGAAAGACCAGAGACCAGGCACAAGGAAAGAATTTCTAGGGAAAATAAATAGTAAAGAAACCAAGGGGTCATTTGTGCTGGCTGTCAAATCATCAAATAATGATAGTCTATTGGTAAAAGAGCTCTGTCCTGGTAATGTAATCTTATGAGATGAATACCGCTGATTTAGAGGAGGAAAAAAGTCAGCTCTGTCCTGGATCAAGCGCTGGACAGTAGTGAATCTTAATTTTATTCTCTCTTAAATCAGCATATAGATTTAGTGCTAGAATTACTGAATAACTGCAACCCAAAGATAATGAAGAAACATCATATGTCTGTGTTCAGTATCACCCCTGCAGGGATGAACCATCTCTAACGGTATTAAGAGATGAGCCACAGGGAGGGTCAGACTCCATAAACCTTCAACTCTTAGCCAGGGAATTCAATTCAACAAATATTTATTAGGCATCTACTGTGTGCCTGCCTCTAGGAGATAGAAAGATAAATAAGCCTTAGTTCCTATTGTCTTTTTGTCCTGGTCATTAGGTTTGAAGTTAAGTGATGGTGTATGTGGGGGAGGGGAATGGGACAGGAAAGGGGATATCTATATACACATACACACACACACACACACACACACACACACACACACACACACACACAGACACAAGACAATATAACTGCCATTGACTTTGTTCCTTACAAAACACATTACTTGTGATTATCTCATTTGATTCCCCCATCTTGTGAGATATTATCACTATTTTAAAACTGAGGAGAATGGAGGATTGTGACTTAGCCATAGGCGCACCACTGCTATATTTCAGATGGCAAGATTCTAACTGAGGCCTTTCTGGAACAGAAGTCTAGAAATCTTGACATACCAATGCCTCAAGGTGTGCTAAGAGAGGCACACAGGGTTGTACCAGAGTTGAGGAAAGAAAGGTCACTTCCAACTCAGGGGACCAGAGGAGGCCTTAGAGTGGGGTTTTCAACCTTCTTAGTGTCATGAAGTCCTTTGGCAATCTGGTGAAGCCTATGGATTCATTCTTGGAACAATGTTTTTAAATAATGAAGGAAAGGCTAAATTTCAGTTAGAGGCTAGTAAAAATAAAGGTGTATTTTTCTTTTCCATCCAAGTTCAAGAACCCCTTGAAAGTTATCTATTGACAATGTGAGGGTCTACAGACCCCAGTTTAAGAGACCCTGCCATAGACACTGAGATTGAACTAGTGGAAATTTCTTTTGCCCATTATCATGATTGCAACTTTTAAAAGGCAGATGGTACAGTGAATAGAGTACTGGGCCTGGAGCCAAGAAGACCTGAATTCAAATCCAGCCTCAGATATTTACTAGCTCTGTGACCCTAAGCAAGTCACTTAGCCCTCTTTGCTTCAGTTTCCTTGTATATAAAATGAGCTGGAGAAGGAAATGGCAAAACATTCTAGTATCTTTGCCAAGAAAACCCCAAACGAGGTCATGAGGAGTTGGACACATCTGAACATTTAAAAGAAATAGAAGAGTGGGGGATGCAGGCAAGATTTCTCAAGAGAGAAAACAAAACTCAAGAAATGTTAGTAAATTCTTATACATGAAAAGAGATTTTTTCTTGTTTCAGGCTGAAGGCAAATAACAAATAAAATAGATTACATCATTGCACTCCAAATCCTGGGTTCACCAAGCTACCCTGGGAGAGCGCGCTCTTTGCAAGCAGTAACCAGGCACTGTCAGAAAAGCTGCCTAATCCTGAAAGTCTATTGAGTGAAGCCTGTGATTGACAGGACAGAATAGGGCTAATCACACTATTGTGTTCTCGTTCCTTCTCTACCTGTCAAAACAAAGACAGTTATATTCCTGGAAGTGAGTGATTGATGGGGCACATTGTTCTTTATGAGGAAGTGACATTTCAGTTCTGAATCAGGGAAGCAGCAGACACCTATTTGTTACAGGATGATAACCTGTAGAACAGACCTTGCCTGGATGATAGCCCTCACCTGGAGCTCATCCCATGGCCTCCACAGACAACTCCATCTATTCACACACCTTGAATCATCAGTAACTACTGTCTATTTAGGCCAATCCTGCACCTGGTTTCTCCCACGGTGTCCAGATACACTAAAGAAAATGAAATTTCTCTTGTGTTAAGTTTTGGTTTGGTTTTTCTCATGGTTTCTCTCATTCATTTTAATTCTTCTATACAATACGATTAATGTGAGGATGTGTTTAATAAGAATATATGTGTAGAACCCATATAAGATTGCATGCTGTCTCAGGTAGGGAGGGGCAAGAAAATGTAAGACTTATGGAAGTGATTGTTCAAAACTGAAAACAAATAGATTAATTTTTAGAAAAAGAAAATGAAATTAGTAGACAATAAAGAGAGTGACTTCTTTTCCCCTTTGAGAGCATAAATATTGATTATTGCTGGTAACCTGGTAAAATACAAAATATGTATATTGTAATTTGTACTGAATGTAAGGCATCTGTGGATTTTGTGGATAAAGAATATGTGTAAAGGACAAAGAAAGATGGTGGGTAGGAGGAAAGTAACACTAATTTGATGAGAAAGTAACTGAAAAAGAAAATAACTTAAGGACAAGATGGAAAGTTGGATACCTACTACGTAAGGCACTGGGAGATAAAAGGAAGGGAGATAAAATAATGAATATTACATGGCTTCTGTTCTCAAGGGATTAAGAATATAGCTTTGAAAGCAGATTGAAAGTGCAGTGAACTGACAGTCAGGAGACAGGAATTCTAGTCCCAAACTTTTGACAAAATCACAGTGTAACCTTGGGCCAAAATGCGTTGTTATGATGGTTAAACAAAGGAGGTCTGCCCCAGGTCCAGGTCTAGACTCCTGGATAGTATGTCATGGAATCATAGTGTCTTGGAAATGAGTGGGATCCCAGAGGCTATCTAATCAAACCAATACAAATCCCTCACAACATGGTCAGTCCTTTAACTTCTACTTAGAGATAACCCATGACTAGAGTTCTGACAGAGTTGAGGAAATGCATTTAATTTTTGGATACTTCTTGTGAAGATGATTGATAATTTTTTTAAACTTATGTAAGACATGACATTTATCCTCATTGAGTTTCATCTTATGAGCTTTGGCTCAATTCTCTGATCTATCAAGATCTCTTATGAATACTGATTCTGCCAACTGGAGCATTATGCTACCTTCCTACTTTTGTGCTTTCTGTCATTTGGACACCAAAATGGCAGAGTAGAAAGATTCACATATGCTAGCTCCAAACCCACAACCCATAGATTTCCTGTAAAAAGAACTCCCACCAAGTTCTGGAGCAGTGGAAGCTGTGCAGCAACAGAGTGAAGAAGATTTCCGTTCCAGAGAGCCCTGAAAAACTGATCCCAAAGTTCCATCATGCACCAGACGGGAGCGGAGCCTAGCCCTTCCCTGGCCGCATGGCACTAAGAGGAACAGAACCAAGCAGGCTTCAGGGAAGGAATCTCAGGTGGCCATGAAGGTCGCTCCACCTACAGGTACCCAGGTCAATGAGAGAGACTTCTGGGCTGGCTGAGAGGGGAGCAGGGTATCTCCATAACTCAGGCCCCTTAATGAGGCAGCAGCAGAGGCTGCCACAGCCAGGGGCTCCCAGAGCAGGCAGGACCTTGGGTCCATTACAGAAGGTCTCCACATAAACCCTTTGAGGGAACTGAGCCTGGAAGGCGGCCCTGTCCACACCTGAGCACCAGAACTTAAGCTCACATTGAATAGCAGCCAGGCCTACCACTGAAAGCCCTGAGGCTGGAGAGCAGCATTTGAATCTCAGACCCCAAGCACTACCTGGGCAGATCCGGGTGGGGGTGGAGAGGAAACTCAGAAGTCAAGGAACTGGCTGGGAAAATGCCCAGAAAAGGGAAAAAAAAATAAGACCATAGAAGGTTACTTTCTTGGTGAGGAGATGTTTCCTCCTTTCCTTTTTGATAAGGAAGAACAATGCTTACTATCAGGTAAAGACATAAGATTCAAGGTCTCTGTATCCCAAACATCTGAAATAGATATCCAATGGGCTCAGGCCATG